>OY728132.1:774166484-775416484 GCA_963277665.1 Viscum album
TAAAGAATTTTCATGTATAACATGTACTTGAAATATCATTTAGTAGAGCCCTTATTGTTGAAATTCTTGTTATAAAAACTAAAAGTGTAATGTTGTGAATCCTACATATGTATGATGTGGTATTAGTGGGTAATTGGTGTTGATAATGTGTGTGGGTAGTCAGGGTTAGATATATAGATCCAGTTTTGAGATTTTTTTGAGGTGCGGTGTGTGGTATGGTGGAAAATCATGTTGTTTGTTTCTTTGGTTGGAGATGTGAAATTGAGTATGTGGTATGGTGTGACTGCTTGTGACCCTAGTAGGTTGTTAATTAGTTTATAGTGGTTATAGAATAATTTTCTAAAAAATGTGTGTGAGACTTTTTTTAAAGGACTAGGTGTGATAACCTAGTGGTTTTTTATATTAGACCATGTTTTAGTAAGTCTGTTTATAGTGATGTTCAAGGTTAATCTAAGAGATGAGTTGTCCAAGGAACATTAATTCTTTTTAAATGAAGAGGTTGGGTCAAATATCATATATGAGACTGGTGCATTAATGGAGAGATGATTATGAATCTCTTATGGTGGATAATATCAAAATAGTCATGCTTATGGAAGTACGAGTTGTTAGTGGATGGTCAAAATGACTCTGGGATTCCACTATATAGATAAATTTGGGTTTATCCATCATTATAGAGAGTACTATATTTGGTTTTCAGATGTGGAATTGGTGGAAGTCCAAATTTTAGCATCAAAATCAAGGTATATTTTTCTTTTTTGAGTGAGAGTTGAATTGCAGGCATGTTGGTTCTCATGAAATAGTAAAAAGAAAGTTTGAGTTATCTGAGGACATATTCAAGGAATGAATCTAGAAATTAAGTTTAGAATATGTAAGGAATTATTGAATTTTCTTGAGATTCCTAGGAATCTAAGACATCATGACCAAGAAGTGTGTTAACATGTTAGTGGAGGTTGAGTGGTGTTGAGGCAGTTTGACCATAGGAGGTATGACTATCATATAATGTGTAGATAGATATAATCCATGTTAAGAATGTTGTTCTAGGAATGAATGTAGTTTTTGAGAATCAAACAAGTCTTTTTGAGGAAGGGTTGGTGTGTTTAGGATTCCTGAATGGATAGAGGGAATGCATCCATTCTAGTATAGAATTATAAATAAATAATTTCACCAGCCACTGATTGATGTTTCTTGAGAAATATGGGGTGGTGAGTTGGAAACCAGACTTTTTCACGTCATTAGAATGTGGTAATATCCTTTTGAATTATAATCCCAATGGTGAGATGCGCCATATATTGGAATTATCCCTTTGAGAAGATGCTATAGTTAGTAGTACCATGAGCCTGTAATTATTTGAGTGATGATACTATCATGACAGAATGTAGATAGGTGTTTTGAAGTATCGTAGTGATGTTTCGGTGGTGGTTATGACCATTGACTCAGATTGGGTGTCTTAAGAACCTTAATTTTTGGAGTTGGGGTATAAAAGTGTTCTTGAAATTTAGGAATATAACACAACATTTTAGACTAGAATATATGACTGAGGTAGTTTGGGATGTTGGTTTTAAGGCCACCGAAACATATAATGTATAAAAATTGTTATGGTGGGGAGGTTGTATAATCCCATTTCTGTATGGTTGTTTGAAATTCATTTGAAATTTCAATTTTTTCTTGTTGGATGGGTCATTTTATGAACAAGGGTTTGGAATGAAATTATGAAAGTATAATCTCAATATACAGGTGTTATGATCATGGTTCAAGGGTCTAAGTACGGTTGGGAGTAATGGGAAAACATCGGAGGAAGGACAAGTGGTTGAGGCTATAACTTACAGGCAAAGGCTGGTGGCCATTCCAATGGTCCTACAAGCCTATAGGGTTCATTGGTTAGTTGGTGTCCCTGTACTAGCTAGACGGTGGAGTCAAATTATGGCATGATCCACTTTCTAGAGCCAATAACCCACCAAGGGGTTTTTTTGGGGGAAAATTAATTTCTACCCCCTTGGGGTTTTAAAGGGTAATCCCCTATTTTCCTCCTTTCATTTGCTCGTACAGACCAAGGGTATCTCCCCCTATTGTCTCATGGTTTCCCCTTCTTTTAAGGGTAGTTTTGGAACCATTTCTAGGAGAATATTGGTATTTAATTTATGATAATATTATATAATGTCTTATATGAATATATGATATATATATATATAAGTAATATCATATTGCATGAAAATTTTTATTTTTATTCCCATGCATTTTATGATTGATTCAAAAATTATAAACTATTATTATTTATTATTTTCACATATTAGATATCATTTATTATAATTCTTCACGGTATTAAACATAAGGTATTTTAAACATTCATATGATGAATGTATATATATATATATATATATCAGCATGAGCATTTATTCATACATTTTAATGCATGAATCAATGAAACAATCTAAGGAGAGTCCTTAAGGCTTATAAATATATAGACATAAAATGGATATGGTTGTGGTGTATCATTATTATTTGAAGAAAATATCATATACATAAATTATATCTTTCATATTCCTCTTTAGAATACAAGGTACCATAATATAATAGAGAGAAGGTGGATCCTTCTCAAACATCGAGTTATTCAGCATAACCCATGGATACCTATGAAGGTGGAAAGCTTATGATTTCCACATTTGTGATCTTTATCAAATGTATCAGATGAATATTGAGGTTTATAAAATTTTCTTCAATTTAAGGTAAACCTATTACACTAGTTATTCATTTCTATATTTTTATGTAGTTTCATATTATCCTACATGGATATCCTTAGACTCGAGATTTTATTCTTGATTAAAAAAATGTTGTTTAATTTACATTGAAACCTAATAGTAGTATCAGATGGTTCAATGATTATTTTTAATGAATATTGTTATGAAACAAATAATAGAATAAAAAAATAGTGCAGTTTCATGTTTTTGGAAATTTAATTTTATGTAAAGGGTTTTTTATTATGTAGTTGGGCTACGTTATGATAAGGGTAACCATGTTTTACCCTTACATAGAGTGGTTTGTGTAAGGGTATTCATGACTTACCCTTACATATATCAATATACGTAAGGGTATCCTAAAACTATCCTTACATGAGTAATGAAACATTAGGCTTACCTTTAAGCAAAGGGTTCATGTAAAGATAGTTTATATAGTTAAAATTGTGCAAATTGTTTGTGTAAAGGTAGTATGTATGGGAAATTGGGTTTTTCCTAAATCCGAATGAAGGTAAGACCCCATATAACCTTATGAATCATTTATTATGTAAATTTAATGGTGAATTTTAAAGTCTCATATAAAGGTAACCAGTTTCTTACCCCTACGCAAGTTTTGATTATGTTATGGTAACCAATATAGTACCCTCATATATCCCTACCAAAAAGGCCATGTAAAGGTAAAAATCGGTGTATCCTTATGAAGAATCAGTTATATAAAGGTAAGAACTAATTTACCTTTATAAAACAACTCCACCAATGGTTTACCATTATACATAGTGTCTAGGTAAGGGTAAACAATCATACCTTTACACATGAATGGGATTCTGTGTAAGGGTAAACTGAAATTTTGTTAAATTTTTTGACATATTAAATGGTTTTAATGATTTATAATATTAATATAAATCATTATAAAAGTTATTTCCATATATTTTATTTTATAATAGGTTTGTAAATTAATTTATTATAAATTTGTTATATTTAATAAATTATTTATGAAACATTTTATTTCCAATTATTTATTGTTAATATTTAAATACCTTTTATACAAATTATATGGCATGAATTATGAAATATAAATAAAACTATTTATTTATAAATCACAAGTGATGATTTATAATGAGTTATAAATTATAAAATAAGGATGAAATATAAAATTTTTATATTTAAATTATGAATTATTCATAATTAATTATTTTGAATTGTTCAAAATAAAAGAAGTGGCCTTATTTGGATATTATATAAACCACAATAATTTTTTTTTCTGATGATTGATATGAGAAAGGCTTATATAATAATTAAGTATATGTTTTCTAGATTATGTAATATGTTTACATAATAGAAATTAGATAATAAATAGTTTATAATTCATATAATAACATATATTTAAAATGGAAATTCCATATACTGATTAACATGAAAGGGTTCATTTTGGAATTAATATAAAGGGTTTATATTCAAAATTATATAACTCCTATGTTGTTAATTCTAAAATTATAAAAGATTTTATATTTATATTTTATTTATGAATTGTTAATAAATGTTTATATCATATTTACATATTTAAATTGTTTATTTATTTAAAATATATTTCCTATTTTATCCATAGTTCTAAATTGTTTATATTATGAATCTTTATATGCCAATATTTATATGGTAAATTGATTATAAGAGAGGACCTTGCATTTTCATGCAAGGAATATCGCCATAATGAATTTAGTTTTTCATCTACCTTGAACACAATTTTTAATTAATATTTTGAAATTGAATTTATTTGTTGGATATAGTATGTATATATTAGGTTTTATAGTTATGATGAATTTAATTATATTTTGGGTAAAATATATCCATGTAGAGGGAATTGGGGTTGGACTACCTACCTACCTGGAGGCTTATGCCTTGTTTAAGCTGGTGAATGGGGTTGGCTATCTATCTTTTGAAGGTATCGGGCGCAGCAGAAGCTCGTGGGTGGATGTTCCCACTAGACTTTTTGTCATTAGAAATGATCAATCTAGGATCAATATGATGATAAATTCCAGACTCCACGGATAGAATCATAGAAATAGACAAAGAATAAGAATAGTCTCAGAACCACAAAGGAGGATCATCACAGGTTGATTATAATTAATTTAATTAATTGACAAGAAGTACCTTTTATAGTGTTCTTTCTTCATTGATATTTCTGATCATGTTCTGATATGATTCATCATTGCGTCGCAGAAGCCAAGTGTAGACTTCCTATAGTGGTTATCCACACATGCACCACGTATCTCTAGACGTTGCCAAAGGAATCTCTAGGTGCTAGTGTGGAGAAGCCTTTTCTTGTGTTGTCTGCCTTAGATCGCCTTGATCTAATGGAGGAGGATCTCTCTCGGTCTTGAGAGCGTTCTTGGACGAAGGAGTTATTTTGGCCTTGAGATAATTCTCCAGAATTATTGTGCACAACTATTAGGGAAAATATTGGGGTTGAGAGGATATTTATAATTTGGTTTGAGGTTATAGATTTATGATAATAAATAAACGTGTTACATGTTTTATTTATTTCATTAACTCTTATTAAAAACCCCCATGTCAAATCATTAATTCCTTGACATGTGCCCACGTTGATTATAATAAATATCATTTAATAAAACGACATTATTTCCTCAAAATCCTGACTGGAAAAACTACATGGCATGTAATCATTAATACACGATGTGTACTCGTTTTTCATTTCCTTTCAAAAATAAAAACTACACGGCGTGTATATCTTGTTTTTATTTTATTATTCCTCTAAAATTAAAATGGTTTAGTCTTCCTTGAATAATTATTAAACCACATATGGGAATAATCTTTATTCTACTTGAGATACTTGGATACACTTAGTGTGTGAACCTCTAGGCCTCTTTCTCATTGGCATTAAGCGGGCTTGCCTAAATTGCAAGATTACTGTCCAGTAATGGGTCAAGGAACCCAAGAGAAAGAAGTTGAAACCCCATTGACGTGTCACCTCATATGAATGTTTACCGTGTAATTTAATTCATTTGTCTTAATATCTCATCAATCAGGTTTCATGGTAGTTTCATAAACCTATATGCTTGATCTGTCATTCTTTGAATTCCAGAAATAAACTCGTCGTGACACTATGGCCATGGAATTTGGGCGACAGTACTATTTTAATCAAAGGGCTTGGGATATCCACTTCCATAAATATGGAAGGGACAAATCCTTCCTCTACTTATCCATTAACAAAATGTCATTCGTGATGCACCCAACGTACCCTACTTCCTGCCAACTGTCTTCGTGACTATTTTCGTCAGCAAATCTAAGTGTGAAAGTCCTGACATGAGTTAATGATAATCTTCATGTCTAAGGACCATTACACATGCTCAAATATAGTAATGTCCGATGACACCAAGACATGCAGAATTACTACTGGCGGGTCTATTCTCATAATCTCCCATCTTGGAGATTACCAAGTGAGAACTCCATGAAAGAGAGAGTTTTATCTTCTTACGAGTACTCACACATGACAGTATTTATACTATGTGTCCTATCATAGTATGTAATCCAACCGTAGAACTTTATTTAAGAATATTGTTATATCATTTAAAGTTTCTCATCATAACGGGGATCTGCCATGACCTTATTAATGCAACATATATTCCAGAACATTATTATATTATAGTCATATAGAACAATGAACAATATATAATAAGTTTACATTAATGTAATCAAAGTATAAATAGTTGGTTCTTAGGACACCAACTCTAACAAACTCCCACTTGGACTAGAGACAACTGCCTATGAATTTTAGTCTGCTAGACCTCACATGATGATCATGTTTCTGTTGAGTCAAAGCTTTAGTCAAGGGGTCCTCCATGTTGTCTTCTGTGGAAATAATTCTCACTGAAACTTCACCTCTCTAAGAAAAATCCCTCAAGATATGATACTTCTTAAGTATGTGATTTGTCCGCTGATGTGACCTTAGCTCTTTTACAAGTGCCACCGCTGCAGTATTATCACAATAGAGTGTGATAGGATCTTTATTTCTAGGTACTACATCCATATCTTGGATGAAACTTCGCATCAATATCGCTTCTTTAGCTGCATCAGAAGTTGCGATATACTCAGACTCTACTGTAGAATCTACGACCACACCTTTATTTGAGCTCTTCCAGCTCACTGCACCTCCATTCAAACTGAAGATGTATCAAGTTTGCGACTTTATGTCATCTTGATCTGTCTGGAAACTAGCATCTATATTTCCTCTGATGACTAGTTCCTCATCTCCTCCATAAACCAGAAACATATCCTTAGTACACCTCAAATACTTAAGGATAGTCTTGACTGCCATTCAATGGCGGTCTCCTGGATCAGCTTGATATCTGAATATCACACTTAATGTATATGAAACATCTAGCCTTGTACATAGAATAACACACATGACTAACCCAATCGTAGATGCGTAAGGGATCCTTTCCATTTTCTTTCTTTCCTCATGTGTCTGAGGACACATTTTCTTGGAAATATGAATGCCATGTGACACTGGAAACAATCCCCTCTTGAACTGTTCTATACTGAATATCTTTAGTATCTTGTCAATGTATGTACTTTGAATCATGTACAACATTCTCTTGGATCTATCACGATGGATATTGATCCCAAGAATATATGCTGCATCTCCCAAGTATTTCATAGAGAAGCATTTATCCAACCACGCCTTAATTAACTGTAATACAGGTACTTCATTTCTAATTAGTAATATGCCATCAACATATACTATTAGGAAAACAACTACACTTCCTCTAAACCTTTTTTAGACACAAGTCTCACATTAGTTCTTAACAAAGCCAAATTCTGTTACAGCTTCATAAAAATGAATGTTCCATGACCTTGATTCTTTCTTTAATCCATAAATGGATTTCTGCAACTTGCATACCTTGTTGGAATCCTTTGGAGTCACAAAACCTTCAGGTTGTGTCATGTAAACATCTTCCTGGAGGTTCCTATTAAGGAATGATGTTTTGACATCCATTTTACAAATTTCATAGTCATGGTAAGTGGAAATGGAAAATAGGAGTCTGATGGATTTCAGCAATACAGCTGGTGAAAAGGTTTCATCATAGTCAATTCCTTGACATTGTCTAAAACCTTTTTCAACCAGTCATGCCTTATAGGTACTGACTTGTCCCTCCATGTCCAGTTTATTCTTGAATACCCATTTATTACCAACACGATTTACATCAACTGGAGGATCTGCCAAAATCCAGACTTGGTTTTGGTACATAGAATCCATTTCAGAATTCATGGCTTCTTGCCACTTGGAAACATCTATGCCTTCAAATACTTCCTTATAGCTAATAGGATCATCATTTTCAACCAATAATGAGTCACTATCCTCGGTGATAAGAAAACCATATCGTTCTGGTTCTCTCACCTCTCTTGTGCTCCTATGTAGTTCTTGTGTCTCTAGAACAGATTGTTCTTCCACATGGCTTTGTGGAATCTGTTCTTGTACCAACTCTTTTGTATCTTGAGCCTCAACTTAATTGAAGTCTATCTCTCTCCCACTATCTCTTTTGGATATGTGCTCCCTCTCAAAGAATATGGTGTGTCTTTTTATTATAACCTTTTTATCTGAGGGGTTGTATAGGTAATATCCCTTTTTTTCCTTGGGATATCCTATAAAGGCACACTTTGTGACTCGGGGTGAAATTTTGTTACCTGAAGAGGCCTTAACAAATGCTTCGCTACCCCACACATGTAAATTTGATAACATAGCTTTGCGTCCACTCCATAACTCGTATGGAATACCATTTATCGATTTGGTTGGTACTTGGTTTAGTATGTGTGATGCCATTTTTAATGAATATCCCCAAAAGGATAATGGAAGACTCACATGACTCATCATTGATCTCACCATATCCAATAGGGTGTGGTTCCTCCTTTCACTTATACTATTCCAATTAGGCATGTAAGGAGGAGTGAGTTGAGATAGAATCCTAAACTCTTGTAAGAAATCAATGAAGTCCTGATTAAGATATTCTCCTCCTCTTTCTGAGCGAAGTTTCTTAATATTCTTACCAAGATAGTTCTCAACTTCATTCTTGTATTCTTTGAACTGATCAAAAGAATATTACTTATACCTCATTAAATAAATATATCCATATCTACTAAAATCATCAGTAAAAGTTATGAAGTACAAGAACCCACACCTTGCTTCAACTGGAAATGGTCCACACACATCTATGTGAACTAATTCTAGAATCTCTTTAGACCTTTCACCTTTACCACTAGATGGGGATTTGGTAATTTTTCCTTGTAGACATTCATGACATACACCAAGTGGTTTTAGTTCGAAAGAATCTAAATACCCATCTTGATGTAATTTTGTCAAACGTTTCTCATTGACATGACATAGCCGGTGATGCCAAAGTTGGGTGTGGTATGAGTCATGTGTATTAACATTTTCATCAATTTAAATTACTTGGTTTGTGTAGTCTAACACATAAAGGACGTTATATAAATGTTCCCTACCAAAACAAATGTTATCTTTAAAAAAGTAACAACATTCACTTTCAAACTTGAAGATGAATCCATCAGTATCTAATCTGAATACTGAAATAATGTTTTTGGTTATAGAGGGTACATAATAAAATCATTTTAATACCAAGACCATCCCAGTAAACAATGTGAGGTGGTAGTCTCCGACAGCTATAGTAGCGAGCCTGGCTCTGTTGGCTGCTCACAAATCCACCTCACCTCGGTCAATCTTTCTGAATCTACTTGGTTCCTATATTTGGATACAAATGTGAGCACCACAAGAATTATCTAATACCCAATTAGTAGAAATAGATATATTTCATTCAATAAAAAATTCACCTGAAGATTCCCCTTGCTTCCTTGTCTAGGTGAAGTTTTTCTTCCAGTGGCCCTTCTTGCCACATGTGAAACAAACAGCCACTTATTCTCTTGCCTCCCATTTGATCTTCCTTTTCTTGGAAAGCCTTGAAGAAGCTTTGGGCTTAAATCTATCTGTCTTCCATTTCTTTTTATTCACCATAAGGACATAAGTCTTTTCACACTTCATATCATTTTCCACTTGCTGAATGAGGATAAGAAGATTGGATAAAGACTTCTCAATGTTGTTCATGTTGAAATTTACAACAAAGTTAGAGAAGATATGGGGGAGTGATGAAAGAATGAGATCGGTCCCCAGTTCTTCGGGGAGTTTAAACCCTAGAACCTCCAAGTGCTCAATGTAGTCAATGATCTTGACTACATGAGGCCCAGCTGGGGCACCCTCTCGATTCTTTCTCTGAAATAGAGCCTTGGAGATCTCAAACCTTTCCTATCTTTCTCTCTCCTGGTATAGACCACAGAGGTGCTCGAGCATGCTATAGGCATCCATGTATTCATGAGACTTCATGAGCTCAATAGACATTGATGAAAACATCAAACATTGAACGTTGAGTGCATCATTCAAATGTTGATCATAGACCAGGAAATCATCATCACTCGTCCCTTGGGCAGGCGAATCGGGAAGTGAGGACTCCAGAACGTAAAACATTCATTCATGGCATAGGATAACCCGAAGGTGCCTAAACCATTCCTGAAAGTTACTGCCAGTGAGGATATTGTCTTTATCCAGAATTGATCATAGAGAAAATGTGGTTGACGAGTTTGTCATATTGATTTTGAAAATTAAAAGACCATATCTATCAATGCCTTTTGATTACATTTTATGAAAAATAATAAATGAATTTATTAATTATCCCACTATTTTATCATGTCCCAATGGCCCCCACCATTGAACTTGGAATGCCTATTTTCTACGACATTCTATTGTAAATTATCCATATTCCCCTTCGCATAACCCCAACAAGGGTTGGTCAATCTATTTAAAGGTATTTAGGTAGGCAGGTCTTTGCCAACTATGAGCTTACAATTCCTTGATCTATTGAGTGGACTCCCTAATCCTGAAATCCTGACTTGGATTTCCTCAACACTTGCCTCCATTTTACAACAAGTCTAGAAAGGGCTACTCCTATTAATGTAAAATGTTTAAGTCAACCCAAAACTTTCATAAGAGATTCCTTTATAAAAGTAAGTGTCCCAACAAGGGTTGGTCAAACACATAGTTTTATTGAGTCTTTCTGTTAATCAAGTAATGGAAGGCTTGGTCTGACTTAATATGGTTTTGGAGGGATTTCAATACTTTATGTGTAGTTTCACATTATCACATGATTTTTAATATTAAGTTATTCTTGCTTAATCGATTAACCATGTTCTGATAATGTTTATGCATAGTCCAGTTTTTATTTTATTCCATCTTTGCATGCTTGTTTATTTCATTAACTATGTGACCATGAAAACACATATATAATAAATAAACCATGAAATCAGATAGAAATAAAATAAGATGTCATGATCATGAGCTTCTATTGTTTAGCTTATCTAGTGGTTTTGATAAGCTAACCCTAACCTAGGGAAAAACACCTTGAACCCAATGGTTCATGTTTTGTAGTGGCCACCTTTCCACATTTATATCTTCTTGGGTTGGTTTCATCTCAGCTTTGTATTTTTAATCGTCTCCTATGGCTTGGGAGATCCTCTATTACATGGGGTTTATATTAAAGAAACCATGGGAACACATTCCCTACATTTTATTGGAAGAAGGCTCGTAGGCCAAAGAATTTAAATTAAATAAATTTAAATGAAACCATACACAAACAAAGGTTATTTTGTCTACCTCATGATCATCCATAGCATGAAATGACATTTACAGATATTTAGTATTCAAATTATTTTAATCGTTTTTTTATTCAAGATAAGTCTATCTTGAATTCAATTAATTATGATCTTATAATTAATTAATTATTTATCTTAAATTTCTTTTCTGAATTTCCTTGAGATTATTCTCATCCATAGTCCTTGCATGGGTCTTTTTACTTTGGAGGAAACTTGGTGAAATTACATTTCTAGAAATTACATGGCGTGTATGCTATATTACACGGTGTGTATTTTTTTTCACCCTTTATCCAAAGTACACACTAGGGGCTTTGGAATGTTTTCTGTACTTTGGAAAATTTGGAGTACACGAGGTGTAGATTAATCTAACACATCATGTACTTCCTTGTTATGCAATTACCGGCCAGGCAATCCCATGTACGTGGTTACACAGCTTCTCCTTGAACACGGTTTCACCTGGGCTGGATCGAACTACACAGTTTGTTGATTCAGCATACATGCCGTGTATTTCAGTTTCCATGCGCCGTTCAGTTCTGGTCAACACGGTGTATTAAAAAAACTTAGGTATGCTCAATTCACATGGCATGGTTTGGCGGACCAATACCGGTTTGTTGAACCTAACTATACAGCATGTAGATTTCACTACATGCCGTGTATTACTACGTTATATAGACATAATGAGCGGCTCCTATGGATGAGTTCCTCATTTTTATTTTAATCAAAATTAAAATTAAAAGGTTGTTTCTGTGATGTGAATCGAGAAATGGAGGAAGAAAAGATCTCGTTCATTCAGTTTTATAGAATGATTTATCTTGAATTGAATCAAATATAAATGCGTAAATTATCAATGAAAATTAAATAACTATAATCAATGTTTTTCTCCCTCTGATACCACTTGAAGGTCCCGGGCGCAGTGGAAGCTCATGGGTGGATGTACCCACTTGACTTTTTGTCATTAGCAATGATCAATTCGGGATCAATACGATGATAAACGCCAGATTCCACGGATCGAATCACAGATTTAGACAAAGAAGAAGAATAGTTCCAGAACCACAAAGGAGGATCATCACAGGTTGATTATAATTAATTTAATTAATTGACAAGAAGTACTTATTGTGGAGTTCTTTCTTCGTTGATATTTCTGATCACGTTCTGATGTGATTCATTATTGTATCGCAGAAGCCAAGTGTAGACTTCATCTAGTGGTGATCCACAAGTGCACCATGTATCTCTGGATGTCGCCAAAGGAATCACTGGGTGATAGTGTGGAGAAGCCTTTGCTTGTGTTTTCCGCCTTAGATCACCTTGATCTGATGGATGATGATCTCTCTCAGTATTGAGAGTGTTCTTAGAGGAAGGAGTTATTTAGGCCTTGAGATAATTCTCCAGAATTGTTGTGCACAACAATTAGGGAAAAGTGTTGGGGTTGTGAGGATATTTATAATCGGGTTTGAGGTTATAGAGTTATGACAATAAATAAATGTGTTACGTGTTTTATTTATTTCATTAATTCTTATTGAAAACCCCTATGTCGAATCATTAATTCCTTGACATGTTCCCATGTTGATTATAATAAATATCATTTAATAAAATGATATTATTTCCTCAAAATCCCGACTGAAAAAACTACACGGTGTGTAATCATTAATACACGGCGGGTACTCATTTTTCATTTCCTTTCCAAAATGAAAACTACACGGCATGTACATTCAATGTATATAGCGTGTATATATTGTTTTTATTTTATTCTTCCTCCAACATTAAAACAATTTAGGCTTACTTGAATAATTATTAAACCACATACGGGAATAATCTATGTTCTACTTGAGATACTTGGATACACTAAGTGTGTGACCCTATAGGCCTCTTTCTCGTTGGAATTAGGTGGGCTTACCTAAAGTCCAAGATTACTGTCTAGCAACAGTTCAAGGCACATAGGATAAAGAATTTGATGCCACATTGACATGTCATCTCATATGAATTATTACCATGTAATTTAATCCCTTTTTCTCAATATCTCATCAAGCAGGTTTCATGGCAGTGTCATAAACCTATATGCTTGATCTGTCATTCTTTGACTTCTAGAAATAAACTCATCATGACACCATGGCCATGAAATTTGGGTGACAGTTTTATTTCAATCAAAGGTCTCGATATATCTACTTCCATAAATATGCAAGGGACAAATCCTTCCTCGAATAATCCATTAACAATATGTCATTCGTGACGCCCCCAACGTACCCTACTTCCTACCAACTGTCTTCATGACGGTTTTCATTAGAAAATCTAAGTGTGCGAGTCATGACATGATTTAATTATAATATTCCAGTCTAAGGACCATTACACATGCTCATAGATAGCAATTTACGATGACACCAAGACATGTAGAATTACTACTGGCAGGTCTGTTCTCATAATCTCCCATCTTGGAGATTACCAAGTGTGAACTCCATGAGAGAGAGTCTCATCTTCTTACAAGTACTCACAAATGATGGTATGTATACTATGTGTCCTATCATAGTATGTCATCCAATCGTAGAAATTTATTTAAGAATATTGTTATAGCATTTCAAGGTTCTCATCATAGCGAGGATCTTCCATGACCTTATTAATGCAATAAATATTCCAGGACATTGTTATATTATAGTTATGCAGAACAATGAACAGTATATAATAAGTGTACATTCATGTAATCAAAGTATAAACAGTTGGTTCTCAGGACACCAACTCTAACATATTTCAGATCTTACTCACAAGGTTAAATCAATTCTATTATATGTAGTGTTCATGTAACTTATGCATATGATGCCTCTAGATATGTATGAATAAGTTTGACTTGTACTTTTTTTATATATAACACAAACTTGTGGATTGTATAAAGATTTAAACATCAATATGGTTTGAAAATACTTATTTGATGGAGGGAATAGGATTCCAAACTAAAATCACTAAAATGATGCATACATAAAAGGGAATAACCTGAGATAATATGGTGAGATTAAAATCCCCTTAAAATAATAAGTTTAAATTCCTTACAAAGAGGAAATATTAAAGACATCATTCTTCCAACTGTGTAGGTCACGCCAATGCTAGATACCCAGGATTATCTTGTGTATGGAAAGAAAGCATAAGTAGGACTGAAACATCCTTGGTTAATACATGACAATATTTGGTGGCCCTAGATTTTCTTTTGACACCATATTCTTGACATTTGTTTTGGGATACACTAGCTGGATGATCCTAATTGGATTAATTTACCATATAAATAGAGTTGAGTATATCTATATTATGGATGGGACAAAGCACTATCTGATCGACTATCCAAGAGACATATATGATATGGTTGGGTTGATACTGTACCTAAATAACTAAGCGGTGAGATAAAAACCAATGAAATTTCATTACTTAGTGAAATATGGGTCTTATCCCACTAATTTATATGATGGATTTCATAAAGGGATCATAATTTTAGTGGGATCCCATTTAATAAAATTCATTATTAATTAGTAAATAATACACTATTAAATGGTATATAATACATGGTACTGATCTGATAAATTTTGTTGTTGCAGATATATCATCACCATCATTAAGAAAAAATTCATAATTTATCCTTGTCTAGATAATATTAATGTAAGTTACTCCTAATATATATAAATTAAGAAAATTTCATAAGTATAATTCCATGTGTCATAAAAAATACTTCCTTAGTAAAAAAGTGTTTAAATTATTAAACAAGTGAATCTAGAATATTATGGAAGTATATAGTGATCCATTTATGGTTTTAAAGGCATTAGATGCAAAATGAAAGAGGGATTTTTAGATTCCACTCATGTAGTCAATGTGATTGGGTACATCAATATTAGTCTCATATACTCAATATGATTGGGTGCATCAAATGATATTCAATATAATTGATTTTTTTAAATGAATTAGTGAGACAAAAGGATTCCTTAATAATTTAATGGTTATAGAAGTCAATTATATTATTATAATAGATATATTATATCAACTATATAATTTACAAGTTTTGTAAATATAAATAAGTTCTGAAAAAGAAAAATAATCCATGTTTATATCTTGAACATTTCTTTCAAGTAAAATAGAAATTGATTTTCTTTATTGATAACTTGGATATTTCAAGTTTGGATAAAATTTTTATATGATGTGTATTTTTATCTCATTTCACTCTTGAGAAGAGCATATAAACAGTTTTTGTTTATATAAAATTAGATAATCTATTTTTTATACACACGGTTTATGATTTATTTATTTCTATAACATTTATTAAGGGGAGAATAAATGGATTGTTTTAGATAGGGAATTCATACTATTTTCATTTATTGAAATATTCTAACAATGTGAATGGATTCAAAAAATGGTTACATAATATTCTGAAGGTGTTGGAAATACATATAAACTAGAAATATGAACCTTTTGGTTTTAGAGTACTATATAGATAGTGCAGGAGGGTAAATGTTTAAACTAAAGGAAGAAATTTTAGTTTAAAAGTTCCACAATGTTTATTCAAGAAGCCAATCATGGTCATTATAACCAAGGATTAATAAGAAGGAAGATTAATAATTCAATATGATTAGATTACCCAAGATATACTTGATGGTTTTTATGAAACTCCATAGAATATCCTTTTTAGGTATCAATGTTATAGAAATTAATTCTTCATATTTGAAATGTATGTGACACTGAATGTATATTTTAAAAAATGTTGTGAATATATCGGATTTCAAAATAAAAAGAATAATTGTATGATCTTTTAGTTTACATTCCTAAAGTAAAGATTTTATATATTTGAATATATATAATTTTATCAAATTAAAATTAATTAAATTAAATGATTGGTATCTTCATCTCATTTCCATTATCTAATAATATTATATTATAAATAATTTTTATGGACAAGTATGAGATAATTAATTTTATTCACATGGTTTATGATTCATCAGTTTATATAATATGTTTTTGAGAAGAAGATATGGGTAAAAGTGTTTTCCAACTATTTATTAAAGTATAGGGGAATGTGCTCCTTCCACCCACCAGTGGAATATTTTTATAATGTCTTCATTTAGAATAAAAATTCTCTAAACACATAGAACACCATATATGATATGGAAAAAATAATTTATTTTTTAAATATTCATTTTAAAAGGAAATAAAAGAAATTTCCAAACACAAAAGGGTCTCTATATCTTAGCAAGATATTCAAAAAATATAGTGTCTAATAGGATAGTGTGTGTATTTTTAGACTTAGAGAAGTTAAAAATTGATAAATAATGTTTTGTTCACTTAATATACTAAAAGAGTTTAGGAAATGGGATGATGTAAACAGTTACATTTAATTATCTTAAAAATGAAAGACACTATTTCTTGAATGATTTTACGAGTAAAAATTTAAAGTGAATTACACTTGATATCCTTAAAGATTTTAGGTAATAGATGTAAATAATTACATTAGTAACTATAATAAAGTTTCATCACTTTATCCTAAAATATTTTAGGATGTGGAAGTAAAGAGAAATATAAGATTAACATTTTAGTTACTGTATTAAATTTATTTTTACTTTATCCTAAAAGAGTTTAGAAAGGTTGGTAAAATATAATATATGTAGTTACATTATGTTAAGGAAAATTTTAATGTAATAAGATTCCAAGGATGATAGTGATGTATTTAAAAAGAGTTCTAATTTGACAATAGAAGTTGACATTATACCATTTGATGTTTTAAAGTTAAGAATTTCAAATATGTTTAAAGAGTTTAATAATCTGAAACATGATTCCTAAGTCTCAACATTATTCAAGATGGATTTATTTATATATTTTTATCACTAAAAAGTTTAGTGGGAGAGATTTATCAGATGGTCACATAGAGATATGAAATGGATTACATATGATGTAATGAGTTAACAAAACCTATAAATTATAGAAAACATAAGGTTGATCTGATATTTCATCATATATGATATGATAAATTGGTGATTTTTTTTATGAATTTTAAAAGAGTTTAATAATATTAAAATGTATCATATTAAAATTAAACTTTTATTTTATCATTATTTGATAGGGTCTAAATAAATGTATATATAGATATACATTTTGTAAAGTGTAATTATAATTTTCCTCTCTATGTATGAATTTGATTTTTTTCTCTAACCAATGTTTATAATAGAGTATTATGGGTTATGGATAAATGTTAAGGTTATCATGAGTAGTATTCTTATATTGGGATATAAAATATTGTCATGAGGTATAAAACAATGAATAGAATATTATTTGAGCGCGTTGGATGACCTACTATGTATACCAAAATGAGTGTCATATGTTGATGTATTTTGTATAATTAGGGTGTATGGATCATATTTGAGTCCCCGCTACCTGAGGTCAGATAGATACCTAGCATGTTAACCTCTATACTTTGATGCCTTATTTACACATGTTTATATATTTACTTAGCTAATACAGGGGTGGTCAGGTCTGTTGTTTATCATGTTGTCAGTTGAAGCTTTACCAAGATGAGATTTTTCCTCTCATATGATGAGTATGAAATTTGGGCCAATTATTGAGATAGAATTTGGGAATGTTAAGATGAACCTATATATTATATATCTATCTAGATAAGAGACATGTGATGTTCTTATCCATAAGTATGAATGAAATGTGATGTATTTATCAATCAGATTAGTCTACACTTAGAGAATATATAATAAATGAGTTGTCTATATAGGATTAACATGATCTATGTCCTATGTCACTCGATGACTTAGATGAAAGGAAAATATCATAATTCATGTTTAAATGTGATGCATACTGGTAGAAATCAGTATAAATATACATGTGTTTGATGGATATCACACAAAATTCATTTATATATTGAGTAGTATTGATGGTTTTCTAGTGGACACTCTTTTCTTACAAATATATATCCATAGATTCATATTTTTTTTCAAATATATAAAGGCCCATGGGGTTTCACCTTATGTTTTACTGAATGGGGATTGAGTTAGAATCAGAGAGATACTCTAAATTTTTTTTAGTGTTAATCCAAAAGTGTTTTGGATGGGTAATCATAAGTCATTTCATATGATTTTATACCAGTTGAATTTGATTATATCTTTCAAAAAGTGTTTCAGAAGATATAAATAATGTTTTTTGGATATATATTTACAAGTTCTTTAATATGATATAATAAAAGGAGAAAC
Organism: Viscum album; assembly: GCA_963277665.1. NCBI lineage: Eukaryota > Viridiplantae > Streptophyta > Magnoliopsida > Santalales > Viscaceae > Viscum > Viscum album. The sequence goes on from OY728132.1 coordinate 774,185,161, forward strand.
AACAAAAAGTATTTTAGGATTTATAGAAAGTGGTATGTTATTAGGAATAATCTATAAAGACTTATATGTATATATGATATATATATTTAAGTAATATATTATTGCATGGAATTTTTTATTTTCATGACCACACATTTTATGATTATAGAAAAAATTATAAACTATTAACATTTATTAGTTTTCCATATTAGCTTTAATTTACTGTACTTTTTCATAAGGGGAAACATATGGGAGTTAAAACATTCATATGATGAATGTATATATATCGGTAGGAGTATTTATTCATTAATTTGGACACATAATTAAATAAAAATACCCAAGGAACATCCTTAAGGATTATAAATATACAACCATATAATGGCTATGGTTGTGGTGTATCATTATTCTTGGCCAAAAATCCCATATACCTAAATTATATTTTCAATCCTCCTCTTTTTAATACTAGGTACCTACATACCATGGAGATAAGATTGATCTTTCTTGAATGTTAAGCGATTTAGCATGTTAGTGGATACCTATGAGGCTGGTATTATTATGTTGGACACTTTTGAGATCATTATCAAAGTCATCAGAATATGATCAAGGGTTATAACAACATATTTATTCTAAAGAACACCTATTAAATCATTTCTCCATTTTAGTATTTTTAAGCAGTTTTATAATATTTTGAATAGAGATCCTCAAACTTGGGTTTAATCACTTCCAATTTATTAAAAAAATTGTTTAATCTCCATCGAAACCTAACTATCTCTCCTATAAGTGACCTCTATTCTCCCCCTCATCCCCTCTCTAAATTTTTTGGTTCTAACTATTAGGGATTAAAGTGAATATTTCACTAAAGAAAGGTTTTCTTGTACTAATATGATGTGTATTTCGTGATTCATTACTAAAGGGTGTCTAGAGACAATTAATGCATGCCAATTACTGTATTTTTTATGGTGGAATGTCATTAAGTGAGTTTTTCATGGGTTTTGAGAAAATTTAAATGTATATGATTATCGTTTTGGATCTGGATGATATGTATTTTTCTAGAATAGTTTTGGGAGCACAAGAAAAAACCTACTATAGATGGATGGTCCTGGATTAGGTGTTATGGGAGAACCCAGTGAGTTATTAAGTGTTATTCTTAACTGAATCAGAAAAAATTAATTAATTATTTTTTTAATTAAATATAATTTTATTATAATTAATTAAATTGTTTGTTTGGATATGAGTGAGGACCCAGGGTGGATTGGGTGATAACCATTGACCTTATATGAGATTTGGCGGTATTTTTTAAACAAACAATGAAAGGGAAGATGCTCTAAATGAGGTATGTGGTCACTAAGTATTTCCCACAGTCACTCTTTCCTATCAAGTGCATATCTTTTTTATTCAACCTAATGTATGGTACATAAAATAGGATTTTAATTGAATATTTTCATATATCTTCATTATGATATGTTTCTGTAAATGTTTAAGTGAATTTCCCTTCCAGAAGTTTATCCCAATAAAACTCATTGTTTTTTAATTTGACCCTATATAATGGCTATGTAAAGACAGGAAACAAAATGGTATGTGATAACTGGTAAATGAGTAAAAAGGAAATAGTAAAAGAAGTTGGGAGAATTTTCATATAATTTTGTTTTGTTTCAAGACATATGGTATTAGTTATTAATGAATCATGATTATAAATTGGGAAATTTTTATTATTATGTGAATTTATAATTTATAAATGTGGAAATGGAATTAAATTTGAAAATGGTAAATGATAATGAATGGTAGAATAATAATGATTTCTGTGGTATATTTTCACCTATAATAAAATATGTTTTGAATTATTTTTCTGAAATGAAAATACACTTGTGATAAACTTGATTCCATGAATGGAAAACACCCTTGGGGTGGGTTTTAATATTATATGGGTATACAACTTGTTCATTCTTGAAATAAAGTTAATAAAGAATCATTCATTCCATGATATTGGTTGGGAAAATTATCATAGTAATGGTATATGTTACTTGGGGGATTATCCATTAGATAATAAATCTTTCTTAGGGGTGGTATATATTACTCGTGGGCTTATGACTTGGCTGAGAAAAAACCCATATAAGTGGTCCATGATAGTTATTTTGTATAATAGGGAGACACAAGCCATTAACGGTTGGTTCAATCCTCACGAAATTCTCAAAGAAACCCTAGAACTAGCTGAATCAAATATGGTTGATTGAGTTCATGGATATAACAATCAACATAGGTTAGGATAATCTTAGTTTCACCATGGAGCTTATGCCTGGGTGGTTATTTTTATTCCTTTAAATTAAATTTTTGAACTTCTTAAATTGTTTAGTTTTTTTAGAACCTCACATGAATTTTTTATTAAATTGGTTATATTTAGGGACATCGTTGGTCATGTCCAAATTAGTTGTACTCACACCCTGATCAGGCCACCATGGAACTTGGGTACCTGAGAAGATGCTACTTTATGGTAATTTTAGGGTTGTTCAAGGTCATTTCTCGATGTTTTTCTTAATATGTCAGAGTTTGGGAGATTGGGACAAGGGAAAGACTCATGACCATTTTTAGGTCTTTACCTAATTTTTCATTTTAGTCTTTTTAGTTGTTTTATATATGAAATGTTATCTATTGTATGAATATGTAACATATATTTTAGATAGATCATTAATTTTGGCATAGTTGATTTTGATTATTTGTCTTCACTTTCCTACAGGTCATTCCAATTATTTTTTTTCTATATGTATTGGTTTGAATTATTATTACCAATTATTTTTACTCTGATATACATGTATAATCTCCCAATTGTACCACCTTATACTTGTGCTACAATTCGGAATCCTTTCACATACAGAGAGGAACATCGAGGTACAATAGTGAAAACTAGTCTAGGAATCGATTAATAGTATGGGGTAATGAGATTTTACAAAGTGGAATTAGATAATCCTTTTATTTGTATTGTTTTTTGAGAAAGGGAGACAAGATATATTATGTTATTGGTACCTGGTATAAAACTTGTGCCTTGGACTGGCCACCATACATATGAGGGAAGTCCATGATTTTGAGGATGGGATTGTTGTTCTTGTTGTTCTCTTTTACTATTGATTTGATTTCACCTTGATTTACACACATTTTTATGATGTTATTGATCTATCGGATTTTATCACTTGGTTGGTATTGAAATAGGGGGCATGTTCATGCATCATATAAAGAACATAGGATTCACATTTTATGTGCATGATCTCCTATGTTTGATTATTATAAATTCCTATATAATTAAAATACTAATTACAAATTATAGATAATTATCCTCTCAATATTTTAATTTACATTTCATTTAACAGAGACTTGTTTATATAAAACATTTTGTTAAAGTAAATGGTTAAATTTAAATTACATAATCGTATATCTTGTTTTTTATGTGGTTTTTGCTAAATAAAATTAAATGTTTAACATATAATGATATTTTTTATGTAATCTGTACTTGAAATTTCATTTAACTAATCCATTATTATGGAAATTATGGATGAAAATGAAATTTGTAAATTTGTGAGTCATATATAAGTATGGTATGATATTATTGGCTAACTGGTGTTGACCATTTTCATGGGTATTCAGGTCTAGAGAAAGACTTTGGGTTTTTATAAATTTATGATATGAGGTGTGTAGGATAGTAGAATGCCATGCATGTTGTTCCTTTAGTTCGAGATACATCCTAGAATTTGTGGTATGGAGTGACTCCATGTGTACTTATTAGGTTGTGCTTGACTGTGGAGTGGGTAGAGAAAACCTTTCTTGAACATGTGTGTGAGAATTAGTTTATAGGACTAAGTATGAGAACCTAGTGGCTCTTGAGATGTTGCCTTGTTTTTGTAAGTTCATTTATGGTTATGTTCAAGGATAACATGATAGTGGGGTTTTCTTGGGAATGTGAGGAATTTTTGAATGAGGAGTGTGGGTAAATGCATTGGAGAAAGGTACATGGGAGGTGATTTTGTCAGTGGAAAAGGCTACAAGGACACCTTAAGAATGTATGGGCTTAGATTACCTTGTATTTTCAACTACCATTGGATGGAATTGAGTAAATGAATTTATATTCCTTGGGATATTTTGATATCCAAATTGGTATTGTAAGGCATGATCATTTGGATGGTTATCCTTGATGATTAATAGTTTAGTTATTACTAGATGGTTGATAGAAACCCTAGATGGTTAAATCTTGTTTGAGTGGAGCGTGGTTAGGTGCTTGGATTTTTGAGCGATGATCAGGTTATGAGTGATCTTGTAAATGGTTTCAGCATGCTGCAATTATTCAGTCATAAAAGGTACTTAGTATTATCTCTCTTGGGGATACTTTATAGAGATATTCCATAAATAATTATATATATAGATTATATATATATATATTATCGATTTACTGGAAATTGTGATTTTCATTAAGAAATGGGAATATCATTTATACTAGAAATGATAATCATTATCATATGGAAAATTCAATCTTCTACATGACTATCATTTAATTTGATATTTTTATATGGAATATATGAGATTTAAATAAATTCATGAATATGATGCATGAATTATCCGATCCATTAATACATTCATTATAAACACATGAATTAATGTATGCTTCATTGAGGAACATCCCCAAAATATTTATAAAGTTACTTCCATGTGATGACATGTGTGGTTTTGATTCAGATCCTCTTCCATGGAATATACTCTTTAACCCAATGATTCTATTCATCTTTATCCCTTTCATATATAGGTGTTAGGATACCATGAATAAAATCTAAATCATATCCAAATGTTAGATGATTCAGTTTAGCTTGTTGATACCTATGGAGGTGGGATGATTTTGTTTTCCACTTTGGTTATCTCTCTTTAACCAACGCAATGGAGTTCAAAAATGAAAACGTGGATTATTTGGTGAAAGGCACAAAGTTTTTATAATTGTATTTCTTCATTTGAGTTTTTTTATAGGTTTCATATATAATATATGGAATATCCTTAGATAAGGGGATTTGATCACTTCTTCTTGATCTAATAATCTTTATTAGACTCTAACAAAACCCTTAAGTGGTATTAAAGGGAACTCATAGTTTATATCTATAAAATCTTGCATTGAAATGAATAAGAACCCAATAATTTATCATCATTTTTCTTATTTTATAAAAAACTAGAAAAATAGTTTTCTCTTATATAATTGGGCTACTTAATGGTAATGTAGGATTTAACCTTATTCAAATTGGTCCGAATAAGGGTTATTTCTATTTACCCTTACATAAATAGGCATATGTATGGGTCATCTGAAATTACTCTTATGAAAGTTTGGGAACCCAAGGGACATCATTATGTGAAGGTTTCATGAAAATATGGTTTGTACAGTAACCCTTATTTGAATGGCTTTCATAAAGGTTTTATGAAAGGGTAAGATATTGATTACCCTTGTAACGACCCAAAGTTTCATTAATGGAAATCCCTCTTGATCTAATTAAATGTCTCTTTATGTTTATATAAAATGTCAACTTCTTTGGTTTTCTATTAAGAATTTTGACCATTGCTAATATAGTCGTTGAACAGTGATCACATGATTAGTATAAATATAGGGCTTTAACAAATCCAATTTACTCAGACAAAAGAAGCGATGACCTCATCTAGTAGAATTGCTCCATATGAAGCCCATTTTCTGGAGCTCGGAAAAGAGGTGGCATCCTTGGGCTTCGCTCTTGACCAAGCCCAAGCTCAGCTTCATCATGTCAAGCTCGAACGGGACCGTCTACGTGAAAAGTGGAAGTTGATAGAGATTACCACTCGAGCGATGTTATCTGAGCCACCCCAAGAGTCTGTCACCATCGCATACCTTACCCTTAGGTCTTATGCGGCTGTTTTAAGGGGTTATGTAAAAAATCTCTAGTACTATGTTCATGTATATTATTTTTTTATATAATAATGAATATACCTCCTTGTCATTTTTGAAACATTGTAAATAATTTTTAAAGTACAAATAGTGTTTTTAGTTATTATTTAATCTATTTTATTAGATTAATGGATTTTTGAATTAAATAATATTTTAATAAAATATTATTATTATTAAATTAATTTTTATTAAATATAAATGATCTTATAATTTTATGAATGCAATTGTAATTTTTATTAAGATTTAAAAGCCATTTTTGTCAAAACCCGTGAATTTTCGATAAATGATGGTTTTTATATTAAAAGTAAAAATTAACATATTTATAAAATTATTTAGATAAAATAAATTTTATTTCTAGAATCAGGATGTCGAAATTATCCAACGGTGAATTTTTCATAATTTTCCAAGACAGTCAATTTTTTTGGGTAAAAATTAAATACCATTTAAATATATAATGTGTTTTATGACATCATAATGAGCCAATAGTGATGTAATAAAATGATATAATCTTTATGTTCGGCCAATATATGTTTTACCATTAAAAAAATGCGATTTTGGGTTTTTTTGACTTACTTTTCAAAGCATTAATGGACCCCTCAAGACTTATTAGACACCTTGTCTTTTTAAATTGTTTTCCATGGGAGTGTGACTCACCTCTACATAAGAAACCCTATTATTTTCAGAAGTTCGGACATTGTCCTTATAAAATATTGTTTTCCTCTTCCCTTTTCCAAAAACCATGGGCAAAAACCATGGGATGGTTTGTGGTTTAGATTAATTTAATATAAGGGGCCCCAAACCTAAATAATAAAGAATTCCCTCACCTTTCCTATATAAACCCACCCAAGCTCCCACTTCATCCTCACTCAAAGCCCTTTTAGTTCGTCTAACCTCTACCCTACTCTCTCTATAATCCTCCCAAGGTGCCCCAATCTCCCAGGAAGCCTCTCACAAGCCTCTCTCTAGCCTTTGGAAGCACACTTCCAAGTAGGGGTTTTTTCTTCCTTTCTCATTTTTGTCCAATTTTCTTAATATTGTTATGCCCTTTTAATTTCAATTATAAATTTTGGGGTATGGTTTCGAACCTCCCCCATACTGCTATCTTATTTTTTGAATGATGGGATACCCCTTTCTCTCTCATTAAATTCCTCCCATGTACACCCGTTACTATACCAAAATTCCGAAAGGAACTTCTCTCTCCTCTTTTACATTCAAGTAATACTTTTGTATCATGAATCTAAATTCCATTAAAATTGTTTTTACATGTATCTATATGACCCCCATTACTGTCCATTTCATGTAAATATGACGAGACACCCCTTTCTCTCTCATCAACCATTTTTATGAATTCTTATGTCACGCTGTTACGTGGCTGAAATTGCACCGATTTTCTAAGCCAATGCCATTGTGTAGTGAATACCATGCTAATTTCTCCATCAAGGGTATTCACCTTTATGAGAATTTACTTATTGATTATAAAGTTTCATGTATGAATTCCACATTCCTTTATCGTGTAATAAATGATTATGTTTAATGAATCTATGTTTTATGATCCATGTGGAACACTTATGCATGAAATGAAATGTTTAAGAACAGTGTGCCCTTATAGTGCTCCAATGCATTGGGTAAAGTATAGTATCATGATACGTCATGTGCAATGAGTGTTGACTCATTCTAATTCAAGTGAAATTAGGGTTTACTCGTGCTTCATGTGCAGTGAGGATTTACTCATGCTCTATGTGCAATGAGCCTTGGCTCATGCTAATTCCATGTTAAGTGTTGTTGCCACATTTCCATGTTATTATTATCACGCTTTATCATGCCTTTATGTTCATGTTTCTCTTATGCTCTATTGATATGCCTATTGTCTAACATGTATTGTACTCCTCATGTTATTCCATGTGTACTCCCTTACTGGGCTTTATATCTCACCCTTTTCTTATGCATGTCCTCAGGTTATCTCATGCAATGCTAAGTACGAGGGAATGTAGTGGTCATGTAAAGGAAGTTTTCAATAAAGATGTTGTATTTCATGTTTTAAGTTTTTATGTAATGATCCTAAGCCCCAAATACACTAAACCTCTCGATCTTCTTTCTTGTATCAAGTGAAGTTTTATGTAATAAATCATGTTTAAGTTTGTAATAAAAGCAGGGTTGTCATAACCCTTATGCATAATGGATGTGTTGGGTATTAAAGGTTTGTGTAAAGGTCTTAATATAGTTATATTTACATAAATAAGTTTATCTTTATATAAAGGGTTTCATGTAAGGGTAATCCATGTTTTACATTTATGAGAAGGGTTCATGTAAATGTAAGGGCTTAGTACCCTTAGGTTATACATGATAGATAAGGGTAAAGCCCATATACCATTACATAGAATGTTTATGTAAGGGTAGAAGGAGTATAAACTTATGTATAATCCATACTATATATAAGGGTTAACATAAAAGATTTAAAAAATTGTTTTAAATTATTACATAATTTTAATGGTTTATAAAATATTTATAAATCATTATAAAATGAATTTTGGGATATCTAATAATTATAATTTATTTATAATTAATTAATTAAATATTTATGAAAAATTTTATTCCCAAATATTAAATTCTAATTTTGAAATACATTTTAACCAAATTATACAGATAATCTTATGATATATAAATAAAAGTGTTTATATAAAAATCATAAGAAATAGTTCATGAAGGGGTTTAAATTGAGAAATAAATCCAAAATATAAAATTTTTATATTTAAATCGTGATTTTTTCTTAGTTAAATAATTTGAACTGTTCCTATTTAAGGGGACTTATTTGGATATTATTTGAGCCACATAAAAAGTGTTTTGATGATTGATGTGATCAAGGGTTAAATAATGAACATGTATATGATATTTTAATTATGTAAAATGTTTACATAACAAAAATTGGATTATAAATAGTTTATAATTCATATAATATAATATATTTAAAATATAAATTCAATATAATGATAATTATGAAAGAGTTAAAATTGGAATGAATATAAAATTTTTATATACAAAATTATAAAATGTCTATAATTTCAATTTTTTAAATATAATTTTTTTATATTTATATTTTATTTATAAATTATTCATAAATGGTTATCAGAATGAAAATTAATTTTTTTATTTCAAAATTACTTTTTTGGGAAAGTGAAAAACCTCACCAAGAATTACATAGAATCATTTAACATAGAAAAAAATCAAAAAATAATTGAAGAAAGGATGAGAATATTAGAACCAGTCACTCTATATAATCCCCATTACAAAGTAGTTACCTTATATTCTGAGTCTTCCTTGATGATTTATTTAAAATGGTGGACCAAATTATCCCATATTTTAATGTATTCCTATATATTGATCATCTTTCCATTGAATCCTCATGCCAAAATATGATCGTGTTTATTGATCCATTCCCTTTGGTGCTTGTTAATTTTAACATGGATAATTATTTAATATATTAGATTATCATCTTTTTTTGTATCATTTATGTGGAAGGTTCCTTCTGAAATTTCTTATTTCGAGTGGATAATGAGCTCTAAGTATTGTTCTTTTTTATGATTCCATAATTTTAGAATTTCTCTTCAATTATTTTGTGGGTACAACTTCATTTGAAACTATTTTATTGGAAAATTCTATATGGTCTTTCTCATAAACCACACCCTCCTTGTTGTCCCCTCCTTTTTAGCTGAACTAGTTTCCAATAGATTAGGCAAGTTAGAGTAGTCCATACACCCTTTTTATTATTTCTTCTTAAGAATCATGTGTCCCTATGAGTCTTGGGTTCTTTTCTATACCTTCTTCCTCCTTGGGATATAAAGACCTCTACCATGAATATGATTAACACCATACACTAAAAACTAAATTGAAATTTCATTGTCGGTCATGTGACCATCCCGCTCTCCGTATGAGACTGGTAAGGAGTATGTTTCTTGGACATATTCCACTTCATCAAACCAATTCTTGGAACCATTGAGCTTCCTTTTCCTCTTAGGGACCAACCATATGTCATCCTTCCTATTGAGAATCACCGACCACCAGTTTATCCAAGGACTGAAAGTGGTTCATAAGATGGGTTGATCTAGGGGAGAACTTTTGATAGGTAGTATTCAGAATTAGAGTCACTCCTTCATCCACCTGTTCCACAATTTTTTCAACTGTTGCAGAGGGTACTGAGCTTAAAAAAACACTAGGATCATACTTCTTTATTTCACACCCCACAGCTGATACAATTTAGGTAGAAAAGGGAATTGGCAGAGAATATGAGTCAAGCCTCTCCCTCCACCAGCACTGATTCCATAGTTCCAAACATGCAGCACCTAAAATAAGAAGAAATATAATCCCCATTTGGTACCGAGCTACAAGACAAGAATAAATCATTCTGTAGGTGACCTAGGAAATAACACGACAAATATAAATCAAACCAATTCTCAAATACAACTGGTTGATGTAACTGAGCTCTTTACCAACCTCGATCCAAATAGCATCAATAGGGGGATTTGAGATTCCAACATTCACACATATGCGAGGTGAAATAGGATTTCAAAAGTATCTAAAGAGATCTTAGAAGTCCGTAAATCTCTTTAAGAGATTACCCAACATCTAAATAATTGAAGGATTTTTGAAATGAAGGGAAAGACCCAAAATAAATTCCCAAATCATGGAAATTGGGGGATCACATTTCTAGTAAAAATCATAGCTCCATCCTAAAAAGAAGAAACTGGAACCCTCGTAGATTGAAACCCCTTGGAAAACTTGGTAGTAAGATCATTAGGGAAAGAAAAATGCATAAGGAAATGTCGAGGGTCCATAAGTCTAGACATGACTCGGTCTTATAGGGGCCATGCACCATTGATGAGTTTATCAAAGCTGTTGAACGATGTTCATAATTGACTAAAGTAAGCTACCAGGGACAACCCATGAAGAGAAGATACCTATGAGAACTCCTGGAGATAAAGTGAAAGCGAAGGGACCCCTGATGAAGAGTCGGGACATTCTAACAAATGAGGATGTGGGGAAGTCAAGGAGGAGGATTGGATTTGTGAATGGGGTGAAAGATGATAGAGCCTACTTGGATTGCTAGAGAGGGGTGGGGGAAGATCATCCATAGATGCTAGGGTTTAATAGGGAAGATGAGTGGAGCTGCATACACACTTTTAGATTAGATCAATCAAAACTACTAAGCTCATTGAAGATCTACCCAAGGAAGATGAAAGTCCGACCAGTCATGAAACACATCAAAGATCTGATGTCGAGCAAAGACAGATCTTTAGAAGTCGATGTCGCTCCTCTGATCACCTATAGGAATCAAGATCATCGGTGGTATATTAGAAAATACATCCAAACATCCTCCTAGATGACCTAGTTCCGAGCATCACCTATTGAAGATATCACACCACTGTGAGGAGATGGCTTAAACCCCACTAAAGATCCACCCAAGGTAGATGAAAATCTAACTGATCTTGAAGCACACTGAAGATCCATGGTTGAGAAAGGAAAGATCTTCAGAATTTAATGCCCCTATGCCGCTCACCTGTAGGAATTGAGATCTTTAGTGGATATACATGATTATCTTGTGTTTAAATATTTTAAATATTATTTTATTTAAAAGGACTAATCCATCCAATATTCATGTTTAGAATTTTTTTTATGAAATATGAATATTTTATATACTTTAGTTTTATAATGAAACCACTTCTAAATAGTGTCTGTCATTACATCCTAGGAATGTCCCTGTAATGAATTTAGTTTTTCAACTAGCTTAATCTCAATTTGTAACTAATTTTATGAAATTGAATTTGATTATTGAATATTGTTTTTTAATATTAGTTTTTATACTTTTGATGAATTTTATTCTATCTTTAGTAAATAATCCCCTAGTAGAGGGACTTGCGGTCAGACTACCCACCTACCTAGAGGCTTATGCCCTATCTAGGCTGGTGAATAGGGTTGAATATCTATCTCTCCAAGATTAATCATGTAGATATTTTTAGTCTCATATAACTATATTCATTTACATTAAGTGTTTATGTGGCTTATTCATATGATGTATCTAGACTTGTATGAATATGTTTGAATTCTATTTTTGGGTAAGTAATAGAAAATTATGGGTTGTGTAAAGAGTTACAAATAAATATGGATTAAACTTATTGATTTGGATCAAAAAAATTACTAGAAGCATGAGTATATAAAATGTAATAACATGTGATACTATGGTGATATTAAATCTCATTCAAATACTAAGTGTTAGATTCAATCCAAATAAGCACTTTATAAGACCTCAATCATCCAATCGGGTAGTTTCACACCAAATCTAGTTTCCTTTGGACTATCTTGTGTATGTAAAGATAGTAATGGGTGATATTGGACCATCCTTGTGTAATTTCATTCTATAGTGGTGTTCCACTATATTTTCCTGTGATTAGATTGTTATTGAAATTTTTTTTGGGTTACACTAGCTAGGAAATCCCATGGAATGGGATACCAGAGGAATAGAATTGGGTTTATCCATATGTTGGGTGGGATAAAGAGTTGTCTTCACAACTATCCAAGAGTCTTATATGATAGGATTGGTATGATTCCTACACTTAAATACCTAATAGGTGAGTTTCACACAAAATCGAGGTCATTTTCATATTGAAATATGGATCTTATCCCACGAATGTGTATGATAAATTTTCAAAAAGGGGTCATCATTTAAGTGTGATCCCATTTAATAAAATTACATATTAAATTATTAATAATACACAATACTTATCAAATAAAGTATTTTTTTATAGATAAATATCATTATCATTATCAGTCTAAACTTTGTGATAAATCCTTGAAAAGATAAGCGTAAAGTATGTTATTCTTATGACTGGTAACTTAAAAAAACTTCTTAAGTAGGATTGGTGAATTAAGAAAAGTTATTAATGAATATTATATGTGTCAAAATAGTTCCATCCTAAATAAACAAGTGTTATAATCATTGAACATGTAAATATAGATTCTTATAAAGAATATAATGATTTATTTAAGATTTCAAAGGCATTAGATTCATAACAATAAAAGTAATATTAGTCTCCAATAATGTGTTCAATATGATTGGATACAACAATGATTTTAGTCTCATATACTCAATATGATTGGTTATATCAAATAATATTCAATATGAATGAATATGGTGAATGACTTGGTGAGATAAAAGGATTCCTTAAAACCTTAATGGCTATATAACTCAATTAAATCATTCTAACTGTTATATGATATAGACTATATGATTTTCAATTGTTTTAAATACACAGAAGTTTAAAATGAGAAAATAATTTTTGTATGGATGTAATGAACCGACCCAGGTTTCCCTCAAACCTGAAAACCGACCTGATACATCATATACCCAAAGGGCGTTCCCTATCCCCACAGGCCGGTGACAAGAAACTGGGCATCAAACAACACAACATAGGGAATGATTTCACCCAAGCTGAACAACCACATGACATACATATATATATAGAAATAAAGAAATAGTATATGACTAAGAATTATATATACCATGGCCATAAGAAAAATAGCAGAAAAAGAACAACTGTAATAGTAGAAATACCCAAAAGACAAGTCCAAATGAAAAAAAACCCAAACCAAACCACTACTTCAAATAATTGCATAAAAAAACCCCCACCATATCACCACTAGCTACCCATCCCAGATGACACAAACCTTTCTGCCTCACTACGGTGTCTTGCCTTTCTATGAACTGGAAGACAAACAAAGGTCTACACACCGCCGAAGTGGTGCATAGGGTGTGAGATAACAATATCAGTAAGATCCCACCTAGGTGTTACATAACAGTTCTATGTATAAAAAAATCATATATGCTCATTTTAAAATAAAACATGGCATGATAGGTAGTAAAGTAGTTTTATAGAAAACATGGTAAACATTTCCCTTTTTCACTGTTCTAAGAAAATGGAGATATATAATTTTCAAATAATATTCTCCATATCACTTTTTACAATAATAAACATGCATATCAAGGATAACTTAGAAATACAAGCAATAAAAAATAGAAGCACAGGTATCACAACACCAAGGAATACTACAGGTCTAGGAATAAGACTACTCGTACCACAATAATCAAGTGCACAAAAACTGATCCTAGAACGTGGGCCTAGGAAGAAGAAGAATACCCCATGAGTAAACCCCCCCAAATGTCACTATCGGTCCCCTAGAACATCAGGCCTAGGAAACATTGGAAATACCTAAGACAAACCACCTTGATAATCACAAAAATAATAGACGATGGCCTCAAGCTAACCCTTCCACCTAAGTACCCAAGGTAACCCATGTTCTCAATTTCACAAACCAATTTCAATGATTTCAAAACTATTAAAAACCATTTCACAATACATTTATCAAAAACCAAGGGAAAACATTTCTCTTTTAAAATAGTTTTTAAACACACACAATAATCATGATGATTTAATAAATCAGTTTACAAAGCAATTAGAATTAGGATCATTATCATAGGATAGAGACAGAACCACCTACCTCAAAGCTTGGGTCGCACATTCCCGCAATAGAATCCAAGATCAACTAAACCCAAAAAATCCAATGAAGGACCTAAAATAAAACACACACATAAAAGGATTAATTCAATTTAAAAGAAAAGGGGTCAACAGATAGAATAAAACCCATGTACCTCAAGAACGGACGTCCGCCACATAACAAATACCCAAGGAATGACCTTAAAAAAATATCTTGTGATATATCTAGAGGAATAAAACAAGAATAATCCAACTTAGATCAGTAAATACTATAATACAAGGCTAGGGTATTATCACGATCAACTACAATGAAGAGCCAGAAAGAACACTTACCTGGAGAGACACACCAGTGATGCAACGAAGATCCAAGGCCGACAGGATCAATCTGAAAAGAGGGTCACCTCTAAAAATTTCCTAAGAGAATCCTAGGGTCGAGATCAATGAAATCTGGGAAGAAAAGGACTGAGGAAAAATTCCAAAAGCCTTACATAAAGCTGGGCACGGCCCGAGTCTCGATGTGTACCCAAGGGTCACGATGTGTAGTCCACACTAGATAAGTTACACCAAAAATCCTATCACCTCAGGTTAAAAATCCGATATTTAAACCCTACACGATGTGTAACTCAAGTACATGATGTGTACCTACTCACAATGTGATCTCCCCTTTCACAACATGAATCCAGACACCAGTACACGATGTGTACCTGCTTCAAATGTTACAAACTCCCCACCGTAAAGACTTTCTATCCCTGGGAAGTTATGTGAAAATGTAACTCCTGTAAAAAGATGATTCCACTACTCCCTCATTAATAACTCACATTCCCAAGTCTTGTGAGAATATTATTTTTGTTTTCATAGAACTCTGACCAACAGAATTGACTTACCACACAGTACTTTCATCTGAGAGTCAACGATCTCAACTGGTTTCTCCAAAATAGAAGCATTTGGATCTAGCTCAATTTCTTCCCAACTTAGAATGTGAGTGGGATTAGGGTGATACTTCCTAATCTAAGATATGTAAAAAGCATCATGGATTCCCACCAATTGAATTGGAAATGATAATTGATAAGCAACCTGTTCGAGCTGTTTAGTGATCTCAAATGGTCCAACATATCTCGGAGCCAACTTTCCTTGTTTTCTAAGATGATGGTGAACCAAAAGAGGATAAATTTTCAAGAAAACACAATCACCTATGGAAAACTACATAGGAAGACATCTTTGATCTGAATATGATTTATGTTGACTCTAGGATGTAACTAGACATCGTCGTACATCCTGAATATTTGTCGATGTCTCTTAAACTAGACTTGGTGCAACCAAAGCTACTTCACCCACCTCTACCCAACAAAGAGGTGATATTTAAGGGGGGCCACACAACACATCAAAAGGATACATTATTATTTATGAATGGTAACTATTATTGTAAAAAAACTTGACCAGTCCCAGTGGATATCCCATGACCCATCGAAATCCAAGATGCATGTACGAAGCATATCCTCCAGGATCTGAATTACACACTCCGTATGATCATCTGTCTATGGATGGTAAGCTATTCTCAACGTTATATGAGTCCACATTTCCTATTTAAGACTCCACCAAAACCTCGAGGTAAAATTGATATCCCTATCTAAAACAATGGAAGAAGGACTCCCATGCAACCTCATAATCTCTTGCATGCACAGCTTACCAAGATCTTCATCTTTAGTGGTGTCTTTGATCGATATGAAATGAGAATATTTTGTCAACCGATCAACAACCACCCAGATATAATTTTTCCCTCAGGGTGGTTGTGGAAACCCAACAACAAAGTACATGGATACCTCATCCCATCTCCAAACCAGCACCAGAAGAGTCTGAAGAAAACTAGAGGGTTTTAGTACTCTACCATTATCTGTTGGTAGGTGTAACATCAGGACACATAATATACAATGTAATTCTTCAAAATCGGCCACCAAAATATTCTTCTCATGTCATAATACATCTTCGTAGTGCCTAGATGAACAACCCATGACGAGATATGACTATCAAACAAGAATGAACTTATCATAGGTGCTGGGATTAAAACTTACTTCCTGAAGCGAAGTATGCCATCTAAAGAAAGAGACAACCAGAAATAGTCTCCCCACTTAAAGAATTTCCCAAGTCTTCTAAAACTCATCATCCTATTGCTGAATTTTAAAAATAGACTCCATGAGAGATGATTACAAATAAGCACTGGTTAGAACCATACCTAAAACATACTCTTGAATGTCCAAGTGAAACTGAGTGAAAAAACCCTATAATATTCCAATCCTACTTCGATTTCAAAATAGCCTATGATGGTACCTTCCTTCTAAGAGAATCAAAAACAACTTTCCATTTCCCTGGATTGTAGGCGATGTCGAATTCAAACATCTGAAGGTATTCTATCCATCACCTCTGCCTAATATTCAAGTATTTCTAAGAAAGGATATATCTCATACTCTTATGATCAGAGAAGAATATGAACTTCTACCCAAAGAGATAGTGCCTCCAACATTTAATTTCTTGCATCACCACAACAATAACTAAATCATGAGTGGAGTAGTTCTTCTCATGCTTTCAGATCTGAAGAGAGACGTAAGAAACCACATGGGCATCCTGCATAAGCACACATCACAAAATAGCACCATATGTATCAAAAAACACCACATACCTCTTATTGGGCTCAGGTAAGATCAAAATATAAGTCGATGATAGAAGTTGTTTTTGTTCATCGAAATAAGATAGACACTTTGCATCCCAAGTGGATTTCACTGCTTTCTGGGTAAGAGTAGTCAAAGGTGATTCAATCTTAGAGAAATTCTTGAAAAATAATTGGTAGTATCCAAGAATACCAAGGAATATTAGTATCTCAATGAAATTCTATCATTCCTTCAAGGACATAATAGCCTTAACCTTCTTTGGATAAACTGATAATCCATGCTTAGAAATTATGTGCCCCAAGAATTTCACTTCTCAAATCCAGAAACTACATTTTGAAATCATTCCATACAGACAGTGACTTCTTAGAATTTCAAAAACCAAAATCACATGGTGATCATGCTCATGCTCAGATTTAGAATAAACTAGAATATCATCCATGAACACTACCACAACAGTTTCAAGATGTTGGTGGAATATCCAATTCATTAAATCCATGAAAACTATAGGATAAATAATCAGACCGAAAGGCATCACAAGATATTTATAATGGACATACCTTCTCCTGAAGGTCGTCTTCCGTATATCAAACTTTTGAACTTTGAGTTGATGATAACCCAACTGAAGATCAATCATCAAGAACCAATTTTACCCCTTAAACTAATCAAACAAATCATCTACATGAGGCAATGGGTATTTATTCTTAACCATTAATCGGTTCAACTTCAGACAGTCCACACATAACCAAAGTGAACCATATGCTTTCTTGGAAAAGAGAACATAGGATGCCCAAGGAGAAACACTAGGGAAAATGAAACCTTTATCTAATAGGTCATCCAACTAAACATTGATTTCTTTTAAATCCATTGGTTCTATGTGATAAGAAGGCATCGATATCGGCTGCGTACTCGAAACCAGACCAATCATAAACTCTACCTCTCTATCTGGAGGAAGACTGGAGAAATATTTTGGGAAAACATCTCAGAAAAGTATCGAACAAAAATAGTAATATAATTAACTGAAGAAACATAATCGGGATGAAACATAATAGTAACCAACAAACTCTTGAGCTTTGGGTGGGAAGGTCTTGCATGACCTGACCTCGGGTACCACTCTCCCTGAAACACACGAGAGCTCCCATTAACAACAATAAATGAAACATGCCTATGATAACATCAACCTTAGCTCGATGAGAGACAATCCAATACATACCAATTATGATGTAAAAAATATCCAGATCAAGAATGACAAAATCCCAAACCAACTCTGTATCAGCTATCATTAATGAACTAGAAGGACATCGAAACCCCTACTCATTCATCTTGCCAAAAGGTGTCGCTAAATCCATTATAAGGGTCATAAGTTCCATTGGAATTTTAAGTGAATCAACAAAGTGTGAAAATATGAATGATTGGGAGGAACCAGTATCAAAAAAATAAATTGCTACTGAAGATTCAATAAGAATAATACCTCTCACTGTTTCCGGACCAACATCAAATTCCATTGGACACTCATCTACGATGTGTAAATGATTTACTCATAAGGCCTGTGGCTGGAGCCATGTAGTCCTTGAGGATTATAATTGTACCATCGTAGCCTTTGTAACTGACAAACCTTGACCATAATGAGTCATATTTATATCCTAAAAAAAACTTTGTAAGTGACCAACACATCCACAGATGTTGTATATCTTCGCGGGCATAGGACAAGAATTTTTTGTGTTCCCTCCCTTTCTGCACTGATAGCAAGTCAAATTCATACTTCCAGCTATAAAAAAAATTGCAGAGGAGGCTTGCTATTGAAACCCACCTCCACCACTTTTGTGATGGTATTGTCACTTCCTCTTCTTCCCATGCATGCCACTGAAGCTGTCACCAATTGGAAGAGAAGAGGCGGTAATGGTGACCTTTTTGACAATGTTCATCTCTGCCATCATTGAAATGTATATTGTCTCTGCATAGGTAGAAAGCTTCATCATAAACATATGTGATATGATTCCTGGTTGCAAACCCTGTAGGTATTTCTAATCCATTAGTTGGTCATTATTTACCACATCCGGAGAAAAATGAACAAGCTCAGCAAAATAGTTGGTATATGCTGACACGGAAAACTCTTCCTGCTGAAACAACAGGAACTCCAGATACTTTTCCAACATCAGAGACTCTGGAAATAATTTCTGAAAGAATGGGGTCTTGAAACCCTTCCAATACAATCCCAAATTTCTGTCTTCCTAGACCACAGAATCCCACCATCGCTTTCTGGAACCCTCGAGTCTGAATGTTTCACACTTCAACCTGATATTCTCAGGTGTCTCTAAGAAGTATAAGATCTTATCAATCCTATCCAGACAATCCTATACCTATTTAGGTTCAGTCATTACCCTAAAGGATATCGAATTCTCGATCAAGAACTCCTGCGATCGATCTCATTCTCCTCTATCACCTGGTTGTACCTCAACCACTGCGTTTTGAACTTGTGACACATATTGATTGATATTACGGACTACCCATATAATGGTATCGATGATATTTTGATTCATAAGTGGATTTCATTGAGGAAAATTAGATTCACTTTCTTGAGGAACCCATGGAAGATGTCTTAGAGGCATAATTTTGCACACTGAAACATAAGAATGATCAGACAACAAAACAAATATCAGTTCAAACTAGAAAACCCAGTAGCATAAACTAAGATTTTAAAATAAAAACCCAACACTAGAGACACATATCCGGACATCCCATGGTAACTCGAGTCTTGTTACGATAAGAGCTGGCTAGTAACTTATCACAACATACATCTCAAGTCCCATCAATCCTATCTCCAGTCTAACAGATGTCCCAAGAAAACGATTCTTGAAGACAGACCTCCTATGATACCAAAATTTAATGAACTGACTCAGTTTTACCTCAAATCTGAAACCCGACCTAATCTTTCACATACCTGAAGGGAATTTTCGATCCTCAATGAATGGTGAAAATCACTCGATCATCAAAAAACACAACAGAGGATGAGATTTCTCCCAACTTGAATAACCACATGGAATACATACATATATATATAGTAAGAAAGAAATAGTGGAAGACAAAGAAATAAATATTCCATATCCTTAAGAAAAATAAAGAAAACATGACAACTATAACATCAAAAAAACCCAAAAGACAAGTCCAAATACAAAGGACCCAAACCAAAATACTACTCTGAATAAAGGTGTGGACAAACCACCACCATCTCATCACCAGCCACCCATCCCAGCTAACACGATCCTCATTGCCTCACTGTCACACCTTGCCTTTCCCTGCACTAGAAGACAAACAAAGGTCAATGTACTACCGAAGGGGTTAAAAGGGTGTGAGCTAAAAAGATTAGTAGGATCTTAACTAGGTGTTCCTTGACAAGTCTCTATATAAAAAATCCTATATTCTAATTTTAAAATAAAACATGGAATGATAGGAAATAAAGCAGTTTTATAGAAAACATGGTAAACATTTCCTTTTTTCAAAATTCTAAACAAAAGCAGATATATCATTTTCAAATCATATTTTCCATATCACTTTTCACAAGCTTAAACATACATATCAAGGCTAACTCAGAAATCCAAGAAATACAAAACATAATCACATGTATCACAAGACCAAGGAAAAATACAGGTCTAGGCATCAGACTACTCATACCACAATAATAAAGTGCACAAAAACTGATCCTAGAACACGATCCTAGGAAGTAGAGGAATACCCCATGAGTAAACCCCAAAAAATTTCACTATCAGTCCCCTAGAACATCATGCCTAAGAAAATATAGGAAATCCCCAAGACAAACCTCCTTGATAATCATAAAACAATGGACGTTGGCCTCAAGATAAACCTTCCACCTAAGTACCCAAGGTAACCCATGCGCTCAATTTCACAAACCAATTTCAATTATTTAAAAACCATTAAAAACCATTTCACACTCCATTTATCAAAAAACATAAAGAAACCATTTCTATTTTAAACCACCTTTTCAACACACACAAAAATCATGCTGATTTAATAAATTAGACTACAAAGAAATAGGAATAAACCTCATTATCATAGGCTAGATGCGGGACCACCTACCTCAAAGATTGGGTCATACACATCTATAATGGAATCCAAGATCAACAAAACCTGACAACGCCAATGAAGGCCCTAGAATAAAACACGCACATCAAACGATTGATTTAATTTAGAAGAAAAGCGGTCAGCGGATAGAGGAAAACCCACATACCTCAAGAAAGGACACCTGCTGCACCACAACTAGACAATTAAAGACCTTCAGAATAAGATCTCTTGATGGATCTAGAAGAATAAAACAAGAATAACCCAACATTTATCAATGGATCCAACAATGCAAGGCTAGGGAATTATCGCGATCAACCACAAGGAAGATCCAGAAAGAAAACTTACCCAAAGAGATTCACCATAGATGAAACAAAGATCCAAGGCCAATACGATTGATCTAGAAGGATGGGAACCTATAAAAATCACCTAGGAGTAGCCTAGGGTCGAGAGAAAAAAAGTATATGAAGAAAATGGTTGATTGAAACTACCAAACGTGTGACTTTAAGCTGGGTATAGGCTGAGTCACAATTTGTACGAAAGGGTCATGACGTGTAGCCCATGTTGGATAAGTTACACTGAAAAAACCATTGCCTCAGGTTAAAAATCCTATATTTAAACTTTACACGACGTGTACCTCAGGTACATGATGTGTACCTTCTCACAATGTGATCTCCACTTCCAAAAATTGAATCTAACCACCAGTACATGATGTGTACCATAAGTTCACAACATGCACCTACTCTGGAGCCTGCAGTAAACCCAAAAAAACCACTTCTAAGGACTTTGAACCAAAATAGAACTTAGAAAAATGGAAAAATTACCCAATGAAGTTAATGAGATGTTACAATGGTTCTTGAATATTTTTTAGGTATTATATCAAAGTATTTTTTCATTGATAACTTGGAAAAACTTTTCATATGATGTGCATTTTACCTCATTTATCTCTTGAGAAGAGATTATAAACAATATCTGTTTAAATGAAATGAGATGGGTATTTTAATACACAAGGTTTATAATTTTTTTTAATTTTATAACATGATTCAATGGGAGAGTAAAAATGGATTTTTATGGTTAGGGAATTTATCATATTGTCATCTATGGAAATTTTCCAACAAAATGATTAAATTCATAGAACATGTATTTGATATTCTAAACTATTGGGAATATAAATATGAACTAGGTATATGATATCTAGGTTCTAATTTAATGTATGGATAGTAAAAGTAGTTAAATGTTTAAAATGGAAGAAGAGTATTTTTTTAAAAATTTTAACTATGTTTCTTCAAGTGTCCAATCAGGGTCATTAAAACCTAGGATTTTCAAAATAGAAGAGTAATAATTTAATATGACTGGATTATCGAAGATATACCTAAAAGAGTTTATGAAACTCCATGTAATGCCCATGTTAGGTATGTATGTTATAGAAATTAATTATTTGATTCTGAATGGTATTAGATACTAGAAGTATATTTTGAAAAGTGTTGTAAATAGACAGGAGTTTAAAATAAAATGAACACTTGATTGAGCTTTTAGTTTATATTAATGAGATGATTTAAATAGTTACTAAATTGAGAATTTTAATATAAATAATTCTATCAGTCCCAAATGAATCTAAGTAGTATATGTGTATCTTCAAATTATTACTCTATGTTATTAGAGAAGATGTTTGATAACAAAAGATATATTATGTACAGGTATGAGATGATTAATCATATATAGATGGTTTATTATTCAATAATTTCTATAACATGTTTTGAGAAGAATACATTAGTAATTTTTTTATCCTAAACAACATTTTTATCCAAATATTTTTTACAAAATTAAAATAAAATGAGGGAATGTGTTTCTGCCTCCTATTAGTGATATATTTTAATAATGTATTCTTTAAAAAAATCTTCTAAAAAATAAAATACAATATATGATCCATTTTATTTATTTAATATTCCTAATAAAAGTAAATAAAATATATTACATAAAAAAATGGATTTTATATCTTAATAAGATATTATTAAGAGAATATAATGTATAATTGACTAGTGGGAGTATGTTTGGACTTAAAAATGTTCAAATTTAAAAAATAAATAATTACACAAATCTAAGTTGAATGTGAATTTTACTTAATAATAGATTTAGAATGTATTAGTAATCAATAATGTATATAGTTACATTATTTAAAGGAAAAATTTGATGTAATAGGGTTTCAAATATGATGATGATCAACTTTGAAGGAGTTATAATTAGAAAACAAAAGTTTACATTTTAACATTTTATGTTGTGAAGTTAATATGGTTTAATATATTCAAGAAGTTGAAAAGTTAAGAATATTATTCTGAAGTCTCACTATTATTCAATCTATATTACATCCTAGATGTTTCATAATAAAAAATTTTAGTGGGAAAGTTTTATTATAGGATCAAATTTAGATGTAAAAATAATTACATATGATGTAATGATTTAAAAAAACTTAAAAAGTATAGAAAACATAAGGATGATCTAGATGGTTTTCATATATGATATGATCAACCAGTGCTTATGTTGGTTTTAATAAATATTATTAAAGAGTTCAAGAATATTGAAATGTATCATATTAAAGGAACCTCCATTTTATAATTCTTTCATGAAGGCTATATAAATGTATATATAGATATAAATTTCTTAAAGTGAAATGATAATTGACCTCTCAAAGTATGACTTTTTTTATCCCTAATGAATGTTTATTATAGATTATTATAGTTTATGAAGAAATGTTATGGTTAGTATGAGTAAGATTATTTTATAGAGATATAGAATATTCTCATGAGGCATAAAATAGGGAATAAGATTATTTGTGTGCACCTGATGACCTATTATGTATACGACATGAATTTTCATATAGTTTTATTTGGTATACTAGGGGTTTATGAATCATATTTGAGTCGCAAAACCTAAGGTTGGAGAGATACCTAGCGTGAAAACCTTCATACTTTGATACCCTACTTACACAATTCTACATATTGACTTAGCTAATATTGGGTTGGTTGGATATGTTGCTGATATTTTCATTGGTTAGAGAGTAAGCTAGATGGGATTTAACCTCTCATATGAAATGTATGACATCGGGGTCCTCAATTGAGGTATATTTTCAGAATATGTGGCTACACCTAGATATTGTTTTTCTTTTTGGATAATGGAAATGTGATGTTCTTGTCTATAAGTATGAATGACATGTGATGTATTCATTGATCATAATAGTATATACTCTAAGAATTAATAACAGATGAGTTGGATATATTGTATTGACATGTTTCGTGTCTTTTGGACACTTAGTGTATTATATAAAAGAAAAACACGAGAATGAATGTTTGAATATGATGCAGATTGGTAGGCATAGGTATAGAGATGCATGTGTTTGAGGAAGATCATTCCATATCCATTTATAGCTTTAGTACCATTTAAAATTGTCTATAGTCCTCTCTATACTTATATATATGAACCTATAGATTTATATCTATTGTTAATGCTATAAGAGCCCATGGCGTTACACTTTGTGGTTGAATAAATGGGTATTGGTTTTGACTCAATGAGATGCTCTAAAAGTTATTTATAGTTAATAAAAATGTGTTTTGGATGTGTATTCACAATGTATTTCATATGATGTTACATAAGGTGAAGTTAATGATATATTTTCCTATGTGTTTTAGAATATATCCAAAATGGAATTTTGGATATAATTTCATAAGTTATTGTTTATGATATAACATAAGGTGAAATTGAAAAAATAATTTTCGATTTAGTATAGGTGGAATATTGGTGGATATATTTACTAAAGCATTATATATATATATTTGATTACTTTCATGAAAATTGTTATTTTCACACAAAATGGGGAATATTGTTTATATAACCTATAATAATAGTTACTGCTTAGAAAGTTCGATCTACTACATGACTATAATTTATTCAGTTTTTTAATATGAAACATATGGTATTTAACTAAATTTATGCATGTGATTCATTAATTAGATGATGCATTAATACATTCATTATAAATGCATGACTTGAAGTATGCTTCATTTAAGAGTTTCCTCAGAAGCTATATAAATCCAATAACATGTGATGGATGTTGGGGTGTAAATTTAGATCCACTTTATTAGACAATACCTCCTAACCTAATACATTATTTCATTTTTGTCCTATGTATTATATTTACAAGAATACTATAGAGAATAAATGAATCAAATATGAGCATAATAGGATACATTTTAGCCAATGTATGCCTACAGAGGTGGGATTCTTTTTTTCCTACTTTGGTGATCTCTCTCAAACCCATGCGATGGAGTTCAAAGATGATGCAGTGGATTCTTCAGTGTAATGTATATAAATTTTACAACATTATTTCTTAATTTTAGTTTTTACACAATATTCATATATTATTCATGGAATATCCTTAAATAATTGGTTTTAAAGACTTCAAAAAGAATTAACAATCATTATTATACTCTAAAAAACACTTTAAGATTCACAAGTGATAGATTCATAGCCATTAGTGTGGATGTGTGAGCCTATCTTGGATAATATGTGACCTAATAGTGTTGAGTTTGGTGCTAATGATCAAGTTCCACTATATCATGTAACCATTTAGATTTGATTAGATCATGTAAGAAAGTGTTAATTTCATAAGTGTTATTCCTTTTTTATTTAATGTGGGTATTTCAAGACTAGAGGCCTAGGGCCTTAGTTGAGGGTTGTGATGTCCTTGTGTTGAGAATAAAAATGTGGAAGTGTCAAGATAAAATGGAATGGTTGATCTAATAATGAACCTTATTAGGAGTTAATAAGATCATTTCTAGTTTTTTATATGATCGAAACACATGTTCTGATAATGGAACCAGTCGAGGTGGCACTCGAAGAGTGGTGTAAGTTATGCCATATGGTGGGGAGGGAAACATTATGATGGTTAAGTGTGTGAACCTAATTTTGAATATTTTTAGTGGATTTTGTGGATAACATTATTGGTAATATAGAAGTGTGTGGTGGTTTGTGTTTTGTGTGGTCTCTTAGGTATGAGTGATGTAGCCACATATGGTCATGGAATACGATGATGGATGGATTATGGACCATGGGGCATGGAGTTTTTAACGGATCGAAGATACAGGTTATCCTATGTTGTGGAGTATTTAATCGATCATGATCATGATATTATGACCAGTAGATGGATGGTAAAAATGACTCTAGGATGATTTTGTATAGATTAATCTATGTTTATCTAGATTTTTTAATAGTAACATATTTTCAGTTCGGATGAAGAATTGGTGGTAGATCAAAAACTAAAATTGAATTTGAGGTATGTTTAGGAATTTTCAGGGGGATTCAGATCTCAGGAATTTCGACGCTCGTGTCACAATATGATGTATGTTTTGGTTGGTTGATATTTTAGTTGTATAATTACATTGGATGTTGATTTTTGACTATAGAGGGAAAGCTTGAACAGCCCCAATATAACTCCCCAAAAAGTTACTGGATTAAAAGAATAAATGTTATTACCCATGTCAAAAAGGTTAACCTTTATTTTTGGGATCCTACATGATTTTAACTCCATAGTTAAGTGAGTCTTGTAATAGAGTAGTTTCAGGATTGGTGAACTCCTGAGAAGTTTCTCAAGGTGTGTGTGGGAGATGGAAATGAACTCTAAAAGAACATGTCTTGGCCTTTGGGGAAAATAATTAGTCTAATGATTTATTCTGAAACATGGGTAGTCCCTAGGGGGTAACAACACCTATCTGTGGTGAAACTGGTGGTTTCTAGAAGGCAAAGACCTGATAACCATATTAAAAAGGAAGGGTACATGTGCTATTAGTGGGGTACTATTGTTACAGTGGTATCAGAGGCTTTACCCATCTAAAAGTGAAGTGGAACTAACTTGGTAGAAATTTAGGGTTCATAATGGGGATTTGGTGATCTAAAGGGGGTAATAATATAACACCCTAGAAAGTTAAATGATTATAATAATAAATTTTACGACCCATGTAAATAAGGAAAACTTTCTCTTCTGTAACCCACCTGATTTGAACTCCACAGTTAAGTGATGCTTGGCTTGGAGTAATGTTGGGATGGGTTACCTCATGGGTAGTTTCTCAATGTGTGTGTGATTTATGTAAAATAATATCAAAATAACATGTGTTGGTTTTTGGGGATATTCATTACTATGATGATCCGTTCAAGCATGTGGGTGGGCCCCATGGGGGACCAACATGTGTCTATGGGGAAATTGGTGGTTCCTGGTAGGGAAGGACCCAACATGCATATTAAAAGGGAGGTTTACTTATGAAGTTAGTAGGGACCAATTGTTACACATAATTCGCAATATGAATAATATACAACATCCCCCTTGGGTACACAATCCATATCAATAATTAAAAAAACAAGAGGGATAATTTGAAGTCCACATACACTTTATAAAATATCCTTTTAATAAAGTTACAATTGGACCCTTTCAAAAACAGACTTGTAATGACAATTCCTTTTTCCTTTATGTGAAATTTCACTTTGGAAACATTAAATTAACCCAATAAATTATGAACACCATTTTCAAAACCATTTAAAATAAACCAAACTTTCATTTAATACTATTTTAAATCCCACATCACTTCCTTTATTTCCAAATACATTCAATCGAACCATGCCTTAATCCTTTCCATGAACCAAATTGGTTCAAATTCATATAATCATAAAAATAATTTAAGAAAATACATTTTGGAAATTCCATAGACACATGGCACACAAAAAATCACCTTATAAATTAGAAAACCATCAAGAATCCTTTATTCAAATAGAGTAAAACACTTAAAACACTTATAAAATCCATTGCAACTATCACATATATAATTATTTTTAGATAAAGTGCCTTAAAAATCATCATTCATTCAATGAAATGTTAACTAAATTTTGTTAAAAAAACACACCTTGATCAATCAGAAATAAAGCTACAACATATCACCATTTATGGAGAACAAAAAATTGAGCAAGAAGTCACCCTATGTAGGCCCTAAAGACAAAAAATCAGAAATAAGTACCATGAAAAAACACTATTATCAGATAAAAAGAACCTAGGGTTCATGGAAGAAAACCAATGTGAAAACAATGGGTGCAGGGAAAAATATTGGGATAAAACAATAGAATATTATGGATTTACCTAAAGAATCCACTTGAAACTAGTGGAAATAAGCTCAAAATCAAAGTAGAAGGGTGGAAGACTCCATTGTGTGTTCCATAGTTTGGTCAAATGAAAATGAGGAAAGTAGAGGAAAAAATACTTAAAAATAAATATTATATAATCCATCAAATAAATTTTATGTTATTCAAGGTAGCTTGTATGGTTATGTCGTATGGTTTAGTAAATTGTGTACTAACTGTACAACGAACACTCGACAAGCATTGAAAACAAGATTATATTGGCTACATGGTTTACCATACCATGGTACAACCATGAATATCCCAGTTATATGACCTATGAAACTCCACATTATTTATTATGAAACTAGCATGGTTTATAAAAAACCCATTGACAACAATGTAACACCAAGAAAACACTTAAAATTAAAAATTTCACGTTTAAACCACTAAAAATTCAAAATAGGTACAAATAACATAAAATATATAATAATAGTGACACATGGTTGTCAAAATATAATTGGAACATAAATTTTTTATTCATTATTGATTTCTTAGGGTTTTATAAATTCAATGTGATAATTTTTGAAATTTAGAAAAAAATTCAAAATACACGGTCAGAATACAACACAATGGGAGTGTAAATGGGATTGCACAACATGGAATTAAAGAAATGGGAAATGAATGGTCATTTTCATGATTAAAGTGTTAGTTTATCTAGTTTTCATATCATTTTCAAACTTAAATAATTTATATTTTCAACCTGTATTTTAGGATATTCCAATACCCATTTACTTTTAGGAACTTTTTGTATTGGCTTTAAGGGTTATACATGATTATTTGAGCTGATATAAATACAATATATATTAATATTATATCTTTATACTTGATTATATATTAAAAATGATAAATAAATCACATCACTATAACTAAGAAGTGTAGCTTCAATGGATAATATTTACATAAGAATCATATTTAACAACATAGTGTACATTTCTTCCAATTATGAATCACACTTGATTCCATTATAGACATATAATATGTTAAATTATACATCATTACATAGGGAATAAAAATAATAAGAAAAAATTGATTGTAGGAACTTAGTAGTGGGTAAAACATAGGATATATCAATCAAATCAAAATAGGTGATCATAAACATGATCATAAAGGAGTAAGAATCAATGGAACATACATGTATGAGAATATAATCATAAAATTGTACACAAAGAAATAAGAACCATTGAAAAAAACATGAATCATAACATAATTTTGGGTCATAATATGGTAATTTGGAACATATATAAAGATTGTTAAATATAACTAATTTTGTGCAATTGTACCAAGACTCTCATCACATAGTGGAAAAACATGTCATATAACATAGTGGGCTAATATAACATCTAAAGAGATATAAAATTTAACCAATGAATTTTAGGGATATATAATTTTAGACTCACATGAAAAATAATGATAAACCATAAATATATGTTATAAAATATGAAAATAATTCATAAACCCATCAAATAATAATTGACCAATGGGAATAAAACATTAATGACCAGAAAATTTATAAATGAAATTACCTTTTTGAATAAATAAATTCATTATTAAGTAATGTTGTTATAGAAAAAACATGCAATAAATTGGTTATTTTAGACCTTTATATGGCATGTCTGATTTAAAAGACCGTTAAGTATCATAACCGTTGTTAATATATCCAATGTATAATGATAATTATGATTAGTATATATTAAATGCTATGATAAATAAAATTGACATAGAGAATGGAAGCGATGACCTAAACCAGTAGAATAGTACCCTATGAAGCCCATTTATTTGAGATTTCAAGGGAGATAGAATCATTGGGATTTATACATGACCAAGACCAAGAAATGATTCATCAACTAAAGAATAAGAAAAACCATTTATGGGATAAGTTGAATCTCATCTAGATCAAGACCCATACTATGTTCATCAAACCACCCAAAGAAAATATAACTTCACACATCTTACACTTAGGTAATACACTAGTGTAATAAAGGGATATTTATCTAGACCTTAACCATATAAATTTTTATATTTTTATTTATTTATTTATCATATTTATATTTTATTATAACTTTATAATTACGAAATAATAAGTTTGAAAAAATTTATATTTTGGCATGATGAAACGAAAATTGTGTTTTTTAGAAAAATATAGTTTCAATCAAGACACTATTTTTGATAAAATGATGAATTTTTTGAAATAAATGATATTTAAATAAAATATAATTGTTAAATAATATTTAGTAATTATAAATAAAAATATAGTTTTATGAATTCAAATACAATTTTTACAAGGAATAGAAAACTATTATTTTTAATAAACAACATTTTTCAATAAACGGGGATTTTTTATTTAAAAGTATAAATTTTCATATTTATAGAATTATTTTGAAAAAATAAATATTATTTTTAAAATCTACATATTGAAATTATCCTATGGTGAAATTTCATAATTTTCAGAGACATGAATTTTTGGGTCAAAATTAAATATGGTATAAATATTTTACATGTATTATGATATAAAAAAATACCAAAAGTGATGTAATACATATTATAAATATTATAAAAAGACCAAAATTATGTTTTCCCTTTTAAATAATATTTTTATGTTACTTGATTAATTTTATAAACCCTTAATGAATCCTCCAAAACCTCTATTATATTTTAATATTTTAGAATCAATTCAATATAACATGACACACTTCTACATCACCAAGGGTACTATTTAAAGGTGTCCGGTTCTTAGATGTATAAAATAATGAAATAAAATCATCTTTTGTATAAACCAGTTTAAAAAAGAATGGTATGGTATGTGGTTTGGGTTAATTTATCATATAGAGTCCAAAACCTATGTTTAGAAATAAATAAAGAATTATCCTCTCTTTTTATATGAAAACCCACAAAACCTCCATTACTATTTACTGAAAACTATTGGATCCTGAATTTAGTATACAATTGCCTCTTTATATCTTTCCCAATGTTCCCCAAAGCTCATAAGAATCTCCACCCAATCTTTTAGAAGCTCCCGCTCCAGGTAAGGGATCCTCTCCTCCTCATTATTCAAGAACCTTCTTTATATTATGGATTTGATTTCCAATTTCTCATGTTGGGATATGTTTTCACACATCCATCTTACATTAATTATGATTTACAAGTGATGATATACCCCTTTAGATTTCATTTAACCCTTCCATGAATCTTTATGGGCCTCCGTTATGTTTCATAAATTATCCAATGATTTTCCAAGCTAAACATTTGTGTAGTGAAAACCCATCCCCATATCCACTAAAATTTATTAACCTATATGTAAATATAATTAATTTATTGGGGAAATATATATATTTAACCAAAAATCCATAATAATAATATTAAAATTTATTAAATACATCCTTATGTTGAGTGGTCTATGTGGCACACTAATGCATGTACATGTTATGCATGTGACGAGTGGGTCTCGAATTATATAGCCACCAATGACTTAGGTAATGTTTTTATCTCATGATATTAAATGTATGGAGAACTATAGGTTATCATAAGAACATTATGTTATGATGTACATGTGGTTAGCCTTGATTTATGTTTATGATGTCATGTTTTATGTTGTTGCCACATTTATATGTTGCCTTCATGTTATCATCATATATAATTATTTTTTGATCATGTTTATTATTTTCCCACCTTTTATGTCTCTTTTATAATCCTATTTACCCACATGTACTACTTTCATCATGTTATTCTTTGATTGTTCCCTTACCAGGCTTTATAGATAACCCCTTTCTTATGTATTCCCCCAGGTTATCCCATGCAGTTTTAGAGGATACAAGGAATATAAGGGAATTTTGGGAGTTTTAAATTAATGATTTTGTAATCATGTTTTAATTTATTATTTAATTTACCTAATTTCCCAAAAACACTAGGCCTCATGATCTTTTGAGGTAATATTAAGTGTATTATTATATAATAAATCATAAAATAAAGTGTATTAAAGATATGTGTTTTCATAAAAACTGGTGAAATATAAATTTTCCCAAGAAAAAAAATATAGAAAAAATAATTCTAATTATTTCATTATAATAAGTCCCTGGGGAAATATGAGAGATATTAAAGAATTATAACAAAAGTTGATAATTATATTGATGAAAAAGTCTCTATGTGATGATCTAAAACTGTGTAAAAATATTTAGAAGAAATACCATTTACATTTTAAAATTTTTCTTAAAAAAATATTTAGTGAATATATATTTTTTAAAAATATATTGAGAAAGGAAGAAAAAATTAGTTTAAATAATCTTGGAATAATAAGGCTTTATATGGAAGCTTCATAATGAAGAAATTAATAAGACAAAGTTATTGAGTGAGAAATATTAATAAAGATAGATAAAAATATTTCACTACATTCATAAATATATCAAATTCAATGGATAGAGAACTTACGTAATCATAAAAATAAATTAAAAGAAATAAAATACATCCATGAAATAATATAAAAAACATGGGCATGGAAGAGAAAGATTCCAATTAAAAAAGATAGATGAAGAATGTTGTACCCAAACTTATGATTGATATTAGATTTATTGTCAATAACAATATCATACAATATGTTTGGGATATTGGTATATGATTATGTCATAACATGAGTTTTTTAAATCCATGCTAACTTATTATATAGAAATTCAAAGAGAAAAAATATATATTTATGTATCACAAACCATGTTTATTGTTTTGGAAGTTAAACTGAAGATGGTTTGAATATGGGATGGAATAGGGTCACAACAGTAGTATAGAGTATAAATTAGAAAGAAAGCAAGAGGAATTTAAGTAGGAATCATTTCCCATTATTTTCCATATTTTAGGGCTTAAATCTAGATTAAAGGAATTCATATCATGCAAGATTTAGAGACTTGTGTGATCACATAGGGAAGAAAAGATCATGTTATCATGTAAGTATATAAGAGACACATGACCACATAAACCCTTATGGGTCATGTGAAGTTCTCTTAATTGGTAAGTTAGGAGACACACATAATCTTGAAGTTTTATAGTTTCAAAGTCAAATGGACTATGTGAGTGAAAAATTGTCATGCGATGAAGTTAGGCATAGTGCCTAATCATGATGATGTTAGGCACATCATGAAAGCATAGAATAGTCACATGATTGTGTGAGATCAAATGGTTATAATGATTTTAAGGGAAATTTTTTGAAGCATTAATTTTATGATGATATCAAGATTAGGTTAATTATGTATAGATTAATTATTCATGAAAAAACATGAGTTGAATGCATAAAGAAAGATACCATGTAAATGATGATGATTCTATGTGACTACGAGAGACATAGATCGACTATATTACATGATGATGGAATTATGATTTTTGAAAATAGGTGAGAAACACAATAAAATGATCAATTAAGTATTTTAATATAATTCATGAGAACTTTTTATGTGATCGCATGAGTTGGATATTGTCATGTGATCGAGGACAGTAAGGTCAAGTGAAGAAAAAATTTCAAAGGTGTTGGACTAAGTGGATGGATGACTATATTTTTCAGAGTTAAGATGGTGTAATTTCATTAATAAATACATGGGGTATACATAATTAAGATTATTGATCAATCATAAGATATTTTACCCAGATATGATATTCAAGGTCTTGAATAGGGGGATACACACCTAAGATATTACATTCTTATAGTATCACACAAGGTTTTTTTATGCACAAGTCTCCCATGACCATGGGTATTTACTATGTGGTATCATTCTTGAAGTTACACACTAGAAGACTTATAGAGTTGTTACACACATGAGGTCTTGTTCTTGGTGTATTTATCACATGATCTCATGGTTTAAGTTATGTGTAAGGAGAAATGTGCCAGTAGGTGTCTCACACAAGTAGGTACACACCAAGGTTTACATACATGGGGTCTTGTTCCTAGATTTGTGCATCTAGATTTATGTGATTCTATTTTTGCGATAAAGGATATGTGACACTATATTATAGGAATGGTTTTCAATCAAGAAATTAATATACAAGGTAGTTATATGTGAAACAGAATCATTGAATGTATAAATATAGTGAATAGAGAATCTAGACTATATCTATTATAGAGGAATAAGGAGAATTAAAAGAAGAATTAGAGTGTCACATCCAGTTTTAGATGTGGAGGAAATATATAGGATAATTTTAGTGTTTAATTATCTACATTTATAGAATAATTACTATAGATATTGTGTTGTGTAATAAAATAATATTACTCTCTCATTGAGGAGTTAATCAAATATAGCATATAAGAAGAATATTTACATGGGGAATAAGAGAAATATAGAATTAATTCCTTAGTTATGATGCATGAAGAGTCTCATGTTGAATATAGATAGACCAAAATCATCCATATCAGTTGAAGAGACCTAAAAGTCTATAAAATGTGGAAGATCCATCATAAAAGTAATTCATGGAAGTGAATAAGTGGTAGTGTTCCTTTTTTGAAGAGTG
The DNA here is from genome assembly GCA_963277665.1 of Viscum album. Classification (NCBI taxonomy): domain Eukaryota; kingdom Viridiplantae; phylum Streptophyta; class Magnoliopsida; order Santalales; family Viscaceae; genus Viscum; species Viscum album. Next base: position 774,220,050 of record OY728132.1, read on the forward strand.
ACCAAACCCTAAACATTATAAAATAATTTCCCTTATAATGGAGTGATCATAGTAAAAAAAAATTCTATATATTTAATGAAAATTATTGGATTCAGCCACATCAACACCTTGTCAGTGTGTGCTCCTTGGATGTATCCCTTAGAAGTGAACCAAGTAAAGTATATGTATTCATTGTGTGAGTTACTTTCCTAAACAACTATTAATGTTTTTGTATTTTTTATATCAAATAATACATATTAATTATAGTCCCCACCAATGTGGGAATAATATCCTAAAATATAATTAAAATTTATTTTGAAAAATTTTATTTCAACCACCACCCTGATTAACCTCACCCCCTCATAGAGTGTTAATGGTTGTAACAAGTGGTATCAGAGCACATGTTTAGACTCAATGTTCATCCTCAGAAGAATATTTTCAATTTTTTAACATGTATTCTATCATGAAGCCTTTATTTTTTAGTGAAACAAACTTTTAAGTATGTAAGAAAGAAATACTTATATTCCTATAAGCTTGCAACAATGAGGTTATAGAGTACTTCCTATGAGATGAAAATCTTACTAAGAAAATTAAGATAATGGGTAATGGTTGAGTGGAAAATATTATAAATATATCTTTTCTTGAGGATTTTTCTACATAAACAACTCATTTTTTTAGACTTATACAATTTGGAAGACTCTGGATGTTATTTTTGGAAATAGTACAGTGGAAAATCATGTTTTGAAGTCAAACTCGAGAAAAGGTTTCAAAATAGGAAAATATGAGATGCTAGTGAATCCGATTGGTGAAGAGAGCCTAATGAAAAAATAAAAGAAAAAGAAAAAGAATAATAAGAATACTTTTGAGAGTTCATGAACTAAAATCAAGGTGAATAATTTTAACTCTACTATTTCATCTAAATCTAACCATATTGTCGAAGTTTCTTATAAATCAAGGAATTATGATTTCTTCCTAGAGAAGAAATAACTAAAGGGAGTTGTTGAAATTAAATTATATCTTGAAGGTTCATTTTTAAGAATTAGTTATTCAAATAATGAAAAATCAAAATATTGGTGGTCTTTTGAAATAATATATTGAATATGTGGATAATCATGAAGTGAATATGGAAAAACATCAAAAAGAGTTAATTGGTAAATCTATTTTTCAGGTGAACTCTAAAGAAGCAGTGTCTCTCAAGATGAATACTGAAGTGAAAGACATGTTGATTTAAAATTTGAAAGGTTATATTAAATATAATAGAAAAATTCTGAGTCTCTTGATGATAAAATTATTTAAAGGAAAATAGTAGGGATATATTTGAAGATGATTTTGAAATGAAAAGTTTTGTAGGTTTTATTGGTGTAGATAAACCACTCGTGTATAATTATAAGTATGATGTAGAAGAAGTGTCTATGACGTATGGTTTTCAATTTAGATATTTCATGTTCTATAGTTAATAAGTGGTCCATTATTTTCAAGAGAATGTGGATTAGTGGTGATCATTTAGGAAGTGGACTATGAAATCATAAGAAATTTTTTAGAGAATGGGAGGTTGAAAATATATGAGGTAGACCTAAATGTTGATATGAAAAATATAGGTTACATGATGAAGGAACAAAGTGAAAAAAAATTGAATAATTATCTAAAAATATTAGAAAGCACACGATCATGGAGAATGAGATGAATGATAGCATCCCCCCTTCCAAGACACAACAAGATGAGATGAGAAAATATAGGAATGATGCTAGTTCCAAATTAAAGGAGATAAAAGCTCAGATAATAGAGAAAATTCATAAGATAATGTATCTCAAGTAAAATCATAGTTCTTTTAATGGAATGGAAAAGTTAGAGTTACCTTGCAGATAAGCTTCTTCGAGTGGAGTACAGAAGGAAACAAATTTGAAATCTTCAAGCCAGAGGAAAATGTTTCTAAATCTCAAAAATAAGGAAAAGATATTTGAAAAATTACAAAGTAAATAATATTAAAAGAGTATATATATATTAAATTCTATTATTTTGGATCACCTTAACACACCATGAGTATTTGTATAGAATCTTATGGTCTTGGTTTCTGAAGAAGACCACCAGTTTCACTTATATCTCTAGTAAGAAATTGTGACACAAGGTATGTTTTTAATGGGAGATGTTTCATATGTATTAATAATGGTTATTTGAAAAGATATTATAGCTATAATAAATTATGGAAGGAAAAATAATCCATAATAAGCTTTTCAAATTCAATATAATATAACGAAAGAGACTATCCTGTAAAGATACCTTTTAAGTATGAAAATAGATTCACTATTCTATTATAAAACCAAGGATCTCAACAAAATGTGTATTAAGAATCGACTAGTTTAAAATCAAAATGACCCTAGTGAAATTATTGTAAACAATTTTGAAATAAAAATGGAGTATCTACTCCAGTTGTGAGTAATAAGGCCTGGCATGTGAAGACATGCCCATCATGGTGGGAAAATGTTGGGGTGGATATTATGGATTGATGAAGTGAGAGACATTAAGAAATACTTTGTGGTTTCAAAAAAATGAAATGAGGAGAAAAATGAAGGTAATATATAGATAACTCCAATGGTGGAGTAAATGTGATTAGAATATATTTGGTGCATCAATAATGGAAACTTGTATATGTGGGGTTAATCCCACATACATGAAGAGGAAGAATCACGTGGAAAGAATATACAAAAAGAAAACTAAGGATGTTCAAAAATAATGCTTTAATATTTATCTAGATCAGTTGGAGTTGCCCTAAAATATGTAAAAGGCACAAAATAATGAATTTTACTTTCTTAAAATTAAAAATAATACTAAGAAAATAAATGGTTGTTTTAAAGTAGTAATACAAATAGAAAGTTTTGAAAGTGGGGTCATGAAAAGAAGCTCAACAATGATTATTTAGAGAGAATATAAAAGTAATGGGTTGGTCTATCATGACCTACCACAATATTCTATTTGATAATTCTTGAGACACACATCTACACAATAATTTAACTATTTATAAAATATGTTTGAAGTGTTAAAGTATTAAGTGGGAGATATAATCAGAGGGTGTGTGTATGATGAATAGGAACATGTTCTCGGGATGAGTAGAGACACATGTAAAAAAAAGTCATAATTCGTGAAATTTTCATATGTGGATTGAATCAACAGATTATGTCAAACAAGTAGTCTATTTTTAAAATCTATATCTATAAGTTTCATATTTTGGGAAATAGGAGATCATTTTGCAAAGAGCCTTATATGAAGCTGATGAGGTGTCAATGATATATTTGAATGATCCAATGGTTACAAGCTATATTAAATATTCAACCATTAGTATTAGGCCACATTTCAAGTGGTATTTGACCATCAGGTGAATTCATATTGGTGGAGAAGAGAAACATTCATCTATTTCATGTTTATCTATTTTTTATAACAATGTGGTATTAGTTAACTATTTTTGGGATACCATGAAGTTGCCTGAAAATAGAAATAATTCTTGATAGGAAATATCCTTTTTTGAAAGAGTAATTTAACATTTAGTTTTAACTAAATAATAAATATCATTAATATATATCACTCTAAATCTAGATATTCTTATGGATATTTAGTGATGAGTTTTCTAGGATGTTTAGCCTCATGAAATAAAGGATTCCTATAAAGAATTGAAGAACATGCATACAAAGTGGTATCATGAGGTTATCAATAACAAGTGGTGTCAGTTAGCTTAACATGTGGTATGTATCAAACAATTTTAATTAATTAATTATTAACTTTCTATGTGGTGTTAGTTTGTTAAGATCACAATATGATTTTTCAAAAGAAAGAATATCATACCACTAGAATCCATTGAATAAAGTGAGTGACATTGAAAATAGTTATGTTTATTGATCAAAACTCTTATTTTTTATAATGATTTATAACTTAGTAGGATTATATGAATTTTAATGACATGACCTAAACCATTAGGGATCTTCTTGATAACAATTATCCTAGAGTTACACCCAAATCCCGCCACCAATAGTCCATGGGATGGAAATGAGCATTGAGTGGTAATATAACAAAAATGGGCGGCCTTAGACTAAAGAACTTGTACACATGAACACAACTCCATGCACATGTATAATGAAAAATTTAGATTATGTATATTGTAAATTCATTTATAACATATTATCTATCATTAGAGTATGAAAAAAGAGTCTGAAAATATATAAGGACTAAATACAAGCCCACCGTAACTGAAATAGTGTATGACCTAATAAAAATAGGGGAATAATATAAAAAAACTCATGAATCCCTCATTGGTTAGTTTAGTAAAAATATTCTCCACCTACTGATCGTCCACTTAGGGCTCCATTGAAAATAACTTCTTCTTTATAAGACATGATACGTGTGGGAAGAGCCCATGTAGGGGTGACTATAAACATACTATTTAGGAAACCCTAAAATCACTAAACACAAAGAATCAAGGACGGAGTAAATTCTAAATAAAAAAAGTGATGAGGATAAAAAATATAACCCATATATTCTCATAGAAAGACTCCAAGTCTTAGAGTAAGGTCGCAACCACACTGTCTACCTATGGATTCTATTTGTGGATATATGGTAACAATCACCTGAAATAACTCACTCATTGGGTCTTGCTAACATTTATAGAACTCGCCCTGGAGGTCATAATCATCAGGGCATTCCATTTAAATCATGAGGTAACAAAGAGGGTTCATTTGATATAATCACTTTATTAGACTACACCTCATCAAAGAAAAACATATATTGATACACATATAGGGGATCAAACCTAGGGCCCATGGGGGATATCTAACCCTATAAAGAATAACCCACTATGAAGTGGATCACACACCCTTAATGTCAGATATGAGATAATTGACCCAACCTAGGAAAGAATGATAGAAATTATCACAATCTAGGCCATGCAGTGGGATAATTGAATTAATCTAGAAAGATATCATAGAGGGGATTTCTCATACTATACTAAGGATAGGATTCCACAATGTACCCTTACAGGGATGGTCTAAGGGAACATACCTATATTGAATCGATTCAAGATAATACATAGATACTAAATTAGAAGTTAGAATAAGGAAAAAAGGGCTCTAAATTTCCTTATAATAAGTACACGATGTGTATTAGGGACATATGATGTATCCCTCTATGTCTTGTTCATCTTGTGTTTATATTCAGGTTTTTCTATAATTACAGTGTTTGTGTACTCTATCGTTGGTTTTATAAAATGACTATGTCTATTCATGTGTACCCAAGATGGTATAAACTATGATATCAGACTAGGGTTCACACAATATGTTGAATAAGCACACTTTCATGTGATATTTATATTTTACGTAAACCTGAGTAGCTATACGAAGGGGTCTAAATGACATGTGTTCTTCTGAAATACATGCCCTATATATCATTTTTTTGAAATTATAAATCTTCCCATGAATTCACTCTAAAATATTTACACATATTATATAAAAAATATTGGCTGTATTTCTTGGAACCATATTCACTAGGCCTGTGCCATCACCTATGGGCCTATTTCAGCCACCCATTGCTAGGAAATTGATCCCTATCACACCATACTCCACTATAACACCTAACACTAGGTCACCAAAATCCATCGATTCTTCATTTATATTTCATATTTTTTATATATTCTCTTTAATGTCTCTAATTATGACCCTAAAACCTCCTAAAAATCTATATAAAAAGTGAACAATCATTCTACAAAATGGGTTCTTTGATATAGCTAAAATATCGGCCAATCGAAGACTAGTGATGAATGAAGAATGAAGAAAGGAATCCAAAACAAATTAAAGTGAGAAATAAAGTTGGTTGTGTTTAGGTATACTTAATTCATTAGAGGATGATGATAAAAAATTATCAACATAATCAAAACTAGATAAAATAATGGATTGAAAGCATAGAGAATGTCAGTTTTGGATTAGTTTTTTTGGGAATAATCTATAATTGACATCACCATCAATAATGGGGAATCAATGAAAACAAAAATAACCCCTAACTTAGGTTTAGATCAATAATTATAGAACCATGTATTTTTTTATTCCATTGATGATATATTCTATGTCCGTCATTGGATCCTTAATTCTCCATGCTCTTTTTACTTTAATCCTTGATACTGAGATCACCCACCAATGCACATGCCAAAAGATATTTTTATCTCCTCTCTATCCTCTAGGGTTATATAAATAAGCCTAAGTAATTAACTATAGGGGGTATTATGTATAATATTCATTACAATTAGAAAAAATGGATATTAGATAAATTAATTTAATCCATTTAATATGCACATGAATGAACTCTACCGAAACGTCTTACTCTAAAAGATTTATATCATGGATAGGGTAAAATCCATGTCTTAGAATTAGTGATGGTATACATTTTTTCATATAAGATACCATTCAGAAGATATTCCATTATTTACAAAAAAAAATCATTCTTGATACAATATATTTAATTTTTTTAATATATCAATATTGAGCCTCTATAGGCCTTGAAAGTCTGCTCTAACACTACACCATACTAGATTTTTTCTAATATTTTCCAAAGTGTCAAAAAAATACTAATTGTTTAATTCTACACAATATTTGGGTTTTTCATTTTGAAGATAAAAAATCTACTCAAATAAGTGAGGTTATAGAGATCATATTTGGTTATCCTACTACCGTGTGATCTCCTAAAGAATCTCATGCTTCCAATGAACACACACTAATGGAATCAACCACCCCTAAAGGATCTTCTCTTGATAATCCTCAATGGCCACCAAGTACTTTGAAAATTTATCTCCATCCTTAATATTCTTCTCCACTCAGTCGATAACGTGTGATAGATCATGCACATATGTCCTCTATTGTAATGCATGGAAAACATTAGGCACTCTATCTAATGATGGAGGTAAGTCTAAATGATATGCCACCTTTCCAACCCTACGTAATATCTAGAAAGGTAAAATGAATCTAACAGATAGCTTGATACTTCAACCAAATATCCAAATTCCTTGCTAAGGCAAGACCTTTAGAAACACATGGTCACCCACATTGAAATCCAAAGGCCTCCATCATATGTACATATAGGAATTCAGGTAGATATGGGAAGTCCTCATCCTCTCTTGGATAATTTTCACCTTCTCCATCATCACATGTACCAAATCTGGGCCCATAATAATTATATATACTTTCTCTTTCTAGAACATAAGTGTCCTACAAGGACTCCTGTAAAATTTCTTTAATGGTTTCATACCAATGGTATAATGGTAACCATTATTATACTCAATATACGCCAAGGGTAGATTAACCTCCCATTAGGATCCAAAATCCAACACATGGTCCTGTATCATGTCCTCCAAAACTAGAATATTCCACTTGATATGGTAATCAATATGGGGGTGCAATTTCATGCTTGTCTATAAGTGAGTCCCAAAATCCTAATTTAATCCTCTCCACAATTCATATTTGAAGCAATTCTTATAGTCTGAAACATTATTTGAGGAAAATACAAGAAGATATATTATCTCCTATATGAATAGTCATCCCAAACCCTCCACTGAAATTTTCTCTTAGATTACATATAAGAGGGATAACATTGTGATTTGGTCTATAATAACACATATATTTTTGTTACCTCTAGCTGATTATAGAAGTCCTATCAAAAAATCCATAGATATACCATAACACTTCCACTTTGGAACCTCTAGGGGTTGGTCTAAACCCACTCATACCAGATTCGAAACCTTCACCACTAGAAAATGAGATGTCAAAAGATGATCTAAGATACAATCTATTTCATCCCAAGCCACCAAAAATAATACATAGCTTCATGGTATATCCTATTAATTTCTGGATGTACCATTAAGGGGGGATATATGAAACTCACTAAACACCTCCTCTAATAGCATGACTAGTACCATCATCCATCCTCATAAAAGGATGATGTGATACCTACCTTTAAAAAATCCATTAGAAGCATGTCTTATAGATATTGAGACACATAAGGCCTCCTAATTTATATCACTAAATTGTGCTTCCATGATAAATGGGAGAAGTGGATGGGTTACAACCATCAAATAGAGATACACTACTCCACCATCTTCTATAATGGTAAACTGAAAAGATACCAACTACATTGTTTCCTTTCTTTGAAACTATGAATTATATTTCATATTGAGAGCATATATCACAACATTCATATTCCTAGGTGTGTAAAATATCTCAAAATCATAGTCCTATAGGAACTATAGCCTTTAACTTTGCCTCAGGTTAAGATCCTTCTATGAGAATATATACCTAATACTAGTATGGGAAGAATAGTGGATGAATTGATCTCCCATAAGATAGTGTCACTGATAAATCATGGTGAAAAATACTAATGATAACTCCAAATCATGGGTCACCTAATTTTAGGGAATCATACTTTTTTAAAACATAAAAAATTGATTATATAGTACAATATTTTATAATATAGAGGATATTTTGAGGTGTAGTTTCTTGAAAATTATTAAAATAATATATGAAAACATGAACTTTATTCAAATACACCTAAAATAATTATTCATAGATTTATAATAGGTTACATTTTCTGCACATCATATCCTGGGGACATACATTAAAGGAAATGGGTGAGCATAAATTCTAGTAAAAGAAAAACAATGGAAATATTTATCATTTGATCATGAGGCATAAATATAGGGAATTATCATAAGAACATGAGGTATATCATAATATATTTATCATGAACCATGACATTTAAATGTGGCTACATCATAAAAATTATACATTCATAAGAATATTACCATGATTAATACCCAAAGTTTCATAAAACACAATTACAAAGGTATCATAAAACATATAATCTATAAAGATTAATTCTTTACTCAATGAATTAGAGCACTATTATAGAACATAATTCATATGTCTAAATTCATTTGTTCTATATAAATCATAAGAAAAATTTCCATTAATAACCCATGTGAAACTATAAATGAGTTTCATGTGATTTTTTTTAAATTCTTAAGGACATGAGAATTAAATCATTTTAAACCCATGATAATGGAACACAAGTTTTATATTTGGAATTCCCCAATAAAAGAATCATGGGTACATCTAGGTGAATATCCAGGAATATATAAATTGGTTTAGTATTCAAATCAAGAGAATATTTCAAGTAAAATGGAAAAATTTATGAAACGAATTTAGAAGCATGACGAGTATGCAATGTGGATTAATTAAATGTCATAATGGGAGGGAAAGAAGGCATCCCATTGTTTAAAAACTATTTAAGTAGTAATGGGATAATAAAAAGTGTATAAAATTAATACAATTAAACATTTAATAGACATACCATAAAATATGTACTTGAATGAAAAAGAAAAAGATGAGTCTTCCCTTACCTTGAGAAGTAACTTTCTAAATATTGGAGAGGGAAACATTAGGAACTTGGAGAGACCTTGGAGGAAATTTATAGAGAATAAATGAGAATAATTTTTTGTTTAAGTGATTTGGAGTATCGATTAATGGGGGTAATGGGTGGGTATTTATAATAAATAGGAGGAATTGTTTAATAAATTCTAAATAGAGGTCTTGGAATGTTATGTTGTGAAGAATGAAAAACCATTGTCTTACATATAGTTTTAGCTCATGGTTTTAGACATTTAACTTAGGTTTTTAACATCCTAATCCCTTATAAACGAAATTCATTTTTTAATATTACTTTGGACATAGAAAATTAAATTTTCCTCAAAGAATAGTTTTTTAAAATCATAATATCTATTTTAGACATTGGAAAGTAACTTATAGGTTTAAAAATTGATTTAAATCCATTAAAATACATAATATTAATAAAGTATTTGTGGTATTAAATTCTATTTAATTAATTATTACATATATATAAAGTCATAAAACATAAAAAATACTCAAAACTATATTTTTACTATTTAATGAAAAGTAAACTATTTTAAAAAATTATGAAAATTTCACCCTAACCTAATTTTGATGTGTTGATTCCAAATATAATATCTATTTTATAAAAATAATTCTATAAATATTTGAATTTTAACTTTTAAATTAAAATTCCTTATTTATTGAAAATAATAGATTTTACACAATTTTCACTTTTCTGACACTTAAAAAATTTTCTAGGGTATTATAAAATTATATAATCGGTTATATTTAAATAAATAGTTATCTAAATTACAATTTCATGATAAAAATTTATTCATAATATTTGAGTTTATAATAAAAGTCAATATATTCTCTTTAAATACAATTATTTTTTATTTTTATCCTAAAATCTATTTATAAAATTCATTTTATATTCATGTGTATTTTAAAAAATAATACTAAAAATGAAATTAAAAAAAACTATTTCACTTATATGAAGTAAATAACACTTTTATGATACTATGTTCTATATATATAACCCCTTGTCACACCAAAATATTATCAAATGGTAAGGTGTGCAATTGTTGTAGTTTCATGTGGTGGCATAATTAACAGTGACCTAGTGGCTATCTACACTAATTTTAACTTATCCCATATGATTTTTTCAAACCCCACTTATTAAATCTATTCTTGGGTTTGTTAAGGGTGAACCCCAGAGTTTCTATCCTCCAACAATTTTCTAAAAAATGGAATTAAAAAGGCTTGAATCTATTGGTTGAGGCTGTAATTTCTCCTTTTTTATTTTTCATTAATATTTATAATCACTAATTATAGTAGTAAAAATATTTCCAATAGTTATAGTGCCCAACAGTCATGTTGGCCAATGGTTATATTGACCAATGATCATATTTACCAATGGTCTAATCATAATGGTCACATTTCTGATCAAAAACTATATATAGCATAAAACATCAACATTTACTACAGCATTCCCAATTATTTTTACAATTTTTCAATAAATTATTTTATTTTACTAACAATACTTTTTTATTTTAAGAGTTTTTATGGCAGGTATAATATTCTTATAAGAGTTCGATCCTATAGAGTTCACCATTGCATGGTCACTATTTTTTTGTTATTATATCTTTATAATAGTCTTAATTGTAGTATTTGTAATTAATAAATGACATGTAATATTATTTTTTAACAGTATTTCAATTTATTTCTATTGTGAAAAAATTAAATAGAAATTATGAAAAATAGTTCTTTTATTAATCAAAGAAGTAATTTTTAGGTCATTAAATTCCCCCATGAAACCTCATCCCCAAAATTTGAATCTTGCCTAAAAATGGGTGTATTTTTTCTTTATAAATCCTTCATGTTTCCAAGTTGCTTCTTCAAACATATGATTTATATACATGAAATTCACAAGTTATAGTGTATTTTGTTGTAACAATTTTTCCCTTCTATCAAGAATCAAGACCAGTTCCTCTTCATAAGACAAGTCATGTTTCATTCACACTCTATTAATAATAGTTATATGTTTAGGGTATGACATATAATTTCTCAATAAGGACCCATGGAATACATCACAGACATTGGATTGATTTTTATATAGTTATAATCGATAAGAAACCACTTCAACATGATCTAGAATCTAAAATGGTCCAATGTACCTTGAAATCAACTTCCCTTTATTCCCCAATATCATACCTCATTTCCTTGGTGATATATTATAAAAACATTATCCCCAACATGAAATTTTATATCCTTCATTTAGTTGTAAGAATAAAATTTTTGTTGATTCTGAGAAGGATTTATGTGTTTATTAATCACTTGTATCTTTTCTGTCTTCTCCTTCATAATTTATGGGCCCAATAATTCACATTCTCTAAAATAATCCCAATATGTTTTAGTTATACACCTTTTCCCATAGATATCCTCAAAAGGTTCCATTTGAATACAAGACTGGAAACTATTATTATAGAAGAATTTAAGTAGTGGAAGATTTTGGTGTTAACTCTATTTAAAATCAAGTGAGAAAGACCTTAGAATGTATTATAATGTTTGAATTATCCTCTCAAACATCCCATAATTTTGATAATGATAGACCATTATCAGGTTAACATATATATTCATATCCTTTTTAAGGATCCTCTAGAATATAGAATTAAATGTTGGATTTCATTCAAAAATAATTGACGGTGATAATCCATGGTGTCTCACTACTTCATGAATATATAGGTGAGTTAGGAACTATAATGAGAAACCCTCTCTTATGAAAATGGATGCTACACACTTTTTAAATCAATCTATGATTACCCATATATCATTGTTTCCCTTGGATGTCTTAAGAAGACTTTTCCACAGCAATGTTCTCCCACTTCCATATAGGCATGGGTAGTGTTTGTAAAATCCATTTGGGAAGTTTTAAATTTTCTTTTACTTGTTGACACACCAAGAACCTTACAATGTTATAAAAAATTACCTTTTCAGATTATCCCATAAATAATGTTCATGATGGTACATATACATTTTAGTAATTCTGGGATGTATAGAGATTTTATAACTATGATATTTATCCATCAACTCCTTCTTTATCTCTATAATATATGGAATACAAATCCTTGTACCAAATTTTAATACACCTTCTTGATCAATATTGATTTCATGAAACTTAAAAAAATTTATAACCTATATCTTCTTTTTCAATAAGGGGTTATATCTTTGAGATTTATTTATATTCTCTAGTAATTACTATGTAGAAATAATTTGAGATAGGATTGATAATTTTCCTTACCTTATGATTTCCATGTCTAACTTTACTAGGTATTTGATCAATGGATTTCCTTGAATCATTATCATTATAAGAACACCAGGATCATTCCTTCTTAATGAACATGTGACTTTTCTTTCTCTTATAGGGTGATAATAAATTGAGAAATCATATACTTTAATAATCTCTACCATATCCTTTGTCTCATGTTCAGTTACTTTTGGGTGAATATATAAATCAAACTTTTTTGGTCTGTTTATATACCCCACTTTTCCCCATAAAGATACTATTTCTGTATCATTGGAGTAAAAATGAATGTATCTAACTCCAAGTCATGAGTAGTATAATTATACTCATGAGGATTTAAATTCTATGATTCATAGAATATCACCTTTTAATTTTTCATAAGAACACACCAAATCCCTTTCAGTGATTTATCATTATAGATAAAAAAAATCCTTCTCTGATAGAGGGTAATGTTAGCATAGGTGCACTAACCAACCTACTATTCAGTTCTTAGAAATTATTTTCACACTACTTTGTCCAGATAAACATGAATCCTTTTTGAGTTAACATGTATAGTGGATTATAAATTTGTGAAAAAAAATTTGCATACCTTCTATAATATCTTGCTAAACTATGGGAACTACAGATCTCAGTTACTATTGTAGGATAATAACACTCCTCTAAAACATTTTTCTTGGTAAGATAAATTGGTATTCCTTAAATGGTTATAATGTAGTACCCCAGGTTTCTGATATTTAACCCTTAATTAATTATTTTAATGGTTATAAAGGTTAAGGGTGATGAATGGGAGAGTCAGGAGAACTTTAAATGAAGTTTTGAGGCAAAGGAGAAGTCGCACGGACAACGTACGGTTTGTCTAAACTGTGCGGTAAAACCGTGCGTAGTTGGTCTTGGAGTTAATAGCTTCCACACGGGTGGCACATGGTTTGTCTAACCATGCGTCCAACCTGTGCATGGAGGGTCTATGGAGGCAGTGGATATCGCACGATTAGAGCACGGTTTTTCTAACCGTGTGGGAAAACCGTGCGGCCACTTAAATGAGATCCTATAAAGGTGGATCTCATGTGTTTTTGCCTCTAAGTGGCTCATTTTTCCTCCTAAGATGCCCTAACTTGGGATTTTGCTTCTCCTAAGGTCAGATAAGGTTCTCCCATCATTCCATAGGCGATCCAAAGGCTTCTCTTGGCGAATCTAAGCTGAATTCTTGAGGTATGTAGACGTTCTTCATTGTTCTTGTTTGGTTTCTTAGATCGACTTAGATCTACTTCTCCTCTTACCTCAGTTTCTTAGATCTATGCCCGTTATGGGTAGATCTAGGTGTTTGGATGCTAAATATTATGAGATTTGGTCTTTTTCTTGCTAGGAGAATAGATCTAAGGCAGGTTTTTGGAGAATCGACCCGGTTTTCTTGAACGTTCTTCACTCGTTGTGGTTTTCATCAAAACCTTTAAGGTAGGAGGATTCACTCTCAACTCATCTTGTTATAATTGATTGTTTTAGATTCAAATTGGTTTATTTGAATGGAATTGATTGTGAAAATCATGGAATAAATCTTCTTTAGTGATGATTTATGGTTTTAATGAAATTGTGAAATCTTTGTGATTTTTTGTGCAAAGTGATTTGGCTTCTTGAATTTAAAATGATGATTTTAAATTTTTGATTTGCTGGAATTGTAAATGGTTTGATGAAAAATAGGTTTTCAAAAAAAGGGGTGTTTTATTGAAACAGTTTGGTATTGAAATGACTATGATGGAAATAGTTTTCAATAAAAAGGTTTTTTTATTGAAAGGGTTGTTTTGGCATGAGTTTTGGGAATATGTGGTGTGTGTTCATGTTGCATGTACGAGGATTGGTTGAAATACGACCTTGTTCTCGGTGCCAAACATTTAATAGAACATGGTAACTATATGTACGAGGCTTGGTTGAAATATGACCTTGTGCTCGGTGAAAAAGGAGTAATGGAACATGGGAAACAATTACCTTATGATGACTTGGTAGATCGATGAGAAACCACTCATGAGTATGGAATTTTCATAACGTAGCATGCATGGTTGGTTTCATGGGTTTGTGAAATAGTTGGGTATGCCAAAAAGGGGATATTGTGAAATAGTTCTAAAGCTTGTTTAGTATTTTTCTAGAAAGATAACTTGTTGGAAAAAAAAATTTCAATTTCACTTGCATGCTTTTGGTATAAATGGTTTGGAAACTTGTTTATATTTAGTTATAAACTATTTTTGAGGAAAAAAAATTATATAAACTATTTTATATAATTGTGGCTAACTTTTCTATCCTAGTGGTGTGAGTAGGGAAGTCATTGGGGAAAACCTACTGAGTTTTATAATCACCCCTGCTTTGGCACTTTGGTTTTTTTTTCAGATGATATTTTCTGGGAAAGGGGAAAGGTAACATTTCCCATGTTTTTAGTACTACCTCATGATGATTGGGGCAATTTGGTGATTGTGGAGCTTGGAGCTTTTGGAGCATGGAGTCTTGGTGTCTTTTGAGAGTCTTGAGTTGTTTATCCACTGTGAACTTTGATATTTGGTTTGGTCTTACTCTATTGTGCACTTTGATGTGGTTTGATATAAATGAATTTGTTTAACTGTCTTTCTTTTATTCATTCATCATATAGTGAATATTGGTTGGTTGGTTTATTGGTTTATTTCTTATAGGGTAAATTGTCCCCAACTTGTATTTTAAACCCTTCAGCATTTATTGCCAACCTTTGGTGTCTTGGGGATGTCGCTTAAGGCCTAGTAATGAGTCAGTGTACTCTCAAGCCAATTAGAATTGGCGGGTCATTACAAATGGTATCAGCTTGTTTGGTACCTACCTATCAAGTAGTCATCGATGTTCCTAGTCTTGGAGTTGAAATTCCTTCTTGTCTCTTCCTTGGGTTGAAATATTAGATGGGAGTAGGATTGTCAGAACTTGAAATGTGTATCATAAAAGGATGTAGCTAACCCGTTTATACTTAACTTCAAGTTACCAGGGTGTTGGGTACATAAGTGTTTTGGATACACTTCCAGAATGTTAGAAATCTTGTTGTCATGGGTTTAGCCAATGAGACGAGCATGACATGCATTGTAGAGGAATGACATCCCACTAGGATTTCATATCTCATTGTGAGGAATGACTTATGATTTTCTACAAGGTGAAAATTTTTGAGAAAAAAATGCAGAAATTGTTTTTAAGTGGAAGAATTTGAAAACAGGATATTTGGTGTATTTTGAAAATGGTTTGATTTTCAAAACGCATGTTGAATGTTTTCAGAAATGGTTGAATATGGAAAAAGGATGTTTTGGAAAACAATGTTGTGATATTTGACGTGATATAATTTGAAATGATAAGCCATCAATTTCTAGAGAGTGAGATTAACGGAGTTTGTTGTTGGTTTAGAAAATGGCACCCGGTAGGCGTCGTCGAAACCAACCTGAAGAAGCTGCGGAGAATGTGGTTTCACCTGAACCATGGGTGAACCAAGAGTTGGTTTAGAGTTTTTTCTAGGCTTTTTATGCTGTGTATATGAGGAACTGGAGGAATGAACCAAGGCATGAGGATCATACCATCCAGTTCATGAAGCAGAATCCACAAAACTTTTAGGGTGATGTTGATCCTGAGAAAGCGGAGGTGTGGCTAAGTAGGATGAATCATATCTTTGATTTCATCAGCACACCATTAGAGATCAAGGTCAAACTGGAGACATACATGTTTGAGGATGTTGCACATCAATTTTGGGATTTAGTGTTGCAGACTAAATTGGATGAAGGCCTTACATGGGAGGATTTTGAAGAATTGTTCAACAAACAATTCTATCCCCGCACATTCAAAATCCATAAAATGATGGAATTATTTAGCCTGAAATAGGAGATCCTCTCTATCATAGATTATGCGGCTAATTTCATGAATTTAGTCCATTTTTCACCAAAGGTTGTGTCAAGTGCATCCTTTAAGGCACACATATTCAAATCGGGGCTAAGGAAGGAGATTCGATCGAAGACTGTGGTGCTTTGTATTAAAGACTATAAGTATATGGTGAACAGAGCGATTGTGGCTGAACGTGATATCTCGGGATCCATAGGAAGAGTAATGATGATACCTATAGGAAACAGTGGAAACTCAACCACTAGGAACAAGAGAAGAAGGGACACCTATTTCCATGGTGCAAGTGGAAATCAGAACCAGACGGCGGGATCAGTGAACCTTCCTCCATGACCCCAGAGAAAAGAAGGATGTTTTCAATGTGGTTTACAAGACCACATAAAGAAGGAATGTCTTGCACAACCTCGAGCATGTCACAATTGTAAAAAAATGGGGCATCTACAACGCTATTGTAGGAATTATCTGAGGTCGGGTACGCGTAACACTTCCCAGGCATCGCAAGCATCGTATGCTTCGACATGACAAGGAAAACAGAGTCAGTCTCATCAGCATAACAGAACTATCCATGGTGATTCTCAAAATACCATGACTCCTCAACCAGGGCAATCTCAGTAAGTCAACAAGGAGAACAATGCAGTGATGAAGCAATTGTATGGAGCTGAGCATATGAGGGTTGATGATCAAGTCGGACCATCTATAGTGAGAGTACGATTCTTTTGAATTCTACCGTTGTGAAAGTGCTCTTTGATACTGGTGCATTGCATTCTTTCATTGCTTCTCGTGAAATTGATTTTCTATGTTTAAAACTGGAAGTGATGCTTTCTGTCTTGAAACTGCAAACTCCTCTTGGTGAAAGAGAATTTCAAGCCTTTGTGTGTAGAGTATGTGCTATAACTGTTGACAGAGCTGAATTAAAATGGTACTTTTTGATGTTGGATATGGATGTCTATGATGTAATCCTGGGTATGGATTGGCTGACAATGTTCAAGGCTCAAATCGACTGTTATAGGAGATCAATTAGTTTCATGATAGAGGATGACATTGAGCATCTCTTTATAGAAGAAAGGATTGTAAAGAACGGTGAAAAGAGCTTGTTGGAACCAATGGTCGGAACGATCTCTTACCAATTGGAAAATTTGACTTTGGCATCAATGGAAGAGATCGAGGAACATATTTTTCCAGCTTTTGTGGATTAATTTCTTGATGTCTTTCCCAAGAACTTCTTAGGGTTTCCACCTTTAAGGGAAGTGGAGTTTATGATTGATCTCCTTCCGGGGACCAGTCCTATTTCCCTTCCATCTTATAGGATGGCACTAACAAAGTTGCGGGAATTGAAAGTGTAGTTAGAGGAGCTGAAAAGCAAAGGGTTTATTCAGCCAAGTACATCTCTGTGGGCAGCACCGGTTTTGTTCACGAAGAAGGCAAATGAAACTCTTCAACTGTGTGTTGATTATCATAAACTTAACCAAGTTACGATAGAATAGATATACACTTCCACGCATTGATGATCTATTCGATCAATTAAGGGGAGATCAGTGGTTCTCTAAGATTTACTTTCAATTATAATATCACCAATTTCAATTTCGGAAGGTGTATATTCTAAAGACTGCTTTTAGAAGTAGATATGGTCATTACGAATATGTAGTCAAGCCTTTCGGTCTAACGAATTCACTAGTAGTATTCATGGAATTGATTAATCGGATATTTCAATAATATCTAGATTCTTTTGTTGTGGTGTTTGTAGATGACATTTTGGTCTATTCAAAGACAATGGATGATCATGAGGTTCACCTAGAAAAAGTGTTACAAATCTTGAAAGATCATCACTTGTATGCAAAATTATCAAAGTGTGATTTTTGGATACAGGAAGAACGTTTCCTTGGCCATGTCATTTATGAGAAAGGCATTTCTATTGATCCTGAAAAGATAGAAGTTGTTATCTCTTGGAAACCACCAAAGAATGTGTTCGAGATATGAAGTTTTCTTGGTCTAGATGGTTACTACCGACGCTTTGTGTGTGATTTATCATGACTAGATTCACCAATGACAGCTCTGACAAAGAATAATGCTCTATTCCTATGGACAGAAGAATGTCAGAAGTCTTTCCAGGAACTAAAAGTTCAGCTTACATCAGCACCTATCTTGATTTTACCAGAATCAGGACAGGGTTATATGGTGTATTGTGATGCTTCGGGATGAGGGTTGGGCTGTGTTCTCATGCAAGGAGACCATGTGGTTGCTTATGGTTCAAGGTAGTTGAGGGTTAATGAGAATAATTACCCAACATGTGATTTGGAATTAGCTATAGTTGTCCATGCTTTGAAAACGTGGAGACATTATCTCTTTGGTGATAAATTTACTGTGTTTACGGATCAAAAAAGCTTGAAACACATTTTCTCATAGTGAGATTTGAATCTGAGGAAAAGGATATGGATGAAGTATCTCCAAATGTTTGACTTTGACTTGATGTACACACCGGGGAAAGGAAATTTAGTGGCGGATGCATTAAGTTTCATATGCTCAGTTGGCGAAAGAAGCTTCAGATGAATAGCAGTTGATGTCAGTCTTAGCTGACATGCATGTGGAATGTGAAGACCGAGGTGATGTTGCAGTTTTCTATTCAGCTACACTTGTTCCTAATTTAGTAAAAATGATCAAAGAATCACAAACATCTGATGTAGAATGTCTGGTTGTATGTTCAAAAATCAATGGTGGGGAGACCATTGATGGCTGGAAACTTGATGGGGGTTCAGTTTTCTGTTTCAGAGATCGGATGGTTGTACCTATGGTTTTTCAGGAACAACTCCTTCATGCTTACCACCATTCAAGATGGGTTGTACATTTGGGTACACAGAAGATTTATAAGTCATTGAAGGCGTAGTTTTGGTAGAGCGGCATGAAAAGGAAGGTGGCCAAGTTCATCTTGTGGTGCTTAAATTGTCAGCAGGTTAAAGCAGAGCATCAGAGAACAGCTGGTATGTTACAATCTTTGTTCATCCCAATGTGTAAATGGGATCATATAGTAATGGATTTTGTTATAGGACTTCCAAGAATGGTCCGGAAACATGATTCCATTTGGGTGATAGTGGATCGTCTAACCAAGTCGGCCCATTTCATCCCTATTCGTGAAACTCATACGGTGGAGGATCTTTCAAAATTCTATATCTAAGAGGTGGTAAAGAGGCATGGTGTACCAATTTCTATAGTCTTAGATAGATATCTGAGGTTCACATCTCGTTTCTGGAAGTCATT
Source organism: Viscum album (assembly GCA_963277665.1). NCBI lineage: Eukaryota > Viridiplantae > Streptophyta > Magnoliopsida > Santalales > Viscaceae > Viscum > Viscum album. The sequence goes on from OY728132.1 coordinate 774,239,877, forward strand.
ACAACAAGCCCTTGGAACTCAGTTGACTATGAGCATGGCGTATCATCCTCAAAAGGATGGGCAATATGAGAGGACGATACAAACATTGGAAGACATGTTGCGGGCTTGTGTAATGGATTTTGGTGGCTCATGGGAAGATCATATACCCTTATTAGAGTTATCATACTATAACAGCTATCAAGCCTCGATATGCATGGATCCGTTTGAAGCATTGTATGGGCGTCCTTGTCGTTCTCCACTATGTTGGGTGGAAATGGGTGAAACTTCACTAGTCGGGCCAAGCCTTCTTCAAGAAACAAAATAGAAGATCCATTTGATTTTAAAGAGGATGGAGACATCTTAGAGTTGTCATAAATCTTATGCAGATCACCATCGAAGACCATTGTCATTCATTGTGGGTGATCACGTCTTCTTGAGAATCTCTCCAAGGCTTGGACATCGTCATTTCAGGAAGCAGGGAAAGTTATATCCTAGATACATCGGCCCTTTTGAGATACTGAAACGGGTTGGAGAGGTGGCATATCAGTTGGAATTACCACCATGGTTCAGTTTGGTGCATAATGTTTTCCATGTATCTCAGTTGAAAAGGTATCATCCTGATCCTGACCATGTGATCAGATGAGATCATGTTGACCTAGATTTGGATGCTTCGTTGATACATATCCCAGTACGGATTCTGGATAGGCAAGAGAAAGACTTGTGTTGAAAAATCATCGGTCCAGTGTGGGTTTTATGGAAGCATGGTCAGATTCAGGAAGAAACTTGTGAATGTGAAAAGTAAATGAAAGAGCAGTGGATGGAACTCTTTCAGTTGGGTGAAGGTTTTCTACTTTCCGAGGACGGAAAGAACAATGGTGGGGAGAATTTAGTACCCTCAGTTTATATTATGTAACCCTTACTTAATGATTTTAATGTTTATAAAGGTTAAGGTAGATGAATGGGAGATTCGGGAGAACTTTGATGAAGTTTTGAGGCAAAGGGGAAGTCGCACGTACGACGCACGGTTTGTCTAAACCGTGTGGCAAAAATGTATGTAGTTGGTCTTGGAGGAAGTATCTTCCACACGGGTGGTGCACGATTTGTCTAACCGTGTTTCCAAGATGTGGATGGAGGTTCTGCGAAGGCAGTGGCTAATGCACATTAGCGCATGGTTTGTCTAACCATGTGGACAAACTGTGCGGCCACTTAAATGAGATCCTATAAAGGTGGATATCTCACATTTTTTTGCCTCTAAGTGGCTAGTTTTTTCTCTTAAGTGGCCCTAACTTGGTATTTTTATTCTCCTAAGGTCATATAAGGTTCTCCAATCATTCTGGAGGCGATCTGAAGGCTTCTCTTGGTGAATCGAAGCTGGATTCTTGAGGTATGTAGACGTTCTTCGTTGTTCTTGTTTGGTGTCTTAGATCTACTTAGATATACTTCTCCTCTTCCCTCAGTTTCATAGATCTAAGCCTATTATGGGTAGATCTAGGTGTTTGGATGCCAAATATGATGATATTTGGTCTTGGTCTTTCTAGGAGAAGAGATCTAAGGCTGGTTTTTGGAGAATCGACCCAGTTTTCTTGAACTTTCTTCGCTCGTTGTGGTTTTCATCAAAACCTTTGAGGTAGGAGGCTTCACTCTTGACTCCTCTTATTAGAATTGATTGTCTTAGATTCAAATTCGTTTATTTTAATGGAATTTATTGTAAAAATCATGGAATAAATCTTCTTTAGTGATGATTTACGGTTTTAATGAAATTGTGAAATCTTTGTGATTTTTTGTGCAAAGTGATTTGGCTTCTTGAATTTAAAATGATGATTTTAAATTTTTGATTTTCTGGAATTGTAAATGGTTTGATGAAAAATAGGTTTTCAATAAAATGGGTGTTTTATTGAAATGGTTTGGTATTTAAATGACTATGATGGAATTGGTTTTCAATAAAAATGGAGTTTTATTAAAGTGGTTTGGAATGGAAATGGTTTGGAATTTAAATGGTTTTGACGAAAATGGTTTTCAATAAAAAGGTGTTTTATTGACAGGGTTGTTTTGGCATGATTTTTGGGAATATGTGGTGTGTGTTCATGTTGCATGTACGAGGCTTGGTTGAAATATGACCTTGTGCTCGGTGCCAAACGTTTAATGGAACATGGTAACTATATGTACGAGGCTTGGTTGAAATATGACCTTGTGCTTGGTGCCAAAGGATTTATGGAACATGGGAAACAATTACCTTATGATGACTTGGTAGATCGATGAGAAACCTCTCATGAGTATGGAATTGTCATAATGTAGCATGCATGGTTGGTTTCATGGGTTTGTGAAATGGTTGGGTATGCCAAAAAGGGGATATTGTGAAATGGTTCTAAAGCTTGTTTAGTATTTTTATGGAAAGATAACTTGTTGGAATTTTTTTTTCAATTGCACTTGTATGCTTTTGGTATAAATGGTTTGGTAACTTGTTTATATTTATTTATAAACTGTTTTTGAGAAAAAAAAATTATATAAACTGTTTTATATAATTGTGGCTAACTTTTCTATCCTAGTGGCGTGAGTAGGGAAGTCATTGGGGAAAACCTACTGAGTTTTATACTCACCCCTACTTTGGAACTTTGGTTATTTTACAGTTGCTATTTTCTAGGATAGGGTAAAAGGTAATGTTTCCCATGTTTTTAGTACTACATCATGATGATTGGGGATGTTCGGTGATTGTGGATCTTGGAGCTTGTGGAGCATGGAGTCTTGGTGTCTTTTGAGAGTCTTGAGTTGTTTGTCTACTGTGTACTTTGATATTTGGCTTGGTCTTCCTCTATTGTGCACTTTGATGTGGTTTGACATAAATGAAGTTGTTTAGCTGTCTTTATTTTGTTCATGCATCATATAGTGAATGTTGGTTGGTTTATTTATTGGTTTATTTCTTAAAGGGTAAATCATCCCCCACTTGTATTTGAAACCCTTCGGCATTTATTTCCAGCTTTTGGAATCTTGGGGATGTCGCTTAAGGCCTAGTAATGACTCTTTGTACTCTCAAGACAATGATAATTGGCTGGTCATTACATATAATGTCCCCCAAGAATGTAACTTTCTTTAACCTGAACTCACATTTAATGAATTTACCAAATATATTCTCCTTCTTCAGAGTTTTTCATAATACCTTTATATGAACCATATGCTCTTGAAATGCTTTAAAATATATTATATTATCATTAATAAATACCACTAAAAATTTATCAAGTTTGTGTTTAAAGACTCTATTCACCAAATCCATAAATATGGAAGGAGAATTAATCCAAGAAAAGGGAATAACAAAAAAAATCATAATGCCTATATTTTATTCAGAATGTAGTCTTTAGGATGTATTTGTCCTTCACCATCAATTAATGATACCCTGAACGGAGTTCAATCTTATAGAAGAATTTATCCCATCAAAGTTGGTGAAAAAAACAACAATCCTTGGGAGGGGGTATTTTTTCTTTATTGTGATCCTATTAAGATCTATATAATTAATGCATAGATAAATAGATCTATATTTCATTTTCATAAATAGAAAACTGCTCCCCAAGGAGACACACTTGGTTGAATAAAATATTTTTCCAATAGGTCTTGTAAATTATTATATAATACATATAACTCCACATTTTCCATTCTATATGGGGTCATCTATTTTATCTAGGATCTAGGTATGAGTTACTCAAGATCTTTTCATCTCTTTCGAGGGGAGGTCCAGGTAACTATTTAGGAAATATATCATTTTATTCCTGAACAATGGGTATGAATCTAATCTTTATACATAATATTTATTTCCTTCACCACTAATAATTTTCATAAATAAGTCAATATGATTTTTTTCTTGGTAAAAATATGGTCGGGATATATCTCTTTTGAATATAATTACTAGTGGTCCATTCAATTTTATCAAAATATTCTTTCTTTTATATTTGATCCAAGTATTACACATTGAAAACCAATTCATCCCGGGTATTATATTGAATTACAACATTATAATGACCGCCAAGTTTTCAGATAGATCACACTCACCAATGTTAATAGTTGAATCCATATATATCTTTGATACTTGAACAGTTCATCCATGAGTTTTAGATAACAACTCTACAACTATTATTTCATGGTTTAACTTGATGTTCTTTAGAGACATTTATGGAATAAAATAATGTGTATATCCATAATTAAATAATGTACTTTCTAAATTTGAGTGTATGATGGGTGTACCTACCCAAAAATACTTTATATATTCGACTTCATCCTTTGAGATTGAAAAAAAAACATTTATCTCATGGCCTTTGTTCGGGTTGATGGTGGTTTCCCACTATTATCTTCTAATTTGGACACTCATTAGAAAAATTTTCATGCTCCCACACTTTAAACATTTTTAAATAAGTTGTGATTGCACCATATTCAGTTTTTCATTGGAATTTCGGTGTTGAGGCTTCACACCTGTAGGATAATTTCAAGCTATAGAGATATCTCTTCTACACATATAACACTTCCAACTTCCTTGAAAAGAATTCCCCAAATTCTTCTTCCCATATTTTTTTCAAATGGTATGTTTCACTTTCTTCTTGTACTTATTATTTAAAAAACTATTCTCTCTTCTTAGATTATTTTTATTCTATCCATGAGTCCACTAGGCCTATCCAACCTCCATTTCAACTTTGATATCACATCATAATATCTCTTCATAACTCTCAATGTTTGAGATTAAAATTTTTTTATATAGGGGTATCAATATACTAAATAACTGATCTATATTCTCATTAGAATTGATGATAATTCTTGAAGAGTATCACATAAGACTTGTAAAGTTCACATAATAATTCCCCAAAAATTCATTTTTCTTTTTTTGAAAATTAATTAATTCTCTGTCCATCTAGGTTTGGAGGATATGGGGAAAATAAATGGTGAAAAAGTTTTTTTAGAAGTCTTACCATTCTATAGCTTTCACATAATCCCTTAGCATCACATCCTTGATCTGTCTCCACCACTGATCAGATTCTACCTCTAAGAGATATAACATAACATTATCTTTCTCAGAATAATGGAGTACATGAAGTATATTTTCTATAGTATTGATTCATTACTCTGAGATCAGTGGATCTAAGGTTCCACTGAAAATAGGTGTTCATTAATAAATAAAGGATTCAACTGCTAATTGTTCATTACATAATGATTTTTGATGATCCATATGGTTTAGGTTTTTATCCATGATCTGAGTTAACTAATTCATCATTATAATGAAGTTTTTGACACCATCTCCTCTATATTGGGAAGGATTCCATCGAATTTTTCATCACATTCATTGTTTACATGATTCCTTCTATTTCATAATTTTTTTTATAGAAAAATAATAACTAAGTGAGAAATTTTATTAGATTTAAAATCTTATAATAATTATAAATGAAATTTTAATCCAAAATTTTTATAATATCATGCTTTTAGGATGATATAATTCATTCATAATTTCTTTTACATTGTCTATATATACTTTATAATGGTTTTAAAAATAATATGATTAACAAGAGAATATATTCTTAGATCATATAACTAGGCTTTTAGTAAATCCTATTTGTTGTACACTGGGTGATGATCAGGTTAATACTCAATTCACCCTTTTGGGGGTTATTATCCCAAGGTACAATTATTCCATACCCAGATCTACTTGTAGTATCTAAACAAGAATTTCATTTCTTGAAAATAAATTGCTCAATACTTCCCAAGAATTTTAGGATGTCTTTATATATTTAAAATGTAACGCCCCGACCCTAGTTACACAGAGTCGGTGATTTATTACATAACATTGGCATGATACAAGGAATAATGTCTCAAAATACTGACCATTTTAGTATTATTAGAAACAATATACATACATAAGTTTAACATTACAACTTTAAAAGAAATAAAACACTAATTTATTCCATTAGAAACATCCAAGCCTCCAAGATTATTCCTGCAAGTCACTTATAACTAAATTTTTCATATCCTGGGAAAATGAAACATAAGAAAGGGGTGATCTCAAATGCTCAGTAAGGGTAAGCAATACAGTGGAAGATAACATAAACATTAATCATGATGAATAATTAAAAACGCATGCCTTTACAAATAATAAACATGAATACTTTATGGCAGGAATATGATATAAGTAAATAATTCAATAATAAAACATAATCATGGGTATTCTTCTAGTCGAATAACAACATGAACCATCATTAATATATTCATAATTAGGGAATGTATAATGCCAGACATTCTGAAACATTTTTTTAAGGCCTCAGCCAAGACATCTAAAAATGATTAAGGCCTCAGCCAAAACCATATATCAAATTGGGAAAGGCCTCAACCAATTCCACATCTAATTGTCTCATGAAACCTACTGATGCACTGAGTAGCTATAGAGGGCTCCACCCTTCACATACTAAGTCCAATACATTCCTCATATGAAAAGGTTGAAATATAACATAAACATTCGTATTAAAACTAGAATATGAAATGTCAATACTTTAACCATAAAACATGAATGGTATAAAAATAAAAAATCCACTGTCAAACATATCACAAAAAATTCAATACAATATGGAATATTGTATCATAATAAATCAACTTCAAACAGGTTTAAAATCCATCAAAGGATGTTGACATGGATGAAATGAAAACTATTTGAAAGAAATACCTCTTTCTATTTTGAAACCATTTAAGAGTCACATAATTATAAAAGAAAACATTTATTTTTGAAAATATTCTTATAAGATTGTAAGGGAAGCTTCGATGATGTTATAACGGTTGAAAATAGTCGCACCCGCCGTATAAGTTAAAAAAACATTCTTACCTTAATTTTTTTGAAAAGGTCATAAAGTAACTTATTTGGAAAATGAAGGAAAGATTACTTTAAAAACATATAAGGTCAAATAAGGGTATAAATGACTTTAACCCATAGTCTAGTAAATAGTAAAAAAAAATTGAAATACATTTTTAAGAAAACATGGATGTGGATGATAAAGAGGTCCCAATAGATACTTACGTAAAAATAACCACGGATAATAAAGAGATAGTGAAATTAACCCTTACCTTGTAATTTTCCTTAGTAGATGGTATGTTAACCTCCTATATAATAGTTAAAACATTGTTATTAAATTATACAAGAACTATGTATATATAAATATGATATCACATATGATCCTCTAATATTTCTTTGTTAATAATATTTCAGTAGTATCATCGTTTCAGGTGTTAACTGATTCATTTTCCTTTATATGCTTGGTTACATAATCCATGTTTGTTATGGATAGGATTTATTTGATTCATATACAAAATTATATTATGTTCATAAAAATTATTTTTAATCATAAAATAAAAATTATTCTTGAATGATTACGATGGAGAAATGAATCTCATTGTGTTCGTGGTGACGGTAATCTGTACGTACGCACGAGCGACAATATCATTATATTGATGGTGAAATAATATGTAATTGGATGGTATATAATATATAAATAATAAATAACATGTTATATTTATTATTTACATCAGTTATACTCATTATTATAACCATCCAAATAATTAATTGTTTGAATAACAAACTACACCACGACGTGGAGACGGTAAGCCGTACGTATGCACGTATGGTGACTTTTTCATTCATATGATGGATAGAATAATGAATATGGTTGTACCATTTTTATAATAACAACACAGTATATAGAAGATATTGGAGTTATTATTTTATAATGGAAAAAACAAAGAAAGAATAAGTGTAAGAAGAAAAGAACTTGAAAGAGGTGATGAACTATTTACCTTTTCTTCGGGTTCTTCCTTTTGATTTGATCAAAAGGGATCCTTAAATTGGATTTATTACCAAAGTAATGCCTCTAGGATGAAGGGATGAAAGTTGGGAGGATATTTGGGTAGGGTTTGGCCGAGCCAAATGGCTTTGGAGGTGTGAAATTAATAGAAGGGGAAGTTCCCTTTTATAAGAGAGGTGAGGGTCACTTTAGGAAAAGCTTGAAATATTATTTTATAATAAATTAATTTTTGGTTTCTAATGGATCTGGAATAATTTATTTAGAGGATAATATGGGTATGGGTTAAAAACATCTCAACCAATATCTTTTATATAGGTTTATGTCACTATATTAACCATATCATTTAGATTTAACTCTTAGTTAAATAGTTTGACATTTACCATGTCGCTTTGTATTTTTATATTATATGGTTAATAAACTTACTATAAACTTCAAAGAGAACCCCAAGTTGTTAATTATTAATATATATAATCTTATCTAAGTCATTTTTCCGAACCTTATATTTTTAAGAATATTATATCAATTAATAATATAGTATTTGTTTTTAAAAACTCAATTATGTCAATTTTGACACTACTTAGTATTTGGTATTTGTGAAAATCCTAAAAATATTATTAATTTGATTAAAAATTATTTAATCAGCCCTAACATTTCATATTAAACTATAAAATTATTGGAGTTCATCAAAAGTCTCAAATTAAATCTATTTGGATATTTATAATATCAATTATTTTAATCTTTCATTAATAAGGTAATTACTGCATCATCATTGTGTCATAAATAAATTAAGTTATTTAATGTCTAAAAATTATAAATAAAATACCGTTATATAGGAAATATTTTTATCTTTCTAAATAATATTTATAGTCGAATTTATATTGTGTGTAACCCTATATTAAAATGGTTTAATTATTAAACTTTGAATTTAACTCTTTTAACTCTTCTTTAAATAAAATAATAATAAATGTCCTAATCTAATCCAACTGGACCAAAGGGGATAATATTTTATTCCTAAGGTTGTTTTTGGTATAATTTCACTTATCTAATATAATTAGGACATGTGTTAGGGTAATTATGATATCAGTTTTACCCTTAATTACCCTATTTACTTTTAACCGTGGTAAATAAGTCAAAAGTTACTATTCACCAAAAGTTATTTTCATCTTATTGAACAAAATTTTACTTACTGAAATTAACTTTATCTCTTAGAGTTTTGAAATTCAACTCACAGAAGCAGTAAAATTAAGTTTTATGCAAATTTACAAATGCTCCTAAGAGGTGGGTAAAAGACGGTAAAAGTTCAATAAAATTTTTATATATATAAACATATCATAAAATGACTCCAATGAATTACATTGAAATTATATAGGTATTATGTATCTATTTTTACCTAAAATAAATTTAAATAAAATAAATAATTATTTAAATAAAAATTCGGTTTTAACCAATAACGCAATGTTTTTCACTATTCATCAAAATTTGAAATTTTTCAGAAAAATAACAAAAATTCACCCTAAGCTAATTTCGATATTTTGAAATCAAAAATTAAGTCCATTTTGAAAAATAAAATTTATAAAATTTTAAAAATTGGGTATTACTATTCATAATGGCTAGTTTTATTAGTCACGATGTGTTAAAATCTCGAAGTTGCGTACAATGCAAGCTATTGCATTATTCAAAGGGAAACATACCATGGAAGATTGTGGTGTTACATTCTTCCCTCCTTCAAATAATTTCGTCCTCAAAATTTCTTGAATACTACCACATAAAAAGATTCGGGTGGTTCTTAATCATAAGTTCCTCTGGTTCCCACGTTGCCTCTTCCATCTTATGGTTTCTTCATAGAACTTTTACCAGATGAGTCATTCGGTTTCTCAACACTTTTTCTCTAGTATCAAGAATCTTGACAGGCTCTTCATAATAAGAAAAATTAGATTCAAGTTCAATTTACTCAAAGGTGAGTACATGTGTTGGGTCAGGCATGTATTTTCTCAATAGTGATACGTGGAATACATCGTGAAATTTGGAGAGACTTGGTGGCATTACCAAATGGTAAGCTACATCCCCAATTCATTCTAGAATTTTGAAAGGTCCTATGTACCTGGGACTTAATTTACCATTCTTACTGAATCGTATAACTCCCTTTCATGGAGATACCTTCAAGAAAACATGATCTCCTATATGGAATTCCAAATCCTTCCTTCATTTATCGGCATAGATCTTTTGCCTACTTTGAGCTTCTTTGATGTGGGTTTGGATAATCTTCTTTTTTTCCATTATTTCCTCAACAAGTTATGGGCCTATGAGTTTTCTTCCACCAACATCATCCCAACAAGTTGGTGTGCGACATCTCTTTCCATATAACGCTTCATATAGTGACATCAGAATACTTGAATGGAAGATATTATTATAGGAAAATTCTAATAGAGGTAAATATTGATCCCACATACCTTGAAAGTCAAGTGATCAAGATCTCAACATGTCTTCTAAGGTTTGAATAGTCCATTCTGATTGTCCATCAATTTGAGGGTGGTAGGCAGTACTCAAACGAAGTTCAGTATCCAGTGATTTATGAAAACTTTTCCAGAATCTTTATGTGAAATGGGGATCACGATCAGAAACCATCAATAGGGGTACACCATGGAGTATTACAACTTCATTAATATATAGTCTTTCTAGACGTTCAAGTGGTAAATCTTCTCTTATAGCAGGAAAATGTGCTGACTTGGTAAGACGATCAATAATGACCCATATTTCATCATTTCTTCTAGGAGTCTTTGGTAGCCCCATGACAAATTCCATTATAATATTATCCAATTTTCACTCAGGTATGGGAAGAGGTTTCATAAATCCTCCAGGTTGTTGCCTTCCAGCTTTCACTTGTTGACAAACCATACATATTGACACAAAATCAGCAATCTCCCTCTTTATATTGTCCCGCCAAAAATGTTCCTTCAAATCTCTATACATATTAGTGATCCTAGGTTGTATAGAGAAATTGGAGCTAGGAGAATCATCCAACAATTCCCTTTTTAGATTAGGTATGTTAGGAACACAAAGTTTCTTCCCAAATTTCAAAATTACACCTTCATATATGAAGTCACTCAATCTACCATCGTTCGCAGCTTTAATTTTCTTTTGAAATTACGCATCATCAGTCCGAGAAATTTTTATCCTTTCTAGTAAAGATGGATTGGAAACCATTTGAAAAAGTATTGATGTTTCACCTTCCATGGTTATTCTCATGTCCATCTTTACTAGATCCATGAAAATAGGATCCCTTTCAACTCTCATCTTGTTCAAAACTCCATGATCCTTTCTGCTCAAAGCATTTTCCACCTTATTTGCTTTCCCTGGGTGGTAGTGTATTGTGCAATCATAATCCTTGAGTAGTTCAAGCCATCTCATTTTCCTTATGTTTAGTTCTTTTTGTGAGAAAATATACTTTAAACTCTTGTGATCAGTATATATATCACATTTTTCACCATAGAGTTAGTGTCTCCATATTTTTAGAGCAAATATTACAGCTTCTAACTCAAGATCATGAGTGGGATATTTTTGCTCATGAATTTTTAGCTGCCATGATGCATAGGCAATAACTCTATCATTCTGCATAAGGACAAAACCAAGTCCTTTCTTTGAAGCGGCATTATAAATATCAAACCCATCATTCCCCGATGGTAGAGTCAAGATAAAAGCATTAACTAATCTTCTCTTCAGTTCCTCAAAACATTCTTCACACTCTTTTTTTCAAAAAAAAATTAACCCCTTTACGAGTGATCTTGCTTAATGGGTTAGCCAATCGGGCAAAATTCTGGACAAAATGCCGATAATAACCTACTAAACCAATAAAAATGTGTACCTCAGTTATTATCATTGGTGTTGACCATTCATGGATTTCCTTGGTCTTTTAAGGATAAACATAGATTCCATCCTTAGAGACAATATGGCCAAGAAAATAAATCTTCTGAAGCCAGAATTCACACTTGCTAAACTTTACATATAATATATTTCTTCTAAGAGTCTTTAGAATAATGCGCAAGTGATTTTCATGATCTTTGTAGCTTTTGGAGTATACCAAGATATCATAAATAAATACCACTACAAAGTCATCAAGATATTCCTTGAAAACTCTATTCATTAGATCCATGAAGATAGAGGGTGCATTAGTCAATCCAAAAGGCATTACTGTAAACTCGTAATGCCTGTACCTGGTTTGAAATGTTGTTTTTGGAATTTCTTTCTTCTTCACACACATCTGATGATATCCAGATCAAAGTTCAATCTTTGAAAAAGATTGAGCTCCATGAATTTGGTTGAATAAATCATCAATGTGGGGTAAGGGATACTTGTTCTTTATTGTTATAGCATTGATCTCACTGTAGTCAATGCACAACCTCATAGATCCATCTTTCTTCTTAACAAAAAGGACAGGGGATCCCCATAGAGAAACACTAGGGAGAATAAATCCCTTATTACTCAATTACTCTAGTTGTTTCTTTAGTTCCACTAATTCCACAGTGGATATTCTATAAGGGGTCTTCGATATGGGCCTTGAACCAGGAATTAAGTCAAAGGAAAACTCAATTTATTGTTCTGGAGGATGTCCAGGTAAATCCTCTGGAAACACATCAACATATTCTTGCACAATAGGTACGTACTCTATTCAAAAATTCCTTTCCTCACTCATAATTATTTTATTCTCATCCTCCCCGATAATTGAATTTAGTAGAGCTACTGGGGGTGGATCTAGATAAGAATCATATGGTGACATTTCTGCTCTAAAGATAAGGTACTCTTTATCATCATCGATAATTGTAACCTCCTTCTTCTTAAAATAAATTTTCGCATCATGGTATGAAATCCAATCCATACAAAGGATTATATCAAATTAAATCGTGGGTATGATGATTATATCAGCAGATAAATATCGTTTATATGCCTTAATGAGGACTGACTCACAAAACTTTGTTGCAATGATACTTCCCTTAGGATTTTTGACTGACAACTCCCTTGTTAAGTCAAATTGTAAATATCTAATTTTCTTATAAAACTGAGAAGATATGAAACAATGCAATGATCCAGAATCAAATAAAGCATTGGATAAACTTCAGGAAACCACTAAATTATCTTCCACCACGTCTTTTGGAGCTTCAACCTCAGCAGTAGTGATCGCATAATCTTAGCCTTGATCCCTTGGCCTTTTCTGAGGTAAGTTTCCATGACACTTAGGACATTCATTTGCATAATGACTCATCTCCCTGTAATTTTAGCATTGAAAATTGGTATATTTTTTCTTACCCTTACGATAACTAGCAAGATGGATTTTCTATCCACATTTGTAGCATACTCCTTTTCCTTTTAAACAGGCACCAGAGTGTTTCCTTCCACAATTATCATAGGGTGGAAATTCAACTCTTCCCTTATTTCCTGTTTCCTTATTTCCTTTCCTAGAGTGTTTAGAAGATCTCTTCTTCTCTTTCTTTTCTTTAAAGTCGTAAGACTTAGAGAATTACTTTTCTGTTTTGATAGCACATGAGAGAGTATCTTCATATGATGAGAAGGATTGTGAGACTAATGCTCAACAGAGAAATAGTTTTAACCCATCAAAGAAACGATCAATATTACTTCTTGGGTTATGTATATAATCCGCATCATGCCTTTCTAACCTTGTAAAGTTAGCTTCATACTTTGCGACATTCTCATCCTCCTTTTGTCTCAGACTCAGAAATTGCCTTTCCATATTTGCTCAATGGTCACAAGGAAAGTATTTTTCTAATAAAATCTATTTAAACTCCCTACATTCCATACTTGATACTTATTCATCCTTATTTGTGTTTTGAATTAATGACCACCATTGATTTGCATCTCCGGTGAGGCGATAAACTGCCATGACAACTTTTTCCCTTTCGCTACTCCCCAAAGCATGAAATATTTTCTCTAAGGAACTTATCCATTGTTTAGCTAAAAATGGATTTGTAGACCCATTTAATGTTAGTGGTTGTTGCCTCATGAAGCGATCTAACATTGATCCTCCATGTTGTAGATCAGGGTGCTCCATACAGGTAAGGTTATTATTCATAACCTGTGTGAGTTGTTCCAGTATGGTGATAAGATGATCATCACCAGTTGCATAACCAGCTCTGCTATAATTATCTTGAGTAGGAGGAAAATCCCTACATGGATTACATGCATTGATATAGTTTCCATTTATTCCACTAGGCACCATTTATAAACAATGGCACACACTAGATTAGTTTATGAATCACAATACATAATTCCAAACTTGTAAATCAGTTAACATAAATTGAACAGTTTATGGATATAATCCATAATCATAAAAATGTTTTCTTTGAGGAGGTATATACTTATAAATCCTTCATAATGTTTTGTAAAGAAAATGATAATTATCCTAAGCATATCCTCAGGGAGTGTTGTAACCAAGAGTGCAGCAAGGCCCATTGTCGTGCACCAGTTCCCGTTCGAGTCTAACACAAAGCGGTGTTTTTGGGTTTTACCCCTAGGTACATCTATGCCAGAGCCGGCTCTACCTGATTGTATCTAGATAGAGATTTATTGCTTGGGAAACTCAAAAAATTTCTATAGTACCAAAATTCTAGTAAGTTCTTCTATACTAATCCCCAAAGTCTATCTTAGGGTAGTGTTCTCTAATCAGAGTTTTTCTAAATCTAGTTTCCAGGGTTTGTACTAAACTTCCTCAGATACCAACTATAACGCCCCGACCCCAATTACCTAGAGTCGGTGATTTATTACCTAACATTTTCATGATAAAAGGAATCATGTCTCAAAATACTGATCAGTTTAGTATTATTGGAAACAAGATACATACATAAGTTCAACATTACAACTTGAAAAGAAATACAACACTAATTTATTCCATTAGAAACATCCAAGACTCCTAGATTATGCTTGGAAGTCACTCATAACTAACTTCTTCATATCGTGGGAAAATAAAACATAAGAAATGGGTGATATTAAATGCTCAGTAAGGGTAAGAAATACAGCGAAAGATAACATAAACATTAGGCATAATGAATAATTCACAACACATGCCTTTACAAATAATAAACATGAAAACTTTATGGAAGGAATATGAGCTGAGTAAATAATTCCATAATAAAACATAGTCATCGGTATTCTACTAGTCGAATAACCACATGAACCATCATTAATATTTTCATAATGAGGTAATGTATAATGTCGGACATTCTGAAACATTTTGTCAATGCCTCGGCCAAGACCTATAAAAATGATTAAAGCCTCAGCCAAAACCATATATCAAATTGAGAAATTCCTCATCCAATTCCATATCTAATTGTCTCATAAGACCTACCGATGCAACGAGAAGATATAGTGGGCTCCACCTGTCACATACTAAGTCCAATACATTCCTCATATGAAAAGGTTGAAACATAACATAAACATTCATATTAAAACTAGCATACAAAATGTCAATACTTTAACCATAAACTATGAATGGTATAAAAATAACACATCCACATTCAAACATATCAAAAAACCTTCAATACAATATGGAATATTTTTATCATAATAAATCAACTTCAAACAAGTTTAAAATCCATCAAAGGATGTTGACATAGATGAAATGAAAACTATTTGAAAGAAATACCTCTTTCTATTTTGAAACCATTTAAGAGTCACATAATTATAAAAGAAAATATTTATTTTAAAAAAAAATCCTATAATATTGTAAGGGAAGATTTGATGATGTTATAATGGTGGAAAATATCCGCACCCACCGTATAAGTTAAAAAAACATTCTTACCTTAATTTTGTCGAAAAGGTCATAAAGTACCTTGTTTGGAAAATGAAATAAAGATTCCTTTCAAAACATATAAGGTCAAATAAGGGTATAAATTACTTTAACCCATAGTCTATTAAATAGTAAAAAAAATTTAAAATAAATTTTTACATAACATTGGCATGATACAAGGAATCATGTCTTGAAAGACCGATCATTTTAGTATTATTAAAAACAATATACATACATAAGTTTAACATTATAACTTGAAAATAAATACAACACTAATTTATTCCATTAGAAACATCCAAGACTCCTAGATTATGCCTACAAGTCACTAATAACCAAATTATTCATATCCTGGGAAAATGAAACATAAGAAAGGGGTGAGCTCAAACGCTCAGTAAGGGTAAGCAATACAGTGGAAGATAACATAAGCATTAAGCATGATGAATAATTCAAAACACATGCCTTTACAAATAATAAACATGAACACTTTATGGTAGGAATATGATCTAAGTAAATAATTCCATAATAAAACATAATCATGGGTATTCTACTAGTCGAATAACCACATGAACCATCATTAATATATTCATAATGAGGGAATGTATAATTCTAGACATTCAGAAACATTTTTTCAAGGCCTCGGACAAAACCATATATCAAATTGGGAAAGGCCTCAGCCAATTCTACATCTAATTATCTCATGAGACCTACCGATGCACCGAGGAGCTATAGCGGGCTCCACCCATCACATACTAAGTCCAATACAATCCTCATATGAAGAGGTTGAAACATAACATAAACATTCATATTAAAACTAGCATACGAAATGTAAATACTTTAACCATAAAACATGAATGGTATAAAAATAACACATCCACAGTCAAACATATCACAAAACCTTCAATACAATATGGAATATTGTATCATAATAAATCAACTTCAAACAAGTTTAAAATCCATCAAAGGATGTTGACATGGATGAAATGAAAACTATTTGAAAGAAATACCTCTTTCTATTTTGAAACCATTTAAGAGTCACATAATTATAAAAGAAAACATTTATTTTGAAAATATTCTTATAAGCTTGTAATGGAAGCTTCGATGATGTTATAACGGTAGAAAATTGCCGCACCCGCATTATAAGTTAAAAAACATTCTTACCTTAATTTTGTTGAAAAGGTCATAAAGTAACTTGTTTGGAAAATGAAGGAAAGATTCCATTCAAAACATATAAGGTAAAATAAGGGTATAAATGACTTTAACCCATAGTCTAGTAAATAGTAAAAAAATTTTGAAATACATTTTTAAGAAAACATGGATGTGGATGATAAAGAGGTCACAGTAGATGCTTACGTAAAAACAACCACAAATAATAAAGAGATAGTGAAATTAACCCTTACCTTGTACTTTTCCTTAGTAGATGGTATGTTAACCTCTAGTATAATAGTTAAAACATTGTTATTAAATTATAGAATAACTATATATATATAAATATGATATCATATATGATCCTATTATATTGTTTTGTTAATAATATTTTAGTAGTATCATCGTTTCTGGTGTTAACTGATTCATTTTATTTTATATGCTTGGTTACGTAGGCCATGTTTCTTATGGATAGGATGTATTTGATTCATATACAAAATTATATTATATTAATAAAAATTATTTTTAATCATAAAATGAAAATTATTCTTGAATGATTACGATGGGGAAATAAATCTCATCACGTTCGTGGAGACGGTAATCCATACATATGCACAAGCGACAATATCATTATATTGATGGTGAAATCATATGTAATTTGATGGTATATCATATATAAAAAATCAATAACATATTATATTTATTATTTACATCAGTTATACTCATTATTATACCCATACAAATAATGAATTTTTTTAATAACAAACTACACCACGACATGGAGACGGTAAGTCGTACGTACGTACGTATGGTGACTTTGTCATTCATATGATGGATAGAATAATGAATATGGTTAAAAAAAATTTACAATAAAATCACATTATATATAAGATACTGGATTTATTATTTTATAATAGAAAGAACAAATAAAGAGTAAGTGGAATAAGAAAAGAACTTGAAAGAGATGATGAAATATTTACCTCTTCTTTGGGTTTTTCCTTTTGATTTGATCAAAAGGGCTTTTTAGGTTGGATTTATGAAGAAATGAAGGCCTCTAGAATGAAGGGAGGAAAGTTGGAAGGATATTCGGGCAGGTTTTGGCCAATCAAAATAGCTTTGGAGGTGTGAAATTAAGATAAGGGGAAGTTTCCTTTTATAAGAGAGGTGAGGGTCACTTTAGGAAAAGATTGAAATATTATTTTATAATAAAATCATTTTCGGTTTCTAATGACTCAAAAATGATTTATTTCAAGGATAAGGTGGATATTGGTCAAAAACCTCTAAACCAATAGGTTTTATACATGTTTAGGTCACTATATTAACCTTATCTTTTAGATTTAACTCTTATTTAAATAGTTTGACATTTACCATATCTCTTTGTATTTTTATATTATATGGTTAATAAACTTACTATAAACTTTCAAGATAACCCAAAGTGGTTCATTATTAATATATATAACCTTATATAAGTCCTTTGGCTGAACCTTATATTTTTAGGAATATTATATCAATTAATAATATAGTATTTGTTTTAAAAAACTCAATTATATCAATTTTGACACTATTTAGTATTTGGTTTTTGTGAAAATCATAACAGCATGATTACTTAGAAAAAAAAATTATTTAATCAACCCTAACATGTCATATTAACCTATAAAATTATTTTAATTCATAAACATCTCAAATTACATTTATTTATATATTTATAATATCAATTATTTCATGATTCATTAATAAGGTCATTACTGCATCATCATTGTGTCATAAATAAATTAAATTATTTAATATCTAAAATTTATAAATAAAATACCATTATGTTGGAAATCTTTTTAAATTCATAAAGAATATTTATAGTCGAATTTATATTGTGTGTAACTCTATATTAAAAATGGTTTAGTTATTAAACTTTGAATTTAACTATTTTAACTCTTCTTTAAATAAAATAATAATAAATGTCTTAATCTAATAAAAGTGAACCAAATGGGATCATATTTTATTTATAAGGTTCTTTTTGGTCGAATTACACTTATAAAATAGAATTAGGACATGTGTTAGAGTAATTATGATATCATTTTTACCCTTAATTACCCTATTTACTTTTAACCGTGGTAAATAAAAGTCAAAAGTTACTATTCACCAAAATTTATTTTCATTTTATTGAACCAAATTTTACTTAATGATATTAACCATTTATCTCGGATTTTTGAAATTCAACTCATAGAAGAGGTAAAATTAAGTTTTATGCAAATTTGAAAATGCTCCAAGGAGGTGGGTAAAAGAGGGTAAAAGTTCAATAAAATTTTTATATATCTAAACCTATCATAAAATGACTCCAATGAATTATATTGAACTTATATAGGTATTATGTATCTATTTTTACCTAAAATAAAAAGTCAGTTTTAACCAATAACGCGGTGTTTTTCACTATTCATCAAAAATTGGAAGTTTTCATAAAAATACCAAAAATTCACCCGAAGCTAATTTTAATATTTTAAAATCAAAAATGAAGTCCATTTTTTAAAATAAAATTCATAAGATTTCAAAAAGTGGGTATTAATATTCAAAACGGCTAGTTTTATTGGTCACGTTGTGTTAGAATCTCAAAGTTGCGTATAATGAAAGCTATTGCATTATTCAAAGAGAAACGTACCGTGGAATCTTGGGGTGTTACATAAAGTTATCCCTAGGGTTTTTAAAAAATTTTGTAGTCATAATTTATAAAAAATAACAAAATATACCTTTGATACCAAATATGGAATCCCGCATTTTTAATACATAAAAATTTCATTATATAGTACAAAATTTAGTAATACAGAGGAACTTTTGAGGTTAGTTTCTTAGAAGTTAGTGACTTAATACATGAAAAAATAATCTTTATTATAATACACTAGAAAGTATTCTTTATAGATTCACCCTAAGTTACTATTATTGAATCTTTTATCCTGGGGACATGCATTAAAGTAAAGGGGTGATCATAAAGCCCAGTAAGGTAATTATAATAGAAATATTTAGCATGTGATCATGAGGTATAAAAATAAGGAATGATCATAAGAACATGAAGTATATCATAATATAATAATCATGAAGAATAAAATATAAATGGGGCTACATCATAAAAAATATTCACATATAACTATATAACTAATGTTTTCACTAGGGTTTCATAAAACATAATTACCAAGGTTATTCTCCAAGTTATCATAAAACATGTAATCTTTTGAGATTAATTCTTTATCCAATGGATTAGAGTAAAATCAGGGAACACCCTTCATACTTTTAAAATCATGGGTTCCACATATATGGTAATAAAACATTTCAATAATAACCCATGGAAAACAATGAATGGGTTTCATGTAAAACTCATTAATTTTGTGAAATGCTTAAGGACATGAGCATTAAATAATTTCTAACCAATGAAAAGGGAACGAGGGTTTGATATTTGGAATTACCTAATAAAATAGTTATGGATACATCTAGATGAATACACATGAATAGATAAATGAGTTGATTACTCACAATATAGTAATATTTAATGTACAATAAATAAATTCATGAAACAAATTTAGAAGAATTATGAGTATACCATGTGAATGATATAAATGAAATAATGGGAGGGAGTGAAGGTCACCCATTGATAAATTTTTTTACTATAATAGGATAATAAAGTGTATGAAATGTATATAAATCAACATTTAGAATCCATACAACAAATGAGGCACTTGAAAGAAAAAGAAGGAGAGGTGATATCCATTGCATTGGGAATTAAATCCCTATAACATGGAGAGGGAATCCTTAGGACCTTGGAGACACCTAGGACAAACTTTAGTGATATAAAATTAGAAAATTTTCATTCTTAAAGTATTTTAAGTGTATATTAATGGGGGGAATGGGTGGGTATTTTTAGTAAAATATGAGGAATTGTTTAACAATTTCAAAATAGTTGTATTGGATTATAGGTTGTGGAATACGAAAAAGCATTATATTACCCATTGTTTTTTTATGGTTCTAGAAATTTGAGCCATGTTTTATAATATTTTAATCCCATAGAACAAATTTTTTATTAATATTACTTTGGTCATGGAAAAGTAAATTTTTATAAAATATAGTTTTAAAAATTATAATTTTCATTTTAAAACTTGGAAAGTCACTTATAGGTTTTGAAATTTTTTTAAATCCATTAAAATACACAATATTAATAAAAATTTTTGGTCATGGATTCTGTTTAATTAATTATCACATTATTATTACATATATTTTAAGTCATATTCCATACCAAAAAACTAAAAAGTATTTTTACTGTTTTCCAAAAAATAAATTATTTTATAACATTTTAAAATTTTCAAGTTAACCTAATTTCAACATGTTGATTAAAAATAAAATTTTTATTTTATCAGAATAATTCTCCATGAATGATAATTTTAAATTTTAAGTAAATATCTATATTTATTGAAAAATAACCATTTTTATGTTATAGTCAATTTTCTAAAAACTATAAAAGTTTCCTAGGAGATTATAGAATTATATTATCATTTATATTTAAATAAATAGTATTTTAAAATTATGTTTCATGAAAATAAAATTTATTTCACATATTATAGTTTATAATAAAATTTTATATACTATTGGAAAATAAAATTACATTTTTTGTATAAAAAATATATTTATCAAATTTATATTATATTCATGTGTATATTAATAAATAGTACTGAAAATGGGATTGATGACATAAATATTTAATTATAAAATTAAAATTAAAATTTCACAATATGAAGGCCTAGATACATAAACCCTTATTTGACTGACATATAACCGAAGGATAAGGTCTGTAATGGTGGTAGTTTCATGGGATGGCTCTGCTAACATTCACATAGTGGTGATATCCACTAATTTTAACTTCTCACATAGGTGATTTAGTCCAAACCATAATTTTTGATACTCTTCTTGGGATGGTTCAATGTTAAAAACTACTGATACTACCTCCCTTATATGTTCTGATAAATGAGCTTTAAAATGAATGAATCTACTAGTTGAGGTCCTCATCTCTCCTTTCTATATTAATTATCATTTTTACAGCTCTTTATAAAGTGTAATTATAGGGGTAACATTATTACCAATGGTCATAGTTTTGAATGGTCTTGTTGACCAATAGTAATATCCTAACAGTCACATTTATTATTAAATCCTATATATAGCACAAAACATCAACAATTACTACCACACTCCCAATGTATTTTAAAATTCCTTCAATAATGTCTATTATATTCCCATTATTCCTTTTTTTTCTTTTAACATTTTTCATGGAAGGTATAATCTCCCTTCTAGAGTTCGGTTCTATAGAGTAAACCATTGCATGGTCACTATTTTTTAGTTATTATATCCTTGTAATTATATTAAATATAGTAATCAGTATTATAAATTGAAATTTAATGTTATTTTTTAATAATATTTCTATGTATTTCAATAATACTAATTAATAAAATAGTCTTTATGAAAAAGGGGAGTTATTTTATCAATCAAAGTATAAATTTTTAGTTCATTTAAATTCTACTCAGGGAGTCTTAGTGGCTGGGACCCATAAGCAACTACTTCATTCCTATGAATTGAAGCACATCTAGTACCAGCTCTGGAGGTATCAAAGAACATCATGTATTCAACATACTCCTCTTGTAGTCTCAAGATGGGTGTGCTCATAAGCAACTATAGTAGCTTCAAAAATGTATATTGAAACTTCTCTTCCAAGATGAAAGGTTTACCCTTTTGATTAAAGTATTTCAAAGGCACTATGATCTAGGAGAAATATGGTTTGAATATTTGATAATAGTCTATTAACACAAGGAATCTCCGTACATATGTCACACTCTATCGTGTCTCCTAAGCTATTACTACCTCGATCTTTTCTAGGTTCATTACGACTCCCTCCTCAATGATGAAATGTCCTAAGAAGTGGAATTATTGAATGCATACATGACACATTTAGAGATTTCCATATTATTGGTTCTCTCAGAGTATTTCTATGACCATCTTAAAATGTGTTAAATGATCCTCCGCTGATGTTTAGTGCATGGGATTATATTTGTAAATACTGCCATTATTCGATACAAGAAGGGATAAATATCTAATTTATGATTTTATTGAACACTTTTGGGGAATTTTTCATGTTGTAGGTCATCACCAAGTTCTCATAATGAACATAAAAACACCATAATGTCACAATATTTATATCATAATATTGAACACAGAGTTAGTGTTGACCAGACCTAAGGCCAATCATTGAGAATTTCTTCACCCATTTTTTCTATTCAAATAAGTCCTTGATTATTTGAAGTGAATAATTATTATATACTGTCACCTGGTTTAGGCGATGATAATCCAAATATAAACTCAATCTCCCATTCACATTCTTATCAAAAAACACTAGGGATTCCCAGGGGACACACTCGATCTAACAAAGTGATTCCTCAAAATATCCTCCAATTGTACCTTCATCCATCACAACTCTTCAGGGGCCATCTGATATGATAACATAGATATTAGGTAGTACCAAGTTATAGTTCTATGAAAAATTAAACCTCTCAATTGAGAGGTAAGACCAATACATACTTTTAAAAGATATCATTATACCCCTCCACCTATATAGAGATTTGAAAGCTCATATTGTATACTTATGAAAGGGGCATACTATCCAAATTATTAGATATTAGTTGTATCCTCCTGAATAAATTCTCAGTCTTCTCTACGAGATATTATTTCTCACCAAGGATGAAAAATCTCATCTGATCAACTCAGACCAACTGTATCCTCTACATGAAATATTCAACCAGTATATAGAATTTAAAGATCTATCCCATACCCCAAATTAAATCATAAGTCCTCATTATGGTTATAAATATATCTCACGTGAATGTCTATCCTCAAAGAGTCAGGTCCACTATCAACTAAATTATGTGACTGTTTAATCTCTTGGTAAGAGTCTCTAATCACAAGGGTTGAGTTAAAGACTCTACTATAATCTACAGGCATCAAACAAGGGATATGGTAAGGAAACAGTGTCTTAGACATGTGTCTATCAAAAATAAATCTAAAGTAGAAAATAAACTAATTATACCTTAGTTCATACCTAGATCCATCAAGTCTTAAGCCTCTACTACCTGTAGTTATCCACATCCTTGACCACTAGCTCTCAGATCCATGTGTGGACCACATGGGGGTGGTAGTAGTGGCAATAGATTATAACATATTCCACCTCTCATAGAAATCCTTGATCATTTTACTTTCCCACCACCCTTTATACCTTCCTACACAAGACACTTCCTCTTCCTTGGTGGTCTATCTACCATATCCCCATCCACCACATGGTTGGTTGAGTAATCCCATGTGATATAGCTACATCAATTATAGGAGAAGCAACAACTCTCCCTCAGTTGACTATAACCTCCCTAATATCCCTAAGATGATGAAACTCTTTACTAATACACCTTCTAAATTTTCCTCATACACTTGGATCCTTGAGTTTGACATTGATTGGTAGCTAATGAGGTCTTACTTATATGGTGTCCATAACCAGAACTAATGGTCTCTAACTACTCTACTAGGAATCCTTCCATGACCAAGGCATGATTTAGCACCCCATCGTAAGAAGGTATGCAAAGAGATAGCATTAAAACTCAGGTATCTCAAATAATTCCTTTTTCAAAGTTCTATTCTTGAAATCATGTTCCACATACCATATTAATTGAATACTGAGAGTGGTTGTTGAATCTTAACACATACTCTATGACTATAATGGTACCCTTTTGGAGCTCTATAAGCACTTATATACACATTTACTACAACAAAAATTAATAAAAATACTCTATAAATAGGATCACAAACTCTTTCTGGGTGAGAGTCACCTCATCATGTGTCTACATCATCAAGCTTCACTATCTCATAGCTAGTTCATGGGGAAGGCTCACTGCTAGGACCACAATCTAATTGGGAGTGGTGATGAGAAGAAAAAAACTCACTCTACTACCTAGAGCTTATCCAATGACTTTTGGGGTCTATCTCACCCTAAAAGATGGGTGGTATCTACCTCTTGAAATTGTGAAACATGATCATCCTATGAAAACTATATTTTGGTATTACCCGAACAATTAGCTACTCAACGGAAGGAGTAACTATTATCAATCCACTTGAAGGAACTACCTCTAGCATAGGTCCCTTGATTGAGCTCTCATTACTAAGAGGATCATAATCATGATCCTACTATGGAATCCAAATTGGATATCATC
Source organism: Viscum album (assembly GCA_963277665.1). Taxonomy (NCBI): domain Eukaryota; kingdom Viridiplantae; phylum Streptophyta; class Magnoliopsida; order Santalales; family Viscaceae; genus Viscum; species Viscum album. Next base: position 774,264,881 of record OY728132.1, read on the forward strand.
ATGGAGGCATCATGAAATAGTCAAGACACACCATATTTAAGAGATAATATATAGGGAGATAACTCAAAAATGACACAAAAACCACAACCCTTTCCTATATGATGTATATATAAATGATTTTTTTAAAATTATTGAATACCTTTATTGAGTCAACTAGTAGGTTATCAAGGTCTCAGTGAATAGATACTTTGGATACTTTATAATCACTATGTTTTATTGCCTGAGATCCAAATTCAAGATAGTTTAACACTATTTCCCTAGTTCCCAAATCAATCCTCATAGCTAGACTATGTCCAAACACCACTTATAATATATCTTAATATATGATTATACTCTATCATGACCCGAACAAACATGCCCTCCTAGATGGTAGTAATCTGTTTATGACACCCTAATCCCACCTCCAATAGTCCCAGGGATGGCTACCAACACAAAGTAATCAAATCACACACATGGGTAACCTTAACCTAAAGCATCTGTCTACATGTACATATATCCATATACCAGTATAATATATAAAGGTATAAAATTGATACTATAAATTCTTGCATAACAACTAATCCACCATTGGATTACTAAAAAATAGTATGGAAATGAATGATGGCTAAATACAAGACCAACAAAACTAAAAAAGATTTTGTCTTGTTAATATTGGGGGATTGCTATCAAAAAAATATGAAACCCATCTGCGATTCATGTAGAATAACTATGCTCAACCTACTCCTAGTCCACCCAAGACTCCATCAAAAGGGGTCCATAATTTTCATAAGATATGACATGTGTTTCCAGATCCCATGCATGACTATGTAGAAGAAAACCCAATAGGATACACCAAAATCACAAAATATAAATCATGAAAGAGAAAGGGAACTAAAAATAAAAAATTAAGGTTGAGAAAAAAGTAACCAAAATATTTCCAAAAATAGACTTGTAGTCTCACAGTAAGGTCACAACCTCACTATTATCCTATTTATTTTTCTTTAGGATCCATGGTAACACTCATTCAAGATAAATCACTCCTTGGCTCTTGCTAACACCGATGACACTCATTTGTGAGGTCATACTCATCAAAAATTTACATTTGAAGCATAGAGGAACTATGATGGATCATCCATAATACTTAGTTGATTTTAATACTCCTCATAAGAAGATAATATATGTTGATACACAAGTTAGAATCATTCTCAGGGCCTTTAGGGATACCCAAACCTATCTGGAATGTCCCATTAGAAAGAATATTGCATTCCCTAGAAGTTGGATATGAGATAATTAACCCATCCTAGGGAATAAAGTGATAGATGATCACACATCAAGTTGTGAAAAGGTATACTTGAATCTATATAGAATGATCCCATAGAGGGGATTACTCATCCTATACTTGGTAAAAGATGACACACTATACCCTAATAAGGATCATTCAAGGAAGATGACCATACTGAATCAATTTGAGGGAAAACACCCATGATAATACTAAAGTTAGACCAAGGAATAAGTGTCTCTAACCTACTTGGGAAGGTGTGTGAGGAATTTATAAGGGAAACACAACATTTCCTACTATGTCTTGTTCTGTATGTGTACATGTCTATGTCCATATGTCCTTACCTTGTCTGTTCACTCTATATGTTCCTGTGTACACTATTCATATCCATATACACTACCCATGTACCCTATAGAGTACACGCTGATCTAAAATCCCAGGGTTCACATTCCATATGTACTAGGAACATGACCTTATAATATTTATAATCTATGTAAACCATAATAGTTACATGAATGAGTCTATGTGACGTGAGTTATTCTTAACTACATGCTGTGTAGATCAAAAAATCATAAATTATAAATATTGATGCGCATATTATCTTCACTTATCTTCCTCTTCTTCACTACAAATATCATCTGTGATGCTTAAAAACATGTTGACCAGGCCAGTATCATCACATATGGGTGGATTTTGGAAACACCTTTCTCAAAAATCGACACTCATCACACCTTGTTCCACCTAAACACTAAGAACTGCATCAACGGAATCCATCAATCCATCATCGATCATCGATCATTGTCATATTTCATCTGTTACATCTCCAATTCCAACATTGAATCCACCTAAAAAATCCATAGAAATAATGAAAAACCATGTCATGAAACGGGTTCCAAGGTATTTTCAAATCATCGAACAATCAAATTCTAGTGATGAATGCATAATAGATGGAGGAATCCACCAAAAATGAAAGTGATAATGAATTTTTTTCAAGTTCGTTTGGCCTTTTTTCCTTGATTTTGGATGATAAAAAATTTCGACATAATCAAAATTAGATAAAACCATAGATTTATATCTTAGATAATGTTGGTTCTATATTATTTTGTTCAGGTCTAATCCACAATTGACATCACTATTAAGAATAAGGAATAAATTTTAAAAAAATACCTACCTCTGGTGTGGATTAATGGTTGGTGAATAATTTATCTACATCAATTCCATTAGTGAGATCTACTATGTCCATCATTGGATCCTCAATTCTCCACATTTTTTCATCATTGATCCATGATCCCGAGATCACCCACCAATGTACACACCACCAGAGCTCCCCATGTCATCTCAATCCTCTTAGTTTATGTCTCTAACCTTAGATAATCCTCCATATATGGGTTTATATAGAGGATTAATTAGGTTAATAAAATAACTTAACATTAAATTAATAAATTAATTTAATTCATTTGATCCACTCCCAACTATACTCTACCGAAACATCCAATGCTGACAAGATTTATATCATGCCTAGGGTAAAACCCATGTTATGGATTTAATGGCACTCTCAGTTCTTCAAACTGAGAAACCATTCAAGAGATATTCTATTATTTCCAAAAAACTACATGTTCATGATATATTATATTTATTATATTTAATATGTTAATATCGGCACTCCATTGGGCTCAAAAGTATATGTTGACTCTGGGAATTACTTTGAAAATATTATATAATATTTCTCAAAGTGTCAAAAAAAATTAGAGTCATTATAGTAAATAAAAAAATCCATGTTGTAATTTCATTCTCTGAATAACAATTAGTGGTATATATAAATAAAGATGTAAGTGTCTCCTAGATTTAATCGTGATGCAAAGAGAAATGATTCAATCATAAATTGATTGATGCATCTGAATATGGAAAATAGATACTAATTTCTTTGGAGGTGAATTTTCAAATGGTTGACATATCATGATTATCTTCATATATCAGTATATAGTATCATATGTGTGCCCCATTGATTTATGAAGTTCATTTAAAATCTATTAAATATATATTATCATTTAAGATTATGAAGATACATATATTAATGAATCCTTGATGAAATTATATGGGAAAGTGGGAGTTTAAATAAAATACATATGTGATTAGTTCTTAAGGGAGAGTGAGTGTGAAAGGAAAATCTGGGTTTATATGGACCTTTTTATTTTGATGTCAAAGGGGGATGTAATAATGGGTTTATAAATCCATAGCCTTGGTATCTTTAAAGTATTTGATAGATAATGGATTTATGATAACATTGAAAAAAAACAGGGGGGTGGGGGGTGTTGGATCTAAACCTATGTTTGGTATTGTATTTGATGTCAATCATCGCATAATATAATATGGTTAGAGTATTGGTAGATGATGATGTTATAACTAGATATTTTTCGTTATATCATGACATTGTGTGTATAAATTCAAAGATATACTTGATATCTTTATTTTTCAAGAACTAGTTTTGTGGTTTTGGAAGTTGAACTGAAGATGTTCTAAAGATGGTCTAGAAGAGATAATAAGTATCAATATAAAGAAATAATTAAGAAGAAAAAAATGGAAATTTATGTAGGAATAATTTCACAATGTTTTATATATTTTAGGGCTAAATATACATAGTAAATGATGTAAAATCACATAATCTTTAAATATTTATGCAATCATATAAGGTATAAAAGATCATTCTACCAAGTATGTGTGTAATTGACATGTGGATATATAAAACCATACGGGTCATTTAACTTCATCTTAATCAGTATGTTGGATAATACACTTAATATTCAAGGATTCAAGTGGAAAATTCAGGTGGACCACATTATTATAAACTGGTAACATGATGAATTTAGGTGGAGCGCCTAAGCATGATGAAGTTAGGATCATCACATAAGAATATTAGGGTCATATGATCATGTGATATCAAATGGATATACTAGTTTTTATGGGAGGTTTTTACGATAAGAGGGTTATGATATGGTCAAGATTAGGAGAATAATGTATAGAAAAAAAAACTCATGCAAACCGTATGAGTTGAATGTGTAAAGAAAGATATTCTTAAAATGTTAGTTATATCATGTTCCCATAAGATGTCGATATCAAATGAGTTACATGATGAAGGAATTACACCATCCTTAAATGGCTGAGACACTCGATCAAATGATGAAGGGATTATGGCAGTAATATTCATTTACAATTATAATGTGATTGAAGGAGTTGAAATATACCATGAGATTGAGTATCGTAAGGTCAAAAAAAGTGGCAACACATGAGGTGGTGTAATAAATGGATGGTTGGTAGTATTTTGTGTAGTTAATAGGGTGGAATTTAGTCTATAAATACTCATTGTTCACATAATTAATAGGATTAATCTATATTAATAAATTTTAAAGGATAAGAATTTCATGGTCTCACACAGGGAGATGTGCACCCAAGATATTACATGCTAGTAGTCTCTTAGAAGGTCTTTCATGAACACATGTATCACTACTAGGGTCCATGTTATAGGTTGTAATGTTATCATAGTTACACTATATAAGACTTATAGAGGAGTAACGTGCATGGGGTCCTGTGCTTGGGGTATTCCACTTGGGGACCTCTTCCCGGTGTCTTGAGATTCAGGTTACACACAAGAAGATACATACCAGTAGGCATCTCACACAAAGAGATACATTCCAAGGGTGATGAACACTTGTAATTTCACATGTATTTTTGAATCTAGAGTTATGAGATTCAGTTTATATGATAGAGGATATGTGACCTTATTTTCCAAGAATAGTTTTCAATTAATAAACTATGTTACAGGGTAGTTATATGGAAAAATGAAGCATTGAATATACAAATATAGTGAATAGAGAATCTTGACTATATTCATTATAGAGTAAGGAGTGTAAAAAGTAGAATTAAAGTATCACATATGGTAGTAGAAGTGGGGAAAATAAATAGGATAATTTTAGTGTAAAATAATACTCTTATAGAGAAGAAGAAATGTGGATAATTTTTTGTATAAGACAAATAATTAACTCTCTCATTGGGGAGTTAATCTCAACTTCCATACAAGAAGAAGAGTTAAGAATAAAAGAAGATAAAAGAGCATAAAATTAAGATTTATGGTGTAAGTAGATTATTGTTTTGAATAGTGATTTACCATAATGATATATATCTATTAAAGATACACATAAGTTCGTAAACTATAGAAGATCCATCATAAAAGTAGTGAGTGGAAGTGAAGAAGAGGAAGTTCACCTTGGGTGAGGAGTGATCATACCATAAACTTTGTAAATTAAGTACACATGGAATGGAGTGAAAATGCCCAAAACATTTTCTCCATAGATTTATTAAAGATTAGTATGTTTTGTAATAATGACCCATTATTTATTTGTGCTCCTTGAACATAGAACTTTGTAGGAAACCAAGAAAAACCTATGTGTTTTGTACATGCCTTACTTTAAAATATATATGTGATTGTTTCAGTAATTATTCTATCAATTAATACATGTTATACATAGTTCCTTTAAATATAGGAACAATATTATAAAAGGAAATTAAATATATTAAATAAAATGTTTCATTTGACCATCACTATGATTCAACCCCCTCACAGGGTGTCTATAGTTGTAACAAATAATATTCCTTTTACAAAATTTTTAATCATTGAAGTATGAACCAATGAATTTAGAATTGTAAAAAAGGCATGAAAATTACCAAAATAATAATAAGAGTTAAAAAATCGGTATTTATGTTTAATTTTTATAAAAAACACCTAATGTAAATTTATAAATTTAAAATCTCAAATAGAAAGAGAGATTGGGAGACAACCCATTACCTTTACTCAAGATTTATTCTAACATAGTCCAACACCCTTAATAAAAGACATATACTTTTTAATAACCAATTTTAAAACCTTATTAATATATAAAACCTTTTATAATAATAATTTATATCCATTTATTATATACATAATACTTATAGTTTATTTTTATCACCAGATGATAATAATTTTGATTATTTCATACAAGTTTCAGTATAACAATTTTGATCATTATTATTTATTAATAAATATATCATCTAAATAATATACATGGTACTAGAATAATAATTTTAAATGATATTTAATACCCTATGTTTATTTCATGTAAGTTAAGTGTATGATTCATGTGGGTGAGATTTCTAACACAATTGTTTTGGGTAGCTTTACCAATGTTATTGAGTTACATTATAATGATAATTTAGTTTAGTTTTATCCTTAAAAAAGACAAATCACAACATAAATTAATTATTAATATCATAAATCATAATAATTATATTTTTATACTCATCCATGATGTAAATGATGAATATGGTGTAGTGTTGTTCTGGTTGGTGGTTAGAACCAAGCAAAATTGTACTATATAAATGAATGAGTAAGGTTGTAAAGTTAAATATTTTTAATATAATTTTTTATTGAAATATAAGTATATTAAAAATATAAAATTATATGGGTGAATAATATTTAATAAGAGTAAATAAGAGAAGATAATTGAAAAATATAGATAAAAACTAATAAGTTACTTTGATGTAATCAATCATTCTCATAATAAATTTCTTCACAATAAATAATTCAATCCTCTTTCTTATGGTAGGAGGATATCAAACAAGATAGATAAAATCATAGGAGGAAATTTTTATATGTTATCAAGTGGAAACATAATAATAGAACCGGTTTGTAATTCTTAGAGAAGGGACCTTTTTATAGACGAGTTTAAGTGACACGTTTTCAATTTTTCATTACTTAATAATTAAGGAAGGCCATTTTGAGTTATAATGTGGCCCATAAGTGGGAAAACCAATGGATTTTATGATTATCTTAATTATTTAGAAGTTTTTTTATTTTTATATGTTTATACATCATATTTAATATTGATCCCCATACATTTTATAATAGATATTACATCTTAATAGATAAATATTAATTACATAACATTTTGATCCATATTAGAGTCATTTAGGTCTAGTATCTTTGGAAACTTGGAAACATAAACAACTAGTTCATAAAATATATACATCATCACCAAATTATTTCTTCATAATTATCACCCTTATTAGACATATCATACTTAATAGCTTTCTTCATAACATAGGGAAATGAAACATAAGAGAAGGTTGAGATCAGATGTTCCGTAAGGGTAAATAAGAGATATATTAGTGAACAAATAAAAAAACATGAACATAAAGGTATAAGAACATGAATATTAACTTTTAAAACCATACCCCACATATTAAAGATCATAATCTTAAGTCATGGAATATATCATGGAAGTTCATAATACATGAATCATTATAGAATCAAAGAACATGAACCATGAATATTTACATATGTTTAAGACATTGATTTGTGTAATACACATAAGAATATAGAATCATTTACTTTTCAGTTAAGGATCATTTATAAGGCTTTTATAGTGTAATTTTTCACTCCCCAAACCATTATTGTAGTCATGGTGCACTCCCAAGACTATCATAGTGGATATAGTCCCTTACAAAACTGGGTTCACTTCCCATTCCAATACTGTTTATCTCATGAGATATCAATCTTTACCAAATGAATTAGAGGGAGATATAGGTCACACACATCACATAATTAAAATCTTATATATGTGTACCATAATAACATAAATTATTCACCATATTAGAACCAATGAGAAGAAATGTGTTTTTTTAAACATTTCATCATTTCATCACAAGATAATCCGTGTAAAATAAATTTATTTCCTAAAAACATTTTCATAATAAACATAAAATGTCTATTTAAAGAATAAGGTGGTATGATTGGATAATATACCTAGTAAATCATAAGTGAAATTAAGTTTTGTTGTGTTTTATGAATATAAATACCATTAAAGGGTCATTAAAACATTCTTGAAGAAAATAAACCTTCCATTTTTGAAATCACTTATTTAAAAAAATTGTGAAATTATAAAGGAAATATTTTTATTTAAAAATAAAATTGTAAAAAATTAATGTAATATTCAAATCAAATATTAGTCATGAATGTGGGAAGATCCATTCATGCCATATATGTTAAAAAACATTCCATCCATACTTTTTTTCTAAAAATTCACAAAGTAACCCCTTTTAAAAATAAAAAAAATATTCCATTGAAACCATTTTTGAAAAATTAAATCATGTATAAAAATTAATTTAAAATTTTATAGTCAAATAGTAAAATACTTCTTTAAAATAATTTTTTAAAACATTAATATGGAAGAAAAATGGTTTTCGACTGAAGAGATAAATGAAGACAATTTTCCTTAAAAACATATTTTTAGTCTATTGATTATAAATAGTGAGAAAAATGAAAGGAAAAAATTTATTTTATAAAAATAACTATATGATAAGAAATTTAATTAGTTTATTGAGTGATATATAATATAATTTCATTATTGGAAACTTAATTATGAACAATCCTAATAAACAATGAGACTGTAACATAGAACCCTTTCCTCGAGTTCTCCTTACTTAGAAAGAATTGTAACATCTTATATAATATATTTAAATTTATTATATTTATATAATAAAGTAATTTTAATACTTATAATCTAACATATGATCCTGTTATATCATTTAAACACCCCTTTTATCAATAATTCCTCATTAAAATAGTCATTTTTGAGTGTTAATTGTTTCATATATCATGAGCATTTCAGTTCAGTAGTTCCAATCCTAGTATATTTATCATGATTAAATCATATATATAATATTATTTATGATATAAATATCATATATATAAATTTATTATATAATTATTTAGAGTAATTAATAAAATTTATAAATATAAAAATTAATTACACCGTTTATGCAGACGGTAGGTCCTACATACACATGAACACTATTTTCATTTTTTCAACTAATGAAAAATGATATTTAAATATTAATTAACATTTAAAAGATCATTATTATATCATATATATCATATATATTTAGAAAATTAATCCACATTACCATCCATGTAAAATATAAATGAAAAATGAATCACATCACTTCGTGGAGGTAGTAGTCCAAAGTACGCATGAACAACATTACCATTTTTCAAAGGATTGGATGATAAGAAGGTAAATATGATATATCATTATAGAATTTTAATTTATTTATAAATATTATATATAAATATTAAATCTATCATAATACCCAGCCATAAAACATGATGATGAAAAATGAATTGTATCACTATATGGAGAGGGTAAGTCTTATATATACACAGGAAATAATTTAACTTCTCATTTTATGGGAAAGATGGTGTATAATGGTATTTTCATAGTAATAATATCATTTAAGAATATTTTGGATTATAAATTTATTATTTTATAGTAAATACCACATATTTATAGGTGGTAAAGAAAAATAGTGAACAAAGTGATTGGTTAAGGAAATTACCTCTTTTTTGAAATAACTCATTTAGATCTCCTATAAAGAGCTCTAGGGTTTGCCTTTTGGGAATACCAAAAACTATGGAATGTGTCTAGGGAAGTTTATAAGAGAAATTTATAGATTTTTTTTGAGATATAATGCTCAATGTGGTGTAAATAAGTGAGGAAGGAGGAGTCCTTTTATAATGGAGGTGAGGAGTACTTTTGGAATATCAAAAAATATTAAAATATAATAAATTAATTATTAATAAAAAAACCTATAAATTACCATGTATTTAAATATAATGTTTTATATGTTTAAAATTACATCAACCTAAATACTTTATACATGTTTTGGTCAAATTTTAAATCTTATCATTTCAATTAACCCTTAGTTAACCAATTTTAATTTTAACTATAGTAACAACTTTTTTCAATATTAAAGGGTGTATTTTTTACATATAAGGTAAAAATTGTCCCATAAATGGACATGTTATAAAATCTTAGACCATATCATATCCACTTTTTCTTATTTAACAATATTTATTATTTTTAAATAATTTAATAAATTATTATTTTAATAAAATAGCATTATTATCAATTTTGACACTATTAATTTAATTTGACTTAAAAGACATAAAGAAAAAGTTTGAATTTGAATATAATATTTTAACACAACACTAATATGTCATATTTACTTGTTAAATTCATGTAATTCTATAAATTACTCAAATAATATTACTTTTAGTATTTTCAAATATAATTTATTTTATTTTTCCATTAATTGAATAAATATTGTTTTATAGTTGTGTAAGTATTTAAAGTAATTATATAATACATAAAAATTATAAAAAAATTACATGATTAATATAATTTCATTATTCACACAATTAATATTAGTATTCATTTATAAAACTTTTATGTACCTATGCGAACATATAAAGTATATTTAATACTAAGAGAGTGATATTTTGCAAATTTCTTTGATTTAAATAATATAGAAGTCATTTTCTTAGAAAAGTGTCCATTAAACCAATAAATTTCAAGCTATCCAAAGTCTTCTTAATACTTCTCCAAATCCTCAATGTAAACCTCATATTATGATAATATATAATTGATAGTGGTTCACCATGAAATATTACTAGTTACTTAATGTATAACCACGTACGTTGATAAAGATAGAAATCTTATCTAATGGAAATGAAGTGTGATGACTTCGTAAGGAGATCAACTATAACCGAAATAGAATTATGCCCTTTATATTTTTTAGGTAGTACTATGATAAAATATATTGTGATCTTTTTAAATTTCCATTATTGTATGCGTAATGGTTGTAACATTCCCTTATACATCATTCTCTCAGTCTTAACTTTCCAACATACCAAGAACCGAGGTTCAAACTATCCTATACATACATAGCCAAAATATCCATGTAACCCTTTTCATTTAGTCAATCCAATAACATAGAAAATTCTTCCACAAAGCTAATTCACATATCTGATTTCTTACATAGACGATTCACATAGCATATCCAACCACATAGCTGATTCATCCACATAGTCGATTCATGTAGTCAATTGTTCCATATAGCTGATTCATATAGCCGATCCAACCATGTAGTTGACCCATCCACATAGATGATTCAAATGGACATGAGAATAAACTTTAAAAAATAAGGAAAAATACTCCAGACACCCTCTAACCAACAAAATTGGTAAAGTAACTAGTTGGGAAGGAACGAGCCATTACATCAGATATCTCTCAAATGATTCTCATCCTTAAGAATCAAAACCAAACCAGAGTGAAAATAAAAGGGGGGTCCGAACAACCTCACCATGAGATACCTCTCAAGGATCTTAGTAAACCTAAAACACTACCACCATCCAAACACACCAAACCCAAACAACCACTAAAAATCCACACAACCGCATAAACACACACAACCACATCACTAACTCTCATCAAGAACATGACCACGTCATTTGGTACCAACCAAAAATTATCACATTTCTACATAACCACTTACACAAACGTCTTATACTCTATAAAATCCAAACCAAAAAATTTTTAAAACCAAAAAAACTGCACTACCCTGAATATACAAATTAGGGAATTCTATTCTCCATGTTAGAAGCATTGACTCACCCACATGGTTTCAATCACATAAAAATATAATGCATATCGATTAGGAATCTATTCCTACCCTTTTCATATTTTGAAACTTTATCACACATTATACATCAAGATAATATCACATAAAAGGAACAAAACCTATTATAAAATATCAATATCCAAACATTGCATCACAAAGCAGAACAGAGCAAAAAAAACTCAAAACAGCTCCAATTATTGGGCACGCATCTATGTCTCTCACTCTCAAGTACTCTCCTATAGGCCACCATACCTCCAAAACACATGAACCAAAGGGATTATTTTTCCATAAAACTTCTTCTCTTGATGTTCCTAGATCTCTAATTGTTTCTCCACAAATGTCATGTAATCCTTAATATCCAACTCTCTCCAATCGATGATGTGGGAGTCATTATGAAGATACCAATGAAGTTGGGATACATGAAAGGCATCATGGATCCTCTTTAGCCATGGTGGAAATTAGAACCGATAAGTTAGCTCACCAACTCACCCCAACTCCTCAAAGGGCCCAAAAACCTAGGAGAAATCTTACTCCTACCAAACCTCCACTGCCAATGTCGAGGGGAGACCTTCAAGAACATGTGATCTCCAACCTTGAACTCCAAGGGCCTCTTCCTATGATATGAATAAGACTTTTTTTGGTCATGTGATACTTTCATTATCTTATGAACAAGACAAACCTTCTTATTCATGCTCTATATGACATTAGGACCAAGGACTGCAGACTCACTAACCTCTATCTAGTACAATAGAGAACAACACGGTCTCCTATACAAAGCCATAAAAAGATCGATGATAATGGAAGAGTGATAGGTGTTATTATAAGAAAACTCAACCAAAGGTAAGTGTCATTACCATGATCCACTAAAGTCTAAGACATACTACCACAACATATCCTCTAACATATAGATAGTATTTTCTATCGGCCTATCTGTGTGTGGGTGGAAATAGTTATAATATGTAATTGAGTACCAAAATCATGCTTCAATACCCTCTAGACTCATGAGGTAAAATTATCATCCCTATTCAAGACAATGGACTTTAGAAATCCATGAAACCACACTACCTCATCCACATACCTCCTTAAAAAACATCCATATCACTTAACTCCTTGACCACTAGGAATTGATCTGATTTCATCAACTGATCCATGATTTCTAAGATAACATCACAACAACCCTAATCCCAAGGTAATACTATGATGAAATACATTGATATTTAATCCCATTTACACTTGGTAATGTCCAAGGTCTACAAAAAACCACAAGATACATGATTCTTATCCTTTACCTGCTGGAAAACCAAACACCTCACCACAAACTCTACCACCACACATTTCATCTAGAGCCACAAAAATTACATCATCAATCCTTGGTACATATTGGAAACTTATAGGTGTACTAAAAAATTTGATTTATGAAACTCAATAAGTACTACCTCATGCATCACTGTCGAAACAAACAGCCTCCCACAAAATAGCATCTGGTTCTAACCATTTTCTGACCATCCCTCTAAAGCATCACCCTAGCCAACATGATCACACATCACCTACGCCTTTGAGTCCCCCCACTAAGACTCCTTCACCTACTGCATCAAAGAATACTTCACTGTCATATGAAGCAGACATCATCTACCAAAATACAACCTTTTATCTAATTGCAAGGCTTCCAACTCCTAAATTCCCTTCCAAACATCCCCAGACTTCTGAATAATATACTTCCATGACTTTTTGCTCAAAGTTCTAGTCATAACATTCCCCTTTCCTAAGGTGTAGGAGATATCAAAATCATAATCTTGAAGAAAATACATCCACCTCTACTACATTAGATTTAGATCATGCTAAGAAAAGAAATACCTCAAACTCTTGTGATCCATAAAGACCACAAAGTGATCCCCAATGAGGTAATGTCACCATAGCTTCAGCACAAATATAACTACTTCTAGATCTAGATAATGGGTGGTTTAGTTATACTCATGGGTACATAACTACCTATAACCATAAAATATAATTTATATTTACTACATAAACATTAATCCCAATTATAGATGGGAAGCATCATAGAACACCTCAAACATAACCCCTCCTATGGAAAGTGGAGCACTGGAACACTAATCAATCTCCCCTTTAGATAGTCAAATTCCACCTGACATAGGTCAGTCCATATAAAATCCTAGTCCTTCCTTGTTAATGTTATAAATGTGGCTAAAAATTGAGATAAATTGGGAAAACCCCTCTGATAATATCCTACAAGGCCAAGGAAACTGTTAACCTCTTCCACGTTCTTGGGTTCTACCTAAGAAAAAACTACCTCGACCTTCAAGGGGTCTACTTACACACCCTACTGAGACACCACATTCCCAAGTAAATACACCTATCATTTTCATAAATTAAAGTTAGACAACTTTTCATATATAAGGTGGTGTCGAAGAACCTTCAAGATGGATCTAAGATGATCGACATTCTCCAACCCTGAATTTGAGTAGATCAATATGTCATCGATGAACATGATTAAGAACTGGTCCAAGAATTCATGGAAAATAGATTTCATGAGTCCCATGAACATAGATGGTGTGTTTGTGACATGACCAAAAACTAAAATTTCCTACACTTACATCTAACGGAAGTATTCATGATATCATCCTCCTTCACCCTCAACTAGTGATATCCAAACAAACAATCGGCCTTATAAAACTAACTTTACTATATAAGTTGGTCAAAAAGACCAGTTATCCTAAAAAATAGTAAAAATTATTGATCGTTACCTAATTAAACCTTCAGTAGTTTATGCACAACCTTAGACTAACTTATACATTATTGGAGAACAACACTGGAGTACCCCATGATGAAACACTAGGCTAAATGAAACCTTTTTACATCAGATCATTTATCTGAATCCTAAACTCTTGAAACTCAGAGGGTTTCATCCAATAAAGAGCTATTGAAATCAATGAATCGCTAGTCTTCAAGTCTATCCTTAACTCAACATCACATAAAGTGGGTAACATCACAAACTCTCGGGAAAAACATTAAAAAAACTCCCCAAAACCCCTAGAAACCTCCACCATCCCGGAGTCCACTAATTCCATGGAAAACTTATCAATAAAATAAATAAGGGGATATATACATCTATTTTCCTCCTAAAACCCTACTCGCCAATGAAAACCACATGATGGACATCCACATCCAAGAACATGACTCTCTCCTAGATTCATTCGATAATATCATGCATATAATAAAACAAGTTGATTCCAATAATGACATTGTATGGGTGGATATGAAGAAAAAACATATCCCCATGGTACTGATGTGGCCCCATCATCAATATACACCCTCAATGTATATAAAACAAGCTGGTATGGCATCAGAATGACATATTCAATGTAAAGGGCATGGAAATCCTCTCTATGTCTAGTCACATAGCGTAGAATAGAGCGAGTGCAATGAAGGAGTGTGAAACTCATGAATTAAAAAAGGTATAAATAAGGGCGGAAGAAAAACTGAGTGTACCTCAAATGATCTCTATCCCATCTGGAGCTTATTCCATCACCATATACAAATGACCATGCTTTGATCCTCCACCTCCCTTCTAATAACCACCACCAAAACCATGATTAGGTAAAGGTATTTTAACATAAGTAACATCTTGATGTCTACCTCCACCTGCTCCATATTCTCTTGGTAGAGGGTAACATTGTTGCCCCTAATGCTAAAAATGCCTTTTTGGAAACTTCTAGTGAGGTTTTCACTGAACCTGACCACCTTCACCAAATTGAGCTCAAGGAATCATTGGGAACTGGTGATATTGATGGAAAAAACACATAGAAAAATAACATTGTCCTGAAATCCCTATAAAATCATGGAAACCACTATCCCTAGAAGCACAAAAAGAAAGTTTTTGAGGTTGACTTATTTTAGATTGAAACCTCTAAGTTCCTAGAACCTGATACCTTTCATTGAAAACTCTAACCCTCTAGTAACCCTGATGGTTCCCTGTCATGAAAAAACTCTTCATTATTTCATCTTCTTGATCAAATTTTTCTTCTTCTAAACCTCTGGATATATTAGCAACATAAAAGGGGTAACAACATTCTATATAGAAGGATGGATTTCCTCCTCAAGATAACTCTTTCGAGACTCCTCATAAATAAAAAGATATAGAAAAAAAATTATAAGGTCCTTAAACTTGATCCCCAAATCCCACATTGACATACTCCTCTACTAAAGGGAGAACAACTTCTGTTTCTCACTACCTTAATGGTTGATGAAATAAAATATTCACAAAATTATTTCTGAAATTCAACTCATGAAACATATTCCCCCTTATTCTCACCCAGATAAAATTTCCACCACTGACGTTTAGCTCCCCGCATATGACTGGCTACTAGAGGGACCCAATACCCCACTAGGGCCCAGATCAAACTGAAAGTGATTTCAAGATCCTCCATCCAGATCTCTATATTCACATCATAAACACTTCCCTCATACTTCCCCAAATCTAGAAACTAAAAGTCATGCAACACCCTCTTCCACTGACCATCCTCCCCAGTCGAATCAACCCTACGGTGATCAACTGGGTTATCCTATTGAACCTCCATTGCCTGAACCACACACAAACAATGACCAAAATACATAGCTAAAAATAGAAATAATAATTTTCTAATCCCAAGTAATCTGGAATTTTATTAGGATTAATTTAAATTCACTTCATTGATTTTAACTTTCCTAAAACATGATGACTCAAATAAGAACTCAATTCAATCATGATGTATGTACCTCTCTTAGGTCTCTACTCCACAAGAATTCCTTCCTCATTTGGTTACTCAATAAGATCATATCCCATGTAATAGATCATGTGGGGCCCTAAAATCCTCTGTCCTAGCCTATCTCCTCGGCCTATGTCATACGCCAAGGCCAAATGGCACTACTTACATACTAACCCATGTAATCATCATTGTTCATAATTCCAAAATCAATCTTATCTCTCAAAAATCACCTTTTATAATAATCTTTCATGACCCCTACCCACCAAAGATACTACAAAGAAGGTAGAGAGATAATGACCCATGAGACCCACCTCCAGTAGGCCCTGAGTTAGTGACTAGAACAGAGGGTATAGAAATCTCATGAAATGGGAGGCATTAACCTTTATAATAATATAAGATCAGAAGATAGAATGAATCAAAAATA
The DNA here is from genome assembly GCA_963277665.1 of Viscum album. Taxonomy (NCBI): domain Eukaryota; kingdom Viridiplantae; phylum Streptophyta; class Magnoliopsida; order Santalales; family Viscaceae; genus Viscum; species Viscum album. The sequence continues at coordinate 774,281,877 of OY728132.1, forward strand.
ATAAAATCCATGACATAATATAAATAGTAAAAAAATCATCCCGTAATGCATGCATAAATAAAACTTATACAGATAAAATTCTCCAAAGTAATTACCCAAAAGAAAAATATAAAGCAGTGACATGGTAATGGTCTTAAGGTTTGAGCTAGTAATGTCCATCACAGTCCATGTGATCCTATATAAAACCTGAAAATAGATTTATATACTTAGGGTCAGCCTAAAAGTATACTCAGTGGGAATACCAAAGTCTCTCATGCACATGTGAAATAAGAATACTAATGCACCCATGAGTAAACAGCAGAACCAAATAGCACCTAAACAGATCAACTAACCAAGCCCATCCTCATTATGGAATGCCCACCAAATAATGTAAGCCAAGTATAATAACATAATAAGAATCATATTGATAAAGGGTACCCCACACCACTTTCCCACTAATTTTCCTCTCTCACACCCCAATGTCGTATATACTTAGTTCTTCTATCTATTCTGTATAACATATACTACTGCCCCATATCATGGTTACTCGCATCATGCTTACAGACACCTGGGCCACTACCCCATAACATGGTCACGTCACATCTCACCCGTAGACACCTACTATAAGGACCCGGCCTTGAACATTACATAATCTTGAATTAAGTTAATAATTTAACATTTTTGATCTTTTCAGGTTTATATCTTTAGAGAATTAGGTCATAAATTATACATGACAAATTGAATATTACATTTAGACACTTCTACTCAGTATCCATTTTTTCATAAAATAAAAAATCTTAAAAAAAGAATCATATCTAGTTTCATGTTTTAGATAGAATGACTTTTCCTTGATCCCATTTTTAACCCTATTCATCTTTAAGTCCTATGGAAAACATTTCAAAAACTTGGGATGAGCATAAAAATCTCAGTAAGGGATATAAAATATGGAAAGAAAAAATTAGACCATGAATACATACAAATAAAAATAATCATACTTTTCAATCTTAAAACATAATATCTTTAACATACCTCACAAAATCATAATATTTATGAATAACACATAGAAATAATAAATCATAAAGGTAACTTATGGCATCCATATCATACTTACATTGTAGTTATCATAGATACATAGGGAGTTATGTTTGGAATACCCATCATAGTATATTACCTAAATCTCTTAGGATAAACATTAACATTTACCTCTATCACATTACCCAATGCATTGGAGAGCTATCTCAGGCACACCCGCCCTAGGTTTATCATGGAACCACCCATATACGGAAACAATTCCCATTAACCATAACATATTCATAACACATAAAAAAGCATAAAGGAAAGATAAAATTTCCATATTGAAATAATAATATATCATTCCAAGATATTGATATAATCAATTATTTATCAAACCATTTACAAAACCATTTAAAACATTTAATAAAGAGATTTTTAAATCAAAGTGTCCTATACCACTTTGAAGCTTTTGAAAGAAATTTTAATTTCAAAACATTCATGTATATATAAATAAATACTTAAAACCATTTTTAAAACATGGACATTAATGATAAAGATTTAGAATAATAAATGTTTAAAATGTTTAAAATGATATTTTAGTTAAATATTTCCTAACCAAATAAGAGATTCTTGAATACAAATAATTGAGAAATAACATTAATCAAAGTTTATCATATCCTGAGAATAAGTATATTCATGATATAATATGTCAAATGGAAGTATATGCACCATATAAAAGTGAATTTGTGTATAAAAACAAAAAAGTATCAATGGAATGTAAATTGAGACAAAGTCCCTTGCAAAGATCATGTCCTTAGATTAAGGAAAAATCAATGACATCATTATGTGTGAAAAATAATAATACACCCAATATAAGTTGATATTAAGTGTAAAAAATCATAGGTCATTCACACATACTCACAGAATGACATAATCAATAAGTATAAGTTTGACCCAAAGAATTGAAATTGGGTTAAGAAGTTCTCTTATAGAAATTCGACAGCCTAACAGCATCGCTTTAAAATTCAGAAAATGAATTGATGAGAGAGAAAAGGGTCTCTCATCACATGGACATAAAATCTAAAAAAAATAAGGATATATAAGAACATATCCCAACATAATAAAATGGAAATTTAAAAATACATAACAAGAATAAGTCTTTGACTAAAAGAGGAGGGTGAAAGGTTCCCTTATAAAGATCATATCATTACATTAAGGATAAACCAATGAAATAATTATGTGTGAAAAATATAAATACACCCAATATAATTATATATTAATTGTAAAACAATCATAGGTCATTCACACATATTCATATAATTACATAATCAATAAGTAGAAGATTAACCCAAAGAATAGAAATTGGATTAAGAAGTTCCCTTACAGAAATTCGACATCCTAACGACGTCGCTTTAAAATTCATAAAATGAGTTGATGAGATAGAAAAGAGTATATCATCACATGGACATAAAATTTACAGAAATAAGGATATATATAATAACATGTCATGATATAATAAAATGGAAATTTAAAATGACATAAAATAAAATAAGTCTTTAACAAAAAGAGAACAGTGAAAGGTTCCCTTACCGATTTGGTAACTTACGAAGCATAAACCACATGAAAGAAGGATAATACAATGAAGATGTAAATACCCATAAATTAAATTATATTACATAAGGAATACAATCATTTTCAGTACATACACCACACAAAAAGAAATAGTTGCAAATATAGCATGAATCTCACAGGAATAAAAAGTGAGATGAAAACTCCTTACCTCGTGTACGACTTGACTCATTCGTTATTTAATATCCTAAATAATAAACTAAAGTTAATTCATACTTTATTAAGAAACTTTTTTAAGTTTATTATTCCTTTTATATCACTTATTACCATGTTATAAACATTACAAAATGATTTAAGTTAATAATTGTCGTTTTGTCGATATTTGGTACTTGAGTCAAAAACAAACTTCTTATAATTATAAGTTGTCTATGTGGTAAAAATTACATTATATATAGAATTATATTAATTATTTAGATATCATATATATCCAGTATATATATATGTATTTATAATAGTACATAACATTTGGAGATAAGAAATGAAATGCATTGTTCATGGAGATGGTAAGTCGTACGTATGCATTAACGCTACTTTCATTTCTATTTCGTATTTCATGGAATGAAAACTTAATGATACATAGGTATATTATAATTACAATATAATATAATATATAATTTCATTAACTCAATCCTTTTTACATTCCATATATGTCATGAACGAGTCATATCACTTTGAGGGGGCGGTAGTCCGCACTTCCTGAAATTAAATTATCGTATTTACCCATTATGGAAACCATAAAAGAATGATATAAATGAAAAATACAGAATCATAGAGACAATATAAATATATTATATATCACATATAAATAAATTTTCATCATAATGTCCACCATGATAAGTGGTAGGAGATAATTGAACAATCATCGTTTCATGAGGCAGTAGTTCGTCATCCACAGAAACAGTATGTTCGCATCCATTAGATGGAGGTGTGTAGAAGTGTAGTTTGAATCCTTATCATAAAAACATCCAAGTATATTGAGTATACTGTTTTTGTTATAAAATAATTGAATAAATATATCTTAGGGGTGGATAAGGAAAATAAAAGAAAAGAACTTGAGAGAAGACATTGCCTTTAAATCAGGTAACTCCCTTTGGTCTGAACCAAAAGTATTTTTTGAATTGCCTTATGCATAGGGTAAGGCTTCTAGGAGGAATATATGGATGTTGGGAGCTTATTGGAGTAGATTTTGGATGATCCAAGGGGCTTGAGAGGTGTGTGTAATGGGTTAGAGGTGGTGGCTTTTATAAGAGGGAGGAGGGGCTCTTTAGGAAAGTTTGAAAGTATTATTTTATTATAAAATGATTTTCAGTTCCAAAAGGTCCAAAACTTATTTAACTCAAATATAAGGTTAATATAAGTCTAAATAAAATCATCCAATAATAATTGTACAGGTTTTGGATATTTTTTAATCCTTATCTTTTTTATTTAACCCTTTGTTAACTTATTTAACTTTTATCATGTCCTCTTATATATTCATACTATATGGTTAATATATTTACTATAAAATGCCAAGAAACCCAAAATGGATCATTAATGACATTTTTAATATCATATATTTCATTTTAACTAATATTATATTTTTAGGATTATTTTATCATTTAATAAAATATTTATTGATTTGAAAACTCTTTTTTTCAATTTTAATACTATTCATATCATGGCTTTTTAAAAAATCCAAAACAACTTTATTATTTCTAAAAAACTTCATTAATTCAAAGATAAAAAGTCATTATAATCTATAAAATTAATTTATGGAATAAAAAGGTTCAAAATAAATTTATTTTAATATTTATAATATCATTTATTTGAATCCTTTATTAATGAAGAAATTACTGCGTCACCATTGTGTCATAATTAAATTTATTTATTTAATGTATAAAAATTATGAATAAAATACTATGATGTAGTAAATATTTTTATATTTTTAATTAATATTTATATTTGAAAATATCACTTATATATCTCTATATAAAAATTGTTTTACTAAAAGACATATGTTTATGTTACCTTTGTCTTTACTTTAAATTAATTAATATAAAGTATCATTATCACTCTCAAGTGGCTCCATGGGGTCCCAAAATTGACCCAAGGATTCCCATAGTCAGAAATGTATCATCCAATAGGCTTAATACAAGTTTAAGGGTAATTTAATATTATTATAATATTATTTTTCACCCTTATTTACCAGATTTACCTTTTAACCATGGTAAATAAAATATTTACTGAAGTAAATATTCATAATGTCTAAAAATAAAAGTTATTTATTTAAAAAAATTGTACCTCCTGATTCCAAATATGGAATCCATTTTTTTCAAATTCAAAACACATAAGTGGTAGAAATTGATTTAAAATTAATTCTTGTTGTCAAAACCAAAAAGCGTGTTTTAAAGAAATAATATCTATCAAAAGATTGACCTTTGTTTATGTCCAAATTAAGAGTGAAATTACTTCCAATAAACAAAAATTGGATTAAATGGTAAAAATATAACCCAATTACACTTTAAAATAAATTAAAAGAAAAATTTAACTATATAAATAAATTAGATGAAAAGGTAGTTTTAAATTAAAATGCAGTATTTTTCACTATTCATAAAAAAATGAACTTTATCAGAAAAATACCAAAAATTTACTCAAAGTAAATTTTTATGTTCCTATTATAAAGAAGAAGTTTATTTTTTCCAATGAAACATATAAAAGTAACAAAAACTATATTTAAAATTGGTTCACCATCAAAAGATGGTAAAATAACCCTTTTAAAAATATTTGAGTATTTATACTTAAAATTGGATTCATTCTCATTTTAAGCCTCTAAATTTTATTGGATAAATTTAAAAACATTTAAAAAACATGTGTAATAATATTTTAGTTAGTTCTATTCATTCCCACCAATACAGTAGCTAGGCGTTAACTACCATTTAAAATATTATTATATTATTATTTTTCAGTATGACTCAACCTTGTGTGCAACATGAGATTTTAGAGAAACTCATTGTTGCGTGTTGAGTACACTATCAGACATAGAATCCCCTTTAAAGTAAAATTAATATTTAATTCACAGATATTAATAAATATGAAAATTTCATATTCTTTATTTACCTGGGATGTTACACCTGGTCCATCACATCACAAACATAATGAGAGTAATAGGATATCATGAATATAAAAGAAATCAACTGCGTGCCCTCTTTCTACCATCTATGGCCCCCACCATAAGATAGAACACAGTATTTTCACATCTCATCTCACCTAAAGACACTGTGGCCACCACCCCATAACATGTCACATCTCATCTCACTCAAAGACACATGGGCCATCACCTAGTGCACTATCAAACCTTTCGGCATCATAGCTTGTGCATATATACTCACCTCAAAGAGAGAGTGGGAAAGTGTGGGTACCCATCAATCCATCCTCATCACTATGATGTAGGGAAAAACACCCCTCGTATAAATATATAGGTGATGGTACATAGTTCTCAACACGGGTGGGGTGTTCTTAGAAATCACAAGGAACATATAATGTGTGTGTGTATATATATATATAGCAACACATACACAAGCCCAACATATGGGTTCACAATAAGGATATAACTAACTCACAACATCCCCACTTTCACTACCACCTCTAAATGCAGAAAAAACATAACAAACACAAGCCATGATCCACCTCCCAATTTTCATTACAATCTAAGCCAACTTCATTTAAACATCCCATTTCTTTCATTATTTATTAAAAACCAAATTTAACCGCACAACCCAATATTAACTCACTCATTATCCATTTACAACACATTAACCAAACCAGCCCATTCCATTTCAATTGTTGTTAACCAGTGATTCCATCACTACCTGTGAAACTAGAAAAATTCAATCATCCTCATCTCATACTCTATGTAACACAAACACACATCATATCCACACATATTCACTCCATGAAACAGCCTTATACCAACCACATTTCACCATGTCCACCCCCACAACATGGTCGCTCATGCTCATCACCCATCTCCTCACCACCCCACATCATGACCAAAAAAACCCAGTAGCCCCGCACGCACAAAAACCACACATTTCATCTCTTCCCAATGACACAAAACACACATCACCATCCCATGTATTGACCACACCACATCACATCAAAAAAAATATTTAGCAGGGGACTTTTATTTATTCCATTTCATTATTTTAAGGGTATTCACACACAATCTAATAAATATAGGGGCAACCATTTTATTAATCAAATATAAGTGGTTGGATAATTTCCATATTTTATGGTGATGCCGAACAATCACAAAAAAGGTTCCATAATCATGAAAAACACTATGCAAACAATTCCCCCGACAGCTACTATTTTTAGTGGGGCGTTTAGCCCATGCGATCACAATATCTCAAAAATAACAAAGTTTTAAAATCAAGAAAACAATTCCCCTTACCCATTGATTAAATTAAATTGATTAATTTATCTTAATTAATACATATTAAACCATATTCCCAAAATATAAAAAAATCATATCCCTTCCCACATGATACATAAAGAAGAGAAATGAGAGATCCCCTACCTAGAAGAACGAAGCTTCACGTGATTCGCTGCACCAAAATAGGGGTTGTGTACAAGATGGAATCATCACTAGAAGAAACTCAAACCAATGGAAATAGGGTTCCATGACTCCAAGTAAAAGGATAAAAACCTCTATTCATGAGGGGAATAAATCAGTAAGTAACAAAGTAAGAATATTCATTTTCGAGTCAAAAGATATAAAATGATCGGGATCTCAATTCAAAATAGATTTAATTAAATATTTATTATGGATCTCATTAAAATCCATGTGTAAGGACTCATTTAAATCCTTTTTCATCATGAAATAAAAATGATATAATTATTCTCAATGAAATATCCTTTGAATACCCCTAATTCACCCCACTAAAAGACCCATATTTTCATTTTCACTTAACTAACAAAAAACCCCACATGGATATTTTCATATAGATAAAAGATCCATATAGACAAAATATCCACATAACCATTTTCACTTATCCAATCCAGTCACATAGATGATTCATCCATGTAGCTTATTTCTTATATAGTCAATTCACATAGTCAATCCAGCCACATAGTTGATTCGTTCACATAGTTGATTCGCATAGTTGGTCACTCCACGTAGATAATTCATGTATCTAATCAATTCATATAGCTGATTCACATATATTACCTATCCACATTTCCAATTAAATTGGATATGAGAATAAACTTTATAAAAATAAGGTGAAACGCTCTAAACACCCTCTAACCACCATAACTGGCAAAGTAACAGGCCGAGAAGGCACGTGCTATTACATACTGAGTGTTTGAGATCACTCTTTTCTTATATTTCTATTCCTAAAGTTATGAAGATTATTATAACTCATAATAAGTATATAATGAGCCTATTTTGGCTCAATTATAGAGAAACTTTTACATGTATTGTGAAATAAATTTCTTATCTACATTAAACGTTCTGTTCTTGGGATTGTGAGATTATTTTGTGAGATATAATTTTTAACTTTTGGTAATGATGTAAATTAAATATATGTTCATCTTGGGTCACTATATTTATACTATGTTAATATAATTATAACCAATAAAAACAATCCAAATCATTTTATATCCCGAAACTCCCACTTATAGTACTTTATGAAAGCATTATTCTTTACATTTTTTTAATTTTTTCATTTTTCCATATTGATACTGAATTTTATTTGATGAGTCTTGATATCATTGATGGGTAGTGTAGTTATCTCATATACCAAAAAAATATTTGAAAAAAAATAAAACTCAATCAAATATCAATTGAAAGAGTTTTCGGGTAAATCAAATGTAAAATAACTAAATTATGTATTGTTAATAACCTTTAACTTCCAGTTTTATTTTATATGTTTAATGATAATCACATGAATCTAAGAACACATACTCATGTGATCCACTGGTTATGGAATCTTGAGTCTTATCAAAAGGGTTTTTCAAACTTCCAAAATATATTAGTACCTTTGGAAGAAAAGAGATAAAAGAAAATGAGTTATTTTTTACTAGAGTGTTCTAATAACATTATATAATTGTTGTGGAACTCATACTTTTTTAGATATCCCTATCCTATTAAATGAGATCATTTTCAAGGGTCTGTAACATTTTTCAAGTATTCTCATAATAAAATTTGATCATCACAACACACATAATTATCTCCCTTAATATAAATTTATCTCCATAAATTTTAAGTTCTAAAACATCTAATTTCAACTTGTTAATAATTAATTTAACACATTATCTCATGATATAAAACCAATAAATGATGTTTTAGGTGGAGACTTGAGTTCCCATGATTCCATGAAATATTTACCTGATAAATTTATATTATATAATATGACTTGTAACTTTATTATACTATAATAATAACATAATTAGTTTTTATTGTACAATAAGAGATAATGAATTAGGTGTCATGATTAAATTTGTTAAGTGTTTATTTCATTATATTCCTGTGTTAATTATAAGAAAAGGTAAATCATTCTTATCATAATGTGGAACTATAGAGAGAGAAATTCTCAATTGTGATATCTTTTAAAATTTTAGTCTCCGTCTATATTTTATATTTTTTGGTTGTTAGTAGATAATGGGATATTTTTTATTGATCTTAATAAATATTGTTGACAATTCATATAGTTGGTATATGAAAACTTGTATCTTTAATACACCTTAATTCATGATTTATACATAAACTTATACTAAATACAAATCCATAATATTTTGAGGCCTAGTGTATTTGGTTAATTAGGTACATAGCACATAAACATGAAATATGGGTACAGCAAAATTATTTAAAAACTTTACAACATGCTCTTAAAATCCATCGACCTTCTAAAACTGCACAGGATAACCTGTGGATATACATAACAAAGGGGTGAGTTATAAATCCCATTAAGGGAATAATCAAAGCATAACATGATAAAATTAATAAATTTTAGTCAAAAAGAATATGAATGAGATATAAAAGGGTTTATAATCATAAAGATTAATATCGAATCATGGTGTATAATGATAACATGAACACAACATAGAATTTTGAAACAATATAAAACATGACATAATAAACATAAGTCAAGAATAACCACCAATAAAACATAACATAGTGTTATTTTAATAACCTATCATGAACCATAAATGGTATATCATGATATAAAAACATTACCCAAATCATTATAGGGCAATATAATTCTGGCCCCACCTTTCACATTCATAACATGTACATGCATAAGTGTGCCACATAGATCATACAACATGAGGATGTGTTTCATCACTTTTAATACCAATGTCAATGATTTTGGGTTAAATACATGTAATTACAAAATAAATTAATTATAGTTTAATCTAGTTTAATTCCCTTGAGTGGAAATTAGGATGAGTATTCACTATACAAATGTTTGGCATGGAAAAGTGTAGGATAATTTCGGCAGCATAATAGGGTTATATAAATATTCATATAAGGGTTTAATGAGAGTGAACAGAGTATCTCATAACTTGGACATCATAAATATAGTAATATGGATGTGTAAGAACATATCCCAACATTAACAATTTTAAATCAAAATGTATAATATAAAATAAGGTTCTTGAATAAAGAGGAGAGAATCCCTTACCTTGAGAGGGTGCTTCTAAAATCTTCGGAGGATCTTTTTGAGAGCTTTATGGAACCTTAGAGGACTCTAGATAGGTAATAAAAGAGTAAATTCATAATGAAAGTTTTTTTAGTGAAGATGAATGGGATTTTTGGTGGGTTTATATAGAAATATATATGGTAATTCTTTATTAATTTTCAAACTTAGATTTTGGACTTTATATAATAAAGTAATAAAAATAAAAAACCATCCTATGGTTTTTATCCATGTTTTATACCAAATAATATTGGATTTAATTATTCTATAATTCAAATAATCAAACTCATTAAAATAACTCCCTTGGTAATGTGGAAGTGTGTCATGTTTATAAATAATTTATTTCAAAACCTTAAAATATAATATAGGTTTTTAAGGATTCATTTAGGGTTTATAATACTAATAAAATAACTTAAAAACATGTTATTTTAAAAGGGAAACATAATATTGGTAATTTATACTCTTTTTAGTATTTATTACATCACTTTTGTGATTTTATGATGTCATAATACAAACTATATATTTATATCATATTTAATTTTGACCCAAAAAATTGATCATGTTTGAAAATTATGAAAAATTCACTGTTGAATAATTTTGACATTATGGTTTCAAAAATAATACTTATTTTATCTAAATAATTCTCTAAAAAAAATTTACACTTTTAAATCAAAATCTTCATTGAATAATAATATTTGTTTACAATAACAATTTTCTAACCCTTCTAAAGATTACATTTGATTTCATAAAATTCTATTATAATTTATATTTAATAAATATTATTTAATAATAATAATTTATTAAAATATAATTTATTTTAAAAAAAAACTTGAATTAATAAAAAATAGTGTCTTGATTGAAACTATATATTTCCCAAAAATAAAATTTGTGTTTCAATATATCAAAATCTAATTTTTATCAAAATCATTATCTGGTCATTTAAAAAGTAATAATAAGAAGGAAAAATATAGTCATGGTTTTATTAAAAATAAAAATACAAAAATTCATACTTTTAGGGTCTAGATACATAATCCATTATTTCACCAGTGTATGCCCTAAGAGTATGGTGTGTGATGGTGAGATTTCATTGGTATGGTTAGGTGAACATGGTTTGGGATGTGATATCAATGATCTTGAACTTGTCTCATAAATGGTTTTTCCCATGATTTAGTTATTGAGTCTAATCTTGGTATTGGTCAATGGAAAATCCCAGTGATATTATCTCTCTCAAAATATCTAATAAATGGTCTCCATAGGGTGTGATCCTATTGGTTAATGTCATCGCTTCTTTCATCTGTGCCAATTGGAATTTATCATAACCCTTAATTTACTAATATTAATTGTCACTGTAAGATGACTATGTTATCAAAAGTTATGATACTTAATGTTATTTTAAATCCAAAATACAATAACTATCCAAAATATCCAAAGTAGTACATGTGTTTTCTATAACTTCATTTCTTAATAAAGAATTTACTCATTTAAAAGGGGAATTTAATTTATAAAAGTTCAATTCATTACATTATTTACCCCTTCATAAATTTCACTCTCAAAATTTTCATTCCATAAATTAAAATAGATGTGGATATTTATATTTCATCCCCCCTCTTTCAGTCCCCATGTCGCTTCCTCAAACTTGTGGTTCTGCTAGATCACTTTTACCAAGTAATTTGTATGGTTATGTAGAACCTTGTCTCTATGATTTAATATCTTCACCAGCTACTCCTTATATGAAAGATCATTTTCCAATGGTACCACCTCTGGATTAAATAAATGTGAGGGTTATTTTATGTACTTCCTTAAGAGGGATATATGGAACACATCATGTACTTGAAATAGGTTAGGTGGGAGTTTTAGTTATAGGCCTCCACTTTGATGCGATCAAGGATCTCAAAAGGGATGATGTATCTAGGAATAAGCTTTACCTTATTCCCAAAACCCATGACTTTATACCATCATGATATATAAAGGAATACTTAATCTCTATCCTAAAACTCTATGTCTATTTGAAGATTGTCTATATAGATTTTCTGTTGACTTTGTTTGGATTTCATATAATGCTGAATGGTTTGATCATTCTCTATCATCTCTTGGATAAGATCAAGTCCCATAAACTTCATATCTCCAACTTCATCCCAGTATGTTGAATTCCAAAACATATTCCCATATAGAACCTCATAAAGTGTCATTTGAATGTTATAATGGAAAATTTTGTTATATGAGATCTCTAATAGGTAAATTTTTTGATCCCAACATCCATGGAAATCCATTGAACATGATCTCAGAATATCATACAGAGTTTGAATGGTTTTTTAAGACTAACTATCATCTGAGGGTGATAATCAGTTTTGAAGCTTAGTTCTATATCCAACCCTTTTTGAAGTCTTATCCAAAACCTTGAGGTAAACCTTGGATATCAATTAGATATAATAGTGAGTGGAACTCCATGTAGTATTACCACTTCCCTTATGTATATCTTGGAAATTTTTTCAAGAGATAAATCTTCCTTAATAGTAATGAAATGTGATGAATTTTTAAGGTGGTCAAATACCACCCAAATGGCATTATTTACTTTAGATGTACTGGGGATTCCTATGGTGAAATATATGGTTATGTTTTCCCATTTCCATACTGGTATAAGAAATGGTTGCATCATACCCTTAGAATTATGTCATTTAGCCTTGACTTGTTGGCATACCAAGCATCATGATACAAATTATACAGTATCTCTCATCATGTTATCTCATAAAAAGTTTTGTTTCATATCTCTATACATATTAGTGATTCCTGGATGAATAAAGAAGGATAAGATATGCACATCATATAGAATTTCTTTCTTCATTTCTGGTTTTGATGATACATGTATATGGGTTCTAAATCTTATAACTCCATATTTAGAAAATATAAACTTCATAATATTCGGTACCTTTTTCTATAGCACCTCATCATCCTTATAAGCCTCATTGATCCTCTTATTAATGGATGGTTAATAATATATTTGAGAAATCTAATATTAAAATCCTTTTATTATTCTTATGTTCATCCTTTTCATGTCCAAGAAGATTTAATTTCTTTCAATCCTCATCATGGATAGGGTTGTGGGATCCTTTCTACTCAGAGCATATTCCACTTTTTGTGCCTTCCCAATATGGTAATGGATTAAACAATAATAATCCTTTATCATATCTAAACACCTCCATTTTCACATGTTAAGATCATTTTGTGTGAATATATATTTGAGGATTTTATGATATGCATACATGTTACACTTTTCTTTGTAGAGATAATGTCGCCAAATCTTTAACACAGCCATCACTACAGTAAATTATAGATCATGATTTCGATAGTTATGATTATGGGTCTTTAATTTGTGGGAGTAATCTGATATTATTTTTTCATCTTTCATGAGTAAAAAACCCAAGACCTTTTTGGACGCATCACTATAGATCACAAATACTTCCCCACTAGTGGGTAATGTGAGTATAGGTGTAGTGATTAGCCTCTTCTTAGAATCTTTAAATATCTCTTTACATTTTTCAGTCCCAAAAAACATGACTCTCTTCTGAGTTATCCTGGTTAGTGGGATTTAAAATCATGATAATTTTCTCACAAATCGATGATAATACCCAATAAATCCAAGGAAACTAAGGATTTTTGTCACAGATTTTAGTCTTGTCCATCTTTAATTGCCTTAGTTTTTAAAGGGTATATAGATATCCTTTTTATTGTGATAACATTCCCCAATAAATTTAATTTCTCTGCCCAGAACTCACATTTACTATACTTTGAAAATTACTTTTCCTTTCACAAAGTCTTCACTACATAATTCAAATGTTCATCATGTTCCTCCATACTTTTAGAGTAGATAAGAAAATCATCTATAAATACTACCACAAATTTTTTGAAGTAATCCCTCAAGAATCTATTCATTATGTCCATGAATATTTTTAGAGCATTGGTGAGTCCAAATGGAATCACCATGAACTTTTAGTTCCCATGCCTTATACAAAAAGTGCTCTTGGGGATATCCTACTTCTTCGTCTTTACATGATAATATCTTGGATGGAGATCCACCTTAGAGAAGTATTGTGATCCATGTAGATAATAAAATAAGTCATTAATTTTTGGAATTGGGTGATTATTCTTTATCATGATCTTGTTGACCTAATGATAATCAATTCATAGGAACATTAAACCATCCTTCTCTTGATGAAAAGGACTGATGCACCCCACATTGAAGCACTTGAGCATATAAATCTTTTATCCAGATTCTTCTATAGTTGTTTCTTCAACACCTCAAGTTCATCAATGGATATTCTATATAGAGTCTTGGATATTAAAAAAAATTGGGTATAAGATCGATTGAGAAATCAGCCTCTTAGCTAAGAGGAAGACTATGAAATTCTTCAAGAAATGCCTTAGTGTATTTCCTAATAATGGGCATGTCTTCAAGGATGATCTTTTCCATAGTCTCAATCATTTGAGTGATATATTCCTACTCATAGTAAAATAATATCCATGATTGAGATGATGATACCAAAGGATATTTATCCTCCTCCTTGCACTTGTATATAATCAGAGGATGATTCCTAATATGGAGGGTGATTGCCTTCTCTCGGTAATTTATTTTGGCTCTATATAAAGAAATCCAATCTATACCCAAAATTACATAAAATTATACTAAATGAAGTATCATAATGTTATCTAGGAATTTAATCCCACAAATTTTGACAAGATATGAGTTATATGATTAGGGATGCAATGATTAACCCATTTGGAACCTTGAATGATAACCTGACTTCTATATTTTTGAGTTGGTGTTTGAATAATTATACTAAACTTGCATGATAAGAAATAATGAAAATAACTAGAATCACAAGGTATATTTTTTATTCTTGAATGAATAAATAGCATACTTTTCACCACTTAGTTGTCAGGATACACCTTAGTAGTTTTGATTGCATAAGCCCGTCCTTGTCCTATCAGTTTTCATCAATAACCCTTGTCTTAGTGAATTAATTCACATAGTGTCATTATTCCTTACAATTGAAACATTAGATAATAGGATAAGGGTTGTCTTTAGTATTTCTTTCTTACATCACATTGGTGGTTATATCCCATCAGTAATCGCTAGCTAGGTTCCCTTCTTTCCCACCTTTTTCAGGGTTATTACCCCTAGGTACAACTATATCAGAGAAACATCTACTTTTAGTATCCAGAAATGAATGGATTTTCTTGAAAAAAACTTAATCTATACATTACAAAAAAATAGGGATGTTTCCCTATGTTTAGACTTATCCCTAAGACTTTCACTATAGTTTTCTAATCTGAATCCCCAAAAATAACTAGACTTTCCTCTGATACCAACTATGACAACCCATATATTTAATACACCTTAATTCATGATTTATTACATGAAGGTAAAATTAATACAACACTGTAAGACCATGATGCCTAGTGTATTTAGGTAATAAGGTACATATAACATAAACAAGAAGAATGGTTACAACAAAAATATTTAAAAATGTCACAACATGCTCTTAAAATCCATAGACCTTCTAAAATAGAATAGGATAACCTAGGGACATACATAAGAAATGGGTGAGCTATAAATCCTAGTAAAAAAATAATAAAATCATAACATGATTGAAGTAGTACATTTTATTCAATAGTGTAAGAACCCGGATCTTCATTTTAGGTATGGATATTTATTTCGGGTCGTTTTTTAGGAAAGGGAAGAAATGGAAAATTTTCTAAGTACACATCGTGTACTCTTGTGTACATGTTGTGTACCCAGTCATCGTGTGTAGCCATGTATTGGCCATGTAACGGCCAAGTACATGGCCATGTGGGTGACCTGGAAAACCACCTAAAATGGGGTTCTGTTGAGGCTAGTACATGACATGTACATTAAATGAACACGCTGTGTAATTTTCTTTTTATTTGATAAATCAAAGTGGGGTCATGTCTCATCTTCATAATGCCCTTCTTCTTCCCATGTTTCATATAGGAGAGTAATGCATGTCTGAAGAACTTCAATATCCTCCCAGATCTACGTACAAGCTCCGATTGAGACATCTTCAGGTGTGTTGGATTCCCACCAGTGAGTTCTCTCTTTCCCTAGATCATTTCTTCTTGATTCCTCAACTCTCATGAGTTATTCAAGGATGATCGGTTTTCCCCTTTTTATAGATCTACATCGTTCTGGGTAGATTCAAGGGCCAACATTCAAGATTGTTCTTTATAAAACATCAAGGTAGGTGGTTTTTTCCTTTCATTGATTGTCTTTGGTATATATATTCCCAAAGTTATGAATACCCATGTTTGGGGTATTGCGTGTTTTGGAATTCAACCCTGCTTCTTACCTGTTATAGTTTAGTAGATTAATAAAAGGGTAATTTCTTATGCATAAGGTTTTATACCTTAATAATGGGTGAGTTTCCCTTGTTTGATTGATTATGGATGTTTGGTCTAGAATTCCTATTAGTCTTTCTTTGTTTTCTATACCTCATGTTTTTGGTATAGAGTTACTGATTATATGAGATACATGTGATTTTTATTGTGAAAGAATGACCAAGGGGAATTGAATGTGAGAGATTCCCAAGGTAGGGTCATTTATGTATAATTATTGTTATGTTGACCTAGAGGTATTGACTGTGAGATCTGTCGGGTGGTCATAGACCAGAGGGGTTAGACTGTGATAGCTACACATAGGGTTGTTATTAAATGAATTTTGGACCCTAGGTAATTGAATATGAGAGATTCTAGGTGGTCATTATATTTTATTGTTGTTATATAGAACAAGGGGGTATTGACCCTGAGAGCTACCCAGGTGGTCATTTGTAAATGATTAGTTCCATGTGGGACCAAAAGGGGTTAGACTATGTGAGATTTCCCAGAGGTTCATTATATTTCATGTAAGTTCAGTCAGAGGAAAAACCTCTGACCATTTATTAAAAAGAAATAAAAAGTGCAGTAAACAAAGAGATGGGTGAGGGCGAACAGTTTGACCACACCCAATCAAGAGTCCCCACCAAGCACAAGCACAATTACAAACCAAACCATTACACCCAGAATCAAAAACCATTTTTTTGTTTCAGCACATTCAACTAGAGTTCATCATCTTCATCAATTCCAGCTATTCAACAGCACATCAC
Organism: Viscum album; assembly: GCA_963277665.1. Classification (NCBI taxonomy): domain Eukaryota; kingdom Viridiplantae; phylum Streptophyta; class Magnoliopsida; order Santalales; family Viscaceae; genus Viscum; species Viscum album. Next base: position 774,299,338 of record OY728132.1, read on the forward strand.
CACTGTAATTGCAGCAACCGCGACTTCAACCCAATGTTCTTACCACAATAAAATCCTGAGGAGAACCAAATCCGAGAAACAGGGCAGACATCCAGCATGAAAATCAACGGGATCATATCACCGGGGAGCAAATCCACCATCACAAAACACAAATCCAATAGAACCTGAAGCAGATTCATCCAAAATAGCAGCAACCAAAAACTAACCCGATGCAAGAACAACACCAAAACACCAGGGAGAAACAAGCAACAGCAAACAAATCCAGACTCAAGAGTAAATGGAAAATTCAAAGAAGAAGCCATCACCATGCCAAAGACCACCCAGAGATGAAGTCCTCTAAGAACACCGCAAATCACCCAGATCTCGTCGCCACCAACCAATACGCACTCGCAGACCTCAACGAAACCCCAACCGCACACAACGAAGATAAGGCAGATACCTCAGGCCGCTGGATCTAGAGGCTCGGACGCAGACCGACACCGCGCCGCCATGGGAGACCCTATCCGGAGACGGAGGAATCGGGCGAGGAGATGCCAGCAACAGAGAAAGGAAGACGACCCGAGTCCACAAAAGCACCGCAGCCAAGGATTCACCGCCAGATCTTGCCGAGCACGAAAAGGATCGCCGCATCAACTGGAGTTGATGGAGTCGATGACGCGGAAGAAACCCTAGCGCTCCGAGCCCCTTACGGGCTCATCCTCATCCCCAGAGGTTCATTATATATTGAATTGATGATATGTTAAACCAGAGGGGTTAGACAGTGATAACTTTTCTAGAGGGTTTCTTATGAATAAATGAATGATTGTGATAAGTCTTCCAAGCCAAAGCACTAGCATGGAATCGGTCTTACTTGATTGTTAGATGGTCTTCTGAGACGTCTGATGTTACTATTACACAGAGGGATATAGATCTTAGGCTAAATCTTAGGATTCATTATTCAATGGTTTGAATAATTAATAAATGAAAAATGAATGTAATTGAAAATTGTAGGATTTTTTACTTTTGATTCATTTTTGCATATTGCCTGTTATATATATTCACTGATAGTTAGGAACATATCTTTTGGTGGTTTCCTACTGGGATTCATCTCACACCCTATTTTAGTCATGATTTTGGACCCAAATAGATTATATGGTTGTAGGTATAGATAAGGTAAAACACCCTTCATTGTCAAGTACTTGATTGTTGTTGGAGCTGGCGAGCATGGGACCAAGCTGAGGCTTGTGATGCTTCTGGAGTTTACTTATTTCTTTTTTACTTTGGTTTTTGTATTTCTTTCCAGCATTGTGACTTGTTTGGATTCTTTCCTATACACATGTGACATACATCATTTATATATGCTCCAGTTGTTATATTACTATCAGTCTTCCACTATTTTCTTTTGTTGTATGGTATTACTGCTTCCACTTTTGTTTACTATTTTCTATTCCATTGTGTATAATCTTCCAATGAGGGAATAGTTTCCCTATTATCAAACCTTGGACCTTGCTACTAGTCAGTAGCCTATATCATTTGGTTAAATAATCTTGAGGTCATGTGACCAACCGGGTATGGGGCACCTTTGGGAAGTACCTGGAACTGGGACATTACAAAGTGGTATCAGATGTGTTTATTTTCTACTTTGCCTTACTATTTGGAGCCTATATATAGGGATATGAAGTAATAGGTAGTCGGTAATAATTTGTGCCTGGGATTAGCTAACCCATGTATAGGTAAAATCCAATTTACCTCAAATATTTCAATTTTTCTGGTTTTGCAATTGTTACAGTTGATTTGATTTCACTGTTGGGTTATTCACTTGTTTTGTGTTGCTATGAATTATATCATTGCGGTTCTATTTCTCTTGAAATTTGATGATATGAGGGTATTCTATCACATGCATCATATAGAAACTTTCTAGATATCACATGTCATGCGTTCTTATCATGCCATTTAGGGTGCATTGTTGATTTCATGTTATTGTGATAGATGTTGTGCTAGATATGCATGTTGTTGTGATAGATTCCATGATAGAATACATGTTATTTTGATAGGGTATTGTAATATGTAAATTTTTATTTGGACGGATGCCAAACTTTGGTCCCTGAGGTGTTATGGGCCCTCTTGGATCGGAATTTGGTGGATCATGTTTGAACTTTAAATGAATTTTGTTAAGTTATGATGTAAAATAGGATTCCAAACTTTGATTTGTGGGGAGTATGGGCTCCCACAGGTCGGAATTTGTCATGCCTTAGACAAAAATTTAAGTTTTTAAGGGTTTCGGAGAAGTTTTAGAGGCCTACTGTCCAAAAACCCAGACAACAAGGTGTGTGTTGTTATAAACACACGCCATGTGTTCTTCTATTCTGGATGAAACAACTTTTATTAAGTACACACTGTGTACCGTATGTATGCATTGTGTAGTATTTAACCATGTGACTGACTATGTGAGAAGAGATACGGGGTTGATAAATGTTTGGTAGAACATGTCATGTACTGGGATTACACGCCATACCGTAAAGACCGTGTGTCCGGCTGTGTGACTAATGACACAGGTGGATTAAATTCAGATGGTACACACCATGTCTAGCTGGTACACGTTGTGTGATGATCGTCCGTGTATCTGGCCGTGTGACTAACAACATGGGTGGATAGAACTTAAGTATTACATGCCATGTCTGGGATGAACACTCCATGTAGGGTTACACCGAGAGAGAACTATGTAGTTCTATCTGTGTAGAAGAACCTGGGTAGGAGGAAAAATTCAAGTGAATGTTGTGTCCTAGGAGGAACATGCAGTGTGGGGTGTTACATGACCAAGTTTGGTAGAGGTACATTCCCATGTTAAGGATTTAATGGAACACGTCGTGTAGTGGTTGTACACACCATGTAACCCTATTTTTTTAAAAAAACTTGAAAGTTTTTCTTCTCCTATTTTTTTCTTGCACTTCTAAGTTTCAGTCCTTGGTAATCTTGAACTGAGGAGTGTGCTTAACCTTACAAAGTCATTACACCAAGATGTCCTCCGATTTTATGCCAGGTATAGGGTGATGATCAGACACTAGAAATGGTAGATTAGGGACTACCAGAAGATCCTCCCATCATGCCATTTTGGCACCATCTATTATACCAGACACAGGTATTAATGAATAGTTATATGAATATTTTTTGAGGATGTTATAGAATTTTCATGGGGCACCGCATCCTACCCTGTCTATGGAAGAACTGACATGGGTGTTTTAGTAGTAGAATCCTCCCACTTTTTTAGGTGATGGAGGACCACAGGCTATCGATTCATGGTTGGAGGCCATGCTTGCTATCTTTGATCATCTGGAGATGCCTCTAGAGAGAAGGTTGAATCTTGTGATGTACATGCTATGTGATTCCTCCAAGAGATGGTGGGATTTTATATCACATATATAGATTGGGAAGAGTTTTAGAGTACCTTCTATGATTAATTCTATCCTAAGATATTTAGGGCCGATCAATACTGAGATTTCATCCATTTGGAACAGGACACTCTTTCAATGATGGAGTACTCTTCTTGTTTTACAGAGCTTCAGCGATTTGCACTTGTTCTAGGAGGTGACGAGTTATCTTTGGCTAGGCAATTTGAGGATGTCTCAGGTATGACATCTAATCGTAGGTGAATGTATTTAGGCTGACTTTATTTATGTCTATAGTGAACTAGGCACTGATCACCGAGCGTAATATGAGGGAGTTGGGAGCTATGATCCAGGGCGGTTCAGTATCTAGGGCTAGTACTCCTTCAACAAATAGCAAGAAGTGTTGTAGGGAGCTTTCATGTGTTGTTTCTTCAGGTATCTAGGTGGTATGCTACCAGTGAAGGAAGAGAGGGCATACGAGACCACATTTCCCAAAGGACCCAATCAAGTTCCAGTTTTGCAGAAAGATGGGCCATCTTTAGGGTTTTTTCTGGGTGTTCTCACCAGCAGTGAGTGATAGGGGTTCTATTATGACTCCACGTTCAGGAGTAGGACCGCCAGTTTTTCATCAGTCAGGGAACTGGAATTCGTCAGGCCATCTAGGATGAGGAGGTGTTCATGGTCGTGGTAGTCAGGCTATAGGTCTTTAGCGATAGTAGGGTGGATTAGATCAGGTTAGTCAGGTAGGGTCATAGGGCCATAGTACAGGTCAGAATTTTGTAGTGGAGCAGACCCAGCAAGAGTAGGATCCTGGACCCTCTACAGTTAGAGGTACAATTCTAATTGCCTTAGTTTTAGCTTCTTCTCTTTTCGTTACATGGGCATCCTATAGTTTTATATATATTTTTTTGGATAACCTAGGGCTCTGTATCTTTACTACTAAGGATGTTATGATGCTAGACACTCCATTGGGGATTAGGACAGCTAGTGTACATCAGTACAAGGAGTTCCCTATTGAGGTTGGTGGGTGTCACTTCTTATGGGACCTCTACATCTAAGAGATGATAGGATTCTATGTCATTCTTAGAATAGATTGGTTGGTCTCCTTTCAGGACTTTGTTGACTTCTATCACCGCAGGGTGAGTTTTACGTCACCAGAGGATGGGTATTTTCTACACAAGGGTGAATGGGATGTCCATGTGAGCAAAGTGGGACCCGGGTATCATGGGTTGGGAAGAATATAGCCCATATTTCTAGTTTATATTTGGATAACCAGGGGAATTCACAGATGTACTTTCCCCAAATGGTGGATCTTTTCATAGATGTATTTCCAGATGACTTTTCAGGTTTACCTCCAGATATAGAGGTATATTTATTTATTGATCTTGTGCTAGGAGCAACACTAGTGTCAATTCCTCTATATAGGATGGCTACACTAGAGTTATAGGAGCTCGAGAAGCAGTTAGAGGAGTTGCAGGAAAAGGGTTTCATCCAACCCATTAATTCTCCATGGGTTTTTCCTTTGATTTTTGTGAAGAAGGTAGATAGTACCCTCAGACTTTGTGTGGATTATCATAAGACGAACCAGTTAATGGTCAATAACTGATATCCCTTACCGAGGATTGATGATATCTTTTATCAGCTTCTAGTAGACCGAGTGTTCTCGAAGATTGACTTGAGATCTGGTTATCATCAGTTGCACATTAAGCCATTAGATAGACCTCTTACAGCCTTTCAGATCATGTATGGTCTATATGAGTACTTGGTTATGTCGTTCGGTCTCACAAACATGCTAGAAATTTTCATTCCACTGATGAACCGAGTGTTCCATCCTTACTTGGATTATTTTATGGTAGTATTCATGGATGATATCTTGTTATATTATCACACTCGACACGACCATGCCATCTATATTGAGATCATATTGAGTACACTAAGAGAGCATCAATTATATGATAAGCTCTCAAAATACCAATTTTGGATGGACCAGATTCACTTATTGGGTTATGTTATCTCAGTGACAGGAGTATCATTAGACCCAGAGAATGTGAGAGTATTAGTTTCCTGGGAGTATTTGAAGAATGTCTTTGAGGTATAGAGTTTTTTGGGGCTGGCTAGTTACTACATAACTTTTCACGCTTAGTAACACCATTGATGGGCCTAACTAAGAAAGGTGCAAAGTACTTGTGGATAGATTCCTGCAATTCAACCTTTCAAGAGATGAAAGGGATATTGACTTCGGCACCGATACTGATTTTTCCAGAGCTGGTCAAGAGTTACATCATTTACTATGATGCATTAGGTATCGGGCTGGGGGCAGTGCTTATGTAAGAGTAAGGATTCGTTGCGTACGGGTCTCAATAGTTAAGTACACATGAGAGGAACTACCCAATGCATGGTCTCGAGTTAGCTGAAGTTGTGAATGATTTGCGCTATTGGAGACATTATCTGTTGGGAGAGAATTTTGTGGTGCACACTGACCATAAAAGCCTCAAGTATATCTTTACTCAGTGTGATCTGAATTTGAGACAACAAAGGTGGGTTGAGTACCTTCATTCCTTTGACTTTGAGCTTGCCTACATGCCTGGGAAAGGGAATGCAATGGCTGATGCATTGAGCAGGAGTACTTAGATGCAGGTAGTTTAGGAGGCCAGTAGTGAGTGGCAGCTTATGGATCTGTTCTCTAAGATTCATTTGGAGGTGAACAAAAGACAGGGGAAGATGTTTATTTCTTTTATATCGGTTACCTCTACTCTACTAGACCGAGTGTGAATGAGGAAGCTATCAGATTCTGAAGTCCTAGTCCTATGGGAGAGTGTGTCAGGCGAGGACCCTACTCCTGGTTGGACCGTGGATGATGACGTGGTATTGAATTTTCATGGATGCATATGGGTTTCAATAGACATACGTGAGGATTTGATAGAGTATTTTCATTCCTCCACATGGGAAATTCATCCTGGTGTCACCAAGATGTATCGAGATCTACACCGTTAGTATTGGTGGCCAGGTATGAAGAGATATATAGCTAGTTTTTTTATGATATGTTCCACCTATCAGCAGGTGAAGGCGGAGCATCAGCGACCAACAGTGCTTTTACAGTAGCTACACATTTCTGAGTGGAAGTGGAATGATTTCATGATGTATTTTGTGATGGGTTTATTGAGGTCACCTCAAGGGAATGATGCGTTTTGTATTGTTGCTGACAGACTCATGAAGATTGTACATATCCTACTGATCAAGGAAACCTTCAATTTTGATGATCTTGGTGTAGGTTCCGGGCGCAACAGAAGCATGTTGGTGGGTTTTCCCAACTTTAATTTTAACATTAAACAACATTCAATCCGAGATCCGTCACGATATAAAATGCCAAATCTTCGGAATAGAATGAAGAACGAAAAGAAAAGAAGAGTCCTAAAACCCTTGAGGAGGATCATCATATGTTGATTATAATTAATTTAATTAATTCATAAGAATTACCTCGTTGGAATTCTTTCTTCGTTGATGTGTTCAGTCATGATTCGGTGATCCGTCGTTGTGTCGTAGAATCCAAGTGTAGGATTCCTCTAGCAGTGATCCACGCGTGTGTCACATATCTCTGGACGTCGCCGAAGGGATCTCCGGGTGCTAGCGTGGAAGAACCTTCGCTTGCGCTGTCCGCCTTCGACCGCCTTGATCCGGTGGAGGATCTTGCTCTCGTAACTTGAGGGTGTTCTTGGTAGAAAGGGAATTCTCTCTTGGCTTGAGAGTATTTCCAAATCCGTTATACACAACAATGTCTCTCCAAAATGTTGGGGTTGCAAGGATATTTATAATCAGGTTTGAGCTTAATAGAGTTATTACAATAAATAAACGTGTTACATGTTTTATTTATTTCATTAACTCTTATTAAAAACCCCCATGTCGAATTATTAATTCCTTTACATGCGTCCACGCTGATTATAATAAATATCATTTATTAAAACAATATTAAATCCTCAAAATCCCAACTGGAAAAACTACACGTCATGTAATAATTAATACACGGCGTGTACTTGTTTTCTATAAAACTACACGGCGTGTATATTTAATATATACGGTGTGTATATTTAATATATACGGCATGTACTTTTATTTTCCATTTTTCTCCACCGCATTTATTACACCTTGAGTAATGACTATTTATTTTTTAAATAAATGTAACTGCATTACTCGCTAATAAATATATTATTTCGTCCACAATATATTCTCTCGAATAACTAGTGTCAAAATAAATGCGATCAGACATCCTTAAATAATTATTAAACCATAGTCGGGAATAATATTTATTTAACTTGTTAAATTAATATTTAACTGAGATACATGGACACACTTAGTGTGTGACCCTCTAGGTCTCTTTCTCAGTGGCATTAGGATGAGCCTGCCTAAAGTCCAAGGTTAGCATCTAGAAACACGCCAAGGCACCCATAGAGAAAGAAGTTAACGCTGCAATGACATGTCACCTCCTACGAACTCTTACCGTGTAATATAATCCCTTTGTCTCGATATCTCCAATCAAGCGGGTTGCATGCTAGTGACATCAACCAATGTTCTTGATTATTATTTCTTTGACTTCTCGGAATTGAACTTTCCCATACCTTACCATGGCCATGGATTTATTTAGTCTATATCAATTCCATCAAAGGGCCTGATATATCTACTTCCGTTATGGAACGGAAGGGACAAATCCTTTCTCGCATTATCTATTAATGTGGTATTACTCGTGACGCACCCAACGTATCCTACCTCACTGCGAACAGTATGTCGTCACAGTTTTCTTCAATACATCTAAGTGCACGAGTTGTAATACCCATTAATAATAATATTAAAGTCTAAGGACCAATACACATGTCTGCAGATAGGAACATCCAATGACACTATGAAATGTGGATTTCCTACTGGCGGGTCTCATTCTCATAATATCCTCCTGGATATTACCAAGGGCGCACACCATGAGAAGGTGCCTCAAATTTTTATGAGTCATCACCCCTAATTACCTGTATTATTTGTGTCCCTCAAATAATATCATCCAGCCATAGAACATACATTCAAGAACAGTGTTATGGCACTTCCGGGTTCTCATCATAGCAGGGATCTGATACGACCCTTTAATGCAACAACTGTCCTTAGGACATTATCACATGACATGTCATGCAGAAGAACAATCAAGATATGATAAGGCTTTTATTTAATGAATAAAGTACAAAGTAGTTGGTTCTAGACCACCAACTCCAACACTTGGAAGGTTGTACATCTTAGAAATTGTACGTCAACATGGGGTTATGCACTCTATCATTTTAGATAGGGATTACCATTTTACATCTCATGTTTGGAAAGGACTATAGAGGGATTTGGGTACACAGGTACTTCTGAGTATAGCTTACCATCCCCAAACAGATGGCTAGTCCGAGTGCATGATTCAGGTTTTAGAATACATGCTTCGATCATGCATCTTGGATTTTGAGGGGTTTTGGGAGAGACACTTACCCCTAGTGGAGTTTTCCTACAATAACAATTTTTAGGAAACAATTCATATGGTACCTTATGAGGATTTATATGGTAGACCATATCGATCACCCCTATGTTGGTTGGAGGTAGTAGAGGCAGCTATGTTAAGACCTCATCTTGTCTAGGAGACCATTGAGCATGTGGAGTTGATTCGAAAGAGGATGGATACTGCACAGTCTCACTAGAAATCTTATATTGATCAATAGATATGACCTCTGGAGTTCAAGGTCAGAGATCAAGTTTTCTTACATGTCACACTGAGGTTGGGACACAAGAGGATTAGGAGACAGGGTAATCTTTCATAGAGATACTTCGGGTCATTTGAGGTTTTGGGGAGAATTGGTCCGGTTACCTATCGGTTGCAGTTACCTCAGAGGTACTGGGCTATGCATGACGTCTTTCATGTTTCTCAGCTATAGTGTTACTTTTCGGGCCCATCTCATGTTTTTCAACCCAAGGAGGTTGAATTGGTGGTGGATGCATCCTCTAAGAAGCACCCTATTCAGATTTTGGATCGCAGCACGAAGGTTCTCTATGGCCGGTCTATTCCTCTTGTATGGGTGTTATGGTAGCACGAGTGAGTATAGGACAAAACCTAGGAAAGGAAGGTCGACGTATGATCACAGTGGCTAGAGTTGTTTGAAGTTTCTTCTTTTCCACCCTTGGAAGTGCAATTCAGGGATGAATTGGGGGGAAGTTTATAAGAACCCAGATCTTCATTTTAGGTATGGATCTTTATTTTTGGTCATTTTTTAGGAAAAAGAAAGAAATGGGAAATTTTATTAGTACACATTGTGTATCCAGTCGTCGTGTGTAACCATGTACTATCTGTGTAATGTCCAAGTACATGGTCGTGTGGGTGACCTAGAAGACCACCTAATGTGGGGGGCGATTGAGGCTAGTACACGGCATGTACATTAAATGAACACATCATGTACTTTTATTTTTATTTGATAAATCAGAGTGGGTTGCATATCATCTCTAGAACACCCTTCTTCTCCCTGTGTTTCATACAGGAGAGTGATGCACAGCTGAAGGAATTCGAACTCCTCTTGGATGTTCTTCCGAGCTCCAATTGAGACACCTCTAGGTGCATTGGATTCCCACTGGTTAGTTCTCTCTTTCCCTAAAGCCTTTCTTTATGATTCCTCCTCTTTGATGAGTTATTCAAGGATGATCATTTATCCCCTTTTTATAGATCTACATCATTCTTGGCCGATTCAAGGTCCGACGTTCAAGAGTGTTCTTTGTACAATATCAAGGTAGGTGGTTTGGGTATTTCTTTGATTTTCTTTGGTATATATAGGCCTAAAGTGCTTAATATCCATTTTTTGGGTATTGTGTGTTTTGGAATTCGACCCTATTTATTACCTATTATGGTTAGTTAGATTGATAAAAGGGTAATTTCTTATACATAAGGTTTTATACCTTGATAATGGGTGTATCTCCCTTGTTTGATTGATTATAGCCATTTGGTCTAGAATGCCTATTAGGTTTGCTTTTTTTTTCATGCCTTGTGTTGTTAGGATGGAGTTACTAATTATATGAGATACATGTGATTCGCATTTTGAAAGTATGACCAATGGGAATTGACTGTGAGAGCTTCCTGAGGTAGGGTCATTTACATATAATTTTTGTTATGTTGACCTAGAGGTATTGACTGTGAGAGCTGTCGGGTGGTCATAGACCAGAGGGGTTAGACCATGAGAGCTACCCAGAGGGTCATTATTAAATGAATGTTGGACCCTGGGGCATTGACTATGAGAGCTTCTAGGTGGTAATTATATTTTATTGTTGCTATACAGATCAAGGGGGTATTGACCGTGAGATCTACCTAGGTGGTCGTTTATAAATGATTAGTGCCATATGGGACCAAAGGGGTTAGACTGTGTGAGATTTCCCAGAGGATCATTATTTATTGAATTGATGATATGTTAAACTAGAGGGGTTATTATATGAGAACTTTCCTAGAGGGTTTCTTATGAATAAATGAATGATTGTGACAAGTCTAACAAGCCAAATCATGAGCTTGGACTCAATCTTACTTGATTGTTAGATGGTCTTCTAAGACGTCTGTTGTTACTATTACACTAAGGGATACAGAGCTTAGGCTAGATCCAAGGATTCATTATTCAATGGTTTCAATAATTAATAAATGAAAAATGAATGTAATTGAAAATTGTAGGATTGTTTACTTTTGAGTACTTCTTAGTTTATTGCTTCATTTCTACATATTTCCTGCTGTATATATTCACTGACAATTAGGCACAGCTATTTTGGTAGTTTCCTATTGGGATTCATCTCACACCCTGTTTGGGTCATGCTTTTGGACTCAAACAGATTATATGGTTGATGGTATAGATAAGGGAAAGTGCCCTTCTTCATCAGGTACTTGATTTCTATTGGATATGAAGAGCATGGGACCAAGCTGAGGCTTGAAATACTATTGGAGTTTACTTTTTTCTTTTGTACTTTGGTTTATGTATTGATTTCTAGCATTATGACTTGTTTGGATACTTTCTTAGACACATGTGACATGCATCATTTATATATTCTCCAGTTGTTATATTACTATTAGTCTTCTGCTGTTTTATTTTTTTCTATGGTATTACTGATTCTACTTTTGTTTACTATTTTCTATTCTACTATGTATACTCTACCAATGAAGGAATAGTTTCCCCATTATCAGGCCTTGGCCCTCACTACTAGTTGGTAGCCTCTGGTGTTTGGGGAAATGCACTTGAGGTTATGTGACCAACCGGGTACGGGGCACCTTTGGGCGGTACCTAGAACCGGGACCTTACAAATAGTCATATAAACTATGAAAAAAAGGGTGATAATTATAAACATGTATATCAAAGCATGATATACGATGATAAAATGAAGCTAACATAGGAATGTGGAAATAATAGAAAACATGACATCATAACAATAAGGCAAGGATAAATGCTAAGACAAAATAACATAGCATGATTAGGATAACCTATCATGCATCATACATAGAATCTCATGAGATAAAAATATTACCCAATGCATTGTAGGGATATATAATTCTAGGCCCACCCATCATATTCATAAAATGTACATGCATAAGTGTTTCACATAGTTCATACAACATGGGGATGTTTTTGATCAATTTTAATCCCAAAATAAAGGTGTGTGGGATACATACATATAAGTACCAAATTAAGTATAGATACATCTAGGTTAATACCCTTGACTGGAAATGGGTATGGGTATTCAATAAACAAATGTTTGACATGAAAAATCACAGTATAATTTCGATAGCTGATGGGGATACATAAAGATTCATGGAAGGGTTTAATGAGAGTGAAAGGATTCTATAATAACTTGGAAATCATAAAGATGGTAATATTCATTTTTAATAACATATCTAAAAATGAAAAATTGTAAATAAAAAAGGATAATATAAAGAAGTTTCTTGAATAAATAGGAGAAGAAGAGGATCTCTTACCCTAAGAGGGTGCTTCTAAAATCTTGGGAGGAGATTCTTAAGAGATGGGGGGCCTTAGGAGGGATATAGATAGGTAAGGGTAGATTAAATTCATTACCCAATGGTTTTTAGTAGAGAGGAATGGGTGGTTGTGTGGGTTTATATATAAAAAGAGAGGGGAATTCTTTATTAATTTACAAACATAGGTTTTAGACTTCATATGATAAAGTAATAAAAACCACAATCCATACCATAGTTTTTCCATGGTTTCTACTAAATAGGATTGGATTTAATTATTTTATAATTCCATGAACCAAAATTATTAAAATATTACCCTTGGTGATGTGGAAGTGAGTCATGTTTATAAATAATTGATTTTAAAACCTTAAAATATAATATAGGTTTTGGAGGATTCATTAAGGGTTTATAAAATTAATTAAATAACTTTAGAAATGCATTATTTTAAATTCGAAACATAATTTTGGTAATGGACACTATTTATAGTATCCATTATGTCACTTTTTATCTTTTATAATGTCATAATACATATCGTATATTTATAATGTATTTAATTTTGACCCAAAAATTTAACTGTCTCTGAAAATTATGAAAAATTCACCATTAGATACTTTTTAAATAATTATTTCAAAAAAATATTCAAAAAATCCTCTAAATTTCATATTTTTCACATTTAAATCAAAATTCTCATTTATTGAAAAATACTGGGTTTTTTTACAATAAAAGTAATCTAACCCTTCTAAAAATTATATTATCATTTATATTTAATAAATATTATTTAATAATAATATTTTATTAAAATATAATTTATTTCAAAAATTCTTGAATTAATCAAAAATAGTGTCTTGAATGAAACTATATATTCCCCAAAAATACAATTTGTGTTTCACTGTATCAAAATATAATTTTTATCATACTCATTATCTAATCATTTAAAAATTAATAATAAAAAGGAAAAATATAGTCATTATTTTATTAAAAATAAAAATATAAAAATTCATACTTTTAGGTTCTAGATACATAAACCCTTATTACATCAATGTATGCCCTACGAGTAAGGTGTACGATGGTGGGATTTTCTTGGGGTGGTTCACCGAACATGGTTTGGGTCATGATCTCAATGAGATTAAACTGATCCTATAAAGGGTTATTATCATGATTTAGTTTTTTAATCTCAACTTAGGATTCGTTATGGTAAAATTCTAGTGATTATATGTCTCTTGGAAGCTCTGATAAATGAGATTTATAGGGTATGATCCTACTGGTCAAGACCATTGCTTCTTTCATCTGTGTCAATTGGGATTTATAATAACTCTTAATATGATAATATTAATGGTCACTATACAATGGATATATTATCAAATATTATGATTCTTAATGGTGTTTTAAATCTAAAATAATATAAATATCTAAAATAGATAAAGTAGTGCATGTGTTTTCTATAAATTCATTTCTAATAAGGCATTTACTCATTTAAAAAGGGAATTTCATTTATAAAATTTTAGGTCGTTAAATTATTCCCCCATTCATAAATTTATCCAATGAAATTTTTATTTCATGTGTTAGAAAATATGAGGATATTTATGTTTCATTTCTTCTTCCAGTTCTCATGCCACTTTCTCAAACATGTGGTTATACCATATCACTTTTCCCAGGTGAGTAGTCTTCTTTCGTATAACCTTATCTATATGATCTAAGATCTTTACTAGTTGCTCCTCATATGAAAGAAAATTCTACAATGGTACCACCTCTGGATTAAGTACATGTGAGGGGTTTGGTATGTACTTACTTAAGAGGGATACATGGAACACATCATGTACTTTAGATGGGTTAGGTGGGAGTTCTAGTCGATAGGCCACCGCTATAATGCGATCAAGGATCTCAAAGGGACTAATGTATCTAGGAATAAGTTTTCTATTCTTCCCAAACCTCATGAATTTCTTACATGATGATATGAAAAGTAACACTTTATCTTTGACCTCAAACTCTAGGTCTCATCTATGTTTGTCTGCATATCTTTTCTATTGACTTTTTGTGGATTTCATATGACGTAAAATGATTTGAACCTTCTCTGTCATATCTTTGATAAGATCAGGTATAATCAGCTTATTCTCTCTAAATTCATCCCAACATATTCAAGTTTTACACCTCTTCCCATACAGAGCCTCATAAGGTGCCATTTTAATGCTATAATGGAAAATTTTGTTATATAATAACTCCAATAGGGTAAGGTGTTGGTCCCAACATCCTTGTAAATCCATTTAACATGATCTCAGTATATCCTCTAGATTTAGAATGGTTATTTTATACTGACCATCCATTTGAGGGTGATAAGTAGTACCAAAACTCAATTCTATATCCAATACTTTTTAAAGGCTTCTCCAAAACCTCAATGTAAACCCTGGATATCGATAAGATATAATAGTGAGTGAAAATCCATGCAGTCTTACCACTTCCCTTATGTATATCTTGGTGAGTTGGTCAAGAGAGAAATCTTCCTTGATATTAAAGAAATGTGCCAACTTTATAAGGTGATCAACTACCACCCAGATGTCATTATTTCCTTTAGAGCTCTTGGGGGTCCTATGATGAAATCCATGGTTATGTTTCCCCATTTCCATACTGGTATGGGAAATGGTTGCAGCATACCCTTATACTTTTATTTTTTAGCCTTTTTTTGTTTCCATAACAAGAATTATGATACAAATTTTGTAGTCTCCATCTTCATGTTATCCCATAAGATGTTTTGCTTCAAATATCCATAAAACTTAGTGCTTCTCGGATGAATAGAGAAGTATGATCTATGTGCATCATCCACAATTTCCTTCTTCATTTTTGGTTTTTATGGGAAACATATCTAGGTTCTAGACCTTATAAGTCAATCTTTAACAAAGTTTAACTCTGAAATATTCACTACCTTTTCCTATAGCAACTCATCATCATTTTTTCCTCCTTGATCCTCTCAAGAATGGATGGTTAAGTAGTTATTTGAGAAAGGTAAGATAAATATCCTTTTATTATTCCCATTTACATCATTTTCATGTACAAGAAGATTGGATCCCTTCTAATCCTCATCATGGATAGAGTTTTGGTATCCTTTCAACTCAGAGCATATTCTCATGGATATTTAATTGGCAGGAGGTATAAGAAATTACTTTTTCATCTTGCATGAGTACACAACTCAATCCCTTTTTGGATGCATCATTATAGAACACAAATCCTTCCCCACTTGTAAGTATTATGAGCACAGGTGTAGTGATTAGCCTCTTCTTAAACTCTTTAAATATCTTTTATCATTCATCAGTCTATACAAATTTGACTCCCTTTTAAGTTATATTTATTAGTAGGATTGAAAATTATGAGAAGTTTCTCATAAATATAAAATAGTAACTAGATAATCTAAGAAAAATACATATTTCTATCATAGATTTTGGTCTTTTTCATCCTTTAATTGTCTAAATTTTTTAAGTATACATGGATATTTCTTTGCTAGCGATAACATTCCCTATGAAAGTTTCTTTCTCCATCCAAAACTCTCATTTACTATACTTTGAATAAAAAACTTTTACAAAGTATTCAGTATGGAATTCAAATGATCTTCATGTTCCTCTTTAATTTTGGAGTAGATAAGAATATAATCTATAAAGACTACCACAAATTTTTCAAGGTAATCCATAATGACTCCATTAATTAATTCCATAAAGATTTCAGGATCATTAGGGAGTTTAAATGGAATCACTATGAACTCGTAGTGCTAGTACCTTGAATGAAAATTAGTCTTGGGTATATCATCCTTCTTCACCTTTACTTAATAATATCAAAAACTAAGATACACCTTAGATAAGTACTATGTTGCATGTAGATAAAGAAATAATTCATCAATCTATGGCATATGATACTTATTATTTACCATTATCTTGTTGTTCTCATGATAATCAATGAAGAGGTGCATTGACCCATCCTTCTTCATGAAGAAATGTTTGGTGCATCCCACAGTGAAGCACTTGGGAATATAAACCTTGTATCCATATTCTCATGTATTTTATTCTTCAACTCCTCAAGTTTAACATTGGTCATTATGTATGGATTTTGGATATTGAAAAATCTCCAGGTATAAGCTCAATTTATAACTCAACCTCTTGGCTGGGAGAAAGACTAAGAAATTCTTTGGGAAACTCCTTAGCATATTACATCACATAGGGAATGTATTCAAGGATGATATTTTCCTTAGTATTAATCATTTAAGTGAGATAATATTACTCATATCAAAAATATTATCCATTCTTGAGATTATGATACCAAAGGAGATTCATCCTCCTCTTTTCACTTGTATAGAATCAGAGGACGATTCACGATACAGAGAGTGATTTAATTCTCTTAGAAATTTATGTTAGATCTATATAAGGAAATACAATTCATACCTATAATTATATCAATTTTTTTTAAGGGAGTATCATAAGGTTTTCTAGGAATTTTAGCCCACAAATTTTGATAGGGGATGGGTTATATTATTGGGATAAAACAATTGATCCATTTTTTTTCTTCAATGATAACTTGACTTCTATTTTTTGAGGTGGTGTTTGAATAGATCTACTAAACTTGCGTGATATGAAATAATTCATAGAACTAGAATCAAAAAGTATGTTCACTATTCTTGAGTGAATAACTAGCATACCTAACACCACTTCGTTTTCGGGATCAACCTTGGTAGTTGTGATTACATAAGCCCACCCTTGCTCTCTAGTACTTGTAGGTTGTTGTTATTAGTTTTATTCAGTAACCCTTAGCTTAATACATTGATTCTTATAGTGTCCTTATTCCTTTTAGTCTAGAACTTATACAATAGGATGAGGTTTGAGTGGAGCATTCATTTCTTCCATCACATTGGTGGGTTTATCCCATCAACAATCACTATATAGGTGTCCTTCCATCCTACACCTAAATTATTTCCTTGTCCACTTTAGGTAATTTTTCTAACACCCGAGACTTTTATGAGAAATATTTTGTTTTTATGTTATATAAATCATCAAAGGAATCTTTCACTACACACGTCACTTTCTTGGATTGCTTTACACGCAATCGCGACCTTCCTCAATAGCTTGCGTCGTACGCAATACCGAGTTTCACTAAACAACGATATGCTATTAAAATATTATTAAAACTAGCTGTTATGAATAGTAATAACCACTTTTTGAAATTTTATAAATTTTATTTTTCAAAATGGACTTCATTTTTGGATTCGGAATATCGAAATTAGCCTAGGGTGAAATTTTGGTATTTTTCTGAAAACTTTCAATTTTTGATGAATAGTGAAACCAGTAAGTGGTAGTTAAAAAAAACTGAATTTTTCATAAAAATTAATTTTACCGCTTCTTTGAGTGGAATTTCAAAAATCTGAGAGACACGGTTGATGTCAGTAAGTAAAATGTGGTTCAATGAGATGAAAATAATTTTTGGTGAATAGTAACTTTTTACTTTTTTTTACCACGGTTAAAAGTAAATAGGGTGATTAAGGGTAAAAATGATATTATTATTACCCTAAAACATGTCCTAATTCTATTGGATAAGTGTAATTAGACCAAAAACAACCTTATCAATAAAATATGACCATTTAGGCCCACTTGGATTAGATTAGGACATTTATTATCAATTTATTTAAAGAAGGGTTAAAATAGTTAAAATCAAAGTTTAATAACTAAATAATTTTTTAATATAGGGTTATACATATGATAAATTCGATTGTAAGTATTAATTAGAAATATAAAAAGATTTCCTACATAATGGTATTTTATTTTTAATTTTTAGACATTAAATAATTTAATTTATTTATGACACAATGATGATGCAGTAATTATCTTATTAATGAAATATTGAGATAATTGATGTTATAAATACCCAAATAAATGTAATTTGAGACTTTTTATGAATTAAACTAATTTTATAGGTTAATATGAAATGTTATTATTGATTTAATTAACTTTTTTCAAACTAATCATTCTATTATGATTTTCACAAAAATCAATTACTAAATAGTGTCAAAATTGACATAAAATAGTTTTTTAAAACAGATATTATATTATTAATTGTTATTATATTCCTAAAAATCTAAGTTTCAGACAAGGTACTTATATCATGATTTTTTTATCATTAATAGACCACTTGGGGATATATTGGATGTATATGGTAAGTTTATTAACTATATAATATAAAAATACAAAGTGACATGGTAAATGTCAATCTAATTAACTAAGAGTTAAAACTAAAAGATAAGGTTAATATAATGACCTAAACTTATCTAAATTCTATTGGATGAGATTATTTCGACCCATCCCCACCTTATTTTCTAAATAAATAAATTTGAAGCTATTTAAAACCGAATTTGTCTTTATAATAAAATAATATTTTTAGTTATTCCAAAGGTGCCCCTCTCCTCCCTTATAAAAGGGCACCTCCTCCCCCTCTTCCTCACACCACTTTGAGCCTTCATGCTCGTCCAACCCCTGACAATTTCTCCTCTACACTTCTCTAGAAACATCCTAGAGGTTCTGGTCTTCTTCAAAGACCTATTTTAGTGCCCTAAAAGGAGGTCTCAAAGAAGCACTTCAAAGAAGAGGTAATGTCTGTTACCGATTCTTTCATCTTTATTTATTCTTCCACTTCTTCTTCTTTAGTTGTTTCATTATGAAGTAATAACATCAGTATCACTAATATACTGATATGTTATTATAAGTATGAAACAACCCTATTTCACCATCTATCCATCCTACGGAAAAATAAATCACTGCGCGTGCGTACGTACGGAATATCGTCTCCACGCCGTGGTGTAATCTATTTTCCCCCACCACCTTACTTGGATGGGTATAATGGTGTAAATAATAACTATTTATGATTATTGTAAAGTTATATTGATTCTGAAATAGTATACATACACTCCAATACAATTCCACGATCATGGGAACGATATCTTCGCTCGTGCGTACGTACGGAATATCGTCTCCACGATGTGATGTGACTCGTTCTACATGATATTCATTGCATAATGATTATATAAATGAATTTAATGAATTAATATGATATATATTACACTAATACCATTTTGTAAATGAGGTATCTATAAACTAAAGAGAAGAATAAGAATTTATTCGACAAAACACGCATAAGAACAAAAAGTAATAAACACCCGAATAACAAGTAGTAATGAAATATTACTAATAAGAAGCTAAGAATATGACCATATATGATATCATAACAATAAGTATGATTTTAGAATAAGTCAATAACATTATTTAAATCATTATACAGGAGGTTCGAACACTTACGAAGAAAATTGGACCTAAGGTAAGGGAAAATATCACAATCTCATTTTTATCCGAGATTGTTTATACTTTGGTATTTACTGGGGTGTATTTTATCATCCACATCCATGTTTCCTCAATATGTAATATTATTTCCATCCACCTACAATTTTTTAAATCCAATTTTACCCTTCGGTGAGTTTTAGTAAAATATATGAAAGGAATCTTTTGTCGTTTTTCGTATGAGGTACTCTTTGACTTTTCCGAAAAAAGTACGAGAAGAATGTTTTTTTTAACTTATACGGAATGAATGTATTTTTAAAAAATTATTTCCAAGAATCTTCCTTTACAAGTTTTCAATTTTTTTTTAATCTACTTCTTTTATTTTAAAATTGTATGACATGTTAAGAAAGTAAAAATGTTTTTGAAGTAGAAAGGATATTTTCCTCAAGAATGGAGTTCAAGTGTTTTATCAAAATTATTTTCAAACTAAGATAATATAGGGTTCTATTTCTATACCTATTATTACATTTATTTGACTATGTTGTGATGGAATTATTTTTATGAATTCCTTTATCTTATATGAATTGTTTTATGATGTCACAATGTTTAAGATTCCCATTTTTATTACATGGGTTATGCTATGATGTATGGTTTATGATTTTGTGGCACACATAAGAATGGTATCATTATGAGATGGGTGGGACCTATATCTCCCTCCAATTCATTGGTTAAGGATTTTATATCTCATGAGATAGACATGGCTGGAACGGCAGGTTAAATCGGTTCAGTGAAACAGGACTGAAACGAGGAGTGAACTCGGTTCAGAAATGGACTTTGTCAACTAAGATAGTCTTGGCAATGAGTCTTGACTAATAAGAAATGATTCTCTATGATTATTTGTGTATTCCACAAAGTTTCATGTTTTAAGTTATGATTATTGGGATTACATTTCACTACTATGATTTATCCCATGTTATGAAATTATGATCTCTTTTGAAGGTTAAGATTTCCAAAAGTTATGTTCTTATGTATATGATGTGATTGATATTTATTTTGTTTACCCTTACTGAGCATTTGAGATCACCATTTTTTATGTTTTATTTCCCCAGGTCAAGAAGAAGATTATTAAGTAGGATATGCCAAAAAGGGACTCTAGATATGATGAAATAAATGGGAGGCAAAGTAGATGATTTATGAACCAGTTGTTTATATTTCACAGTTTCTAAAGACTCTATACCTATACGGTCCTTTCCTGGTTTTGTTATATGTTGTAATAAGTGTGATTCAATTTTGAAGTACTAACAATGTATGTAAAGTATGGGTCATTATAGTTGGTATCAGAGGAAAGGTATAGTCAACCTTTGGAAACTAGGATGTGAAAGCCTTAGTAAGAACCCTAAGGATAAGTCTAAGCATAGAACACAATCTTAGTGTTTTAGAAATGGCCATAAATAACCTAGGATAAGACCTTAAGTGTGAAATTTTATTCTTGATTATTTGGTTTTCCTATTATTATTAGTGTTGCTCACACTATTATTCTTGGTTTTAGTCAATGGCTGGAACCCGAAGGAACCGTGTTAATGCGGAATGTGACGGGCAATGCAATGATTATCCCCCTGAGCAACCAAATGTTATGGGAGATGGAATGAAAAATCTTGTAGCCATGCTCACACAACTTTCTCAAGCTATGAATCATGTAGGACTTCCAAACAAGCAAAGGAAGGAGCAACATTCTGTTGAATCCTTCATGAGGCAGCGTCCACCTTCATTCAGCGGGTCTACTGATCCATTAGTTGATGAATAATGGATTAGTACTACTGAAAAGATATTTTCAGTTCTTCAATGTTTTGAATATGATAAAGTTATCTTAGCAGTGTATCATTTGGAAGGTGATGCTGATCAATGGTGGAATCTTATCAAGAATACGAGGCAAAGAGATGAAATTGGGTCCATGGAATGGGACGAGTTCAAGAACTTATTTTTCAATAAGTACTTCCCTCTTATTCTTCGAAAAAATATGGAGAAGGAGTTTCTTGAACTAAAGCAAAAGAATGATGAATCTATTGGTACCTACGAAGCAAATTTTACAAGACTTGTAAGGTATGATTCTGGGGCTATTATCCAACCTGAGAGTAAGATCAATCAATTCTTTAGTGGCTTAAAACCAAGTCTTCGAAGGGCGTTAGCCATAAGGGACTTCAATAGCTACGAGGAAATCGTTCGATGTGCTCTCAAAGTTGAGATGGAGATTGGAGTAACCCATCAGTCATATGGGTTTGATAAGAAGGGGAAAATGGAATTCAAATGAAAATCTAAAGAGCACACTGAAAAGAAGATGAGTTTTCCCTTATACTCAAAGTGTGGAAAGAAACATGGAGGTAGTTTTCTAAAAGGGACAAGTAAATGTTTCAAATGTGTAAAGGAAGGTCATCGGGCATTTGAATGCCGCAATGATGGGAAGAAGATGTATAATGATTCAAACAAAGGAAGGGATACACAGAATGAACCTACTACACTTCAATGTTTCAAGTTCAAGGAGATGGGGCATTATTCCAATCAATGCCCAAATCCAAGGGTTGATGATGATGGTCGACGTCAATAAACTCGTAAGGCTAAAGACAAAGGAAAGTCACATGCAATTTCTATCAGTGATGTGGAGTACGATAATGATGTGATGAAAGGTACACTTACCATCCACTCTAAAGTAGAAAATGTTTTATTTGATTCTGGATCCACCCACTCTTTTATTTCTGAAGAATTTTCTAAGGGTATCACCGTATTACCTCAACAATTAGATGTTGAGTTAGCTGTGACAACCCCTAAATGGTACAACAGTTTCATCAAAAGTTTATAATTCTTCTCCGATTGAAGTTTGTGGGAAAGTGCTTCCTGCAAATCTTGTGATCCATCCTATAGTGGAATTTGATGTGATTCTTGGAATGGATTGGATTTCTTTATATGGATCTCATATCAATTTCCAAAGAAGGGAAGTCACATTTCATATTCCAGATCAATCTATGATCGTATATCGATGCAAGGATGAACATAACCTTCCAGTGGAAATTTCTTCCATCTTATGGGTCTTGATTCCACTAAATGAAGGTTATTTATCTCAAATGGTTGGTGAGAAACTCACAATTAAAAATATTCCTATTGTACAGGAGTTTGATGATGTCTTTCCAGAGGAATTACCGGGTCTTCCACCAAATCGTGAAGTTGAGTTTTCAATAGAACTCGTACCGGGTGATTTGCCTATTTCAAAGACACCTTATAGAATGGCCCCAATTGAGTTGCAGGAATTGAAGAAGCAACTCTAAGAAAATCTTGATAAGGGATTCATAAGCCCTAGTGCATCACCTTGGGGAGCACATGTTCTTTTTGTTAAGAAGAAATATGGATCAATGAGACTCTGCATTGATTATTGAGAACTTAACAAGATCACTATAAAGAACAAATATCATCTCCCGCGCATTGATGACTTATTTGACCAACTATGAGGAGCTCAATACTTTTCCAAGATTGATCTTCATTCAGGGTATCATCAATTAAGGGTCAAAAGGGAGGATATACCAAATACGGCTTTCCGTACAAGGTATGGACACTATAAATTTATATTGATGCTATTTGTTCTTACTAATTCCCCTGCTATCTTCGTGGATCTGATGAATAGAGTCTTTAGAGACTATCTTGATCAGTTTGTGGTAGTCTTTATAGACGATATTCTTGTCTATTCAAAGATCAAGGAAGAACATGAAGATCACTTGAGAATTATATTGAAGACCCTGAGAAAAGAGAATATTTATGCCAAATTTACCAAGTGTGAATTTTGGCTTCAAAAAGTTGCATTTTTGGGTCAAATAATCTCAAAAGAGGGGATATCTGTGGATCCATCAAAAAAAGAGGTTATCGAAAGATGGTCGAGACCAACAACAGTAACTGAGATCCGAAGTTTTCTTGGTCTGGCTGGATATTATCAACGTTTTGTGAAAGATTTTTCACGATTATCTAACCCACTCACCAGGTTGACTCGGAAAGGAGTTAAGTTTGTCTGGACGGAGGAATGTGAAGATAATTTCAAGGAGTTGAAAAGAAGGTTATCCAGTGCACCTGTGCTCACACTGCCTTGTAGTGGAGAAAGGTTTGTGATCTAAAGTGATGCATCCAAGAAGGGATTGGGGTGTGTTCTTATGAAAAATGATATGGTGATATCTTATGCCTCACGATAGTTGAAAATCCATGAGCAAAATTACCCAACTCATGATTTGGAGTTAGCTGCGGTAATCTTTGCATTAAAGATTTGGAGGCATTGCATTTATGGTGAAAGGTGTGATATTTATACTGATTATAAAAGTTTAAAGTATATTTTCACACAAAAGGAGCTGAATATGCGCCAAAGAAGATGGTTGGAGCTGATTAAGGATTACGACTGCTCAATTCATTACCACCCCGGGAAAGAAAACAAGGTGGCAGATGCATTAAGTCGACAAGACCATGCTAGCTTATCCATGACGAGGATCACAAAAGATCAAATATTTATGGATTTACAAAGGATAGATCTTGGAATTATAATGAAAGGGGAAAATCGTATCTTTCTCAAATGAATGTTCAACCATCTATACATGTGAAGATTAAAGAGGCACAGAAAGAAGATGTAGAGTTACAAAAGAAAGTGAGAAATGTTCCTAAATTCAACCTTGATTGTGATGGGATAATAAAATTCAGGAATTGGGTTTGTGTTCCTCCCATCCCCGAATTAAAGAAGGAGCTGCTGGATGAGGCTCATAGTTCTTCATTCTCTATTCATCCGGGAAGCACGAAGATGTATAGGGACCTGAAAGAGTACTTCTAGTGGGATGGCATGAAAAGAGATGTTGTTGAATATGTCTCTCGATGTTTGGTTTGTTATCAAGTTAAAGCTGAGAGACAGAAGTCTAAGGGGATGTTACAACCATTACCCATACCCGAATGGAAATGGTAAAACATCACTATGGACTCTGTCATAGGACTTCCTAAAACATCCAAAGGAAATAATGCTATCTGGGTCATAGTTTATCGTCTTACAAAGTCTACACACTTCATTGCTATTAGAGAGGATTTCTCTCTGGATCATCTTGCCAGGATATATGTAAAGGAAGTGGTAAGATTTCATGGAGTACCACTTTCTATTATATCTGATCGGGATTCGAGGTTTACCTCAAATTTCTGGCGAATTCTTCAGCATACTCTGGATACAGAGTTGAGTTTCAGCACTTCTTATCATCCTCAGACAGACGGTCAGTCTGATAGAACAATTCAAACTCTAGAAGATATGTTGAGAGCTTTCTCTATGGATTTAAAAGGTGGTTGGGATCAACACATACCTTTGGTGGAATTTTCTTATAATAATAGCTTTCACTCCAGTATTCAGCTGGCTCCTTATGAAGCTCTCTATGGAAAGAAATGCAGGACTCCAACTTGCTGGGATGAAGTTGGGGAAAGAAAGCTGTTAGGACCTGATCTTGTTGATGAGATGGTAGAAAAGGTCCGATCTATTCAACAACACATAAGAGAAGCTCAGAGTCGACAGAAAAGTTATGATGACAAACAAAGAAAAGACCTAAAGTTTGAAGTGGGTGATAAGGTGTTCTTATGAATATCTCCCTGGAAGAGGGTCACGAGATTTGGAAAGAAGGGGAAGTTGAGCCCTAGAAATATCGGTCCTTTCGAAATACTGGATCGTGTTGGGAAGGTAGCTTACCGATTGGCGCTTCCACCGAATCTCTCTCAAGTTCATGATGTGTTCCATGTATCTCTCCTGAGAAAGTACATACCTGATCCTTTACATGTACTCATCTCAGAAGTTGTACCACTGGAGAAAGATCTTTTTTATGAAGAACAGCCGATAGAGATTCTGGATCGTAGCGAAAAAATCCTACGAAACAAGACCACTAGCTTGGTGAAAGTTTTATGGAGGAACCGCCAATTAGAATAAGCTATATGGGAGCTTGAGGATATGATGAGGGAGAGTTATCCTCATCTGTTTGTTACAAAGTAACGAATTTCGAGGGCGAAATTCATTTTAAGGGGGTTAGAATGTAACACCCAAGACTTTTATGAGAAATATTTTGTTTTTATGTTATATAAATCATCAAAGGAATCTTTCACTACACACATCACTTTCTTGGCTTTCTTTACACACAATCGTGACCTTCCTCGATAGCTTGCGTCGTACGCAATACCAAGTTTCACTAAACAACGATATGCTATTAAAATATTATTAAAACTAGCCGTTATGAATAGTAATAACCACTTTTTGAAATTTTATAAATTTTATTTTTCAAAATGGACTTCATTTTTGGATTCGGAATATCGAAATTAGCCTAGGGTGAAATTTTGGTATTTTTCTAAAAACTTTCAATTTTTGATTAATAGTGAAACCACTAAGTGGTAGTTAAAAAAACTGAATTTTTCATAAAACTTAATTTTACCGCTTCTGGGAGTGGAATTTCAAAAATCCGAGACACACGGTTGATGTCAATAAGTAAAATGTGGTTCAATGAGATGAAAATAATTTTTGGTGAATAGTGACTTTTTACTTTTTTTTACCACGGTTAAAAGTAAATAGGGTGATTAAGGGTAAAAATGATATTATTATTACCCTAACACATGTCCTAATTCTATTGGATAAGTGTAATTCGACCAAAAACAACATTAGGAATAAAATATGACCATTTAGGCCCACTTGGATTAGATTAGGACATTTATTATCAATTTATTTAAAGAAGGGTTAAAATAGTTAAAATCAAAGTTTAATAACTAAATAATTTTTTAATATAGGGTTATACATATGATAAATTCGACTATAAGTATTAATTAGAAAGATAAAAATATTTCCCACATAATGGTATTTTATTTGTAATTTTTAGACATTAAATAATTTAATTTATTTATGACACAATGATGATGCAGTAATTATCTTATTAATGAAATATTGACATAATTGATGTTATAAATACCCAAATAAATGTAATTTGAGACTTTTTATGAATTAAAATAATTTTATAGGTTAATATGACATGTTAGTATTGATTTAATTAACTTTTTTCGAACTAATCATTCTGTTATGATTTTCACAAAAATCAATTACTAAATAGTGTCAAAATTGACATAAAATGGTTTTTTAAAACAAATATTATATTATTAATTTTTATTATATTCCTAAAAATCTAAGGTTCGGCCAAGGTACTTATATCATTATAGGTGTATCATTAATGGACCACTTGGGGGTCTCTTGGATGTATATGGTAAGTTTATTAACTATATAATATAAAAATACAAAGTGACATGGTAAATGTCAATCTAATTAACTAAGAGTTAAAACTAAAAGATAAGGTTAATATAATGACCTAAACTTGTCTAAATTCTATTTGATGAGAGGATTTAGACCCATCCCCGCCTTATCTTAGAAATAAATCAATTTGGAGCTATTTAAAACCGAATTTGGCTTTATAATAAAATAATATTTTTTGTTATTCCAAAGGTGCCCCTCTCCTCCCTTATAAAAGGGCACCTCCTCCCCCTCTTCCTCACACCACTTTGAGCCTTCAAGATCGTCCAAAACCTGCCAATTTCTCCTCTCCACTTCCCTAGAAACATCCTAGAGGTTCTAGTATTCTTCAAAAACCTATTTTAGTTCCCTAAAAGGAGGTCTCAAAGAAGCACTTCAAAGAAGAGGTAATGTCCGTTACCGATTATTTCATCTTTATTTCTTCTTCCACTTCTTATTCTTTAGTTGTTTCATTATGAAGTAATAACATAAGTATCACTCATATAATTATATGTTATTATAAGTATGAAACAACCCTATTTCACCATCTATCCATCCTACGGAAAAAGAAATCACCGCGCGTGCGTACGTACGGAATACCGTCTCCACGCCGTGGTGTAATATATTTTCCCCCACCACCTTACTTGGATGGGTATAATGGTGTAAATAATAATTATTTATGATTACTGTAAAGTTATATTGATTCTGAAATAGTATACATACACTCCAATACAATTCCACGATCATGGGAACGATATCTTCGCTCGTGCGTACGTACGGAATACCGTCTCCATGATGTGATGCGACTCGTTCTACATGATATTCATTGCATAATGATTATATAAATGAATTGAATGAATTAATATGATATATATTACACTAATACCATTCTGTAAATGATGTATCTATAACCTAAATAGAAGAATAAGAATTTATTTGACAAAACACGCATAAGAACAAAAAGTAATAAACACCCGAATAACAAGTAGTAATGAAATATTACTAATAAGAAGCTAAAAATATGACCATATATAATATCATAACAATAAGTATGATTCTGGAATAAGTCAATAACATTATTTAAATCATTATAAAGGAGGTTCAGACACTTACGAAGCAAATTGGACCTAAGGTAAGGGAAAATATCACAATCTCATTTTTATCCGAGATTGTTTATACTTTGGTATTTACTGGGGTGTATTTTATCATCCACATCCATGTTTCCTCAATATGTAATATTATTTCCATCCACCTAAAATTGTTTAAATCAAATTTTACCCTTCTGTGAGTTTTAGTAAAAGATATGAAAGGAATCTTTTGTCATTTTTCGTACGAGGTACTCTTTGACTTTTCCGACAAAAGTACGAGAAGAATGTTTTTTTTAACTTATACGGAATGAATGGATTTTTAAAACATTATTTCCAAGAAGCTTCCTTTAAAAGTTTTCAAGTTTATTTTTAATCAACTTATTTTATTTTAAAATTGTATGACATGTTAAGAAAGGAAAAAAAAAATTGAAGTAGAAAGGATATTTTCCTCAAGAATGGAGTTCAAGTGTTTTATCAAAATTATTTTCCAACTAAGATAATATAGGGTTCTGTTTCTATCCCTATTATTACATTGATTTTATTATGTTGTGATGGAATTATTTTTATGAATTCCTTTATCTTATATGAATTGTTTTATGATGTCACGATGTTTAAGATTCCAATTTTTATTACATGGGTTATGCTATGATGTATGGTTTATGATTTTGTGGCACACATAAGAATGGTATCATTATGAGATGAGTGGGACCTATATCTCCCTCCAATGCATTGGGTAAAGATTTTATATCTCATGAGATAGACATGGCTGGAACGGTAGGTTAAACCGGTTCAGTGAAACAGGACTGAAACGAGGAGTGAACTCGGTTCAGAAATGGACTTTGTCCACTAAGATAGTCTTGGCAATGAGTCTTGACTAATAAGAAATGATTCTCTATGATTATGTGTGTATGCCACAAAGTTTCATGTTTTAATTTATGATTATTGGGATTACATTTCACTACTATGATTTATCCCATGTTATGAAATTATGATCTCTTTTGCAGGTTAAGATTTCCAAAAGTTATGTTCTTATGTATATGATGTGATTGATATTTCTTTTGTTTACCCTTACTGAGCATTTGAGCTCACCCTTTTGTATGTTTTATTTCCCCAGGTCAGGAAAAATATTATTAAGTAGGATATGCCAAAAAGGGACTCTAGATATGATTAAATAAATGGGAGGCAAAGTAGATGCTTTATGAACCAGATGTTTATATTTCCCAGTTTCTGAAGACTCTATACCTATACGGTCCTTTCCTGGTTTTGTTATATGTTGTAATAAGTGTGCTTCAATTTTGAAGTACTAACAATGTATGTAAAGTATGGGTCGTTATAATTTCTAGGATACTTCTTCCCATACTTTTGGAAATTGGGATGTTTTACTTTATTTACCCCATGATACTTTTTCATCACACTACCAAAATTGATATCCATTCTCCACTTTTTATCCCTAGACCCACAAGACCCATGAGATTAAATGATCTCTATTTTGACTTTGAGGGAACATCAAACAATTTACTCATAGATTTCAAAGTTCCAAATGGATGTGGATCTTCATAGACTCAACTTTATCCCACCAAATAAGTGATCAAATTTACAATTGGAGTTAATGAAAAGGGAAAAGTCATATCTACAAGTCTCATAAAGTTTTCCTCATATGCCCAGATAGATTCATCATCCTTTTTCTTGAAGTTAAGGAAGTCCCTGTTTATTTTTAGTTATAGAGTGCATGGAAAATATTTATCAAAGAACATTTTTTGAAATTTTTTACACTCCATCACTTTGATCTTCTTATTGGGATTCATATTTTTTATTAATGTACCCCATTGATTAGATTCTCCTTTCATATGATAAAAATAATGCATGAACTTGTCTTGATTAGAGAATTGAATTATAGATAATATCTTCTCAATGGATTTGATTTGTTGTTCCATGATTAAGGGATTATAAGATACACTAAAAGTCAGAGGCCTTTATCACATAAAGGTCTCAATTTCAACTTTATCTTTATTAGGTGGATTTGGGAATTCATCGTAATTCATGTTTCTATTCAAAAACTGAGTCAATTTAGAAAGTATTATTATGAATTTCATGATTCCTACTCCTATTAGGTTGGGAATCACATTTGGGTAGTCATCACAATGCCCCTCACATTGGTTGTTGGCTTGGTTCCTCTTATTTCTGGTCATTAACTAGAATAAAGGAAAAATTAAGGATGCATATTTTTAAACTATTAAACACATAAATGGGAAACCATTAAAATTAAAGAGATAATTGATAAATTACATATATTATTTAACCTGTGAATTTCTAGGTTTGAATCTAATTTATCTGTGATCTATTTCCTAACATAAAATCTTATGGTCGTTTTTGTTACCTTCATAATGGTTTGTAAAGTTCAAGTGGAATTACCAAATCATATCCCCTGGGATTTTTAAACTATGTGTGTAGCAGGGTTTGCTATCATGCACCAATTGATAATCAAGTTTGTCTCAATGCAACTTTTTCAGGGTTATTACCCTTAGGTACAACTATGTTAGAGCCACATCCACTTGAAGTATCCAAACATGGATTTATTTTCATGGAAACCACTTACTCAATACTTTAAAAAAAATTAGGGACGTATTATTATGTTTATTATTATTCCTAAGGATTTTACTATATTTTCTAAATCCTAATCCCCAAAAATAACTATACTCTACTCTGACACCTACTATGATAACTCATATCTTTAAAACATCTTAATTTGTGATTTATTAAATAAAGTTACACTTAATAAAAACCTATAAGATCATGAGGCCAAATGTATTTGGGTAATTAGGTACACAACACATAAACTTCAAACATGGGTACAACAACATTATTTAAAAACTTCACAATATGTAATTAAAATCCATCTAACTTATAAAAATGCACGAGATAACCTGAGGAAATGCATAAGAAATGGGTGATATATAAAACCTGGTAATGGAATAATTGAAGTATAACATGATGAAATTATTGCATGTTAGTTAATAGGAATATCAATGAAACATAAAATGTGTGAGAATCATAAACATGAATATTGAAGCATGATATATGATGATAATAAGAATGAGATATAGGAATGTGGAAACAAAATAAAACATGACATCATAAACATAATTTGAGGCTGAACACCAAGAAAAAATAACATAACATGCTTAGGATAACCTCATGTAAATCATACTATAATCTCATGAGATAAAAACATTACACAATGCATCAGAGGTCTATATAATTCTGGGCTCACCCATCACATTCATAACATGTACATGCATAAGTGTGCCACATAGATCATACAACATGAAGATTTTTTTTATTAGTTTTAATCTCATGATCAAGAAGTGTGAGTTACATACATTGAAGTCCCCAATCAATTAATTATAAGTACATCTAGGTTATTACCTTTGATTTGAAATTCATATGAGTATTTACTTTACAAATGTTTGGTATGAAAATCACAGGATAATTCTGGCAGCTTAACAGGGGTACATAAAGATTCGTGGAATGGTTTAATGAGAGGGAAAGGAGTATCTAGTCACTTGAAAATCACAATTATAGTCATATGGATGTGTAAGAACATATAAAAACATGAACAAATGGAAATAAAAATAGATAATATAAATAAGGTGCTTGAATAAAGAGGATAATGAAATGATCTCTTACCTTGTGAGAACGCTTCTAAAATTTTGGTAGGAGCTTATTGAGAGATTGGGGAAACCTTGTAAGGGCTATAGAGAGTTAAGGGTGGGGTAAATTCATGCTCTAAGGGTTTTTAGTGGTGAGTAATGAGAGGTTTATTGAGTTTTCATATCAAAAATATAGGGGGTTATTTATTAATTTCTAAACTTAGGTTTTTGACTTTATATGATAAAGTAGTCAAAACCACAAAACATCCCATTATTTCTACCAGAGGAGTAGATTTAATTATTTTATAAGTCCAAGAATCTAACTAATTAAAATAATACCCTTGGTGATGTGTAATTGAGTCATATTTATAATGAATTGGTTTTAAAACCTTAAAATATAATATGGGTTTTGGAGGATTCATTAAGGGTTTGTAAAATTAATTAAATATTTGAAGGTATTGGGCATGAAGCAGAAGCCCCAAAACCTATGATTTAAAAAAATCCACAAAATATCGATATAAGATCGTCGTTTTTGGTGAAACTCTACACAATTACCAGCCAAGAATATCATGTAAATAGGATTAAGCAAAAAATTAAAACCATAAATACACGGTTCGATTTGAAGCCGTGCATTTTTTCCACCATTTGTTTCTGGAGATATCTGCTTGAAAAATACAAATTAGAATTATTATAGATCATCCACACATTCCTCATAAATATTTTAGAGTTTTGATCATCTAAATCTGGGTGCTAGCGTAGAGATATGATGATGCCTTCATTGTTCCAACAATCACTGCATCACTTTTCTTTTGATGCACAAGAGAAAGCTCGATCCATTTACTTGGATTGAGATCTTATCTCTCTCGAAGGTGAAAGAGGATATATAATCTACCAAATATATTTCTATGAATAGTATTTAGTGAGATCCTCTCCTCTTCTATATATAGTGTTTTATGTAATTACCTATAATTTCCTCTCTGACTCCCGAATAATTAACACACTATTTAAAAGATATTTTGACTACTACACTAAGTCATAAATATCATTTATTATTATTATCACCTTCTTGTAATATAATAACTATATTATGTGATAATACTCAATCCATTAACTCGACTCATAATTCTTGAAAATATTAAATGAACCTTGAATATTTTAAACTAATATTCATTCAAATAATATTTTCCATGTATTTACTTTAAAAATTTAAAATAAATTTAATAAATAAATTCAATGTCAATTATTATTAACATGAATAATATGAATTTATTTATTACTTGGTGATCATATATCCTTGGACAAAACCCAGATCCCAGTGGTGGGTCCCACCATGTTCTATATATCTATTCAACTGAATGTGGCACATTCTTGAATACACTATTGTGTGTGACCCTCTAGGCCCTTATCTTGATAGTAGTGAATACTATTCGTAGACCAAGAGCAAGATCAAGAAACCCATAATGGCCCCTAAAGAGATAAATATAGTAATATCAATGACAAAAAACCTACAAACACTCGTTGTGTAATATAATCTCTTTGTCTTTAATATCTCATAAATAATAACACACACCTATTTCATTGTCCTTTTCTTGATTTATTATTAATTAATATAAATGGATGGATTTAATCTCAACTACCATGGTCATGGTCTTATGAATGTACTACCATCCTGATTAACCAAGATCGAGATATATTACTTCCTTAACCTGGAAGCGAAAAAACCTTTCTTAGCCATTCAACCAATGTCATACCATCAATGATGCTCCCAACACAAGATACCTCACCATGATTTCATTATTATGGTTTTTGACTTGTATCAAAGTACGTTATCAAATGGAATGCATTGATAATGATCTAAAGTATTGAGACCAATACACATGTTTGTAGATAGAAACATCCAATGACACTCAAAACATGTGGTGTTTCTATTGGTGGGTATGTCCTCATGATATCACTACTACAGATCACCAAGTGTGAACTTCATGAGAATAAGTATCAATTATTATGAGCCCCTAACGCTTGATAATCAGATATCTATTGTTTCTTATCTATAAGATGTATTTAGACCATAGTAAAAATATTTAAGATTAATTCCATAGTATCTCGAGGTTCTCATTATATCTTGGGATCTTCTATAACCTTTTGATACGATAATTAATCTATGGAAATTACCATTAAATAGTGGATAAGGAAAATTCTACACTATGATGGTAAGAATACATCAGGTATATCTAACTGTATACATTATATGGTAATCAAAAGTACTATATAGTTGGGTCTATAGAACCCACTATTACAACACTCCCACTTATACTAGATCCAACTTGCTAACCATCCTTTTTAACTCTCGCATGATTAAGATCATGTTTCTACTGATCCACATATTTAGTTGCTAGACCTACCATAATTATTTCATGTGGTATTTTTTCAATTTTTGACCACATATCCTTGATTAAAACTTATCAATAAATGGTATCCCCAATTATATCCCTTTTTGACTTTAAAAACTTGACATATTGGCTAGTAATAATATCATATTTTACATTATAATAAATCTTTACTTACTGGGTGCAATTCCAAGAAGTGGAACAAATAATTGCATATAAGTGCTTATTATCTACCTCAAAAGTTAAAACATACTCAGTATTTGTAGTTATGGATGCCACTAGATTTTATGATCTTATCTCACTCAACACCTTAGCCTAACTACAATATTAGATCACATGGATATAAGAAAGACTAGTTTGTGTCCCCTAAAAATTGGTTTCCTTTATTCTCCACATACCAGGTATATATCCTTTGTACTTTCCAAAGTAAAAAATGGATAGTTCTGACTGCTTCCCTTACAATGATCTTGGATATAACTGATATTTTTCTACTATAAAGTATATCCAAAAAATATAAATTCTTGTATATATCATGGAATATGTGATTTATCCATCACTAAAGAGTATGTAATTCAACTCACCATGTTAATCTCTTACTATGTGCCAGACATGTCAACCTGGAGAGATATATGCCATGTTACATTGGTAATAATTCTCTCTTGAACTATTCCAACTTGTATTTTTCAATACCATGTCACTATATATACAATTAACAAGGTCTAAGAAAACATTAGATCTACCTTAGTATATCTTGTTCCCTAGAACTTATATTGCTACTATGAGTAAATCACTACAGAATTACTTTCATCATTGGTATTAACTAACTATAAGAACAATATCTATTTTCCATATGTTTCTGAACATATTTTACTTGTAAAATAATGGCTCTATGACTAACCTATGGTAGATACATGGAAATCATTCATTCTAAATGAACATTTTATGATATCATTGCTTATTTCAATCATAAACTATATTCTAGTAACTTGCAACCTTTATTATCATTTTGTGATATGACCATCCCTTTCTGGTGGTGTCATATTGACACCTTCCATGATTTGTGTTCATGACATCCAATTCTCAATAACATGATCATAGATATTAGCTATGATAATTAAAATTCTAATGGATTTATTCATAACGTATTGGTGCAACCAATCGAGCCTTATTGGTTCTATGCTAGTACCATACATGAATAATCTAATTTGAATACCCACTATAGCATTCAAAATAATAATACCCTTTCCGCTTTGATACAAAGAATCCATTATTGAATTTTAATTGATATTTTCGATCTCAGTTAATATCCATATACTACTTACTTGTAGGAATTATTATTCTCCAAGAATAATGGATCACCGATCCCAGTGAATTCAAAACCATAACTATGGTTTTAACCTTCCTATGAAATATGTGTCTCTAGAACATTCTTTTTCTACATGCACTTGTGGAACTAGTTCCTATACCAACTATATGTGCATCTCTAGCATTAACTAAACCAAAGTCAATCTAGCTCCCACTTTCTCATATAGAGATGTGAACCCTTTTATAGAAATGTAGTCTATCACTTTATTGGAACTTTTCTATCTTATGGATTTATATAATATCCTAATAAATTGTTAGGATAATTACTTAGATGCACAATGCGTTTAGCTTGATTCAAGTTTGTTTATATCCTGACAGACTCTTTACATATAAACACATGTCCTATAACATAATGTATTTCCATCATATTATGACTTATATGATATCCATTTTTCATTATAGTTGGCATATGGTTATGGTATATCTCTGTTATTTGTGAAGCATGTCATGAAATATAATAGATATTTCTGTAAGTTTCAACATTGATACTACTTACATCATAACTCTGATGTAGAAAATGTGCATTTAGGAATTGATCTATGATACATTTTTATTGATCAATGTTATTATGTAAGACTTCATCATTGATCCCCCTCATTAACATCAATTTTATGATGTAGATAAGGTAATGTGCATTTACGAATTACTCCAAGAAAAATTATATTGATCAATGTTTTCTTGGTCAAGATATTCTTTGGCATGCCATCCCAAAATAACTCATATCTACTAACCATACATATATAATACTTCAATTTTTCATTCCTTAAGCACTTAAAGGAATATAATGAAGTATATTTAACACTATATTACCCTTGGAATAGTTCACGCTCACTTTTTGAACTAATTATAAAATCTTTATGGCTTACCTTTATTTCTAAAGGGTTTTTTTTCAAAACTAAGTAGATACATTGATAATACCTAAGGTGTTTAGATTGATTGGGTATAAATACCATAATGGGTATATCATAAATGTCTACTTTAGTTTTTCTTGAAAAAGTTTTATCTTTCCACAACTAGGTAAATAAGTCTTACATTTTTTATATTCATCAGGTATTGCCTATGATTCATGTATCAATGAACTATTAGTTTAGTATTCAACACCAAAAACAACATTCATTTTGGAACTTGGAATAATGTCTCCTTATTTTAAAAGGACACATGAGATGAATGTTTTGGTTATACTCAATAATATTTTTACAAGAATCATTTACTTGTAAATATAGAAGTCATATACTTCTCACCGCTGAATTTGGAATCACCCTTTCTCAGCCACTTGGATAATAGACCTGACTTCTAGTAACACTTAAATACTCACTTGTTTATAGTATTTGAATACAAATATTATTTTAATATTGTATTTAAAACCCAATAAGTAATATTGAAACATTTATTTTATATTGATGAATATTTCTGAAGAAGAAGTTATAGATTGCTTCTTTAATTCAAATTATTATGATTAAACTTCCATAACTGTATTTCATGATATGTGAGGAAAATAACCTATCATTTATTAAACAACCTCATTGCATTTAAGTACATTGTGAATGTGCTTCTGGAATTACTTTACATTGGAATTTTCACATTTCCTTTCAATTTTTTCACCATAAGAATTAAAGATTAAATTATATTTTATATTCTTATTTACTTGGAGAACATTACCTAAATAGGTGATGAAGCATTTAATCAATATTGTTAATTTTGTAACCTAAAATGAGATTGGATTAAATGGGTATAGAAATGGGATGACATGAAATATCATGATCTTCCTTCCAATTTAAACATAGCCAGTGTAATCATCACATTCATATCTTGCTTCACTTTATCCTTGAAAACTTCTTGAAGATGAGAATCCATGTTATATCACTCATGTCCTGATGTAGTGAACACAACTGACATCAAACATTGATGATAACATAATGACATAACCATCATATGCTTTATGCATGATTATCCTATAAGAAAATTTACATCCTCACTTCCCGAGGTAGTTGAATAGGTATTGGGGGAACTAGCACCTTGAATTTTCAATATCATATTATTTTGCACAAGCGCCTGTACTACCATTATAAACGTGTGTCAATGTGGAAATTTAATTTTTCCATTATTTATCATAGTATTTATTGTGGTATAACTTTCCATTTTCTACAAAAAAGTAAATTCTATCAAATTAGTACTTTTTTATCTTGATTACCGATTTAGACATTTTGATTAATTAATTAAATCATTAAATGTCTCCCACTATTTTATCAAATTCTATAAACCCTTTATACTAGAATCATAATATTATATTGTTTTAGTGTTATAGTAGCAAGGATCCATGAACCTCGCCTCATAGTCTATAATCTTTGGCTACGCCACTACTTGGAGGGTTTAAGGTAGGTGTTTGACTAGCTAACTGTATCAACTCATGGTTCCTTGATCTGTTGAGTAAAGTTCCAGTTTCTAAAATCATAACTTGATTTACTCAACAATTACCTATAAAATGATATCAATTTAGATTTGTATAATCCTTACTACCACTTTAGTAAATTCAACCCACCACTCTTATAATAAATTCTCGGTAGTAAGAGGCACCCTCAACTTTGGTTGAAAAGCACTCCAAACACCTCGTTTTTTCCAAATTAGAATGATGGAAGGTGGTTACGACTTAATATTTCTTTGAGAGTTTTATTATTTTTATGTGATGAAAATAAATAATTTTCTATCTTATAATCATGTACTATGTGA
This sequence comes from Viscum album, assembly GCA_963277665.1. Lineage (NCBI taxonomy): Eukaryota > Viridiplantae > Streptophyta > Magnoliopsida > Santalales > Viscaceae > Viscum > Viscum album. The sequence goes on from OY728132.1 coordinate 774,337,519, forward strand.
TCTCACTCACAACTGGCCATGCAAAAAATAGAAAAATATCAATCGCATCACATGTTCATTTTATCTTAGCATGTTTGTTTATTATTCTATGTGAATGCACAAAGTATACACATGTAAAAAATAATAAACCATTCTAAAATAAAATGACGATGTGATCATGATCCAAAACTAATGGTTTATTCATTGAGTGAATAATGAATCAACCTAGACCCTAGGGGTGATACCTTGAGTCGTGTCACTTGTGACTCGAGTTACAGCGCTTGCCCATCCAATGAATTAGAATCATATCTAGTGCGTCATCATAGCTCAGCGTGTAGTGTGTAACTACTCGTCTTCGTCATTATACAATAGTACTTTCATGTAGGCAAGGGGGTCTTGGGAGTATAAAATACAACTCCAAAAATTCAGCATGCAAACCCTTAAACATTTAATGAAAAAGATGATTTGCAGATCACCATTTATTAAATTAATTATTATAAAACATGCATTGAAATAATTAAATAAATAAATAAACACCAAAAATGAATTGCTCAGTCTTAGAATCATGATCAATCAATGCACATTAAACATGCATATTTAAATTAAATTCATAAATAAAATTAAGCTTTCATTAAATTATTCTTGAGGGAAAATGTATTTAATTAAAAATTCACTCTTATTTTTAATTCATCAATTCTCATCATTCTATCCCATTAATTAATTTAATTTTAAAACCAAAAATTAAATTAAATAAATAATTTAAACACCATAAATTAAATTAATTTAACCCATAATTTTAAAATTAATTTTTTAAAATCAAAAATTAATATTTGATTAATTTAATTTAAAAAATAAATAAATTAATTAATTTAATTAATTTTTTATTATTTAAAACTTTACCCAAACCTTGAAAACTCCGACTAGAGTTTGTGCAGGTCAGGTTGAACCTGCGCAGGACCATTCGGACCGGCCAGGCTCGCCCAGACCCATACGGAGTCGGGCAGACCTACCCAGAACTATTTCAAGGCAAATCTGGTATGTGCAAAGTGGTAATGGGGAGTACCTCACATCCCTCGGCTAGAAGAAAGCCAACATAGGAAAGGCTTTCACCAGGGTCAGCATACCGAAAGACCAATAATTCAAGGGAGCGCCAGTTCTTGGCCAGAACTGGCCAAAGGTGATGTCATCTGGCGAGGCGACAGCAGATCTCTCTATGGCATTCGGTAGTGGGATGAGGGATCGACGGCAGACCATGGTAGGCAGCTATGGTGGGATGGCGGGAGACACCTTGGTCACAGTGGTTTGGATTTTAGTGCTGACGAAGGTAGAAGTGGTTGTCAGTTGGTATAGCCACTAGTTCTAGAGGGGGGAAGTCACATGGTGCCCTAATGCAGTAGTACAGAGACATCAGGTGGTGGACGATTCAAGATGAGAGGAGTAGGGACCGACAAATCTGGCCAAAGGGGCTTGGTCTAGCGGGATTTGAGTGGCTTGATGATGGGGTGTTAGTATATCTAAGAAGGGTCATAATTGGTTGGGGGTGAACGCGAGGTGGTGAGGTCCAGTGGTGGTCAGCTTGTGGTTTGGGGAAAGGCACACTAGAGAAGGTGGTTCACCACTAGGTGCTCTCAAAAGGGAGGCACGGTCAGCCGGATTGGTTAGATTGGGGTACTATGTGGTCGGTGGTAGGAGCCGACACTAGGAGAAGGCTGAGGAGAGTAGCCCTGGTGGTCGTCATCCTAGAGGGAGGAGGCTCACCCAGGCATCCCCAGTAGGAGGGTAGTGTGAGGGGATAGGGGGACCCTCCCCTTTGAAAACTTTTGCCACCTTTTTTTTTACTTCATTTGATTTTATTTTAGCCACATGCTGACCCGGAGAAAACAAAAATAGTCACCCTCTTATTTTTAAAATAATTTTTTTTTCTGAGAAAAAAATTTCAAAAACCTAATACCTTAGTCTTAGAAAAATAATATTATTATTATAATAATAATTTTATTGTAATAAAATTATCAGTGCTAGAAATTACTTTTCCAGCTATCAAAACCCCAACCAGTGTCCTGGTTCAATAGTGAAAGCCCACGCCACTAGATTCAGGTATAAAATCAACATATAAAATATATATGTTTTTTAAAATTTATAACCTGGAGTTTATTTCAATCTGTAATGAAACTTTGGATTGTCGTAACTTGGCTATCTGATGTCATATTTTCACATCGTCTGCAACGTTGGGAACGGAACGATGCCCTTTATGAAATTTAATTAAAATTTAATTTTTTCCTTGGCTTAAAATCATCACACATCTCTCTGATACCAATTGAATTTACTAGGAATGCAGTGGAAACATTGAAACTGGGTATTTAAAAAAACCACCAACAATTGACATGAGCTCATCGTCATCGATGAAACGTTTCCAAATTACTAGCCAAGGATCTCATGTGAAGATGATTAAGCACAAAATTAAAACCATAAATACCTATTTTGATCCAAAGTCATGTGTTCATCCACCGTTCATCATCAATGATCATTGCTCAAAGAATTTGAATTCAAATTCCTCTAGATCATACACATGTGCTTCAAAAATCTGTGGGAGCATCGATTGTCGAAATCTAGGTGCTAGCGTGGAGATCCAAAGATGCCTTCAATGCTCCAATGATCACCATATCACTTTTCTTGCGATACGCAAGAGAAATCTCAATCTATTTACTTTGATCAAGATATTATCTCTCTAGAATGTGAGAGAGGATAGATAATCTCTTAAAGATCTTATCATGAATAGTATTTTGCAAGTGTCTCTACTCCTTTATTTATAGTGTGTTATGTAATTATCCAGAATTTCCTCTCTGACTCCTGAATAATTAACACACTATTTAAATGATATTTTGACTACTACACTAAGTCATAAATATTATTTATTATTATTATCACCTTAATGTAATATAATAACTATATGACATGATAATACCTAATTCATTAACTTGACTCGTAATTACCACAAATATTAAATGAACCTTGAATATTTTAAACTAATGTTCATTCAAATAATATTTTCCATATATTTACTTTAAAACTTATAAAGATATTTAACAAATAAATTCAATTCCAATTATTCTTAACTTGAATAATATGAATTTATTTATTTCTTTGTGATCGTATATCCTTGGAAAAAACCCAAACCCCAGTGGTGGGGATCAACATGTCCTATATACCTATTCAACTGAATAGGGAAGATTCTTGAATATGCAATTATGTGTGACCCTCTAGAACTTTATCTTGAAAGTAGTGATTACTATTTGTAGATCAAGAGCAGGATCTATCAACTCATCATAGCCCCTAAAGAGATAAGGATAGACATACTAATGACAACCAACCTATGAACACTCACTGTGTAATATAATCTCTTTGTCTTTAATATTTCATAAAGCAGGACACACATCCATTTCATCATCATTTTCCTACTTTATTATTTTTTGATCTAACTGGATAGATTTATCCTCGACTGTCATGGCCATGATCTTATGAAAGTACTACCATCCTGATCAACTAGGCCCGAGATATATTACTTCCTTAACCTGGAAGCAACAAATCTTTTCTTGACCATTCAACCAATGTCATACCACCAATGATGCACCCAACACAAAATACCTCGCCATAATTTCATTATCATGGTTTTTACCTTGCGACAAAGTATGTTATCAAATGACACACATTGGTAATGATATCAAGTTTGGAGACCAATACACATGTCCATAGATAAGAATATCTAATGACACCCAAAACATGTGGTGTTTCTATTGGAGGGTATGTCCTCATGATCTCACTACTAGAGATCACCAAGTTCGAACTTCAAGAAAAGAAGTTTTAATGCTTATGATTTCCTAGCACCTGATAGTTAGACATCTACTTCGTCTAGTCAATAAGATGTATCTAGACCATATGATATATATTTAAAATTGATGTCATGGTATCTAGAGGTTCTCATTATATCCTGGGATATGCTATAACCTTTTGATACAATAATTAATCTATGGAAATTATCATTAAATAGTTGACACAGAAAATTCTACACTATAATGGTAAGAATACATCATGTGTATCTAACTGTATACACTATGTGGTAATCAAAAGTGTTGCATAGTTGGGTATAGGGAACCCACTACTACAATAATATCTTCAAAAACACATTATTTTAAAGGGGAGATATAATATTGGTCATGGATACTCTTTATAGTATTTATTACATCACTTTTAGGCTTTTATGATGTCATAAAACAATATGTATAGTTATACTGTATTTAATTTTGATCCAAAAATTTGATTGTCTCTGAAAATTATGAAAAATCACTATTGGATAATTTTGAATGTTTATTTCAAAAATAATATTTATTCTATCCAAATATGTAACACCCCAAGATTTCATAGTGTGTTATTTCTTCAAAATAATTCAATAACTTGAACTACACAGAACACCGAGTTCAATCGCACCATGACTGACCAAACAAGCCATTCAAAAGAGGTTATGAATAGTATTAAATAAATTTTAAACTTTATATAATCCTTATAATTTTAGAATCCATATTATGAGTTTCTTAGACAAAATGTAAGAACAAATTCATTTTCAGTATTGCACTTTTATCAACTTTTAATAGTGAACCCTTTTTAAATAAAATATTTTAAACTTTTTGACTAAATGGGGACATCAAAAATTTAAAATGAAACATCCCAAGCTTCCACGGTACGCTTTCCTTTGAATAATACAGTAGCGTGTGTTGTACGCAACTTCGAGTTCTAACACACACCACAACCAATCAAACTAGCTGTTATGAATAGTAATACCTACTTTTTGAAATTATATATATTTTATATTTCAAAATTGACTTCATTTTTGGATTCGGAATATCGAATTTAACCTAGGGTAAAATTTTGGAACTTTTCGGATAACTTTAATATTTTGATGAATAGTGAAAATTACTAAATTTTAATTAAAAACAACTTTTTTAATCAAAATAATTAATATTGATAAATTATGAATTTGAGTGGTTTTAAAGTATATTTAGAATATATTTTTACCATTTAATTCAATTTTTTTCATTGGACATAATTTTACAATTAAACCAGACATAAACAAGTGTCAATCTTTTGATAGTTATTATCTCTTAAAAACACGCTTTTTGTTTTAACAACGGCAATTAATTTTAAATGAATTTCTGCTACTTCTGTGTTTTGAATTTGGAAAAATGGATTCCATATTTGGAATCAGGATGTTTAAATTGTGTAAATAGGTAACTTTTATTTTTAGACATTTTGAATAATTACTGCGGTAAATATTTTATTTATCATGGTTAAGGGTAAATCTGGTAAATAAGGGTTAAAAAATAATATTATAATAATACTAAATTACCCTAAAACGTGTCCTAAACTTATTGGTTGATACATGTTCGACCATAGTCATCTTTGGGTCGATTTTGGGACCTCATGGAGCCACTTGTAGGTGATAGGGACACTTTATTTTAATTAAGTTAAAATGAATACAAAAATGACACAAGCATATATCTTTTAGAAAAACAATTTTTACATAGGGTAATATATGTTGGACTTTCAACTATAAATATTCATTATAAATATAAAAAGATTTCCTACATAATTATATTTTATTTATAATTTTTAGAGATTACATAATTTAATTTATTTATGACACAATGATGGTGAAGTAATTACCATAATAGTGAAAATTTAAAATAATTGATATTATAAATACCCAAATAAATAAAATTTGAGACTTTTAATGAATTAAAATAATTTTCTAGGATAATATGACATATTAGGATTTATTTAATTAACTTTTTTCGAAGTAATCATTCTATTATGAGTTTCACAAAAATCAACTATTGAATAGTGTCAAAATTGACATAAAAGAGTTTTTAAAACAAATATTATATTATTAATTGATATTAAATTCCTAAAAATATAAGGTTCGACCAAGAGACTTATATAATGATAGGTTCCTCATTAATGGACCACTTGGGGGTCGCTGGGATGTATATGGTAAGTTTATTAACCATATAATATAAAAATACAAAGAGACATTGTAAAAGTGAAACTAATTAACTTAGAGTTAATACAGAAAGATATGGTTAATATAATGACTCAAACCTGTCTAAATTCTATTGGTTGAGTAGTTTTCGACCTATCCCCACCTTAAAATTTAAATAATAAACTTTGGATCCATTAAAAACTGAATATTAATTTATTATAAACTAATATTTCTAGCTTTTCCAAAGGTGCCCCTCACCCCTCTTATAAAAGGGCACTCCTCCTTCTCATTTCTGCACACCTTCAAAGCCTTTTGGTTCAGACAAACTCTGCCCAAATACTCTCCCAACTTCTATCACTACAACCTAGAGGCCTTAGTTTGATCATAAATCCAACCTAAGGATCCCTTTTTGATCAAATCAAAAGGAAGAACCCGAAGAAGAGGTAATGATTTCACCACCCTTTTCCAAGTTCCTTTCTTCTTCCACTTCTTCTTCCTTTGTTATTACCATTCTAAAATAATAACTCCAGTATCATATATATATACTGTGATGTTATTATAAATATGGTACAACCATATTCAGTATTTTATCCACCCTTTGAATAACATGTCACCATACGTGCGTACGTACGGCTTACCGTCTCCACATCGTGGTGTAATTGTTATTCAATATATTATTATTTGGATGGGTATAATAATGATGTGTAACTCATGTAAATAATAAATATAACATTTTAATGATTCTGTATATATTATATACCATCCATTTATATATTATTTTAATATTAAAAGAATGATATTGTCGCTCGTGTGTACGTACAAACTACCGCCTCCACGAACGCGATGAGATTCATTCTCCATCGTATCCATTCAAGTATAATTATCATTTGATGATTTAAAAATGATGTTTAAGGACTTGATATCATTCTGGATATGAATAATATACAACCTATCTATTACAAACATGGCTTACGTAACAAAACATATAAAATAAAACGAGTAAGTTAACACCCGAAACAACGATAATACTAAGATATTATTAACAAAGAAATGTTAAAAGATAATATATGATATCATATGAATGTATATAATTCTTGTATAATTTAATAACAATTATTTAACTATTATACATGAGGTTAAACTACCCCAACCAAGGAAAAGTACAAGGTAAGGGTTTATTTCACAATCTCTTCATTATCTGAGGTTGTTTATACGTAATAATCTACTGGGATCTCTTTATCATCCACATCCATGTTTCTTAAAAATATATTTCAAAACATTTTTACTATTTAAAAGAATATGGGTTAAAGTAATTTATACCCTTGTTTGACTTTTTATAAGAGTTTTATAAAGAAATCTTTCCGTCGTTTTCCAAACAAGGTGCTTTTTAACCTTTTCAACAGAATTAAGGTAAGAATGTTTTTTTTAACTTATACGGCGAGTGCGGTTATTTTCTGCCGTTATAAAATCATCTAAGCTTCACTTACAAGCTTATAAGAATATTTTCAAAGAAAATGTTTTATTTTATAAATATATGACTCTTAAATGATTTCAAAATAGAAATAGATATTTCTCTAAAAAGAGTTTTGATTTCATCTATGTCAACATCCTTTGATGGATTTTACGCTTATTTGAAGTTGATTTATTATGATACAAAACTTCTATATTGTATTGAAGGTTTTGTGATATGTTTGACTATGTATGTGCTATTTTTATACCATTCATAGTTTATGGTGAAAGTATTGACATTTCTTATGCTAGTTTTAATACGAATGTTTATGTTATGTTTAAACCTTTTCATATGGGAATGCATTGGACTTAATATGTGACCGGTGGAGCCCACTATAGCTCCTCGATGCATCGGTAGGTCTCATGAGACAAACTAGTGTCTTGGAACAAGGCCTTGGAAAAATCTTATTTGTAGTCTTGGCACGAGGCCTTGGCTATGTGGTTATGATAGTCTGGCATTATGCATTCCATCGTTATGAAAGTGGTTATTGATATTGCATGTGATTATTCGATTAGTAGAATATCCATGTGAATAAGTAAATGGCATTATTTCATTTTACCTTTGACATACTATGTTGAAGTTCAAGTTTAAAAGGCTTTTGTTTTAGTTATACATTGCCTTAAATGTTTATTCTTATTTTTGAAAGTTTCCGCTATATTGTTATCCTTACTGGGCATTTGAGCTCACCCCTTTTCTATGTTTTATTTTTCCCAGGATGTGAAGAAGTAATTTATGAATGACCTGCAGGGATAGTATGTCGGGATATGAGTGTGGTCTATGAATAAAATATGTTGTTGTAGTAGTTTTTCACTTTATGATGTAATGTAAAACTTTATGAATATATCTAGTGTTTCCAAGGCTACTAAACCAATCAGTCTTTCGAGATTTGATCTTTCTTGTGATCATGCCAATGTTTTGTAATAATGCACCGACTCTGGGTAACTAGGGTCGGGGTGTTACAGTTGGTATCAGAGGAAGTTTAGTACAAACCTTGGAAGCTAGATTTAGATAAACTCTGATTAGAGCAAGTAGACCTAAGATGAACTTTGAGGATTAGTATAGAAGAAATTCCTAGAATTTTGGTATTGTAGAGATTTTGTGAGTTTTTCGAGCAATACATCCCTGTCTGGATACGAGCAGGTAGAGGCGGCTCTGGCACAGATGTACCTAGGGGTAAAACTCGAAAACACCGCTTTGAGCTAGACTCGAACGGGAACTGGTGCATGACAATGGGCCTTGCTGCACTCTTGGTTACGACACTCCCGGGGGATATGCTTAGGATAATTCTCATTTTCTTTACAAATCATTATGAAGGGTTTATGAGAATATACATCCTCAAAGAAAACATTTTTATGATTATGGATTATATCCATAAACTATTTAATTTATGTTATGTGTTTTACAAGTTTGGGATTAGGTATTGTTATTCATAAACTAATCTAGTGTATGTCATTGTTTAGAAATGGTGCCCAGTAGAAGGAATGAGAACTCCAGCATTGCACATCATCCAAAGAGAAATAAGGATCATATCTTTCATGGTCTTAAGCCAGAATTTATAAGAGAAATAGTCTCCCATGTATTATCATCATATGAAGAAATAATATCATGTGTTGATAAGATAAGTAAAGATTTTACTGAGTCCTATGGATTTGAAGGTAAGAAAGAGAAGAAAAGGAGGGAAGAGAGAAATATGGATAAAGGGAAGAGGGAAAAGAAGAATTTTCCCATATGTGATAACTATGGGAAGAAACACCCTGAAACTTTCCTGAAAGGAATGGGAGTTTGTTATAAGTGTGGAGGAAAAGGGCACAAAGTACATGACCGCAAGGGTAAGAAAATGGTTTCAAATGTACAATGCTTCATTTGCAAGGAGTTTGGACACTACGCGAACCTATGTTCCAGTCGTCAGACTATGCCGCAAGTGATGCTATTGGATAATAATCAAGTTATGATACTACCACAGATGAAGAGGAATGATTAGATTTCTTATGTTGATTATGTCATTTGAGTGTTGTATCAACAATGTACTTGTAATATTAATTATGGAGTATATAAGGATTTTACTGTAGTACTATTTCATTAAGGACTTGAGATTGTGTGGAACAAAGAAACGTGAATTAATAGTAGGATAAATTTTTGGAAAATATATGGTTGAGAGAATGATAAACCATAATATAGTTATAATACCGAGGTAGTGATTTTTGAATAATACATGATTGATTTGGATAAATAATATTAGATATTCTTGACTACCTTGAAACTGATTAATGATTTGTATATTCCATCATTGTTGGGGTTTAAAACATTTTTGGATTAAAGGGGTATATCTATTATTATTTAAGGAATAAGGGGTCATGAATGTAATCAATAAGGTTTTATGGTAATTCAGGATGTTGCAGTGTTATAAAATAATACATGATGAAGGTGTTCACATGTTATTACGCAGCAAAAAGGGATCTTCATTTTTTGGAATAAATTATTTTGGATAGTTCTAGTTTTGATTATTTTTGGATTTCCATAAAAGGACAACCCTGAGGTTGGGCGGCAACCCGTCGCGTCCGGCAAGGCCGCGAGACTTGAACCCACAATCGAAGGGCGACAAGGGTGTATCACCTACCACTGACCCACGTGATGTCCGGGATTAAATAGTGTAGTTTTTTTTAAAAAGATCTGGTAGATGAATTATAAATTCTTTTTTTTTTGAACCCTATAAGAATAGGATAAATCGAATATATTTTTTTCGTTCTATTATCTTTTAGAGTGAAAGATGAGTTTGTGGTAGAAATTAGTTAAAGGATGGAACTCTACTTGTCAAGAATATATTTTTCTTCTTCTCTTATTCTATGAAGAAATTAATTCTTATACTTTATTTAAGGAATCCGAAAACCAAAAATGTGTTATCCTAATACCCTATGTTTTGTTGAACCGATGGTATTTCAAATCATCATAGATTGATGAATTTAAGGACCTCAATTTTACACTTGTTTGTGATTGATGACCTCAATCACTACCTATAAATATTTACGTTTTAACCCCTTTAACCTTAAGCAAACTAATGCCTAGATCTGGATCAGACTTCACGGGTTGAATTGGATGTATTGGCATCCTAAGATCCTTAATGACCTTGCCTCATGTTTTGGCACTCCTGTTAGATTGGATCAGAAAACTTTTGAGGGGGATCTTGGTTATTTTGCTAGAATTCTGGTTGATGTAAACCTGGAAAATAAAAGGCCGGATAATGTCACTCTGATTTCTAATGGTAATAAGATTGTTGTTAAAATAGAATATGAACGTGTTCCTTATTTTTGTGAGGTTTGCAAGATTGTTGGTCATTATGTGGTGAACTGTAGGATGCTTCAAAAGAAAGTTTATGCGGTTCCCAAAGAGAAGGATTGGAAGGAGGTTAATTGGAATAAAAATAATAAGAAGATTTTTGTGGAAAAGGAGGGTCTATTAAAGGATATACCTGGTCCCTCTAGAGTTATAGTCACTTCTAATAAATCTTGGGCAGATATCTCTGAAGATGTTGAACAAGGTAGGATTCCTGATCTGCCTAGTCCTCCTGCTAAGTTTGGTCAGGAAATGGATAAATTTGGTGGATTCACGTGCATAGAGGATCACATTTTGGATCATAATTTATATTCTGAGATTCATGACCTGATCATGTTTTCAGAATTGGTGGATAACATTTGTGAGCTTGTGGTTTCTTTTCAGGATAGTGAGAATTCTGGGTTTTCCCAGGTCTTTATTGATCCTGTTTTTGCACCCATCACCTCCCCAGTTCAGGTGGTTAGATCTCCTGCTCCTCCCATTGCAGATTCTGCTTTAAAAGGAGTGGAAACTGCTTCTTTCAAGTCATATTCTGCTCCTTTGGAAGAGGTGTTCGAGGCCCCTTTTCCTTCTGGTGGTACTACTTCACTGGTTGAGGTTATTGAGGTTCCTATTGGTCCAGTTGGCATCCTTACTGATGTTGTTAAAAATGTAAAAGGTACCATCAGCAGTATGGATATAAGTGATCTTATATAGGAGGACTCTAATACTAAGATAAAGGCTGGAAGGCCTCCTATGTCTGGAAAACAGGTTAATGTGGGGGTCAAAAAAGGGGGAAATCATCCCGGTCTTAGGTTTAAATGAAGCTTCTTTTCTGGAATTGTCAGGGTTTGGCCAATCATGATACTATGAGGTCCCTTAGGCTTTTCATTTTAAAGCATAGGCCCCTTCTTATTGGTCTTTCTGAACCCAAAAGGGTTTTTTCTCCTAATATTTCCAATTTTGAAAACCTTGGTTTTAATTTTGTGGAATCCAATAGATCCTCATCGGATATTAAAAGGTTATGGGTTTTGGCTCATTGTTCTTTATCCCATATTTCCCTAATTTCTAATTCTGATCAGCATGTCACATGCTCTTTCTTTCTTCAGGGTTTGCAACATTTCTGCTCTTTTATTTATGCCCATAACTGTTATCAGGGTCGTAGGAATTTATGGATGGATATTGGGTCTCTCAATTCTTCGATCTCTGGTCCGTGGTCTATTCTTGGTGACTTTAATTCCATCATGAATTCTGATGAGAAGATTGGAGCCATGTCTAATGTCATCTCTTCTAGGGAGTTCAAAGCATGTATTGATAATAGTGGGTTGATTGAAGTTAATCTTGTTGGGGCTAAGTATACTTGGTACAGGAAGGTTTTGGACCGATTTGTTGCTAGTAGAATTGATAGGGCCTTTGTCAATGAGGCTTGTCTTGATTTCTGGGGTTCTTTTTCTTGTATGACTCTTTCCAGAATCAACTCTGATCATCATCCTATTTTGGTTGACCTTGTGAGTAAGGATCCCAAACCTCCTTTGCCTTTTATATTTAATAAGGCCTGGGTTAATCATCCTGAATGTAGAACTATTGTTGAACAAACTTGGAATTCTTGGAATGGTAGGGATAATGATTTTGCTTGCGTCATTAAGCTCAAACTTCTTAAAAGAAATTTGAAATTCTGGAGTAAATATCGTTTCAGTTCCCTTGATTCTGAAATTTCCTCTCTTGAGGATTCTATTCAATAAATGCAGGCGCAGAATTCTTCAAATAACTTCTCTAATGATATTTTGGGTGAGACTCAGCTGGTTTCCAAGCTTAATAATTTGTTGAATCTTAAAGATGCTTTGCAAAGAGATAATTTTAAGGCTAATTGGTTGAGAGATGGGGATAGAAATTCTAAATTTTTTAATTCTTTGTAGAGAATTAGGAAAGTCTCAAGGCCTCTCTCTTTGGTTAGAAATGGGAATAATGTGTTTGATAACAGAAGGGACCTTTCTAAGCATGTTGTTTCTTATTTTAAGGATCTCTTTTCTGGTTATTTCCCTCTTGATGATCTTGTGGAGAGTATTATTCCGACTCTTGTTAATCAAGAGGATAATTCCAGTCTTACATATATTCCTTTGGAATTTGAAATTAAAGAAGCGACCTTTAGTCTAAAGTCTGACAGCTCCCCGGGTCCAGATGGTTTTGGGAATTTTTTCTTTCAGACTTACTGGGACGTCATTCATGAGGATGTTTGTAGGTTGGTTACTCATTTTTTTAAAGGTGGCTCTCTTACTCAGAGTCTGAATGCTCAATTCCTTGCCCTTATTCCAAAGACTGAGAATGCTAATGAGATTCATTTGTTCAGACCTGTTGCTATGATCAATACTATTTTTAAAATTATTTGCAAAATCTTGGCTACTAGGCTGTCTTCTATTGCCAGTAAGATTGTTTCTCCTAATCAGTTTGGCTTTATTAAGGGTAGGTCTATTCAATATTGTCTTATTACTGCATCTGAATGTGTTAATCTTCTTAGGAAATCCACAAGGGATGGTAATATTGCTCTCAAGTTGGACATCAGGAAATCTTTTGATACTATAAATTGGAATTTCATTTATAAGGTTCTTCGTTTTTTTGGTTTTGATGATGTTTTCATTAATTGGGTTAAAATCATTTTCGAGTCAGCTCGTATCTCTGTCCTTGTTAATGGCTCCCCTGAGGGCTTCTTTGCTTGTTCTAGAGGTGTCAGACAAGGTGACCCTCTCTCGGCCATTATTTTTTCCATTGTAGAGGATTATCTTAGTAGATTACTTTCTATTATGGCTGGTAATGGGAATCTGTATTCTATTAGTGTTGGTAGAGGTTTTGTTGCTCCCACTCACTTGTTATATGCGGATGATATTATTCTTTTCACTAAAGGGGATAAGAGAAATATTAAAAATATTAAGCATGCCCTTTTGCATTATGAAAAAGTCTCTGGGAAAGAGATTAGCTGGGACAAGTCCTTTGTTTATTTTGGAAGGAATTTTCCTATTTCTAGGAAGACTGGCATTATTAGGGATTTGGGTATTCATGAAGGTGTTTTTCCCTTTACTTATTTAGGTGTTCCTATTTTTTGGGGGAGGCCTAAAGCTTGTTATTTTTCTAATATTGTATGTAAAATCAGACATCATCTTGCTACATGGAAGGGTAAGTCCCTTTCCTTGGCTGGTCGGGTTTGTTTGGTTAGAGCTGTTATCATTTCTAAGTTTGTTTATTCTTTCATGATTTATAAGTGGCTGATCTCTCTTATCAAGAGCATTAATGTTTCTATTAAAAAATTTATTTGGAGTGGCAATATTTCAGAGATGAAATTAGTTACTGTTTCTTGGAATAATTGTTGTAAACCCTATGATGCTGGGGGTCTTGGTATTAAAAATCTTGAGGTGTTTAATGATTCTTTACTGGCCTCGTTCATTTGGAGGTTTGTCAATGATAAATCTAAGTCTCTGGACTTTCTCCGCTATAAATTCAGGGATAGGCTCAGGAATGGAGTTTTTAATTATCTGGATTCTTCTGTTTGGCCTGCTTTTAAATACATTTTTTCCTCTATTGACTCTCATGCCAGATGGCTTGTTTCAAGGAATTCGTCTTTATCCTTTTGGAAGGCCAATTGGACTGGATTTCCTTTAGCTGACTCCTTGTTGGATGATGATTTTAATATTGATATGGATGCTACGATTAAGGATCAGCTTGATAATATGGGGGGTCTCCCTAATCATATTGTTACTATTATCAATAGTTACTGTTTCTCTAACAGAGAGGATTTTTGGGCTTGGGAACCTGCTTTTAATGGCCTGTTGACTTCTAAAAATTTTTATTGTCATTCTCTATCTTTCAATATAGGGTGTAAATGGATGAGGGATCTTCATATGAACTTTATTAGGCCCTCTCGGTCTTCTTTTACCTGGAGACTGGCTCATGGGAAACTTCCTACTGATTGTTTCCTTCAGAAATGTGGCATCTCTCTCTGCTCTTCGTGTGTGTTTTGTCATCAACATAGGGAAGATATTGATCATTTGTTTATTATTTGTTTCAATGCCTCTTCAATGTGGAGGGCTGTTTTTGATATCTTTGAAATTCCCATGCCTAATATGTCTTCAATTCATCATTTCCTTCAAAGCTGGAATTTTATTTCGCTCTCTCCCCAATTGTTGGATCTTTTTAGAGTCACTGCTTCTGAACTCCTTCATTTTATTTGGTTTGCTCGAAATAAGATGATTCATGATAAATTTCCCTTCTCGGTTAGTGGGGTTTTATCCTCTATTCTTGGTGCTATGCGTAATGTTGTTATTCCAAGGAAGCATTTTTGCTTTAACTCGGTTCATGATTTGTCCGTTCTGAACAGGATATGTGTTAAGGGTAATTTCAAGCCTCCACGTGGTACTTTAGAAGTTCTCTGGAAGGAACCTTTTTTTGGTTGGATAAAAGTAAATTAAGATGGTGCTTCTAGGGGTAATCTGGGGAATTCTGGTTATGGTGCTATTTTCAGGAATCATAAAGGGGATGTCCTCGGTTGTTTTCATGGTTCTTGTGGCTTTGCCTCTTCACTTGAGGCCGAAATGCTTGGCATTATTGTTGCTGTCGATCAAGCTGTGCAGCGTGGTTGGGATAATTTATGGTTTGAGAGTGATTCTTCTGTTGTTGTTTTTGCAATTAGGATGGGTCTTTGTCACTTGTCCTGGAAGCTTACTAATCGCTGGATTAATTGTTTGGAGACTCTTTTTTCTTTGAATCATATTATCACTCTCGTCTATAGGGAATCCAATTCTGTTGCTGATGGTCTGGCTAATAAAGGTGTTAATGGTGTTGATTTTGTTTGGTTTGATCAAGTTCCTGATGATCTCCTTATTTTTATTAATAAGGACCGTGACAAATCCCCCATTTTTAGACTTTTGTAAGTTTCTTTTGGGGACTGTTTGTTTTTTGGAGTGGCTTGTTTCTTTTTCTTCAGGATGGCAGTAGAGCTTTGCTATGTCGAGTTGCTGTGGTTTCCCAAATTCTGGGAATCAGTGTGCTGATCTAGAGCAGGCTGGAGTCTGCAGAGTTGCTGGCTTCATTTGGTTTCCCAAATTCTGGGAATCAGTGTGCTGTTTGGAGCGGGCTGGAGGCTTAGTTGCTGTCTTCTTTTGGTGGATGGAAGGCTTTTATGTTGCTGTTTTTTGGCTAATAAAGGCCAGGGCTGATGGAGATTCTTCTGTCGTGGAGATTTCTTACTTGATCCGGCTTTGATCATCATTGGCGGATTTGGTGGCCTCATCCCATAGCCCACCCTTTTTTATTGGGTGTTTGTCTGCTTTGGTTTCTTTCCTTTTCACCTTAACCATTTTTTATGGTTTTGGTGTTTTTTGTTTGTATTTTTCTTGTATTGTTTTCTTTTCTCTTTAATAAATTTCCATTGATTGAATCCATATTATGAGTTTCTTAGACATAATGTAAGAACAAATTCATTTTCAGTATTGCACTTTTATCAAATTTTAATAGTGAACCCTTTTTAAATACAATATTTTAAACTTTTTGACTAAATGGGGACATCAAAAATTTAAAATGAAACATCCCAAGCTTCCACGGTACGCTTTCCTTTGAATAATACAATAGCGTGTGTTGTACGCAACTTCGAGTTCTAACACACACCACAACCAATCAAACTAGCCGTTATGAATAGTAATACCTAATTTTTGAAATTATATATATTTTATATTTCAAAATTGACTTCATTTTTGGATTCAGAATATCGAATTTAACCTAGGGATAAATTTTGGAACTTTTCGGATAACTTTAATATTTTGATGAATAGTGAAAATTACTAAATTTTAATTAAAAACAACTTTTTTAATCAAAATAATTAATATTGATAAATTATAAATTTGAGTGGTTTTAAAGTATATTTAGAATATATTTTTACTATTTAATTTAATTTTTTTCATTGGACATAATTTCACAATTAAACCAGACATAAACAAGTGTCAATCTTTTGATAGTTATTATCTCTTAAAAACACGCTTTTTGTTTTAACAACAGGAATTAATTTTAAATTAATTTCTGCCACTTCTGTGTTTTGAATTTGGAAAAATGAATTCCATATTTGGAATCAGGATGTTCAAATTGTGTAAATAGGTAACTTTTATTTTTAGACATTTTGAATAATTACTGCGGTAAATATTTTATTTACCATGGTTAAGGGTAAATCCGGTAAATAAGGGTTAAAAATAATATTATAATAATACTAAATTACCCTAAAACGTGTCCTAACCTTATTTGTTGATACATGTTAGACCATAGGCATCTTTGGGTCGATTTGGGGACCCCATGGAGCCACTTGTAGGTGATAGGGACACTTTATTTTAATTAAGTTAAAATGAATAGAAAAATGACACAAGCATATATCTTTTAGAAAAACAATTTTTACATAGGGTTATATATGTTGTATTTTCGACTATAAATATTAATTAGAAATATAAAAAGATTTAATACATAATTATATTTTATTTATAATTTTTAGAGATTACATAATTTAATTTATTTATGACACAATGATGTTGTAGTAATTACCATAATAGTGAAAATTTAAAATAATTGATATTATAAATACCCAAATAAATATAATTTGATACTTTTAATGAATTAAAATAATTTTATAGGATAATATGACATATTATGATTGATTTAATTAAATTTTTTTGAATTAATCATTCTATTATGAGTTTCACAAAAATCAACTATTGAATAGTGTCAAAATTAACATAAAAGAGTTTTTAAAACAAATATTATATTATTAATTGATATTAAATTTCTAAAAATATAAGGTTCTGCCAAGATACTTATATCATGATAGGTTCGTCATTAATGGACCACTTGGGGGTCTCTTGGATGTATATGGTAAGTTTATTAACCATATAATATAAAAATAAAAAGAGACATTGTAAAAGTGAAACTAATTAACTTAGAGTTAATACTTAAAGATAAGATTAATATAATGACTCAAACCTATATAAATTCTATTGGTTGAGTGTTTTTCGACCTATACCCACCTTAACATTTAAATAATAAACTTTGGAGCCATTAGAAACCGAATATGAATTTATTATAAACTAATATTTCTAGCTTTCCCAAAGGTGCCCCTCACCCCTCTTATAAAAGGGCACTCCTCCTTCTCATTTCTTCACACCTTCAAAGCCTTTTTGTTCGGCCAAAATCTTCCCAAATACTCTCTAAACTTCCATCACTACAACCTAGAGGCCTTAGTTTGATCATAAATCCAACCTAAGGATTCTTTTTTGATCAAATCAAAAGGAAGAACCTGAAGAAGAGGTAATGATTTCACCACCCTTTTCCAAGTTCCTTTCTTCTTCCACTTCTTCTTCCTTTGTTATTACCATTGTAAAATAATAACTCCAGTATCATATATATATACTGTGATGTTATTATAAATATGGTACAACCATATTCAGTATTCTATCCACCCTTTGAATAACATGTCACCATACGTGCGTACGTACGGCTTACCGTCTCCACGTCGTGGTGTAATTGTTATTCAATATATTATTATTTGGATGGGTATAATAATGATGTGTAACTCATGTAAATAATAAATATAACATGTTAATGATTCTGTATATATGATATACCATCCATTTATATATTATTTTAATATCAAAAGAATGATATTGTCGCTCGTGCGTACGTACGGACTACTGTCTCCACGAACGCGATGAGATTCATTCTCCATCGTATCCATTCAAGTATAATTATCATTTGATGATTTAAAAATGATGTTTAAGGACTTGATATCATTATGGATATGAATAATATACAACCTATCCATTACAAACATGGCTTACGTAACAAAACATATAAAAGAAAATGAGTAAGTTAACACCCGAAACAACGATAATACTAAGATATTATTAACAAAGAAATGTTAAAAGATCATATATGATATCATATGAATGTATATGATTATTGTATAATTTAATAACAATTATTTCACTATTATACTGGAGGTTAACCTACCCCAACCAAGGAAAAGTACAAGGTAAGGTTTTATTTCACAATCTCTTCATTATCCGAGGTTGTTTATACGTAATAATAAACTGGGATCTCTTTATCATCCACATCCATGTTTCTTAAAAATGTATTTCAAAACATTTTTACTATTTAAAATAATATGGGTTAAATTAATTTATACCCTTTTTTGACTTTTTATAATAGTTTTATAAATAAATCTTTCCATCGTTTTCCAAACAAGGTGATTTTTAACCTTTTCGATAGAATTAAGGTAAGAATATTTTTTTTAACTTATACGGAGGGTGTGGTTATTTTCCGCTGTTATAAAATAATAGAAGCTTCACTTACAATCTTATAAGAATATTTTCAAAGAAAATGTCTTATTTTATAAATATATGACTCTTAAATGATTTCAAAATAGAAAGAGATATTTCTCTAAAAAGAGTTTTGATTTCATCTATGTCAACATCCTTTGATGGATTTTACGCTTATTTGAAGTTGATTTATTATGATACAAAACTTCTATATTGTATTGAAGGTTTTGTGATATGTTTGACTGTGGATGTGCTATTTTTATACCATTCATAGTTTATGGTGAAATTATTGACATTTCTTATGCTAGTTTTAATACGAATGTTTATGTTATGTTTAAACATTTTCATATGGGAATGCATTGGACTTAATATGTGACGGGTGGAGCCCGCTATAGCTCCTCAATACATCAGTAGGTCTCATGAGACAAACTAGTGTCTTTGCACAAGGCCTTGGAAAAATCTTATTTGTAGTCTTGGCACAAGGTCTTGGCTATGTGGTTATGATAGTCTGGCATTATGCATTCCATCGTTATGAAAGTGGTTATTGATATTGCATGTGATTATTCGATTAGTAGAATATCCATGTGAATAAGTAAATGGCATTATTTCATTTTACCTTTGCCATACTATGTTGAGGTTCAAGTTTAAAAGGCTTTTGTTTTAGTTATACATTGCCTTAAATGTTTATGCTTATTTTTGAAAGTTTCCGCTATATTGTTATCCTTACTGGGCATTTGAGATCACCCCTTTTCTATGTTTTATTTTTCCCAGGATGTGAAGAAGTAATTTATGAATGACCTGCAGGGATAGTATGCCGGGATATGAGTGTGGTCTATGAAGAAAATATTTTGTTGTAGTAGTTTTTCACTTTATGATGTAATGTAAAACTTTATGAATATATCTAGTGTTTCCAAGGCTACTAAACCAATCGGTCTTTAGAGATTTGATCTTTCTTGTGATCATGCCAATGTTATGTAATAATGCACCGACTCTGGGTAACTAGGGTCGGGGAGTTACAAAATAATTCTCTAAATTTTAGATTTTACACTTAAATCAAAATCCTCGTTTATTGAAAAATAATTTTTTTACAATAAACCCTTATAAAAAATACATTTGACTTTGTAAAATTATATTATATTTAATATTTCATATACATTATTTAATAATAATATTTTATTAAAATATCATTTATTTCAAAAATTCTTGAATTCATCAAAAATATTTTCTTGAATGATACTATATATTTCCCAAAAATACAATTTGTGTGTTGTCATATCAAAATATAATTTTTATCAAACTCATTATCTAATCATTTAAAAAGTAATAATAAAAAGGAAAAATATAGTCATTATTTTATTAAAAATAAAATTATACAAATTCATACTTTTAGGTTCTAAATGCATAACTTCTTATTACACCAATATATGTCTTAAGAGTAATGTGTGTAATAGTGATATTTTATTGGGGTGATTTACTGAATATCGTTTGAGTTGTGATCTTGATGAGCTTGAACTTCTCCCATAAACAATTTCATTCATGCTTTAATTATTGAATATCAGTTTGGGTTTGGTCATGGGCAAATTCCAGTGATGTTATCTCCCTATAAAGTTCTAATAAATGAGATTTATAGGGTATGATATTATTTTTCGATGTCATTGCTTCACTACTACTGATATTCCATTTAACATCACACAAAAAGGATTTTAATAGCACTAAAAAGAGGCTATTAATTACAGCACTGTTAAAGGGGGTCTTTATCGGTGCTAAAAAAATGATGATAAAGACTTCTCTTTATTAGTGCTATTTCTAGCGCTGATAAAGGTCCCACATTATTAGTGCTTTAAATAGTGATAATAAATGGTTGCCTTTATCAATGCTATAAATAACACTGATAAATTGTTTCCCTTATCAGTGCTAGAAATAGCACTGATAAAGGCCTCATCTGTTGCATTGTGTTGTTTGTATAACAGCACACTGCAGCAAACTTCTATACACAAAAACAACACATTGCAACCTTCTATACACAAAATATATAATTTAATTGAAATAAATTTTATATCATGAATAAAAAACACTAATATATACATTTCAAACAATGTTTCGTATAATTACATTTACAATTACTATCCAAAAACAATTTAAAACATTAATGTTTTTCTTTGGAACCTATGATCCCCTCTCAAAAGGGTCCTCCCATGGTATCCATTTCATAAAAAATCACCTCAACCTGAGAAAAATAATCCACATAAAAAAGAAAAAAAATCTTATGTTGGTAATATTATAAAGAAATAAATTAAACATTAATATGAACAAATGCATTAAAAAAAGTCAACTTTAAATAAAATGACACTTAGAGTTATACAGATAACACCATGCATTTTATTTAGGTTCATCTAATTCCTACACATCACAAATGAGTTATGGATAATTTTCTTAATGTATCAAAACAATTTGAATTCATTTGCTCGGTTTTGAGTACGTTACTTGTTATTTTTAATGAAATTAAGGTCAATTTTAAATAAAGACACATTTGGAGTTATACTGATCACACCATGTGTGAGATTGAGGTGCATCTAATTCCTATACATCACAAATTACTTGAGTATCTTTGTCTTAAAGTATGAAAACAATCCGAATGTGTTTTCTCGATTTCCAGTATTTCATTTTTGTTTTCTACTAAAATATTATTTCAAACTAGAAACATTCACTTTGATTTATATGGGTCATATCATGTGTCAATTTGACATTAGAATATTTACTATATGTCAAAAATGACTTATGAATTGTTGTTCTAAATTATCAAGACAAACAAAGCACATTTTCTTATTTTTTAGTGAGTGACACATGTTTTGAACTAAAATGTAAATTTTAAACTAATAACAGGCACTTTGAGTCATACTGGTCACACCATGCGTCATATTGAGGTTCAGGTAATTATTATATGTCACAAATGACTCATAGAAAATTTCCCTAAATTATTAAAACAATATGAATGTGTTTTCTCAGTTTTTAGTATGTCACTTGTTCCTTTTTCTAAAATTAATGTCAATTTAAAATAAAAAGATGCACTTGGAATCATACCAGTCACACCGTGCATCATATTGATGTATGGTTGATTTATACACATCAAAAATGATTTATAGATCACTTTCCTAAAGTTTAAAAATAATATGAATGATTTTTTTCATTTTTGAGTAGGTCATTTGTCCTTTTTATTAAAAATTATGTCAACTTTAAATAAAAAAGATACATTTTGAGTCATACCGGTCACACTGTGCCTCAGATTAAGGTGTGTATGATTCCTACACATTACAAATGACTCATGGATATTTTATCTACATTATCAAAATAATCTAAATGTTTTTTCTTAATTTTTAGTAGGTCACTTGTTCCTTTTTCTAAAATTGATGTCAATTTTAAATAAAAAGAAGCACTTGAAGTCAAGTCGGTCACAACATGTGTCGGATTGAGGTGATTATGATTCCTACATGTCTCAAATGACTCATGTATCATTTTCCTAAAGTTTTAAAATAATAAAAATGTGTTTTCTGAGTTTTGAGTAGGTTAGTTGTTTTTTTACTAAAATCGATATAAATTTTAAATAAAAAAGACGCACTTGGAGTTGTACTGGTCACATTGTGCCTCGGATTGAGGTGCGTCTGATTCTTACACATCCAAAAATTGAGGTGAGATCTATTACTACATGTCCTAAGTGACTCATGGATCAGTTTCCTGAAGTATAAAAACAATATGAATATGTATGCTCAGTTTTCAATATGTTACTTGCCTTTTTTAATATAATTTCATTTTAAACAAGAAACACGCACATTAACTTATACTGGTGACATCATGTATCAGTTTGATATGAGACTGATTACCACATGTCAAAAATTATTTATGAATCTATGTCCTAAATTATCAATACAATATGAGTGTGTTTGCTCAGTTTTCAATGAGTGACACATTTTGAAGTAAAATATAGATTTTAAACTGATAACAGACACTTTGAGTCTTACTGGTCACACCATGCATCATATTGAGGTGCGGATGATTCCTACACATTCTAAATGACTTATTGAATGTTTTACTACTTTATAAAAACAATATGAATGTGTGTTTTTTTGTTTTGATTATGTTAGTTGTCTATTTTACTAAAATTAAAGTCAATTTTAAATAAAAAGACACACCTAGAGTCATACTGGTCACACCGTGTGTCGAATTGAGGTGTCGCTAATTCTTATACATCCCAAAGTCTCAAAACAATTATAACTTCCAATGTAACCATAATTACCAGTTTTTTTCTCTATCAAACTACCAACACTTCATGTTGATTTTAGAAAGGTTTTTCAGCTAAGAATGTCAAATCAATCTGCAGCGTTGGTAGTTCAAAAAATAAAAGAAATGGAAATCGTGGTAATATTAGTAGAATGAAACATGTTATCTCTTCCCAAAATATCTTTAAAAACAACTAAATAAGTATTAGATAAAGATGATAGGGAAAATAACTTACAAATAGTAGATAAAATTATGACAATATTAATTAAAAAGTAGTAGGAATTCACTTTTTCATGATGCTTGTATACATTCTTGAACCATAAATATGAAAGGAATCCACCTATATAAGAAAAAAAATCTTATGAGAGTAATAATAAAAATAATTAAATTAAACATAAATATTAAACAATCTACTACTTCTATGTAAGTCACATATTCATGATATTTGTTTACATTCTTCTATCAGGTATGTTGCCCATTTGTTTCTAAGAAAATATATATTGTCTTGTAAATATGAGTATTTTTATAGTCATAATTGTACTAGAAAAATATAAATAAAAAAGGATTAATAAATATTTTAAATGAAATAGTAATTAACTTCAAAAATACCTCTTCAAGGATGCTAGTTCGTTCACGAAATATGATATCTCTTATAAATTTACAAACATAATAACCATAATATTTTCCATTTGTTTCTTTTAAAAACTACAGAAACATTGAGGATAATAAGTAATTTGTTTTGATATGTGTTTGGATAGTGAAATACTATTATATATAACCTAATACTTTTCCAGTTTTATAACTTGTTAGGGTCCTTATGCTTAGCCCCTGTCCTTATTCCTTATTTTTCACAATATTGATGAATTGCCCAATCATAATAGAATCCTAATTAAATGATAATATAAATTATATAAATTTATGTTTAGTTCTAAAATGTCGGATGTAGTGTATTAAAAATTTACAAATGCCATCATGTGTGGTCGGTTTGTTGGGTATCCATGCAGTGAATCCAGAAAATAAATCTTTAGAGTGTCAAAATTGACCGAAATATTCATCCAATGTTGCCTAAAAAAAGAAATAAGTAATAAAAGTAATGAAAATATATTTTATATGATTAAATTGTAGATCTTAACCCCTATAATTTAGATATTAATAAGATTTTTTCATTTGAAAGTTTTCTTTCAAACAATTTAACCAGGCCTACCACTATTTCATCCTTTTTTTTTGGATTCTATTTTTGTTTGTTCTGTAGAAGTGGTGTGAGGACTAACGAATCCAAAAAAGTCATGGTGAAATCCCTTCAATTGTTTTTTATATATAAACCTACAAAAAATATGAAATGTATTTAGTCATAATTAACACAGTATATCATCTTTTGGAAAATCAAATCATGAAGACATACCTCATGTATACATTTACAATTGAGGCACTTAGCCAATCACAGTCGAGGATTTCATTTACATTCTCTATACTGATGTAGTCTTCACCTTTCTCATCATAGATATTTTATTCAAAATCAATTATGTGACTACTACCATTTTTTAACTTTTTATCCACATGAACCTTTAATGTTAGTAAATGTAGATATGAAACAGGCGGGGTAAATGTGCATTTGGAAGATCTTTTCAATTGGTTTGTTGATCCTTTAGATGGTTTTGAGTCGGTATTTCATTTCAACCTCTTCTCTTTATACATCTATAATAACATTCATCGGTTTAGACCTTTTCTCATTAATTGTTAAAAGTTTAGCTTGAAAAATAAATTGGAAATGAATACCTCCTTGTCAACATGTTTTTTACAAGATGTGATGGTCATGTGACGGACGTTCCAATAGATCGTCCAACTGTATGAATATCGTCGTCATCAAGTGGAACAGGTATCTCAGTGGTTGGATCATGATCTATGCTAATCTACACTCTCACATGACCTTTTGGAAGTGGTCTATAGTATAGACTGTCGTCTTGGATATTGAACAGTGTATCCCTCACTACAAGGTGATGGGTGGGTGTTGATAGATATAAATCACATTCATTTTCACCATGTATAATATCAGTATAGGAAAGGTATCGGTGTCTATCTGGTTCACATTTCACAGAAACAATTATTGTAATATTTATTTTCATGACTAAGACAGCTCTTTGAGTGGAATGGATCACCTCAAAGCTGGTGGGGTGTGGGGTGGTATCTTCATGCAATGGTTGTTATTGAGTTATTCCTTCTTTTTTATTCCCCCCATAAAAGTTGTTAGAAACTCTCTCTTCCATTGTAATTTTTATTCTAGGGTAGCTAGTCTTTATTTTATCTATTTAATTTCTTTTTCATTATCCTCCTCTTTTTTTCTCAAAATATGTTTGGGGTGTCACCCCAAAATCTGCACCTCTGACGCGGCCATACTGTTCTAGCCACTTCAAGGCCACCGATAGTTGGTGTTCATCCGGTATAGGTGTTGCTTATTCTTATGATTATATCAAGTATAAAATATAGGAAAATAAGTAATCATTGTTATGTAATAGTGATTTAAAGAAAAAAAATTATTATTCCATACTTGCACATGTTTCCCACACTTTTTATTTGTTTTCATCTATTAGTATCCCATATTTATTTACACGTGACTTCTTTCATAGCACACAACATGGGATGGAAGTATATTTGGATTTGGAGTCACAAATATTTATATAAATAGATGAACATAATTATGATGTTGTTTCATGTCGCATAAAAGTATTACAGTAGATTTAAAATACATACCATTTTTTTCAAGTGAAGTGTACCACTTACTTTAAGGTAGGGGTATGTTGGTTTTGTTTTCTGTTTCTTATTTTCAGCACTCGGTTGTTGTTTCAAAAATAAAAAAATTGTCAGTCAAAGTGATGAATACACGTATCATCAAAAAATGTATTACTAGCCACAATATACCTAAAAAGACACATCTGCATGATGGCCATTAAACACATCTCATGCTTCTTAGGTTATTAGGTGTGTATACATAAGTGGTGGGTGTGGGTTTATTTTTTCTTCAGTATCTTTAAGATGATGAATTGTTAAAAAAAATTAAAATCCTTTGTGAATCCTTCCAACAAGCATTAATACATATTTCATACAAAAGTCATCTATTATAAATGCACTCTACAAGGGATGATGGAGAGTGGGTCAATGTTTTATTATTTTATTTTTTAGTAAATAAATAAATGATATCATGATATTACTGTAATCTCTTCCCACATGAGTGTCTTAAGCATGGTCACAACATGGTTCCATGAATCTATATCAATTGGAACGAATTTTCATGTGATGATTCCAATGTAACTACTGAACATGGCCTTATTGGGGTTAAAATATTGGCCATGTACATTCTTTTCGACCTCATATTTGATGTCTTTTATTTTTTCCTTAATTATTTTTTCCTTAATGATTTTTTCTAACACCATCAAAATATAATGATTCTATTTTTCTTGCAGCATCAGTCCTTCATCTCTTACCAGTTCCTCAAATTCAACATCGTCAATATGTTGTTCTTCTATAGCAGTATCATCATCATGTGTAGATGGTCATTGTACCTCTACACTGGGAGCAGCAATTGGTTGAGAAACTTTTTGTTCCTTAGGATTTGGAGCACCAACACGTGTAAAAGCTCATTATTCCTCTGCACTGTGAGCAGCAGCAGGTTGAGAGACATGTTGTTCCTAAGTATTGGGAGCACCAGCATGTGAAAAATTCATTATTTTCATAAGTGGTTTAACATTTAATTTATATTACATAAATGTAGCAGCAAGAAGATAATAACATGAGATAACACAATGTATATTACAAAAAATATATAATCTAATTAAAGAATTCTCTTTTTTTAAAAGGATGAAGGGATTTTACCCCTCTATCGACTATCCAAATCCCTTAATTGTGATCTCTTCTAACATACAAAACTCCATCTTCATTCGGACTGTTGTGAAATGATTAAACATCCCAATGAAAGGTTCATCCTCAGTTGAATTTTCATTTAATCCTTCAATTGTTTTGGTTGATAACAGAATAATTGACCACTTTTGATTTGTGGGGTCTGGAACATAAAATACTTGTACTGTATGTGATATCATTATAAACTATTCATCTTTGTACCCTTCCTTACTGAAATCAACTGTCATGAATCCCAATTCATCTATTTTAACAATACTCCTATTATCAACCCACTTTAATTGAAAAATAGGCACTTGGAATGTTGTAAATCCAACTTCCATATTTTTTTGATGATACCAAAGTATTACATATTTTTGTAAATTGGATTTTTATCCTTAGTACCAGAAACATGCATCGCTTCATCTACAAGTGTAACTACACTATTTTGCATGGTACTGTCTTCATCATGTTCATTTGTATAGAATGTATAACCATTAATTACATAGTCATTGTATGATAATACATACACACTTGGTCCTCTGGCTAGTCATCGAAATAATTCTAAAATTGAATCCATATTTTCATCTGACTCCTTAAATATATGGTCCTAAAACCATCCTATAAACTATTGATTATGTGTATTTTATATCCATATTTATTCCCTTGATGGATTAAAATGCCTAATAATTTCTTTTTAGGTTTCAAAATATGGGGAAATCTCCAAACTGTTATGAAAAATGTAAAGGTGGGCTTACTCCTGATCTGTAATATTGATTGTGACAACATCTATTCAAGAAATTCCTTCACCCACAAACCACCTAGTGTGACGAGATTTTGGTAGACCAATGCTTTCCACACTGGATAGGTATTCGGTACATAATTCAAATGATTCCTCAACAATATATCACTCTGTAATACAACCCTATGGCCGAAATCAATTTTTGACATACCCTTTCAAAATATTCATATATTGTTCAAGGGGGTACATCCATCTATAGTGTATAGGATCACATAGTCGAATCTCTCTCACCAATTAAACCATCAAATGAACCATCATATCAAATAATGTTTGTGGTAAAAACATTTTCAATTCACATAATATGATAGAAATTTCTCTTTCCATAGTCAGCAATTTCGTCAGATCTATAACTTTATTACATATAGCTTTGAATAAGAAACATAGCTTAGTTAATTTATGATGAACATTCTTAGAAAAAATTTGATGTAAATTTATAGTAATTATATCTTGAATCAAAAATGGAATTCATGTGATTTAATACCCTTTAACTTTAAATCAATAATTGAAACAATATTCTTGATATTTGATGGATACCCCTCTTGAACCTTTACATCATTCAAGGAGTTGAAAACTGATATCTCTCTTACCTGAAAAGAGTGTAAGTAGTTAGAGGAACAAAATTTCTTTTTTCACCCTTCACTAGCACCAACCCGTATCGTATTCCCATTTCAACCCTATCCAACCTATCCTTAATTTCATTCTTTATTTTTTCAGGTGCATTTAGCAACGTACTGATGACACTATCACATAAATTTTTTTCAACATGCATAACATCAATAAAATGTATGACATACAGACAATTCCAGTATAGTAATTCAAAAAAACTGATCACTTTTTTCAACTAGTTTTCTTAAGGTTTTTCAAAAACAGCTTACCAAAAGTAGTGTCCACATCTTTTACTTTCTCAAATAGTTGATCAACTATTAGTGGAGATGGTGTTGTGCGTTCTTTTGAACTTCCATCAAATGATGTCATCCAAGATCAGTACTTATGTCATCGGGATAGAAATTTTTCATGTACTAGGAACACAGTTTTCGATGAATGTTTTAATCTAATTGGCTATATACCTTGTTCAAAAATAGTACACCCTTGAGTTACTTTAATGTTGTATCTTAAAAAATTTATATAAGTAGGAAATTCATTTATCATACTATACAACATGAATCTCAACATGAAATCTTCATTTATGTAAGCATCATAAAACATAACACCTGAATCCCACAATATTTTCAAAACCTCTATCAATAGAGCCAAATAAACATCAATGTTATTTCTTGGTTGTTTTGGTCCTGATATAATCATAGATAACATGATGTTTTTTCATTTTATGCATAACCATGGTGGAAAGTTATAATTTACCAACATAACAGGCCATGTACTATGAGTGATTCTTTGAAAACCAAAAGGATCCACTCCATCTATAGATAGCGTAACATGAAGGTTTCTCGACTCATTTATAAATTTAGGATACTCATGATCAATTCTATTCCACTAAGGAGAGTCTATCAGGTGATGTAGTTTCCCATATTTATTTCTTGTATTTGCATTCCATGTCAATTTACTTATAGTATCCTCACTTCCATATATGCGCTTAAACCTTGGAATGATTGGAAAGTACCATACAAATTTTGTAGGACTGGATTCATCTTTCTTGTATGGAGAATCACGACACTTTGGGCATTATGTAAGTGATTTTTGGCCCTTGTGGAACAATATACAGTCATTTAGGTAGATATGAATTCTTTCAGAAATCATACCCATCGAGCGTAGCATTCGTTTGGCAACGTATGTTTGGTTAGGGAACTCATTATATTTTGGGTGCAAGTCATTCAAGAGATCAAGTAGTTTCATAAAATTTGTGTCACTCCATATATTGTCTATTTTTAAATTATACAGCTTCAGTACGGCTAAAAATGTTGTATATTTAGTGCAACCAACATATAATGGAATCTATTCACAACTCTTTAACTTTTCAAACAATTTTGGACAATCACGAAGTTCATCTTCAACTATCCTTGTCATTTTATCAATAAGATCTTCATAATAATTCACATTTGTAATCACATCCTCAATATGGTCTTCTTCATTATCCATACTTGTAATCATATTAGATGATCCATAAAATGCAGTGTTATCCCAGCCACTAGCTACATTCTCTTTTTCCCCATGTTTATTCCAATATTTATAACTTTGATCTATTCCATGATAGGTCAAGTGTTCTTTCAACTCTTATGGACTAATTAGTCTTAAATAAAAATAGCATAAACATAGACAAAGGATTTGAGAAGGTTCTTATGCATGATCTTTTACAAAATTGATGAACTCTTTCACTCTATCTTCATACTCTTTTGTCAGACGATTAGCATCCATTCATTATTTATTCATATCTATCCTATTTGATTATACAATATTAATATTTAAAAAAATAAATACATAAAATATGTTCAACTAGGGTCACCATCCAACCATATATCCCTCTCAGAAGATCCAAAGTAAGTGCAATAAGCCAGAGCAAACATAAACCTATAAAATATAAGCATGATCTATAAAAGTCTAGTAGGTCAACACAACCTACCAAATCTAATATATCACTTTCATATTACTTCCTAAAAAATCTAGTTTTAAATAAATTATAAAAATAAACATTTTCCATAAAGTTTTACCAAATAAGTAGTAACACATAAAAGTGTGTTAAAACTCTTTTTCTAAGATTTTCATTAAATGAAAAAAATCACTTGGAAAACATTTTTCCCTGGCCAATACCTATTGGTCAAATCACATTTTTAAAATATGACTTTAAAATATTTCATAAATACCCATTTTTGATATACACATTTCAAAACTCAAAGTGGTTTCCAACTATAATACAGTTTTCAAAAACATGTTTGAAAATCAACCATTTCCATAAAACTAGGCATGGTGGACTAAAACCCCATTTTCAAAACTCATGTATTCTTATAATTTCAAATAAAAACTATTCTAATTTTTCTCATTTGAGAACACTTTTCAAAGGGGCTTAAGTGGGTATCACACCTTTTATGAACTCATTTTTTATAAAATTTCAAATGGGCCTTCTATTTTCAAAACATGCTTGGAATTCCAATCCATTTTATCATTTATAAAATTCATCCCAATCTACTCTTCAGACCAATTTTATCAAAACACCTTTGAAACTCAAATGGGAATTCACACTACCCTTTAAACGGCCATTGAAAAACATTTAAATACACGATAATCTTCAAAATACAATCCTGAAATAATCCATCTCATTTGGAAATCTTAAAAGCTTTAAACACCCCAAAACATTGATATAAAAATTAAACAAGGTTAAAAAGTGGTTTTAAATATAGATCACAGGGGTTAACTCACCACTTTAAAAATAAAACAACATTTTCCAAAATTGTTAACACTTTCAAATCACCCAAAATCTTAGCTTGAAATCCAATTAACATAAGAATAATTTTTAAAACATCAAGTCTGTGATTACCATTGATTTTAAACTAAAATAATTCTTTAAAAAAACATTTAGGAATTTTTCCAAACACTTGTCATTGAATATCATACCATAACAAGGGATAAAACCACTTGGAAAACACAACAAGTGGCCAATTATCTATATAATAATTCGAAATCATTTTAAAAAATTACACTTAAACCACCCTTTGAATCAATTTATAAATTAGTCTACCTTTATAAAATCACTTGATTGGTTAAAACATTGCCATAATTGTCTTATCTGATAAACCAAATAGGTCAATAAGAGTCACCAAATGTAATGAAACCCTTTATTTTTCATGTATCCTATAATACCAAGTCTATATACACCCCTTTGGAATATGTAGGGTGTGAAGAAAATCCCGATAGGATAACACATTGAATTTAAATAATGTTTTTCATTATGGAAACCATTAGTTGTAGTTTGAAAAAATGACATAAAAATCATTGATTCTTTAAAATAATATTTCCATAATATAAAACATGAAAATGGTAAAATAAATTAAAACTAAAGTTGGATGACATTGGAAATTTCAAAATTCAATAATAATGAGGGAAATAAATATATCATATCACAGGTAGTCATTAATCATGTATCATATGATAAAACCTCAAAGTCTAGGGATACTAAGACTGTCACAAGGAACACTAGATGGAATACATGAACCAAGTATTCCATACGAGAGAGCTCATCTGTATCATTAGGTTACAATCAATCCTTTTAAAACACTCAATCTAACCAGACTACTATCCCTTTCTAGAGTGTAATTTGTACTCATTGTTGCATCTGTTCGGGTTACCAAATCACCCAATGTCTCCCATGTACAAATAATAATCAAACATATATAATTCAATTATCATAAGTTTTCAATTAAAAAAACTTCATTTCTATGTTATATTTCAATAAAAAAATATATTAATGATTTATTTGAAACTAAATCATTCCATTGAATCACTTCATTGAGCACTTGATTCACCCAAAAATGTTTCCTTTTAAAAATCCACATGGAATTTCTTCTTTAGAAAACAGAAGTCATTAAATTAAATAATAATTTATAATGCTTCATCAAAATAATGTTTTATAATAATAACTAATGAAATTATCAAGAACATTGGGAGTTTATAGAGAATGAAAAAATATTTAGAGACACCTACATTAAAACTAATAAATTTTGTCACATTCATATAGAATCACTAAGGATCCCTAAGAACCAAGAAAGACGTGAGTTTTCATTGAACCCTCCTCCCCTGCCCTAGGTTCATCCCCATGGCCATCTATAGTATCAATCACCAAGGAAAATGAATGAATGATTAAAAATAAGGGGGTAGGAGAAGAAATCATAGAGAAATACATAAAAAAATTGAATATCATACCTTTAGTTTTGAGGGTCTTGATTCGTCGAAAATGTGGCGGCAGTGGGGTTCTTCATGGCGGCGCGACGGTAGTCTGGTGAAGCGGTGGTGTGGAGGCAGTGTGCCTGGGGGAGAGCGGCACATGACGGCAGTGAGGTTCGATAAGAGTGGTGGCGTGGCGGCAATCAGGTTCTGTGAGAGCTTGAAGGAGCGTGGGAGAAGAAGCCAACTTTTAGGGTTCATTTATAAAATCTAGTAATGCTTTTATCAGTGCTACTTAAAAAGCAATGATAAAGGTATGTTTTATCAGTGCTAAAATAGAAAGAACTCATAAATCCTACCTTTAACAATGTTTTTTAGCACTGATAAAGGTGAATCTTTATCAAGTGATGGTGGGGAGCTGGTGTTGACAGCGACGCATGCGGTGCTTCGAATCTGTGGATTTCCACGGGTGGGGACTCATTGGAATATGAGTGGACCAAGACTATTTGCAGTCAGTGGGTTTGGTATCCCAGCGGTGGATTCAATGATATGGCATGGCAGTGCTGATGGTGGTGGGCGCTTGTGGTGTTGACAAACAAAAGATGGTGAGAATGGGGTCGTCATTTGCAGACCGACTCTTTGCATGCGACGGTGGGAGAACTTTGTGGGGTTGAATGGTGATGGATTTATCATAGGTTGTATGGTGTACTAGGTTCCGACGAGAGATTTGGTTCGGGTCGACAACGTCCTTGTCTTTCAGTGATGATGGTGGTCGTTGATTGGGGTGTCGAGCCGGTGGCCTTTCTTTTTGCAGTTGTTGACTTCATGGTGTGGCCACGAGACATGTAGTGTTTCTCTTTGGTTTGGCTAAGGATTCAGGCACTTGACATTCTCAATAGTTGTATTACAGGTTGTAAGCCTACTGGCTTAGATGTGGAGTGTCTTTGGCAGTTTACAGGTTGCATGCCTGCTGGCTTGGGCAATGAAGAGCAGGTGTTTTACATGTATTTTTGAATTGGACATGGATTTGGGCCTATGTGTCTTTTTTGTAGGTATTAGGACCATCTTGTTCTACTTAGGTGGTGTCATTTTTTCATTTCTCTAATTTGGTAGTACTTTTGTAGCACACGTTTTCTTGACGTTATTTCTGCATTTTAATTTTCAATAATACTTTTTAGGGCTGAGTACACTTGGCCCTGAACTTTCCTGGTAAGTATAATAAATATATTTATTATAATTTTATAATTATTTAAATATATATATATATTTAAATTATTATAAAATTATAAGAAATAGATTTATTATATTTATAATTTTATTAGTATATTTAATTAATATATTTATTATAATTTTATAATTATTTAAATATATCTATATTTATTTATAATTATAATTATAAATATTTGTATTTATTTATAAATATTTGTATATATTTATAAATATATTTATTTAACTATGTATATTTATAGCATTATAAGTATAATAAATATATTTTTTAAAATTTATAATTATTTAAAAAAATATATATTTATTTATAATTATAAATATAAATAAATATTTATTTATTTGTAATTAAAAAATTATGATAAATATTTATTTATTTATAGTTATAATTATAAATATATATTTTTTATTTAAATAATTATAAAATTATAACAAATATATTTATTAATATATATTTATAATTTTATAAATATATATAATTAATATATTTATGATTTTATAATTATTTAAATATATCTATATTTATTTAGAATTATAATTATAAATATTTGTATATATTTATAAATATATTTATTTAATTATAAATATTTATAGCTTTATAAGTATAATAAATATATTTATTATAATTTTATAATTATTTACACATATATATTTATTTATAATTATAAGTATAAATAAATATATTTATAAATATTTGTATATAATTATAAATATATTTATATATATTTATTTATTAAATTATAATAGATGTATCTATTGTAATTTTATAAATATTTAAATATATATATAGTTATAATTACAATTATAAATAAATATATTTAAAAAGTGTTTATATATAATTAAAAAAATATAATTTTAAATATAATAAATATATTTATTGTAATTTTATAAGTATTTATG
This sequence comes from Viscum album, assembly GCA_963277665.1. NCBI lineage: Eukaryota > Viridiplantae > Streptophyta > Magnoliopsida > Santalales > Viscaceae > Viscum > Viscum album. The sequence continues at coordinate 774,372,606 of OY728132.1, forward strand.
ATAACATGATAGATTCATGGATATATATGAATGAATCATATATCTGGTAAAGTATAGATCATAAAAAACAAGTCATCACATATATGGACAACATGAATAATAATAAGGGTTCAATGTATAAATGAATATTCATGATGAATACATAACATATGTATTTCAGAAAAGAAACAGAAAAATATGGGTTAGAGAGATGGGAGACCATCTCTCTCTAAAAATCGCGAACTAATTAGGGTTCACCACCTGCTCTCTCTCGATCTTCACACGCATGGTGGATTTTATAATGCCTGGGAGATTTCAATCTCACCACTACGATAATTCTTGGATGATCCAAGGATCCCATTTTCTTCTTCCAGTTGCGAAGAAATCCAACGACGATGACCCTGTGGATATTGCTCGCATCCGCTCTTTCTCCGGTCGATCCCAAGGGATCTCATTCCTGGATGCGCTGAAGTCTTCTGAACTGAACAACGTAAATACGATGAAGACTTCGATGGTCAAGAATCTTGATGATGGTGGATTCTTGGTGGAAGCGGATCCAGACGTGATACAGCAACGCACGCAAATGTACAGGTTCTCTATTATGGCTCGTATCTCTTATCTCAAAGGTAATCGTCCCCGGTCACTCTCTAATTTACATACCCGTATTTCCCACTGTTGGAATTCTGTGAACTGGAAATTAATTCCAATCAGTAAAGGTTGATTTCATATATTGTTGAAATCTCAATAAGAGTTTGATAGAATTTGGAAATTATGGAACCTTAATCTTAAGCCTGGTTTGCTTCATCTCTCTAACTGGGACTCCAATTTCAACCCGCACACTTATCGTAACACAATGGCTCAGGTTTGGATCAAACTCCATGGTCTTAATTGGTTTTTTTGGCACCCAAAAATCCTGAATGACATAGTTTTATGCATAGGTTCTCCCCAAAAAATTGACCAATGAAATTTGAATGTAGATTTAGGACTCTTTGCTAGAGTCATGGTAGAAATTAATCTGGAATCAAATCTACCTGATACTATTAATTTCATTGCCAAAGATTACAAAATAGAAATCAAAATTGATTATAAGAGGAAACCTCCTTTTTGTGACCATTGCAAGATCATTGGTCATACCATCTACAACTGTAGAGTGATTAGAAAACAACCAATTCAACCACCTAAAAAATATTGGAAAGAAATAAGGAGGCTTATGAAGGATAAATCTCCCTTGATAAGTGTACCTAAACCATCTAAAACTGCAACCTGGGTGAAAAAAACTATCACTTCATCTCACTTAGGGGAGACCTCAGGTACTAAATGGGCTGACCTTGTTGAAGAGAAAGAAAAAGATAAAGACCTCTTTGTAGAATTGGAAACTATAGTTTTATACACCCTTAAACAGGCTACTGAGATGGATAAACCCAGCTCATGTACAGTTGAACAGAATTCCCCAATTGATTTCCCCACTGCCCACATTTTTAATTGCAGCATGTTAAGTATTGAAAATCATAACAACACCCCCATGGATGTGCAACCTGTTACTCAGGATAATTCTGATTTTATTTGTCATGGTTAATACTTTGGTACAAGACTCCACTAACGCGCAGGATAATAAGAATTCATTACCAAAGTTGTAGTTATCCTCTTCAGATCTGTTCATGGAAAATCATCACAATTCTTCTCCTGCTAAAGATCCAGATGAAGATACGCAGCCTGCTAACATACAGCAGGTCTAGGAATCCATGCACATGATACTGGCTATAGAGGCATCAGAAAAAGAGAAGAGGAATAAATACAACACTGGGCAGAGCAGTGCTTCTCACTGTTTGAGCATAGAACAGAGGTCAGTTGATCTTGCTTCTAAACAAACAAGTATTCAAAATCTATGTGCCTTACCAGGTACCTACAGCACTTCTGTTTAGCATGCTACTTTGTATATTAAATGTTTAGATACTGGTAACAACAAGGAAATCAGTACTGATTTTCCACCACCTACTAATAATAACATCCAATATATTGTCACTCAATCTATATCAGTAGGTTATACCACTAACTTCTTAGACCCTAATAAAGGCAAGAAAGGGTCTAATACAAGCCATAATATGTAAAAAAATGTTAGAAGATCAAATAGGCATAAAGGCTCGGATAGTAATAAAAAAGGGAGTTCTAACTCCAAATGTAGATATAAATGAAGATTCTTTATTGGAACTGTTAAGGTATTGAAAACTTTGATACCTTTAATATTTTAAAAAGAATGGTAAACATTCAGAAGCCTTTAAATTTTTCCATTTATTAACCTAAAATAAACTTTTCCACTGATTTAGTTCATATTTTTCGTTTTGGATACACCTTCATCGGCACTTGTCAAAACAATAACAATTTTGATACTCTTTGGACTTTTGCTCATCCCTCTCTGTCTAATGTTAATGTTTTCCATATTACTAATCAAAGTTTCACATGTGACTTTATGAGCTATAATTCTCATCTCTTTTGTTCCTTTATCTATTCCAAGAATAAATATCAAGATAGGAGGATTCTCTAGAATGACCTCTCCTCTTTGAGCTCAAAAATTCATTCCCCCTGGATTGTTGTGGGTGATTTTAATGCTATTATTTCTGCTAGTGAAAAAATTGGCCCTCTTCACTCAAGTATATCTATGAGGGATTTTAAGGTTGCTATTGAAACCTCCAATATTACTGAAATTTCTCTTTGAGGTTCCAAATTAACCTAGTACAGGAATCATTGCAATAGTGGTTGTGAGCAAACTGGATAGAGCCTTTACTAATGACCATGCTTTAGATATATGGGATGCCATTTCCAGCACCACCCTACCAAAAATTCATTCTGATCATCATCCTATCTTGGTCACCATTTCTTACAATTCTCAGAAACCCTCTCTCCCCTTTAGATTCAATAATGCTCGGTTCTCAGATCCTGAATGTTGTAATCTCATCAATCATTTTTGGACCTATATGACTCATTCCAATGACGACTTTTCCTGTCCTCTTAAATTAAAATATCTCAAACACAAGCTCAAAATTTGGTGCAACATTAAAAAAAACAAATTGATAATGACATCCTTTATCTTGAGAATGAGCTTCATCAAATTCAAAACAGTAACACCCACTCAGACTTTGTTTCTGATCACAATCAAGAAACTAACATTACTGTGAACCTTAATTCACTTCTCACCTTCAAAAACAACATTCATAAACAAACTTTTAAAATCAAATGGCTAACTGATGGCGACCGTAATACCAAGTTCTATAACTCTTTATAAAGAGTTCGGAAAGCTAGTAGACCTCTTGCTTACCTCAAATATAGAGATAACCTTTTGGATAAAGAAGAAGATATTGTTAACCATGTTGTCTCCTACTTTGAATCTTTATTAAATAGTACTAGTACGAACAAGGACCTCATTAATTACATCATAACGACAATGATAACTGATGTTGATAACAGTTTTCTCCTTGGTGTTCCCCTTGATCATGAAATTAGAGACACTGTCTTTGGTTTGAATCCTGATAGTGCCCCGGGGCCTGATGGATTCAATAATGGTTTCTATAAAAATTATTGGGATATCATCCAAGCCGATGTCTGCAGGCTTATAAAATCTTTCTTTGCTAATGGATTTTTACCTCATGGTTTAAATGCCCAATTCCTTTCATTGATTCCCAAAGTTGATAATGCTTCTTAAATTCATCTCTTTCATCCTATAGATCTTATCAACACCCTCTATAAAATTATCACCAAGCTGATTTCTAATAGATGCAACACTATTACTGATAAAATTATCTCTTGTAACCAATTTGGCTTTATCAAGGGGCAATCCATCCAAGACTGTATTTTTCTTGCTTCTGAATTCACTAACATGTTAAATAATAAAAATAGAGGTGGAAACATTACCATTCAACTGGACATTAGGAAATATTTTGACACAATGAGCTGGGATTTCATCTTCAAAGTTCTTCATGGTTTTGGTTTCAATGATGACTTCATCTTTAGAATTAAAACCCTCTTCCATTATACTCACATTTCCATCTTGATCAATGGATCTCCTAGAGGGTACTTCAATTTCTCTAAAGGAGTCATATAAGGAGATCCCCTTTCTGCAATTCTTTGTTCCATTGCAGAAGACTATTTGAGTCGTATGCTCACCTATCTGGTTGACCAAAACAAGCTCAAACTGATTCATGCTAACAGAAATGTGAATGCCCCCACTCACCTCCTTTATGCAGATGACATCATTTTGTTTTTAAAGGGTGATAAAAGAAACATCAGAAATCTTAAAACTGATCTCACTCATTATGAGGAGGTCTCGAGTCAAGTCATTGTATAGCATAAATCCTTTATTTACTTTGGGAAAAACTTTCCAACTGCCAGGAAAAATGGTATTATTAATGATCTTAACATCAAAGAAGGTACCATTCCCTTCAAATACCTTGGGGTTCCCATTTTCTGGGGCAGACCCAAAGCTTGCTACTTCTCAAACATTATTGACCAAATTCTTAATCAGCTTTCATCTTGGAAAGTAAAATTTCTCTCCATGGTGGGGAGAGTCTGGCTTGTCAAGTCTATTATTGTCTCTAAACTGGTCTACTTGATGATGGTCTATAACTGTCCTACTAGCCTCATAAAAAGAATAAATGTTCACATTAAAAAAAAATTCTGTACAGGAAGCACCTTAGATAGGAAACTTGTGACTATTCCTTGGGCTAAATGCTGTAAACCTTTAGACATGGGTGGACTTGGCATTAAAAACATTAAACTCTTTAATGAGGATCTTCAAGCCAGATTAACTTGGAACCTGATTCACAATGACTCCCCCTCGATTGCTTTCATCAAAAACAGGTTCATTGATAGATTGAAAAGAGGTAACAAGAATTTCATGACTTCTTCCATTTGGCCCTCTGTTAGAAACATGTATGACAATATTGTGCACAATGCTAGATGGATGGTCTCTAGAAACTCTTCTATGAGATTCTGGTTGGACAACTGCACTGGTGCTCCTCTTATTTCTTTGACTCCCCCTGACCACATCCCTGATAAAATCAAATCTACTGTTAGTAATGTGCTTAATTCTTACATTGATACCCTTCTTAAAAATATTATTCAGATTATTTATTCTTAACACTTTTCTACCTCGTGTGATCTTTTGATTTGGGAACCTTCTCATAACGGGATTCTAAATTCTAAAAAGTTCTATAATAACTCTTTACGTAACCCCAAAAATGAACTGAAATGGATTAAATATTTTGAAAAACCCTGGATTAAACCCTCAAGACTCATTCTTATTTGGTTTCTCTCTTACAATAGGGTTCCCACTGACTCTTGTCTTCAAAGTTTTGGAATTCATCTTTGTTCAAAATTTCGTTTTTGTAATCAACATAGAGAAGATACTAATCACTTATTTCTATCTTGCGCTACTTCCACTGCTCTTTGGAACTATATTTTTGACAATTTTGATTGCAGATGGCCGATTCATAACTCTATTGATGAGCAGCTTAATCATTGTGTTGCTATAGATAACTCACAAAAAATAAGAAAATTGTTCCTTGCTGGGATTTCAGAGCTTCTTCATGTGATTTGGTATGATAGAAATACAATTCTTCACAATAATTTCTCACACAACATTAATTTAGGTAAAATGAGAATTCTCATCACTATTCGGGAAGCTGCGTTGATTCAGAAAAAAAAATTGCAACAACTCTGTGGCGGACTTTATGATCCTGAGACGTCTTCGGGTTGATTCCATGTTCATACTACTGAAACGCACTTTTGAGGTTTTCTAGAGACCTCCACTTCCAAGTTGGATTAAAATCAACATGGATGGAGCCTCTAAAGGAAATCCAGGACCCACTGGGTGTGGCGTCGTCTTTAGAAATCATCTTGGTCGCATCATTGGGTGCTTTTTTGGAGGTTGTGGTACTGCAACCTCTCTGGAAGATGAGATGCTGAGTGTGATTCATGCCATATCTTTTTCTTTACACCATGGCTGGAACAACTTGTGGATTGAAAGTGATTCTACTATTTTAGTGTAGGCCATTTGGAAGGGGTAGTTTCATCTAGCTTGGCCGATTACTACGCACTGGATGAATTTTCCTCAATCTCTCCATGACGTCAACGACATTTCAACTCATACTTATCGAGAAGAAAATATGGTTGCAGATTCTCTCACCAATAAAGGAGTTGCTCAGGTCATAACTTGGCTGGAGGAGCTCCTAGAAAACCTGATACCTTTGCATGTTAAATATTGTAATTTGATTCCGTCTTTTCGACTCATGTAACCTTTCTTTTTTTCAAATAAAATTGCTTTTCTCTTTTGACCAAAGCTCCACCTTTTAAAAAAATAACATATGTATTTCAATTATACTCATGTATCAATATATTTATTGACCAAATTCATTGAAAAAATATATTTATTTAAATATATATATATATATTTATAATTATAATTGTAAATATATATATTTAAAAGGAATTTATATATAATTATAAATATATAATTATAAATATAATAAATATATTTATTATTTAATAAAATTTATTATAATCTTATAATTATTTAAATATATATTTATTTAATTATAATCTTATAAATACTTTTTTAAAACATTATATATATATTTGAATTATTAAAAAATATATATTAATTATAAAAATGTGTTTTTTATTTAATGCATATAAATAAACACTATTTTTTAATATAAATATAATAATTTTATATAAATTAATAATATTTTTTATTAAAAACTTTTATCAGTGCTGATAAAGACCCCCTTTTATGAGTGCTTTTTTGTTAGCACTCATAAAAGCTGATGCAACCCTTGTGCCGATCTGTGGTAGTGCTTCTTCTATTTGTGTCAATTAGACTTTATCATAACCCTTAATATACTAATCTTAATAGTCACTATACAACGACTGTATTATCAACTGTTATGATGCTTAAAGTTTTTTTTAATCCAAAAGACTATAATTTTTCAAAATAGTCAAAGTAGTGCATGTGTTTTTTATAACTTCATTTCTTAATAAGAAATTAACACATTTAAAAAAGGTAATTTCATTTATAAAAGTTCATATCGTTACATGTAACCATCTTAAGCAACCTTAGTTCGTTTGTTGGGGCTTCTGGTCCTTAAAAAAAGGTAAATGACATTTTGAGGGTGTTTGTCTCATACTATGGTTTTTTTAATAATACTCATGGGATTACACATAGTATTTAAGTCTTTCTTTATATGACTTATGACATTGGAGTATTGATGTGTATTTTCACTCTCAAGGTCATTTGATGTCATTGTATTTTAAAAAATAATTTATATGAATTTAATTAGATTTGAGTGCAAATTGCAATGCACAGGGGCTGATGTGGTATTACAGAAAAAAAAAGTGAGGGGTTTTCTTCAATTAATCCTTTATTTATTGGTGGGTCGGCCGAGCTCCTTTGTTTTTGGGTTTTTGGGTTTAAGTCAGTGATGCAGTCGACAGCGGGGTTCACTTCTCTCGACTGCTAATTTTTTCCCTTATTCTTTTCAAAATTTCATTTTTTATTGCCATGTGGGCTCTTTGCTGTGCTTTAAATCCAATAAAGCAACACCCCCTACCCATTTTCATTATTCTTGTTGTCGTTAGAGTACATCCAATTGAGTTTGATTAGCATTTCAGCTCTATTATGATTTTGATAGTATTTTTCCGATATGAAAACTGAGAAATGCAGCTGACTCTGAGGATTCGATGACAATTAGAATATATTGTGTTCTTATTATTTATTTCTCATATGTAATTGGAAAATATAACCATGATAGTTTAAAATATTATCTTTATAGCCTTTTGTTGGAATGAGTTTGTAAAGGAATAACTTTTTCATTGAGAGATTCAGTTTTATATTTTCTTTGTGGTGAAATATAAACTTCTTTGGAAAGAACTATTTTGACCTCTTTGATTTATTTCATTCTTGTTGCCAGTTGACCAAAGTTTATTTATCACATTTATGGGAATCGGGCTTCTAGAATAATAATTTTGAGATTTGGTTGTTCCAGGTCTGAAATCATAAGTGGTTTACCTGACAAGATATAAATTTTGAAGCCTTCAAATGCATTATTTGATAGATATATGTGTTCGAGTAAGTGTTATTGTTCTACATGTTGCGCATTTTTAATGTGTTCTTCTTGGAAGCACAACTTTTCTCATAATTTGGGGAGGAAGATGATTTGGAAGATGGAGTTTCCAAGACTGAAAATATAGATGATTTAATATCTAAACCATAATTTTCATAGGATGATGAAACCTTGGAAGATCTAGCCTTGCAAAACAATTTGGAAGCAACTGATGGTGCTGAAAAAGATTCGGATGAGAATAAGATAGCGAAGAAAAATGCTTTTACAACATTATTAAAAACCATTCTAAGTGTCCCTTTCTATAACTTGATTCACCCAGTTCTTGATAAATTTTAACATGAAGAGAATGACATCACTGGTGAGAATAGCTTGGATTCCTAGCGAATGCTCCTCCTCTATGCCACCCTCAGAAAGGAAGAAGAGGTCAGTAGGATCTGGAAGCTTTATGAGTTGAGGCCCAGGTTGTATTTCTACATAGCAGCCATTGAGGCTTGGGGGAAGCTCAAGGATGTCAGTGAGTCCAAGGAGATATTTAGCAATATGTGGAAAGGATAGAAGCTATTTTCAAGGCATTACTGTGGGTTCATGAAGGTCTATGAAGATAATAAAAATCTATCCAGGGGGAAGGATCTTGTGAAGAAGATGGCTGAGAGTGGGTGAAACATTGGCCCGCTGACCGGGGATTTTCTAGTGAGGCTTTATTTGGAGTCTGGGGATGTGGACAAGCCAGACTCGATACTTCAGAAGGCAGTAGTATGTTGTTTTAATCATTTGCCTCGTGGGATTATTTTCTAATGTTGTTTTGTGCTTCATCTAATGAAGTTTCTAAAGGTCCTATTTTTAAAACAACAGGATTCATCTCATGCTAGATTCATCCCAGGTTATGTTTTGGACCAGGCTGGAAGAAGGGGTTTGAGATTAGGTTTGAAGAGGATAATGATTTGGAATATAAGGGAGGAGAAAACTAATCATGCATCATATAATAAAACCACTGAGTTTGAGGATACTAATACTGTCACTAGGAACACTATATGGAATATATGAACCAAGTATTCCATAAAAGGGATCTCATCTGTATCATTAGGGTCCTAATCAATTCTTTTAACACACTCGGCCTAACTAGGCCACTATCTCTTTCTAGAGCGTAGTTTTTACTGGTCGTTGCATCTGTCCGGGTTACCAAATTTCCAAATGTATCCCATGTAAAAATAATAATCAAACATATATAATTCAATTATCATAAGTTTTAAATTACAAGAACATCATTTCTATGTTATATTTCAATAAAAAAAATATTAATGATTTATTTGAAACCAAATCAATCCATTGAATCACTTCATTGAGCACTCAATGCACCCAAAAATGTTTCCCTTTAAAAATCCACATGGAATTTCTTTTTTAGAAAACATAAGTCATTAAATTAAACAATAATCCATAATGTTACTTTAAAATAATGTTTTATAACAATAACTAATAGAAATATCAAGAACATTAGAAGTTCATAGGGAATGAAAAAATATTTAGAAACACCTACATTAAAACTGATAAACTATGTCACATTAATATAGAATCACTAAGGAAGGATCCTTAAGAACCAAGAAATACATGAATTTTCATTAAACCCTCCTCACATTCCCTAGGTTCATCCCCATGGCCATCTATAGTATGAATCACTAAGAAAAAGGAATGAATAATGAAGAACAAGGGGAGAGAAGGAGAAATCATAGAGAAATACATAAAAACAATATTTTAATATCATACCTTTTGTTTTGAGGGTCTTGATTCATCGAAAATGTGGCGATAATGGGGTTCTTATAGGCGACATGGTGGTAGTGTGGAAGAGAGGCAGTGCGGAGGTAGTGTAGGTGGGGGAGAGCGACGCGCGGTGGCGGAAGGGTTCGACAAGAGTGGCGGCACGGCAGGGCTGCAGCAATGCGGTTGGGAGAGAGTGGAAGACCAATGACAATAGGGTTCAGTAAGAGCAGTGGCGCATCGAAAGTCGGCTTCCATGAGAGCTTGAAGGTGTGCGACAGAAGAAGCCGACTAGTAGGGTTCATTTATAAAACCAGGTGATGCTTTTATCAGTGCTACTTAGAAAGCGTTGATAAATAGTTTCTTTATTAATTCTAAAATTATAGCGCTGATAAAGGTGTATCTTTATTAGGTGGCGGTAGGGAGCTAGTGTTGATAGTGGCGCATGTGGTGCCTCGAATCTATGGATTTCTATGGATGTGGACTCATTGGAATGTGGTTGGACCATGACTATTTATGGACGAAGAGTTTGGGATCACAGTGGTGGATTCGGTGATGTGGCATGGCAGTGTTAATGGTGGTGGGTGCTTGTGGAATTGACGAACCGAAGACGGTGAGTAGGGGGTCTTCATTGTCAAGCCGACTCTTTTCCTACAATGACAAGGGAGATTTTTGGGGTTTACTGGTGACGGATCTATCATAGGTTGTATGGTGTGCTAGGTTTCGGTGAGATCTTTGGTGTGGGCAAGTGACGTCCTTGTCTTTCGATGATGATGGTGGACATTGATTGGGATGCAGGGATGGTGGCCTTGTTTTTCGTGGTTGTTGACTTTACGGAGTAGCCATGGGACACATGGCGTTTCTCTTTGGTTTGGATCAAGATTCAAGCGCTTAACGTTCTTGGTAGCTGGATTACAGGTTGTGAGCCTGCTGGGTTGGATGTGGAGTGTCTTTGGTAGTTTATAGGTTGTATGCCTGCTGGCTTGGGTGATGCAAAGCGGGTGTTTTACATGTATTTTTGGATTGGATCTGAATTTGGGCCTATGTGCCTTTTTTGTGGGTCTTAGGATCATCTTGTTTTGTTTGGGTGATGATGTTTTGTCATTTCTTTGATTTGGTAGTACTTTTTGTACCACACGTTTTCTTGATGTTATTTCTACATTTTAATTTTCAATCATATTTTTTAGGGTCTAGTACGTTCGGCCCTGAACTTTCCTGGTAAGTATAATAAATATATTTATTATATTTATAATTTTATTAATATATATAATTAATATATTTATTATAATTTTATAATTATTTAAATATATCTATATTTATTTATAATTATAATTATAAATATTTGTATTTATTTACAAATATTTGTATATATTTATAAATATATTTATTTAATTATATATATTTATAACATTATAAGTATAATAAATATATTTTCTATAATTTTATAATTATTTAAATATATATATATTTATTTTTAATTAAAAAATTATAATAAATATATATCTATTTATAGTTATAATTATAAATATATATATAAAAAAAATTATAAAATTATAATAAATATATTTATTATATGCAGTTTGGGGCTTGCCTGAGTGGTAAAGACTCCCCGTAATCCTGCATCAAACTTGGGTTCAAATATTGGCGAGAGTGAATTTTCATAGGCAGGCAGTGACGTAAGCATGACGCAGGCGGTATGATGCATGCATGATGTTACACTGAGCCTTTGGGCCAGTTTTTAGGTCGTTTGAGCCATTTAATGGGATTCATGCCCACTGGGCATTTGGTCCATGTACTGAAAAATAAGCCTTGATGGGTGGACTATCCCTAAAGGGGGTTCTGACCTGCCTTTCTGGTTTGTGTGTGTGGTGTGTGTGTGTTTAATGTAATTGTACCTCTAAGCACCTAATATATATATATATTTATTTATTTATTTATTATATTTATAATTTTATAAATATATATAATTAATATATTTATTATAGTTTAATAATTAATTAAATATATCTATATTTCTTTATAATTATAATTATAAATATTTGTATTTATTTATAATTATAGGTATAAATAAATATATTTATGAATATATGTATATGTGGAGACCACGAGGCAGAAGGATCTGCTGGGCCTTTTGATCCATGTAATGGGTTTCATGTCCACTGGGCATTCGGGCCCTACACTGAATAAATAAGCCTTGATGGGTGGACTATCCCTAAAGGGGTCTATGACCTACCTTTATGATCTGTGTGTGTGGAAACCGCTAGGCGGAAGGATCTGTTGTGTCGGCGAGCCCTAGTGGCGCGGGTGTTTGCTGCGATGGGACTCAGGATTTGGTAATTTTTCCAAAACTGGAGATCCATGGCCTGATCTCTTCAAGTCAAATAGCAGCGCGCCTTGATGTGTTGTCTGACAAGAAGGGTTTCAAAGATGACGCAAAAATCTTGCCAGGTTCTTCGTTTCCTTTAAACAAGTGTGTCTCTTTTTTTGATGCCCTAGATTCATCCAAGGAGTTTGACTCCCCTGGGTTGTGGGACTCCCACATCTACAAATCTGATGATGTAAAATTCACTGTAATTGCTCACCCTATGATGGTTAAGGAGCGGCTTGAGGTCTGTAAATTTTTCCTTGTTGGTTGGCTAATACTCTCTAAAGGTGACAAACCGATGAACACTGAGGAGTTAAATCTCAAACTCTATCAAATTAGGGGTTTCTCATATTAGAGGATTGTCCCTATTGGTATAGGATGTTTTCATCTTCTTTTCTCATCTGTAAATGACAGATCGAGGGCATGGAGCAATGAGTTTTATTCCCTTAATCCAGAAAGTTTCAGATTGTCTTCTTGGGACTTAAGCTTTAACCTCTACCGTCAAAAGCACTCAAATGAATAGATTTGGGTTAAAATTCATGGCTTAATATGGGTGCTCTGGAATCCTTTAATTTTGAATGATTTAGTCTTCTGCATTGGTGTCCCCATGAAGATGGATGAGAATGCAGTGCATGGAAAATTTGGTTACTTTTCCAGATTTTTAGTTGATGTGGACTTGCAGAATAATTTATCTGACTGTGCCACATTGGTGGTCAATGGTGAGAAATTTGATGTTGAGTTTTCTAATGAATCAATCCCTGCATTCTGTAATTATTGCAGGTTGGTGGGGAATGATGTTTCTGACTGTAGGAATGTGAGAAAAAATCAGATGAAAGTGGGATCTTCTGCCCATGGAAATAGATATCATGGCTCCTCGATGGTGGTAAAACCTGGTGAGACCCAGGCGGTCTCTAAGGAGGAAAGGATTAAGCCCCTTGACCAGACACTGAAGGTACAAGTGCAGGACCCCTTGGTTCTTTCTGGTCAAGAGGAGGTGCAGACAGGGGCTCTTCAGAAATTTGCAGGTGTTGACACACCAGTTGGCTGCACTCCCGTGGAGAAGGCTCCTTCTCCATCTAGCTCTACACACAAAGAAGACTACGAATTTGGTAAGGGGATTGATATTGCATCATTTCATGGTGATCTTGTGGAGGAATTCAAGTCAATTAAGACCAACGTGATGAGTCTGATTCGGAACATGATGCCCAAATGCAAGCTGATACTCAGTTTTTGAAGGAGCGACGTTCTTCTAAAAATAGGAAAGGGAAGCAGGTTGACTCTCCCCTACCACTTATCAAGGTCGGTGCTGCTTCCCAGGATGTAGTTTGTAACACCCCAAGAATTTAAAAATAGATATAGAATGCATGAAACACTAATTCTCTACAAAACAACACTTTATTATAAGCTAACTAATAAACATAATTTTTCCACTTCTATAATTTTAATTTTGAAAAACTGACATACACAGTTGCGTTTAGTAAGATATTTTGAGTCTGATAAGACAAACTTAATGTTTGATGAATAATAACATACCTTTATGAATAATGATGAATAGTAATGAATAGTAAATTGGCCAAAAAAATAAAAACTTCACCCACGAGTGTATAAATACAATTTAGACATCTTATAAGTGAAAAAAACGATCATAGTATAAGTGTTGGTATTTTTGTATATCGTAAATATTTTAATTACAATTTTATGATTAATTTAATAATTTAAAATGTAAATTTATTTTCATAAAATGTAATCATAAATTTTTATTTTATTGTTTTATGGTTATAAGATAATTTTATGGGACCTTGATTAATTTTTCAAGGTGTTATAAAACGAGTTGTAGTTTTAATGTTGTTTTTTCGAATAAATTATGATTTTATTTAAAAATTAAATTAAAAATATTTATAAAATTATTTTCAAAAAATGGAGTTTATTTTTGAACTCTACACATCGAAAAATGGTTAGGGTAAATTTTTGGGATTTTTCTAAAATACTTGAATTTTTCATGAATAGTAAAAATATAGTTTTGAGTTTTCAGTATATTTAATGACATCATAATAATGTAATAATTAATATAAAATTCTGTTTGACTTGTTTACATTAAAAAATTATGTGAGGTTTCCCAAGTGACTAATATCATGGGCAAGCCCATGGTTTTTCAAAAACCACCAATGAGGTGTCCCTTTAAATTAATAAAAAACTCTCTTTCATTTACTATAAATACCCACACATTCCTTAATTTTCATTCATTATAAACCCATAATCCTCTAAGATATGATATTTTTATCTCCCTAGTAGTTCTCCCAAGGTTTTCTCAAGCCCCCAAGGTCCCAACCTTCAAGTCTTAGGTGTTACTCTACATGGTAGGAGAATTCTCAACTTCTCTTTTCTCATCCAAGTTCTCTTTTATGTGGTATATATTTCAAGTTTTCATACCATATTCTTATTTTTATATTATTATTTACATATAATATTTTATGATTCTTTTATGAATGGTTCAGCACTATCCAGTCTCTTTTTAATGTTTTCTAAAACCATGTTGCATAGTCGTTATGCTGCATAATTTTTGTCTCAAAATCTATCTTTTTTTCAAACACTCTTATTATGTTATTATCTTTTAAGTTAAGTTGGTTTATGATGGGATATGTCATTAAATATCCCTATTAATTTCCATATTATGTATGAATTATGAGATACCCTTTTTCTCTTATCAAAATATTTTATGAAATATTAAGCGACGTTGTTAGACAGCCAAATTTCCATGAGGGATTTCTCAACTTTTCTTTTATTTCGAGTTCCTTTCTTTTCTTTTTTCATCTCCCATAATAAAAATTCTATGATAATTCCATTACCTTACATGAACTATAATTTTATTATTCTAATTTAATATTTCATCATCATCTCTTTTTTCCCCTCCTCTTATACTAAAAATGAAAATATCGTCTGAGATGTGTTAATTTATCACATTCAACGATAACGGGTTCTTAATTTTTATCACCATCTTAAATTCTGGTCATGAAACCATTTTTATGGTTAAACCAGATCAGAATATATTTATTTTATCTTATTTAATGTTTTGGAATCCTTAAATCCTCATAATATAAAATAATAATTCAATACAATTTCATTATGCACAAAACCGCCAAGTTAATCCAAACGTTTATCATTATATTTTATCAAACAAGTCATCCTAATGATATATAACCAAATTAATTATAATATAATTTATATCCCTATAATTCCACTAATAATATATATTAACAATTCTGGATTTTTTCCACATTTCAAACAAACTTTCATTCATGAATACAAGTAAACTGATCATGAAAACCAAGAAAGAAAATGCTTCCAAAACAATAAAATTGAACCTCTTAAACCCATCAAAAGGGAAATGAATGAACCTAATAAAGTTATAATAAATAAATTAAATAAAAAATATTTTTTTTAAATATTAATTAAATAATTTAATTTTGTTATCCATGACACTAAGATCAAGTTAATAACATCATCAGACTTAAGGTAAGGGGTTTCTTCATCTCACTTCCATTTTTTGTGAGATATTCTGTATTCACTACTACTACTTATGTAGGGGTATTTATACTGAACATTGATGTTTTAAATCATGAATCTCTTTATTTTCATGGTATTCAATGTATCATTTAATGATTATTAATTTTGGGTCATACGATTCAATTGATTACAAAGCTGTAAGTATTTTCTACCCGAACCTCCATTTTCATTCGGGTTGCTCTTATTCTCTACTAACCTCAATGAAATTATTATTTATTATTATTTACTAATCATAAATTATATTTGAATGTTATATATATTTTCACCAATCATAATCCTTCTTTATTATATGGTGTGTTATGTGTTTTAAAAGAAACTTTCAAAAATCCTTCTGAAATGCAAGCCCGATTCAAGGAACTTCTTAAATTCTTACCTATTTTGAAGTTAACTCTATAATATATTTTAATCCATATTTATCTTTAAAAAATCACACATTTTAAAGTGAAAAAACTATTTTGGTTCATTTCTTGTTTTATTAAATCAAACATTCCTTTGCGCTTTAAAATCTCTTTAAAGAATTCCTTAAACTGCACTAAAATGTTTAATTTCTAAAGCTTCTTTAAAAACTCTTTTTAAATGATTTCTCCACAATAAGATTTTATTTAAGACTCAAATATAATTTCAATGACCTTACATTTTATTTTTTGGGTTATACATGTTTACAATCTTATTTAATGACAATTAAAAATGATTTTCCAAAAGAACTTTTCTTTCCAAAGTAAAAAATTATTTTTCTCATCTCACTTTATCTTTTATGAGATATATTCCTTGTTCACCACTTAATTCTTACTTGTGGTGTATTTATTTCCCTTTGTTATATCATATAAAGGGTCTCCTTATTCTCATTATATTCTAAGGGATTGTGATTTGAATGTTTCAAGGTGGTATGAGACACTTTGGAATGTTTAAGGATTATTTCCTCAAGAAAATTTCAATGGTCTCATTTAAAAGTATCTTTATTTATGTCAATATCCTTTGATGAATTTGTATCCTCATCTCTATAGGGATATTGGGAAGTAAAATTGTACTTTTATTATATCTATGTATAAATAATGTTTTGGACTTGCAGTTGAAGGTTCCGGGTGCAGCAGAAGAGCATGGGTGGATGTTCCCACTTGGCCTTTTGTCATTAACAATGATCAATCCGAGATCAATACAATGATAAACGCCAGTCTCCATGGATCGAATCACAAAAATGGATAAAGAAAAAGGAAAGTCCTGGAACCACAAAGTAGGATCATTACAGGTTGATTATAATTAATTTAATCAATTTAAAAGAAATACCTTTTGGGTGTTCTTTCTTCGTTGATGTTCTTGATCACGTTCTGATGTGATTCGTCGTTGCATCGCAGAATCCAAGTGTAAAATTCCTCTAGCGGTGATCCACACGTGTACCTCGTATCTCGGGATGTCGCCAAAGGAGTCTCTGGGTGCTAGCGTGGATAAACCTTTGCTTGTGTTGTCCGCCTTAGATCGTCTTGATCTGATGGAAGAGGATCTATCTCGGTCTTGAGAGCGTTCTTGGAGGAAGAGGTTTTTTTAGGCTTGAAAGATTTCTCCAGAATTGTTGAGCACAACGATTCTCTTGTGTGTAAGGAAAAGAGTTGGGGTTGTGAGGATATTTATAATCAGGTTTGAGGTTATAGAGTTATGGCAATAAATAAATGTGTTACGCATTTTATTTATTTCATTAACTCCCTTTTGAAAATACAATGTCGAGTCATTAATTCCTTGACACGCACCCACACTGATTATAATAAATATCATTTAATAAAACAATATTTTCCTCAAAATCCTGACTGGAAAAACTACACGGCGTGTATTAATAAATACACGGCGTGTACTTGTTTTTCATTGAAAACTACACGGAGTGTACGTTCAATGTACACGGTGTGTATATCTTTTTTCATTTATTCATTTCCTTTCCAAAATAAAAACTACATGGCATGTACATTTAATAATACATGACGTGTACTTGTTTTTTAAATAAAACTACACGGCATGTAATCATTGATATACGGCGTGTACTTGCTTTATTTTATTCTTCCTCCAACATTAAAATGATTTAGGCTTCCTTGAATAATTATTAAACCACATACGGGAATAATCTTTATTCTACTTAAGATACTTGAATACACTTAGTGTGTGACCCTCTAGGCCTCTTTCTTGTTGGCATTAGGTAGGCTTGCCTAAAGTCCAAGATTACTATCTAGCAACGAGTTAAGGCACCCAAGAGAAAGAAGCTGATGCCGCATTGACGTATCACCTTATACGAACGCTTAATGTGTAATTTAATCCCTTTTTCTTGATATCTCATCAAGAATGTTTCATGGTAGTGTCATAAACCTATATGCTTGATCTTTCGTTCTTTGACTACCTGAAATAAACTCATCATTTACACCATGGCCATGGAATTTAATGTGACAATTCCATTTCAATCAAAGGGCTGAGATATCAACTCCCATAAATGGAAGGGACAAATCCTTCCTTGACTTATCCATTAACAACATGTCATTCATGACGCACCCAACGTACCCTACTTCCCACCAACTATCTGCATGACAGTTTTTTCAGTAAATCTAAGTGCGCGAGTCATGACATGAGTTAATGATAATATTCCAGTCTAAGGACCATTACACATGCTCGTAGATAGAAATTTCCGATGACACCAAGACATGCGGAATTGATACTGGTGGGTTTGTTCTCATAATCTCCCATCTTGGAGATTACCAAGTGTGAACTCCATGAGAGAGAGTCTCGTCTTCTTACGATTACTCGCACATGACGGTCTATATACTATGTTCCCTATCATAGTATGTCATCCAACCATAGAACTTTATTTAATAATATTGTTATAGTATTTCAAGGTTCTCATCATAGCGTGGATCTTCCATGATCTTATCAATGCAACAAATATTCGAGGACATTATTATATTATAGTCATGAAAAACAATGAAAAATATATAATAAGTGAAAATTCATGTAATCAAAGTACAAAGTAGTTGGTTCTCAGGACACCAACCCTTACAAACTCCCACTTGGACTAGAGCCAACTGCCTAAGACTTTTAGTCCACTTGACCTCACATGATGATCATGTTTCTACTGAGTCAAGGCTTTAGTCAAGGGGTCCGCCACGTTGTCTTTCGTGGAAATACTACTCACTGCAACTTCACCTCTCTGAGAAAAATCCCTCAAGTGATGATACTTCCAAAGTATGTGCTTTGTCCGCTAATGTGACCTTGGATCTTCTGCAAGTGCCACCACCGCAGTATTATCACAATAGAGTGTGATAGGATATTTACTGCTCGGTACTACATCCATCTCTTGGATGAAGCTTCGCATCCATACCGCTTCTTTAGCTACCTCAGAAGTTGTGATATACTCGGACTCCGCTGTAGAATCTTCCACCACACTTTACTTTGAGCTCTTCCAGCTCACTGCACCTCCATTCAAACTGAATATGTATCCAGTCTGCGACTTCATGTCATCTTGATCAGTCTGGAAACTAGCATATACATGTCCTATGATGACTAGTTCCTCATCTCCTCTATAAACCAGGAACATATCCTTAGTATGCCTCAGATACTTAAGGATAGTCTTGACTGCCATCCAATGGCGGTCTCTTGGATCAGCTTGATATCTTCCTACCGCACTTAATGCGTAAGCAACATATAGCCTCGTACATAGCATAACATACATGGTTGACCCAATTGTGGATGTGTAAGGGATCCTTGCCATTCTCTTTCTTTCCTCATGTGTCTGAGGACACATTTTCTTGGAAAGATGAATGCCATGTGACACTAGAAATAATCCCCTCTTGGACTGTTCCATACTGAATCTTTTCAGTATCCTATCAATGTATGTACTTTGAATCAGGACCAGCATTCTCTTGGATCTATCATGATGGATCTTGATCCCAAGAATATATGCTACCTCACCCAAGTCTTTCATGGAGAATCATTTATTCAACCATTCCTTAACTGACTGAAAGATAGGTAATTCGTTTCCAATTAGTAATATGCCATCAACATATACTATTAGGAAAATGACTGCACTTCCACTAAACCTCTTGTAGACACAAGGCTCACATTCGTTCTTAACAAAGCCAGATTTTGTTACGGCTTCATCAAAACGAATGTTCCATGACCATGATGCTTACTTTAATCCATAAATGGATTTATGTAACTTGCATACCTTTTTGGCATCCTTTGGAGTCACAAACCCTTCAGGTTGTGTCATGTAGACATCTTCTTGGAGGTTCCCGTTAAGGAATGCTGTTTTGACATCCATTTTCCAAATTTCAAAGTCATGGTAAGAGGCAATGGCCAATAGGATTATGATCGATTTCAGCATCGCAACCGGTGAAAAGGTTTCATCATAGTCAATTCCTTGATACTGTCTAAAACCTTTTGCAACCAGTCATGCCTTATAGGTGCTGACTTTCCCCTCCATGTCCAGTTTTTTCTTGAATACCCATTTATTACCAATAGGCTTTATATCAACTAGAGGATCTACCAAAATCCAGACTTGGTTTTGGTATATGGAATCCATTTCAGAATTCATGGCTTCTTGCCACTTGGCAACATCTGTGCCTTCAACTGCTTCCTTGTAGGTAAGAGGATCATCATTATCAACCAATAATGAGTCATCATCCTCGGTGATAAGAAAACCATACCGTTCTGGTTATCTCAGCTCTCTCATGCTCCTATTCAGTTCTTGTGTCTCTGGAATAGATTGTTCTTCCACAGGGATTTGTGGAATCTATTCTTGTACCAACTCCTATGTATCTTGAGCCTCGACTTCATCGAAGACTATCTCGCTCCCACTATCTCTTTTGGAGATGTTCTCCCTCTCAAGGAATATGGCGTGTATTGCCACTGTAACATTTTTGTCTGAGGGGTTTTATAGGTAATATTCCCTTTTTTCCTTGGGATATCCTATAAAGATACACTTTGTGCCTCGGGGTGAAATTTTGTTACTTGAAGTGGCCTTAAAAAATGCTTCGCTACCCCACACATGTAAATTCTATAACATGGCTTTGCATCCACTCTATAACTCGTATAGAATACCATTTATCGATTTAGTTGGTACTTGGTTTAGTATGTGTGTTGTTGTTTGTAATGAATATCCCCAAAAGGATAATAGAAGACTTGCATGACTCATCATTGATATCACCATGTCTAACAGGGTGCGGTTCCTCCTTTCACTTAAACCATCCCACTGAGGTGTGTAAGGAGGGGTGAGTTAAGATAGAATCCCAAACTTCTGTAAGAAATCAATGAAGTCTTGATTAAGATATTCTCCTCCTCTATCTGAGCGGAGTTTCTTAATCTTCTTACCAATATGGTTCTCAACTTCATTCTTGTATTCTTTGAACTGATCAAAAGAATCTGACTTATACCTCATTAAGTAGATATATCCATATCTACTAAAATCATCAGTAAAAGTTATGAAGTACGAGAACCCACCCCTTGCTTCAACTAGAAATGGTCCACACACATCTGTGTGAACTAATTCTAGAATCTCTTTATCTCTTTCACCTTTCCCACTAAATGGGGCTTTGGTCATTTTTCCTTGTAGACACGTATGACATACACCAAGTGGTTTTAGTTCGAAGGAATCTAAATACCCATCTTGATGTAATTTTGTCAAACGTTTCTCATTGACATGACCTAGCCAGTGATTCCAAAGTTGGGTGTGGTATGAGTCATGTAAATTTACTTTGTCATCTATTTCCATTACTTGGTTTGTGTAGTCTAACACATAAAGGTCATTATATAAATGTGCCCTACCAAAACAAATGTTATCTTTATAAAAGTAGCAACATTCATTTCCAAACTTGAATATGAATCCATAAGTATCTAATCTGGATACTAAAATAATGTTTTTAGTAACAGAAGGAACATAATAACAACCCTTTAACACCAGGATCATTCCAGTTGGCAATGTGAGGTGGTAGTCCCCGATAGCTATAGCAGCAAGTCTGATTCTGTTGGCTGCTCATAGATCTACTTCCCCTCGATCAATCTTCCTGAATCAACTTGGTTCCTATATTTGGATACAGATTTGAGCACCACAAGCAGTATCTAATACCCAATTAGTATAAACAGATAGATTGCATTCGATAATAAACGCACTTGAAGCTTCCCCTTGCTTCCTTGGCCGAGTGCAGTTTTTCTTCTAGTGGCCCTTCTTGTCACATGCGAAACAAACAACATCTTGTTCCTTTGCCTCCCCTTTGATCTTCCTTTTCTTGGAAGGCCTTGAAGAATCTTTGGGCTTAAATATCTTCTCCTTCCCTTTCCTTTTATTCTCCATTAGGACATGAGGCTTTTCACGCTTCATGTCATTGTCCACTTGGAGAATAAGGATAAGAAGATCAGACAGAGACTTCTCAATGTTGTTCATGTTGAAGTTCACAACAAAGTTTGAGAAGCTCTAGGGAAGTGATGTGAGAATGAGATCGGTACCCATTTCTTCGGGGAGTTTAAACCCTTGAACCTCCAAGCACTCAATGTAGCCAATGAGCTTGACTACATGAGGCCCAGCTGGGGCACCCTCTCCAAGCTTTCTCTGGAATAGAGCCTTGGAGATCTCAAACCTTTCATGTCTTTCTCTCTCCTGGTATAAACCACGGAGGTGCTCGAGCATGCTATAGGAATCCATGTCCTCATGAGACTTCATGGGCTCACTTGACATTGATGATAGCATCAAACATTGAACGTCGAGTGCATCACTCAAATGTTGATCATAGACTAGGAAATCTTCATCACTTTCCCCTTGGTCAGGAGGATCAGGAAGTGAGGACTCCAGCATGTAATACTTTCGTTCATGGCGTAGGACAACCCGAAGGCACCTAAACCATTCCGGAAAGTTACTGTCGGTGAGGATATTGTCTTTGTCCAGTATTGATCACAGAGAAAATGTGGTTGACGAGTTTTTCATATTGATTCTACAATTTAAAAGAGCAGATTTATTAGTACTTTCTTGATTACATTTTATGAGAAATAATAAATTTTATTAAGTCTCCCACTATTTTATCAAGTCCCAATGGCCCTCACCATTGAACTCGGAATGTCCAGTTGCTTTGACATTCTAGTGGCAAGGATCCATATTCCCCTTCGCATAACCACAACAAGGGTTGGTCAAGCTATTTGAAGGTATTTAGGTAGGAAGGTCTTTTCCAACTGTGAGATTACAGTTCCTTGATCTGTTGAGTGGACTCCCCAATCCTGAAATCCTGAATTGGATTTCCTCAACTCTTGCCTCCAATATTACATCAAGTCTAGAAAGGGCTACTCCTCTTGATGTAATATGGTTAAGTCAACCTGAAACCTTTCATAAGGGCTTCCTTTATAAAATTAATTGTCCCAACAAGGGTTAGTCAAACACATAGTTTTATTGAGTCTTTCCCTTAATCAAGTAATGGAAGGATTGGTCTGACTTAATATGGTATTTAAGGGATTTTATTCTTTATGCATAATTTTTCATTATCACATACTTGTTAATATTAAGTGATTATTGCTTAAGTGATTAACCATGTTCTGATAATCTTTACGCATAGTCTGGTTTTTATTTTATTCCATCTTTGCATGCTTGTTCATTTTATTAATTATGTGATCGCGAAAACACATACATAATAAATAAACCATGAAATCAGACAGAAATAAAATAAGATGGCATGATCATGAGCTTCTATTGGTTAGCTTATCTAGCGGTTTTGATAAGATAACCCTGACCTAGGGAAAACACCTTGAACCTGATGGTTCATGTTTTTCAGCTCCCACCTGTCCACCTTTGTATCTTCTTGGGTTGGTTTTGCCTCAGCTTCAGATTTCGAACCATCTCCTCTGGCTTGGGAGATCCTCCATTCCATGGGGTTTACATTAAAGAAACCATGGGCACACAGGCCCTACATTTTATTGGATGAAGACTCGCAGGCCAATGAATTTAAATTAAACAAATTTAAATGAAACCATACACACATACAAAGGGTCTTTGGTCTAGATCATGATCATCCATAGCATGAAACGACATTTACGCATATTTAGAATTCAAATTCTTTTAATCGTTCTATTATTCAAGATAAGTCGCACTTGAATTCAATTAATTATGATCTTATAATTAATCAATTATTTATCTTAAATAACTTTCTGAATTTCCTTGAGATTCTTCTCATCCATATTCCTTGTACAGGTCTTTGTACTTTTGGAGGAAACCTGGTGAAATTTATGGAAAGTACACGGTGTGCATTTCTTTTCACCCTTAATCCAAAGTACACGCTGAGGGCTTTGGTGTGTTTTCTGTACTTTGGAAATTTTGGAGTACACGGTGTGTAGATGAATCATACATGGCGTGTACTTCCTTGTTATACGGTAACCGGCCTGGAAATCCTGTTTACGCAGAACACGGCTTCTCCTTGTACACGGTTTCACCTAGACCGGATCAGACTACATGGTGTGTTGCTCCAACATACATGTCGTGTATTCCTATTTTCCATGCACCATTCATTTTTGGTCAACACGGCATAATCAATACTTAGGCATACTCAATTCACACGATGTGATTTGGTGGACCAGTGCTGGTTTGTTGAACCTAAGTACACGGCGTGTAGTTTTCATTACACGTCGTGTACTCCCGTGTTGTACAGACAGAAAGAGAGGCTCCTCTGGATGAGTTACTTGTTTTTATTTTAATCAAAATTAAAATTAAAAGTCCATTTCTGTGATATGAATCAAGAAATGAAGGAGGAAGAACAGATCTTGTTTATTCAGATTTATAGAATGATTTATTTCGAATTGAATCAAATATAAATGCGTAAATTATCAACGAAAATTAAATAATTATAATCAATGTTGTAACCTAGCTCTGATACCATTTGAAGGTTCCAGGCATAGTAGAAGCGTGTGGGTGGATGTTCCCACTTGGATTTTTGTCATTAACAATGATCAATCTGGGATCAATACAATGATAAACGCCAGTCTCCATGGATCGAATCACAGAAATGGACAAAGAAAAAGGAAAGTCCTGGAACCACAAAGTAGGATTTTTACAGGTTGATTATAATTAATTTAATCAATTGAAAAGAAATACCTTTTGGGTGTTCTTTCTTCATTGATGTTCTTGATCACGTTCTGATGTGATTCGTCGTTGCATCGCAGAATCCAAGTGTATACTTCCTCTAGAGTTGATCCACACGTGTACCTCGTGTCTCGGGATGTCACCAAAGGAGTCTCCGGGTGCTAGCATGGAGAAACCTTTGCTTGCGTTGTCTACCTTAGATCATCTTGATTCGATGGAAGAGGATCTATCTCGGTCTTGAGAGCGTTCTTGGAGGAAGAGGTTCTTTCGGGATTGAAAGAATTCTCCAGAATTGTTGAGCACAACGATTCTCTTGGGTGTAAGGAAAAGAGTTGGGGTTGTGAGGATATTTATAATCGGGTTTGAGGTTGTAGAGTTATGACAATAAATAAACGTGTTACGCGTTTTATTTATTTCATTAACTCCCTTTTGAAAACCCCATGTCGAGTCATTAATTCCTTGACATGTTCCCACACTAATTATAATAAATATCATTTAATAAAACAATATTTTCCTCAAAATCCTGACTGGAAAAACTACACGGTGTGTATTAATAAATACATGGCGTGTACTTGTTTTTCATTGAAAACTACACGGCGTGTACATTCAATGTACACGGAGTGTATATATTGTTTTCATTTATTCATTTCTTTTTCAAAATGAAAACTACACGGCATGTACATTTAATAATACACGGCGTGTACTTGTTTTCTAAATAAAACTACACGGCATGTAATCATTGATACACGGCAAGTACATGTTTTATTTTATTCTTCCTCCAACATTAAAATGATTTAAGATTACTTGAATAATTATTAAACCATGTATGGGAATAATCTTTATTCTACTTGAGATAATTAAATACACTTAGTGTGTGACCCTCTAGGACTCTTTCTCGTTGGCATTAGGCAGGCTTGCCTAAAGTTCAAGATTACTGTCTAGCGACGGGTCAAGGCACCCAAGAGAAAGAAGTTAATGCCACATTGATGTATCACCCCATATGAATGCTTACTATTTAATTTAATCCCTTTGTCTCGATATCTCATCAAGCAGGTTTCATGGTAGTGTCATTAACCTATATGCTTGATCCATCGTTCTTTGACTACCTGAAATAAACTCGTCATTTACACCATGGCCATGGAATTTAATGCGACAGTTCTATTTCAATCAATGGGACGAGATATCAACTTCCATAAATGGAAGGTACAAATCCTTCCTCGACTTATCTATTAACAACATGTCATTCATGATGCACCCAACATACCCTACTTCCCGCCAACTGTCTGCATGAGGGTTTTCATTAGTAAATATAAGTGTGCGAGTCATGACATGAGTTAATGATAATACTCTAGTCTAAGGACCATTAAACACGCTCGTAGATTACAATGTCTGATGACACCAAGACATGCGGAATTGCTACTGGCGGGTCTGTTCTCATAATATCCCATCTTGGAGATTACCAAGTGCGAACTCCATGAGAGAGAGTCTCGTCTTCTTATGAGTACTCACACATGATGGTCTGTATACTATGTGTCCCATCATAGTATGTCATCCAACCATAGAACTTTATTTAAGAATATTGTTATAGAATTTCAAGGTTCTCATCATAGTAGGGATCTACCGTGACCTTATCAATGCAACAAATATTCCAGGACATTATTATATTATAGTCATGCAGAACAATGAACAATATATAATAAGTGAACATTCATGTAATCAAAGTACAAAACAGTTGGTTCACAGGACACCAACCCTTACAGAAGTGACGGGTGGGGCCCGCTATAGCCCCTCGATGCATCGACAGGTCTCATGAGAAAAATCAGTTGCCGACAAACCCTTCGAGTTTGTTTCCAAAAATCAGACGGGTTTCTACCCATAGACTTAAACTGTTTTGAAGGTATAGTGGTATCATGTGTCAGATACATGACATCCAATTAATAAGCATTCTCTTTATTCATTTTCAGTTATTACTATCCATGAGGTTTTCACTATGAAAAAATCTACGGATGAAGTTTCATTATTATTTTATTAATGGTGTGTGTTTTTCATTTATTCATCATTCCATATTGACTATGCCAATTTTTTTATGATTCAGTTTTTATTGATTCATGCTTTCACTATTTGTAACCATTACTGAGCATTTAAGCTCACACCTTTCATTTGTTTACCTTAGATCATCTTGATATGATGGAGGAGGATCTCTGTCGGTCTTGAGAGCATTCTTGGAGGAAGGAGTTCTTTCAGCCTTGAGAGAATTCTCCAGAATTGTTGTGCACAATGATTGGGGAAAAGTGTTGGGGTTGTAAGGATATTTATAATCAGGTTTGAGGTTATAGATTTATGATAATAAATAAATGTGTTACGCATTTTATTTATTTCATTAACTCTTATTGAAAACCCCCATGTCGGATAATTAATTCCTTGACATGCGCCCACGCTGATTATAATAAATATCATTTAATAAAACAATATTATATCCTCAAAATCCCTACTGCAAAAACTACACGGTGTGTAATCATTAATACATGGAGTGTACTTGTTTTTCATAAAAAATTACACAGCGTGTAATCATTAATACACAGCATGTACTTGTTTTTAATTTCCCTTCCAAAATGAAAATTACACGGCATGTAATCATTAATACACGACGTGTACTTGTTTTCAAAATAAAACTACACAGCATGTAATCATTAATACATGATGTGTACTTGTTTTAATTTTATTCTTACTCCAACATTAAAACGATTTAGGATTCCTTGAATAATTATTAAACCACATACGGGAATAATCTTTATTCTACTTGACATACTTGAATACACTTAGTGTGTGACCCTCTAGGCCTCTTTCTCATTGGCATTAAGCGAGCTTGCCTAAAGTCCAAGATTACTGTCTAGCAATGGGTCAAGGCACCCAAGAGAAAGAAGTTAACACCGCATTGACGTGTCACCTCATATGAATGCTTACTGTGTAATTTAATCTATTTGTCTCAATATCTCATCAAGTAGGTTTCATGGTAGTTCCATAAACCTATATGCTTGATTTGTCATTCTTTGAATTCCAGAAATAAACTCGTCATTACACCATGGCCATGGAATTTGGGTGACAGTTCTATTTCAATCAAAGGGCCTGAGATATCTACTTCCATAAATATGGAATGGACAAATCCTTCCTCGACTTATCCATTAACAACATTTCATTCGTGATTCACCCAACGTACCATACTTCTCGCCAACTGTCTTCGTGACGGTTTTCGTCAACAAATCTAAGTGCACGAGTCATGAAATGAGTTAATGATAATCTTCTAGTCTAAGGATCATTACACATGCTCGTAGATAGAAATTTCTGATGACACCAAGACATGCGGAATTGCTACTGGCGGGTCTGTTCTCATAATCTCCCATCTTGGAGATTACCAAGTGCGAACTCCATGAGAGAGAGTCTCGTCTTCTTACGAGTAATCACACATGACGGTATGTATATTATGTGTCCTATCATAGTATGTCATCCAACCGTAGAACTTTATTTAAGAATATTGTTAGGTCGTTTTAAGGTTCTCATCATAGCGGGGATCTGCCATGACCATATTAATGTAACAAATATTCCAGGACATTATTATATTATAGTCATGTGGAACAATGAACAATATATAATAAGTGTACTTTCATGTAATCAAAGTACAAACAGTTGGTTCTTAGGAAACCAACTCTAACAAACTCCCACTTGGACTAGAGAAAACTGTCTGTGACTTTTAGTCCGCTAGACCTCACATGATGATCAGGTTTCTACTGAGTCATGGATTTATTCAAGGGGTCCTCCACATTGTCTTCTGTGGAAATAATTCTCACTGCAAATTCACCTCTCTGAGAAAAATCCCTCAAGAGATGATACTTCCAAAGTATGTGCTTTGTCTGCTGATGTGACCTTGGATCTTTTTCAAGTGTCACTGTTGTAGTATTATCACAATAGAGTGTGATAGGATCTTTACTGATAGGTACTACATCCATATCTTGGAATAATATTCACATTCATACTGCTTCTTTATCTACCTCAGATGTTACGATATACTTAGACTCTTCTGTAGAATCTGTGACCACACCTTGCTTTGAGCTCTTCCATCTCACTGCACCTCTATTCAAACTGAAGATGTATCTAGTCTACGACTTCATGTCATCTTGATCAGTCTCGAAACTAGCATCTACATGTCCTATGATGACTATTTCCTCATCTCCTCCATAAACTAGGAACATATACTTAGTACGCCTCAGATACTTAAGGATAGTCTTTACTTCCATCCAATGGTGGTCTACTGGATGATCTTGATATCTGCCTACCACACTTAATGTGTAAGCAACATCTATCCTTGTACATAGCATAGCATACATGACTGACCCAATCGCAGATGTGTAAGGGATATTTTCCGTTTTCTTTCTTTCCTCATGTGTCCGAGGACATATTTTCTTAGAAAGATGAATTCCATGTGACACTGGCAACAAACACCTCTTGGATTGTTCCATACTGAATCTCTTAAGTATCTTGTCAATGTATGTACTTTGACTCAGGCCCAACATTCTCTTGGATCTATCATGATGGATCTTGATCCCAAGAATATATGTTGCCTCGCCCAAGTCTTTCATAGAGAAGCATTTATCCAACCATGCCTTAATTGACCATAAGATAGGTACTTCGTTTCCAATTAGCAATATGTCATCAACATATACTATTAGGAAAATGACTGCACTTCCACTAAACCTTTTTTAGACACAAGGATCACATTCATTCTTAACAAATCCAAATTCTGTTACGGCTTCATCAAAACGAATGTTCCATGACCTTGATGCTTGCTTTGATCCATAAATGGATTTCTGTAACTTGCATACCTTGTTGGCATCCTTTGGAGTCACAAACCCTTCAGGTTGTGTCATGCAGACATCTTCCTAGAGGTTCCCATTAAGGAATGCTGTTTTGAAATCCATTTTTCAAATTTCATAGTCATGGTAAGCGGTAATTGCCAATAGGATTCTGATGGATTTCAACATCGCAACTGATGAAAAGGTTTCATCATAGTCAATTCCTTGATGTTGTCTAAAACATTTTGCAACCAGTCATACCTTATAGGTGCTGACTTGTCCTTCCATGTCCAGTTTCTTCTTAAATACCCATTTATTACCAATTGGCTTTAGATCAACTGGAAGATCTACCAAAATCCAAACTTGGTTTCGATACATGGAATCCATTTCAGAATTCATGGCTTCTTTCCACTTGGAAACATATATGCCTTCAACTGCTTCCTTGTAGGTAAGAGGATCATCATTGTCAACCAATAATGAGTCACCATCCTCACTGACAAGAAAACCATATCATTCTGGTTCTCTCACCTCTCTCGTGCTCCTACGCAGTTCTTGTGTCTCTAGAATAGATTGTTTTTCCACGGGGCTTTTTGGAATCTGTTATTGTACCAACTCCTATGTATCTTGAGCCTTGAATTCATCAAAGTCTATCTCTCTCCCACTATATCTTTTGGAGATGTGCTCCCTCTCAAAAAATATGGAGTGTCTTTCCACTGTAACCTTTTTATCTGAAGGGTTGTATAGGTAATATCCCCTTGTTTCCTTGGGATATCCTATAAAGGTACAATTTGTGCCTCGGGGTGTAAGCTTGTTACCTGAAGAGGC
Source organism: Viscum album (assembly GCA_963277665.1). NCBI lineage: Eukaryota > Viridiplantae > Streptophyta > Magnoliopsida > Santalales > Viscaceae > Viscum > Viscum album. Next base: position 774,403,134 of record OY728132.1, read on the forward strand.
CTTAACAAATGCTTCGCTACCCCACACATGTAAATTTGATAACATGGATGTGTGTCCACTCCATAATTCGTATGGAATACCATTTATCAATTTAGTTGGTACTTGGTTTAGTAAGTGTGTTGCTATTTGTAATTCATATCCCCAAAAGGATAATGGAAGACTTACATGAATCATCATTGATCTCACCATGTCCAACAGGGTGTGGTTCCTCCTTTCACTTACACCATTCCACTGAGGCGTGTAAGGAGGAGTGAGTTGAGATAGAATCCTGAACTCCTGTAAAAAAGTAATGCAGTCCTGGTTAAGATATTCTCCTCCTCTTTCTGAGTGAAGTTTCTTAATCTTCTTACCAAGCTGGTTCTCAACTTCATTCTTTTATTCTTTGAACTGATCAAAAGAATCAGACTTATACCTTATTAAGTAAATATATCCATATCTACTAAAATCATCAGTAAAAGTTATGAAGTATAAGAACCCACCCCTTGCTTCAACTGGAAATGGTCCACACACATCTGTGTGAACTAATTCTAGAATCTCTTTATCCCTTTCACCTTTACCACTAAATGGGGCTTTGGTCATTTTGCCTTGTAGATACACATGATATACACTAAGTGTTTTTAGTTCGAAAGAATATAAATACCCATCTTGATGTAATTTTGTCAAACATTTCTCATTGACATGACCTAGCTAGTGATGCCAAAGTTGGGTGTGGTATGAGTCATGTGAATTAACTTTTTCATCAATTTTGATTACTTGGTTTGTGTAGTCTAACACATAAAGGTTGTTTTATAAATGTTCCCTACCGAAACAAATTCTATCTTTATAAAAGTAGAAACATTCATTTCCAAACTTGAAGATGAATCCATCAGTATCTAATCTGGATACTGAAATGATGTTTTTGGTTACAGAGGGTACATAATAACATTCTTTTAATACCAAGACCATCCTAGTAGGAAATGTGAGGTGGTAGTCTCTGACAGCTACAGCAGCGAGTCTGGCTCTGTTGGCTACTCGCAGATCCACCTCACCTCGGTCAATCTTTCTAAATCTACTTGGTTCCTGTATTTAGATACAGATGTGAGCACCAAAAGAGGTATATAATACCCAATTAGTAGAAACATATAGATTTCATTTGATAACAAACGCACCTGAATCCTCCCCTTGTTTCCTTGGCTGGGTGCAGTTTTTCTTCCAGTGGCCCTTCTTTCCACATGTGAAACAAACAACCTCATGTTCTCTTGCCTCCTCTTTGATTTTCCTTTTCTTAGAAGGCCTTGAAGAAGCTTTGGGCTTAAAGCACTTTGCCTTTTCTTTCCTTTTATTCACCATCAGGACAGAAGGATTTTCATGCTTCATATCATTGTCCACTTGGCGAATAAGGATAATAAAATCAGATACAGACTTCTCAATGTTGTTCATGTTGAAATTTATAACAAAGTTAGAGAATCTCTGAGGGAGTTATGTAAGAATGAGATCGGTGCCCAGTTCTTTGGGGAGTTTAAACCCTAGAACCTCTAAGCGCTTAATTTAGCCAATGATCTTGACTACATGAGGCCCAGCTGGGGAACCCTCTCCAAGATTTCTGTGAAATAGAGCCTTGGAGATCCCAAACCTTTCCTATCTTGCTCTCTCCTGGTATAGACCACAGAGGTTCTCGAGCTTACTGTAGGCGTCCATGTCTTCATAAGACTTCATGATCTCACTTGACATTTATGATAGCATTAAACATTGAACGTCGAGTGCATCGTTCAAATGTTGATCAAAGACCAGTAAATCTTCATCACTCGTCCCTTGGCTAGGCAAATCAGGAAGTGAGGACTCCAGCACGTAAAACTTTCGTTCATGGTATAGGATAACCCAAAGGTACCTAAACCATTACTGAAAGTTACTATTGGTGAGGATATTGTATTTATCCAAAATTAATCACAGAGAAAATTTTGTTGATGAGTTTTTCATATTGATTCTATAAATTAAAATAGCAGATTTATCAGTACTTTCTTGATTACATTTTATGAGAAATAATAAATTTTATTAAGTCTCCCACTATTTTATCAAGTCTCAATGTCCCTCACTATTGAACTAAGAATGTCCAGTTTCCATGATATTCTAGTGTCAAGGATCCATATTCCCCTTCGCATAACCCCAACAAGGGTTGGTCAAGCTATTAGAAGTTATTTAGGTAAGCTGGTCTTTGCTAACTATGAGCTTACAGTTTCTTGATCTGTTAATTGGACTCCCCAATCCTGAAATACTGACTTGGATTTCCTCAACACTTGCCTCCATTTTACAACAAGTCTAGAAAGGCCTACTCCTCTTGATGTAAAATATTTAAGTCAACCCAAAACTTTCATAAGAGATTCCTTTATAAAAGTAAGCATCCCAACAAGGGTTGGTCAAACACATAGTTTTATTGAGTCTTGCCTGAAGGTTCCGGGTGTAGCGGAAGCGCGTGGGTGGATGTGCCCACTTAACTTTTTTTTCATTAACAATGATCAATCCGGGATCAGTACGACAATAAATTACAGTCTCCATGGATTGAATCACAGAAATAGACAAAGAAAAGGAAATTCCTGGAACCACAAAGTAGGATTGTTACAGGTTGATTATAATTAATTTAATCAATTGAAAAGAATTACCTTTTGATGTTATTTCTTTGTTGATATTTCTGATCACGTTCCGATGTGATACGCCGTTGCATCACAGAATCCAAGGGTATACTTTCTCTAGAGGTGATCCACATGTGCACCTCGTATCTCTGGATGTCGCCAAAGGAGTCTCCAGGTGCTAGCGTGGAGAAACCTTTGCTTGCGTTGTCTGCCTTAGATCGTCTTGATCCAATGGAAGAGGATATCTCTCAATCTTGAGAGCGTTCTTAGAAGAATAGGTTCTTTCAGCCTTGAAAGAATTCTCTAGAATTGTTGTGGACAACGATTCTCTTATGTAGGAAAAGAGTTGGGGTTGTGAGGATATTTATAATCAAGTTTGAGGTTGTAGAGTTATGACAATAAATAAACGCGTTACGCGTTTTATTTATTTCATTGACTCCTATTTAAAACCCCCATGTCAAATAATTAATTCCTTGACATGCACCCATGCTAATTATAATAAATATCATTTAATAAAACAATATTATATCCTCAAAATCCTGATTGGAAAACTACATGGCGTGTAATCATTAATACACGGCGTGTACTTGTTTTCCATAAAACTACATGGCATGTAATCATTAACACATGGCATGTACTTGTTTTTAATTTCCTTTCCAAAATGAAAACTACATGGCGTGTAATCATTAATACATGGTGTGTACTTGTTTTCCATGAAAAACTACACGGCGTGTAATCATTAATACACGGCGTGTATATCTTGTTTTTCATTTCCTTCTTCCTTAATCATTAAAACGATTTAGGCTTCCTTGAATAATTATTAAACCACATACGGGAATAATCTTTATTATACTTGAGATACTTGGATACACTTAATGTGTGACCCTCTAGGCCTCTTTCTCATTGGCATTAGGCGGGCTTTCCAAAAGTCCAAGATTACTGTCTAGCAACGGTTCAAGGCACCCAAGAGAAAGAAGTTGACATCGCATTGATGTGTCACCTCATACGAACTCTTACTATGTAATTTAATCCCTTTGTCTCCATATCTCATCAAGCAGGTTTCATGGCAGTGTCATAAACCTATATGCTTGATCTGTCATTCTTTGACTTCTAGAAATAAACTCGTCGTGTCACCATGGCCATAGAATTTGTTCGACAGTTTTATTTCAATAAAAGGGCCTGATATATCTACTTCCATAAATATGGAAGGGAAAAATCCTTCCTCGACTTATCCATTAACAACATGTCATTTGTGACGCACCCAACGTACCCTACTTCCCGCCAACTGTCTACGTGACGGTTTTCGTCAGCAAATCTAAGTGCGCGAGTCATGACATGAGTTAATGATAATCTTCTAGTCTAAGAACCATTACACACACTTGTAGATATCAATATCTGATGACACCAAGACATGTGGAATTACTACTGGTGGGTCTGTTCTCATAATCACTCATCTTGGATATTACCAAGTGCGAACTCCATGAGAGAGAGTCTCGTCTTCTTATGAGTACTCGCACATGACAGTTTGTATACTACGTGTCCTATCATAGTATGTCATCCAACCGTATAACTTTATTTAAGAATATTGTTATATCATTTCAAGTTTCTCATCATAGCGGGGATCTGCCATGACCTTATTAATGCAACAAATATTCCAGGACATTATTATATTATAGTCATGCAGAACAATGAACAATATATAATAAGAGTACATTCATGTAATCAAAGTACAAAACAGTTGGTTCTCAGGACACCAACCCTTACAAACTCCCACTTGAACTAGATCCAACTGCCTACTACTTTTAGTCTGCTAGACCTCACATGATGATCATGTTTCTGCTGAGTCAATGCTTTAGTCAAGGAGTCTTCCACGTTGTCTTCCGTGGAAATACTGCTCACTGTAACTTCACCTCTCTGAGAAAAATACCTCAAGAGATGATACTTCTGAAGTATGTGCTTTGTCCACTGATGTGACCTTGGCTCTTTTGAAAGTACCACCACTGCAGTATTATCACAATAGAGTGTGATAGGATCTTTACTACTAGGTACTACATCCAACTCTTGGATGAAGCTTCGCATCCATACTGCTTCTTTAGCTGCCTCAGAAGCTGCGATATACTCGGACTCTGCTGTAGAATCTACCACCACACCTTACTTTGAGCTCTTCCAGCTCACTACACCTCTATTCAAACTGAAGATGTATCTAGTCTGTGACTTCATGTCATCTTGATCAGTCTAGAAACTAGCATCTACATGTCCTCTGATGACTATTTCCTCATATCCTCCATAAACTAGGAACATATCCTTAGTACGCCTCAGATACTTAAGGATAGTATTGACTGGAATCCAATGGCGGTCTCCTGGATCAGCTTGATATCTACCTACCGCACTTAATGTGTAAGAAACATCTAGCCTCATACATAGCATAGCATACATGACTGACCCAATTGCAGATGTGTAAGGTATCCTTTCCATTTTCTTTCTTTTCTCATGTGTTTGAGGACACATTTTCTTGGAAAGATGAATTCCATGTGACACTGGCAACAATCCCCCCTTGGATTGTTCCATACTGAATCTCTTCAGTATCTTGTCAATTTATGTACTTTGACTCAGGCCCAGCATTCTATTGAATCTATCATGATGGATCTTTATCCCAAGAACATATGCTGCCTCACCCAAGTCTTTCATAGAGAAGCATTTATCTAACCATGTCTTAACTGACTGTAAGACAGGTACTTCGTTTCCAATTAGTAATATGTCATCAACATATACTATTAGGAAAACGACTACACTTCCACTAAACCTCTTGTAGACACAAGGCTCACATTTGTTTTTAACAAATCCAAATTCCATTACAGCTTCATCAAAACGAATGTTCCATGACCTTGATGCTTGATTTAATCCATAAATGGATTTCTTCAACTTGCATACCTTTTTGGCATCCTTTGGAGTCACAAACCCTTCAGGTTGTGTCATATAGACATCTTCTTGGAGGTTCCCATTAAGGAATGTTGTTTTGAAATCCATTTTACAAATTTCATAGTTATAGTAAGTGGAAATGTCCAATAGGATTATGATGGATTTCATCATTGAAACCAGTGAAAAGGTTTCATCATAGTCAATTCCTTGACGTTGTCTAAAACCTTTTGCAACCAGTCATGCCTTATAGGTGCTGACTTTCCCCTCCATGTCCAGTTTCTTCTTGAATACCCATTTATTACCAACAGCCTTTACATCAACTAGAGGATCTACCAAAATCCAGGCTTGGTTTTGGTACATGGAATCCATTTCAGAATTCATGGATTATTTCCACTTGGCATCATTTGTGCCTTCAACTGCTTCCTTGTAGGTAAGAGGATCATCATTGTCAACCAATAATGATTCACCATCCTCAGTGACAAGAAAACCATATCATTCTGGTTCTCTCACCTCTCTCGTGCTCCTAGGCAGTTCTTGTGTCTCTGGAACAGATTGTTCTTCCACGGGGCTTTGTGGAATCTGTTCTTGTACCAACTCTTGTGTATCTTGATCCTCGACTTCATCGAATTATATCTCGCTCCCACTATCTCTTTTGGATATGTGCTCCCTCTCAAGGAATATGGCGTGTCTTGCCACTGTAACCTTTTTATCTGATGGGTTGTATAAGTAATATCCCCTTGTTTCCTTGGGATATCCTATAAAGATACACTTTGTGCCTCGGGGTGCAAGCTTGTTACCTGAAAAGGCCTTAACAAATTCTTCACTACCCCACACATGTAAATTTGATAACATGGCTTTGCGTCCACTCCATAACTCGTATGGAATACCATTTATCGATTTAGTTGGTACTTGGTTTAGTATGTGTGATGTTGTTTGTAATGCATATCCCCGAAAGGATAATGGAAGACTCACATGACTCATCATTGATCTCACCATGTCCAACAGGGTGCGGTTTCTCCTTTCACTCACACCATTCCACTGAGGCATGTAAGGAGGAGTGAGTTGAGATTGAATCCCAAACTCCCGTAAGAAATCAATGAAGTCCTAATTAATATATTCTCCTCCTCTATCTGAGTGGAGTTTCTTAATCTTCTTACCAAGTTGGTTCTCAACTTCATTCTTGTATTCTTTGAACTGATCAAAATAATCTGACTTATACCTCATTAAGTAAATATATCCATATCTAATAAAATAATTAGTAAACATTATGAAGTACAAGAACCCACCCCTTGCTTCAACTGGAAATGGTCCACACACATATGTGTGAACTAATTCTAGAATCTCTTTATCCCTTTCACCTTTCCCACTAAATGGGGCTTTGGTCATTTTTCCTTGTAGACACGCATGGCATACACCAAGTGGTTTTAGTTTGAAAGAATCTAAATACCCATCTTGATGTAATTTTGTAAAACGTTTCTCATTGACATGACCTAGCTGGTGATGCTAAAGTTGGGTGTGGTATGAGTCATGTGAATTAACTTTTTCATCGATTTCCATTACTTGGTTTGTGTAGTCTAACACATAAAGGTCGTTATATAAATGTGCCCTACCAAAAAAAATGTTATGTTTATAAAAGTAGAAACATCAACTTCCAAACTTGAAGATAAATCCATCAGTATCTAATATGGAAACTGAAATAATGTTTTTGGTTATAGAGGGTACATAATAACATCTTTTCAAAACCAAGACCATCCCAGTAGGCAATGTGAGGTGGTAGTCCCTGACAGCTATAGCAGCAAGTATGGCTATGTTGGCTGCTTGTAGATCTACCTCCCCTCGATCAATCTTCCTGAATCTACTTGGTTCCTGTATTTGGATACATATGTGAGCACCAAAAGTTGTATCTAATACCCAGTTTGTAGAAATAGATAGATTGCATTCGATAAAAAATGCACCTGAAGCTTCCCCTTGCTTCCTTGGCTGGGTGTAGTTTTTCTTCCAGTGGACCTTCTTGCCACATGAGAAACAAACAACCTTATGTTCTCTTGCCTCCCCTTTGATATTCCTTTTATTGTAAGGCCTTGAAGAAGCTTTGGGCTTAAATCTCTTCACCTTCCCTTTCCTTTTATTCACCATGAGGATAGAAGTCTTTTCACACTTCATGTCATTGTCCACTTGGAGAATAAGGATAAGAAGATCAGATAGAGACTTCTCAATGTTGTTCAAGTTGAAGTTCACAAAATAGTTTGAGAAGCTCTGGGGGAGTGATGCAAGAATGAGATCGGTACCTAGTTCTTGAGGGATTTTAAACCCTAGAACCTCCAAGCGCTCAATGTAGCCAATGAGCTTGACTACATGAGGCCTGGTTGGGCCACCCTCTCTAAGATTTCTCTGGAATAGAGACTTGGAGATCTCAAACCTTTCATGTCTTGCTCTCTCCTGGTATAGACCACGGAGGTGCTCAAGCATACTATAGGAATCTATATCTTCGTGAGACTTCATGAGCTCACTAGACATTGATGATAGCATCAAACATTGAATGTCGAGTGCATCATTCAAATGTTGATCATAGACCAGTAAATCTTCATCACTTGCCCCTTGGGTGGGAGAATCAGGAAGTGAGGACTCTAACACGTAAAACTTTCATTCATGGCATAGGATAACCCGAAGGCGCCTAAACCATTCCTAAAAGTTACTGTCAGTGAGGATATTGTCTTTATCCAGAATTGATCGCAGAGAAAATGTGGTTGACGAGCTTTTCATATTGATTCTATAATTTAAAAGAGCAGATTTATCAGTACTTTCTTGATTACATTTTATGAAAAATAGTAAATGAATTTATTAATTCACACACTATTTTATCAAGTCCCAATGTCCCTCACCATTGAACTCAGAATGTCCAGTTTCTTTGGAATTCTAGTGTCAAGGATCCATATTCCCCTTTGCATAACCCCAACAAGGGTTGGTCAAGCTATTTGAAGGTATTTAGGTAGGCTGGTCTTTGCCAACTGTGAGCTTATAGTTCCTTGATATGTTGAGTGGACTCCCCAATCCTGAAATCCTAACTTGGATTTCCTCAACTCTTGCCTCCAATATTACACCAAGTCTAGCAATGGATACTCCTCTTGATGTAATATTGTTAAGTCAACCTGAAACCTTTCATAAGGGCTTCCTTTATAAAATTAAGTGTCCCAACACGGGTTGGTCAAACACATAGTTTTATTAATTCTTGCCCTTAATCAAGTAACATAAGGCTTGGTCTGAATTAATATGGTATTTAAGGGATTTAAATCCTTTATGCGTAATTCCTCATTATCACATGCTTGTTAATATTAAGTGATGCTTGATTAAGTGATTAACCATGTTCTGATAATGATTACGCATAGTCCAGTTTTTATTTTATTCCATCTTTGCATGCTTGTTTATTTCATTAATTATGTGATTGCGACAACACATACATAATAAATAAACCATGCAATCAGACAAAAATAAAATAAGATGGCATGATCATTACCTTCTATTGGTTATCTTATCTAGCGGTTTGATAAGATAACCCTGACCTAGGGAAAAACACCTTGAACGGATGGTTCATGTTTTGCAGCTCCCACCTTTCCACCTTTGTATCTTCTTGGGTTGGTTTCGCCTCAGCTTCAGTTTTAAACCGTCTCCTCTGTCTTGGGAGATCCTCCATTACATGGGGTTTACAATAAAGAAACCATGGGCATGTAGGCCCTACATTTTTTTTGGAAGAAGGCTTGTAGGCCAACAAATTTAAATTAAACAAATTTAAATGAAACCATACACACATACAAAGGGTCTTTGGTCTAGCTCATGATCATCCATAGCATGCAACGACATTTACGCATATTTAGAATTCAAATTCTTTTAATCATTCTATTATTTAAGATAAGTCGTGCTTGAAATTGATTAATTATGATCTTATAATTAATAAATTCTTTATCTAAAATTCCTTTCTGAATTTCCTTGAGATTCTTCTCATCCATATCCATTGTACATGTATTTGTACTTTTGGAGGAAACCTGGTGAAATTCTATTTCTGGAAAGTACACGGTGTGTAGTTTATATTTACATGGTGTGTATTTCTTTTCACCCTTTATCCAAAGTACACACCAGGGCTTTGGCGTGTTTTCTCTACTTTGGAAGTTTTGGAGTACATAGTGTGTAGATTAATATAACACGGCGTGTACATCCTTGTTACGTGGTTACCGGCCTGGCAATCCCATGTACGCGGAACACGGCTTCTCCTTGTACACGGTTTCACTTGGGCCAGGTCAGACTACACGGCGTGTTGATTCAACATGCATGCCGTGTATTTTGGTTCCACACGATGTTCATTTCTGGTCAACACGGTGTAATAAAACTCAGGCATACTCAATTCACATAGCGTGGTTTGGCGGACCAGTACAGGTTCATTGAACCTAAGTACACGGCGTGTAGTTTTTATTACACGTCGTGTATTCCTGTGTTGTACAGAAAAAAAGAGAGACTCCTTCGGATGATTTCCTCATTTTTTTATTTTAATCAAAACTAAAATTAAAAGTTCTTTTTTATGATGTGAATTGAGAAACGAAGAAGGAAGAATAGATCTCGTTCATTCAGTTTAATAGAATGATTTATCATGAATTGAATCAAATATAAATGCATAAATTATCAACAAAAATTAAATAACTATAATCAATGTTGTAATCTCACTCTGATACCATTTGAAGGTTCTGAGCGCAGTGGAAGCGTGTGGGTGGATGTGCCCACTTGGATTTTTTTCATTAACAAAGATCAATCCGGGATCAATACGACAATAAATGCCAGTCTCCACGGATCGAATAACAGAAATAGACAAAGAAAAGGAAAGTCCGGGAACCACAAAGTAGGATCGTTACAGGTTGATTATAGTTAATTTAATCAATTGAAAAGAAGTACCTTTTGATGTTCTTTCTTCATTGATATTTCTGATCACGTTCCGATGTGATACATCGTTGTGTCACAGAAGCCAAGGATAGACTTCCTCTAGCGGTGATCCACACGTGCACCTCGTATCTCTGGACATCTCCAAAGGAGTCTCTGGGTGCTAGTGTAGAGAAGCCTTTGCTTGAGTTGTCTGCCTTAGATCATCTTGATCCGATGGAAGAGGATATCTCTCAGTCTTGAGAGCGTTCTTGGAGGAAGAGGTTCTTCGGCCTTGAAAGAATTCTCCATAATTGTTGTGTACAATGATTCTCTTGTGTAGGAAAAGAGTTGGGGTTGTGAGGATATTTATAATCGGGTTTGAGGTTGTAGAGTTATGACAATAAATAAATGCATTACGCGTTTTATTTATTTCATTGACTTCTATTGAAAACCCCCATGTCAAATAATTAATTCCTTGACATGCGCCCACGCTGATTATAATAAATATCATTTAATAAAACAATATTATATCCTAAAAATCCTGAATGGAAAACTACACGGTGTGTTATCATTAATACATGGCATGTACTTGTTTTCCATAAAACTACATGGCGTGTAATCATTAACACACGGTGTGTACTTGTTTTTCGTTTCCTTTCCAAAATGAAAACTACATGGCATGTAATCATTAATACACAGCGTGTACTTGTTTTCCATGAAAAACTACACGGCGTGTAATCATTAATACACGGCGTGTATATCTTGTTTTTCATTTCCTTCTTCCTCCATCATTAAAACGATTTAGGCTTCCTTGAATAATTATTAAACTACATAAGGGAATAATATTTATTTTACTTGAGATACTTGTATACACTTAGTGTGTGACCCTCTAGGCCTCTTTCTCGTTGGCATTAGGCGGGCTTGCCTAAAGTCCAAGATTACTGTCTAGCAACGGGTCAAGGCACCCAAGAGAAAGAAGTTGAAGCCGTATTGACATGTCACCTCATATGAGTGCTTACTATGTAATTTAATCTCTTTCTCTCAATATCTCATCAAGAAGGTTTCATGGAAGTGTCATAAACTTATATGCTTGATCTGTTATTCTTTGACTTTCAAAAATAAACTCATCGTGTCACCATGGCCATGGAATTTGTTCAACAGTTCTATTTCAATCAAAGGGTCCGGGATATCTACTTCCATAAATATGGAAGGGACAAATCCTTCCTCGACTTATCCATTAACAACATGTCATTCGTGAAGCACCCAACGTACCATACTTCCCGCCAACTGTCTATGTGATGGTTTTTGTCAGAAAATCTAAGTGCGCGAGTCAAGACATGATTTAATGATAATCTTCCAGTCTAAGGACCATTACACATGCTCACAGATAGAAATATCTGATGACACCAAGACATGCAGAATTACTACTGGCAGGTCTGTTCTCATAATCTCTCATCTTGGAGATTACCAAGTGCGAACTCCATGAGAGAGAGTCTCGTCTTCTTACGAGTACTCACACATGATGGTCTGTATACTATGTGTCCTATCGTAGTATGTCATCCAACTGTAGAACTTTATTTAAGAATATTGTTATACCATTTCAAGGTTCTCATCATAACGGGGATCCGCCATGACCTTATTAATGCAACAAATATTCCAGGACATTATTATATTATAGTCATGCAGAACAATGAACAATATATAATAAGAGTACATTCATGTAATCAAAGTACAAAACAGTTGGTTCTCAGGACACCAACCCTTACATTTCCCTTAATCAAGTAACGGAAGGCTTGGTCTGACTTAATATGGTATTTGGGAGATTTTATTCTTTATGCATAGTTTTTCATTATCACATGCTTGTTAATATTAAGTGATGCTTGCTTAAGTGATTAACCATGTTCTGATAATGTTTATGTATAGTCCAGTTTTTATTTTATTCCATCTTTGCATGCTTGTTTATTTCATTAATTATGTGATCGCGACAACACATACATAATAAATAAACCATGAAATCAGACAGAAATAAAATAAGATGGCATGATCATGAGATTCTATTGGCTAGTTTATCTAGCAGTTTTGATAAACTAACCCTGACCTAGGGAAAAACACCTTGAACCCGATGTTTCGTGTTTTGTAGCTCCCACATGTCCACCTTTGTATCTTCTTAGGTTGGTTTCGCCTCAGCTTCAGATTTTGAACCATCTCCTCCGGCTTGGGAGATCCTCCATTACATGGGGTTTACATTAAAGAAACCATGGGCACACATGCCCTACATATTATTGGAAGAAGGATCGCAGGACAACGAATTTAAATTAAATAAATTTAAATGAAACCATACACACAAAAGGGGTCTTTAGTCTAGCTCATGATCATCCATAGCATGTAACAACATTTACGTATATTTAGTATTCTAGTTCTTTTAATTGTTCTATTATTCAAGATAAGTCGTGCTTGAATTCAATTAATTATGATCTTATAATTAATCAATTCTTTATCTTAAATTCCTTTCTGAATTTCCTTGAGATTCTTCTCATCCATATTCCTTGTACGGGTCTTTGTACTTTGGAGAAAATCTGGTGAAATTCCATTTCTAGAAAGTACACGATGTGTAGTCTATATTATGAGGCGTGTATTTATTTTTACCCTTTATCCAAAGTACACGCCAGGGGATTTGGTGTGTTCTTTGTACTTTGGAAATTTTGGAGTACATGGCATGTAGATTAATCTAACACGGCGTGTACTTCCTTGTTACGCAGTTACCAGTCTGGAAATCCCTTGTGTTGGTCGGAGAGTGATGGCAAGAGGGGGGGTGAATTTCCTTTTAAAAATTAATTAACAATTTAAAAACAATTTATAAATGCAGCGGAAATAAAAAGGGGCAAGACACAATTTGATAACGGAGTTCGGCTTAAACCAAAGCCTATGTCCCCGCTCCCAACTCAACCGTTGAGAGATTTACTTCAGCTTGCTTTTTAATGGTTGTAGCAAGAAACCCACTAGCCGTTTTAAGGTAGGCTAGATCACCTTCGTACAGCTTGCTTTTTTATGATGGTTGTAGCAAGAAACCCAAAATGAAAGTGAGAAAGAAAAGGATGGTTTGTTTTAATACAAACCCAATGAATAACTAAACAATTGAAATAAATAAATTACAACAAACTTGAGGAAGCCTTGGGCGCCAAGAGTGTGAGAGTAGTTGATGTAGAGGCAGCCCAAGCTTCAAGGATGGAGGTGGATCACAAGTAGCCTTAGAGATTTGTCGTTAGAGCTTCAAGGGATCAAAATATCATTCCAATGTATCGGTAGTGGTTCCCGGCATCCATCCTCGTCTATTTATAGGAGAAATATCCCCAAAAACTTCAATATGGCCGTTGGAGGGCTTTCGGAGCCGTTGGGGGTCAAGTGGACAAGTCTGGTCAAGGCCCAATGGCTAGTTTGACTTTGCTTACCGGCTGACTGGTGCTTGGACACCGGCTGGCCGGTGCTCCAGACAGAAGGCAGAGCTTTCTGTCTGGGCTCCACCGGCTGGCCGGTGGTCCAGACACCGGTTGGCCGGTGGCACCTGGCAGTAGGCAAGGCCTACTATCTGGTTCCACCGGCTGGCCGGTGGTCAGGCACCGGCTGACCGGTGGATCCTGGCAGAGAGCATTGCTTCTGCCAGAGACCACCGGCTGGCCGGTGGTAATCCACCGGTTGGCCGGTGGACTCAGAGAGTCCTTTTCCAGTCTCCTTGGGCCAACTCTTTGGAAACCTTTTTCCTATCATCAAACAAACTTGAAAACAAGTTAGAACACGATGAGAGTGATTGTGATCATTAAAATCCAAGAGAGAGGGGTACAACAGTCTCCCCCTATTTTGATGATCACAATCACAAATGAGAAAGCTTTTAAAAAGGATATGCCAAGTAAAAAGAAATAAGAAACTTGGACATGGAAAATTTTAGAGATCATTTTAATACAAGAATTTCATAGATGTATCATGTATTGAAAATGATATTAATCTTGAAAGGATTGAAATAAAGAGAATGGTTCATTTTGAAATTGTAACCATAGGTCATTTAAAAGAAACAACTAAAATCAAAAACTTAACCATTTAAAAACAGATTTTGATGAAAGTAATAAATTAAAATTGAACTTTTAAAAATAGCACTTAATAACTAAGTATGGAATAGAGAGTTTTTCTCCCCCTTTGGGATTATCAAAATAGGAGGAAAAGTATGAAAGAAAATTAGAAAAACAATAATAAGGAAGTAAGCAATGACAAAAAGGATTGATAGATAAGACAACTTGAATTTTATAAAAGAGGAAAAGTTACATAGAAAGTTCAAAATACAAATACAAAGACAAGTCAAAAACAGGAACGGCTCTATTCACTCCTAGAGGGCCGAGAGTGACGACGACGCCTGAAGGTCGGAGGAGCCGGAGGAGCCTGGACCGCCTCAAAGCGACGATCAAGAGAATCGATCCGAGAGTGGAGCTGATCAAACTAAGAGCTGAAGTACGAAAACTGTAAGTCGAGCCGGGTCTCAATCTGATCCTGGAAGCGAAGGAATTGATCAGCCGTCACCGACAAGCTACCAGTATCAGCGGGAGGGGGCACAGCCTCAGAAGGCTCCGGTGCATCATCACCCGCTCCATCTCCCTCATCAGCAGCAGCAGCAGCCTCACCTTCGTTGTCACCACTCCCTTCCTCGTCATCATCACCATTGTCCTCACTATCTGAAAGAGGATAGGCAGCGGCAATAGCAGGAGGCATGGCATGGGAAGGAGGGTGTGAATGTGTCTAAGGGTAGTAAGCCTTGAGAAGGCCCTCCTTGTCAGTAATCCACTCCTGACGCCAAGGATGCCAACGAATATTCATCCGTTGCACCATCATAAAATTGATGATGCTATCCTTCTTTGGCTGCTCGAAGGAGGTAGCACGGAGAGGGACATCAAGAAAGGTAAAGATTTTGGTCAACAAGCGCCCGTGAGGTAGAGTTTTGGACCGGCGCGGGTGCTCAGCCACATAAGACATGGCCCGAAACAGGAACCAGACCAAATTGTAATGAACGCCTCTGGTGATATAAGAAAGAAGATAAATATCAATAAATTTCACCGAATCGTGATCACCGATACGGGGTGCAAGGGTGGTCTGAATGAGGCGCTCAATGATGCGATGGTTAGGGGAGAGCTGGGAGAGCTTGACAATGGGATCGGTGGGCTGCCCTGTGAGATGCTCAAGAGCGACAGTAAGATCAAAATCAGGGTCCCGAGGAAACTCCCCCTGAGAAAATGCATGAGGTCCAACATGAGGAACCCCTAGCATCCTGGCAATCTCCAAAGAAGTGATAGTGATGGGTTGCCCAAGAGCGGTGGTAGAAATGGTATCGACGTCGTCAGAAATCGACCACGTCAGGTGAGCATAAAATTCTTTGACAAGAAGGGGATAAATAACATCCTTCTCAGGAGGTTCAAAAAAGGAATGCCAGTGTTGATATTCAATGATGGAGAAAAGCTCGAGACGAGCAGAAGAAAGCCAAGAATAATCAATTACTCTACCCGGCAGAATGACTTTGTCATGCCAAATGTCCGGAAGTTGAGGAATTGAAGGAGGAGGAGGTGCCTCTTGAGCGATGCCCTTTCCTTTGCGTGAAGAGCGAGGACCCATGATGGAAAAAGAGAAAAAATTGAGAGAGATTGAGAGAAAATGGAGTTTGAGAGGAAAAGAAGGAAGAAGGGAGGCTAGGGCAAGGAGGAGGCGCGGGTCTGGAGGAGGCGCAAGAGAGAGAGAGAGAGAAATGGGAAGGTTTTTAATTTTAACCCTTCCTCCGGCCGGCCCAAAAAAGAAAAACCCGACACCACCGGTTAACCGGTGATGTACCACCGGTTGACCGGTGGTATTGAAATTCATAAAAAAATTAAAATAAAATAAAAATAAAAAAGAGTTTAAATAACTTAAAAAGAAATATAAGCAAGCCAAAAAGAGTCAAAAAAATTAATAGTGCTCATTGACGAATCATTCCTAACTCCCCCTTAATAAAATCAAAACGTTCAACCGGGAGCGGTTTGGTAAAAATATCAGCTAATTGGAAATCAGTAGAAATGAAGTCCAAAGTGATATCCCCTTTTTGAAAATGGTCACGAAGGAAATGATACCTTAAATCTATATGCTTTGTCCTAGAATGTTGTATTGGATTCTTAGAAATACTAATGGCACTAGTGTTGTCACACCGTATAGGGACATGATCGTAGGAAAGGCCATAATCCAAGAGAGTGTGCTACATCCAAATAATTTGGGCACAACAATTATCAGCTGCTACGTACTCGGCCTCAGCAGTAGAAAGAGCAACACAGTTTTGCTTTTTGCTACTCCATGAAACAAGAGACTTGCCTAGCAGATGACAGGTTCCACTAGTACTCTTACGATCTAATTGACATCCGCCAAAATCAGCATCTGAATATGAAGAAAGTTCGAAAGAAGTATTAGAGGGATAAAACAAACCAATGTTTTTGGATCCTTTTAAATACTTAAAAATCCTTTTGACCGATTTAAAATGAGATTCTTTGGGATTGGCTTCAAAACGAGCACAAAGACAAACACTGAACATGATGTCAGGACGGGTCGCAGTTAGGTAAAGTAGACTCCCGATCATACTCCTATAAAGCTTGTTATCAACCGGTTTCCCGGCTTCATCTAACGTAAGTTTACAAGAAGTACTCATGGGGGTACTAATTTCCTTTACTTGATCCATACCAAAACGACTTAAAAGTTTGTTTGTGTATTTGCCTTGGCTTAGAAAAATACCTTTTGAATTTTGAAAGATTTGAAAACCAAGAAAAAAATTTAATTCCCCCATAAAGCTCATTTCAAATTCTTTTCTCATTAAATCTGAAAAATCAGTACAAATTGATTCTTTGGTTGAACCAAATATAACATCATCAACGTAAATTTGGACAATTAAAAGATCTTTGGAAGTGTGTTTTAAAAATAGGGTACAATCAGCTTGACCCATTTTAAAATCATTTTCTAAAAGAAATTTTGTTAACCGCTCATACCAAGCCTGAGGGGCTTGTTTTAAGCCATATAGATCCTTGGTTAACTTAAAAACATGATTTGGAAATTTTGGATCTTCAAAACCGGGGGGTTGTTCAACAAAGATTTTTTCTGAAATAAAACCATTTAAAAAAGAACTTTTAACATCCATTTGAAAAAGTTTGAAATTTAAGTGAGCGGCGAATGCCAACAAGATCCTAATGGATTCCAATCTAGCAACGGGCGCAAAGGTTTCACCATAATCAATTCCTTCTTCTTGATTATAGCCCTTAGCTACTAGGCGAGCCTTGTTCCGGGTTATATTTCCTTGATCATCAAGTTTGTTCCTAAAAACCCATTTAGTGCCAATAATTGGATGATCATTGGGTCTTTCAACAAGAGTCCAAACATCATTTCTAGAGAATTGATTTAGTTCCTCTTGAATTGCAAGAACCCAATTCTCATCATTAATGGCATCATTAATGGTTTGAGGCTCTAGTTGAGAAAGAAAGGCTTGATGTTCAACCTCGTTGAGGATTGATCTTCTAGTTCGAGTACCGGCTTGAAGATCACCTATAACATTTTCTAAAGGATGGTCTCTAGTAGGTTTCCAAACCTTAGGAAAGGTGGAAGGTGAAGAAGGTGAAGAGGGTTCTTGATGGTCATCCTCCTTGGGAGGAGAAGAGGAATAATTCAAATGAAGTTTATCAAGCTTATCTTCAACATCTTTAATGACCGGGTGAGGTTTTGGAAGAGTTTCATCAAATTTGACATGAGATGATTCTTCGATGGTTTTTGAACGTTTGTTGAAGAAACGATAGGCTTTTCTTGAGTTGGAGTACCCAAGAAAAATACCTTCATCGGATTTGGCATCAAATTTCCCTAGGTTATCTTTTGTGTTAAGGATAAAGCATTTACAACCAAACACTTTAAAATAACCAACTTTGGGCAATTTTCCTTTCCAAAGTTCATAGGGGGGTTTCTTAAGAAGGGGTCTTACAAGGACTCTATTGATAGTATAACAAGCAGTGTTTACCACCTCGGCCCAGAAATATTGAGGAAGATTGAATTCACTAAGGAGGGTTCGAGCAATTTCTTGGAGAGTTCGGTTTCTCCTTTCAACCACTCCATTTTGTTGTGGAGTCTTAAGGGCAGAGAAGGTGTGATTGTATCCTTGAGAGGAACACAATTCATCGAATTCTTTGTTCTCGAATTCACCACCATGGTCACTACGGAGCGATATAATTTTATACCCTTTTTCGTTTTCTACTTTCCTAGAGAATTTCAAAAAGGTTCTACAAGCATCATTTTTATGAGCTAAAAAGAAAACCCAAGTGAAACGAGAAAAGTCATCTACTAGAACAAAGGTATAGGATTTTCCACCTAGACTTGCTACAGGGGTAGGACCAAAAAGATCAAGATGAAGGAGCTCAAGATATTTTGAAGTGGACACTTCCTTCTTAGATTTGAAAGAAGATTTGTGTTTCTTGCCAAGTTGGCATGGCTCACAAATCAAATCTTTCTTAAACTTAAGTTTAGGAAGGTCACGGATGAGTTTGTTCTTATTAAGCTTTAGAAGTGAATGAGAGCTACAATGCTCCAACCTTCTATGCCAAAGCCAAGACTCATTGTCAAGAGCACTTAAACATTTAACATTTTGGCTAGCTAAAGACTTTAAATCAATAATGTAAACATTTTGAAAACGGGAAGCAGAAAATATCAATTTGTTTTGAAAATCAAACACATTGCATAAATCATTTTGAAAATTCACCGAAAAACCACTATCACAAAGTTGACTAATGCTAATTAAATTATGTTTTAGACCTTTAACAAATAAAACATCTTTAATTAAGGAGGATCTACCAAAACCAATGGTACCTATTCCGACGATCTTGCTTTTTGAATTGTCACCGAAGGTGACGTATCCTCCATCGAATTCTTCAAGGGAGTTGAACTCGGAGGGATCGCCACACATGTGCCTCGAGCATCCGCTGTCGAGATACCACGAGCCTTTCGAAGTCCTACTTCTTTGGTGTTTATCCTACAAAATCAAGAAAGAATAGATTTTGGTACCCATATAAGTTTGGGTCCGGAAAGATTAGCTAAAAGAGACTTTTGAACCCATACTTGTCTAGAGGGATACATCCTAAGATATTCATCCGAGTAGGTAATGATTTTGGGGCGGCCATATCTAGCATTTTTACAATCGCATTCATAAATCATATGTCTGGTTTTTCTACAATAATTACAAAATTTATTTTGAAAGCTCCCCCTTACAAAAGTAGTGGGTTCTCTAGAAGAGGTGGCTTGCTTGTTAAAGCCAAGTCCATGTGTGGTTCTAGCCGAACGTTGAGAACCTAGCAATTTGGTCAAATTTTGTTCACCTTGGGTGAACTTGGAAAGAGATTACCTTAAATCTTTAATAGTTGAATTCAAAGAATCAACATTTGGAATATCTTGGACCTTAAGGGAAAGTTCCTCATTCTTTTTGAGAAGTTGATCTTTTTCAGAAATTAGAATTTTGTGTTTCTTTTCTAAGGCCAAAAATTTAGAAGTAAGTTCATGAAAACCTTCCTCTAATTGATCTCTCTAATTTTGGAGATCTTCATAAGACATGTCATTATTAAAAGAAGAAGATGAGGAAGAGGAGTCGGAAGAAGATACCTCATCAAATGCCATTAGGCATTTTCCACCTTCATCGCTTGAGTCTCTTGAAGATATGGAGTCATCGCTTGCACTTCATATTGATGATTTGAAAGCCTTCTTGTTTTTCTTTTCCTTTAACCTTTTCTTGAAAAGAGAGCACTCCGATTTGATGTGGCCTTTCTTTCCACATTCAAAGCATGTAACTTCTTTTTCTGCTTTTGGATCTTCCTTTCGTGTCCTTTGAAAATTCTTCTTTTTCTTCATGAACTTGCTCATTTTTCTTGCAAGTTGAGAAATCTCGGATCCGCTATCATCGGAGGAGCTTTCTTGCTTTGCTTTGAATGCTATGTTCTTTTGCTCCTTGAAGATTTTACCTTCTTTATCGGCTTGCCTCTTCATGGTAATCTCATAGGTCATAAGTGATCCAATGAGTTCTTCAACCGGCATTTTCTTGACATCTTTCGCTTCTTGGATTGTCGTCACCTTTGGAGCCCATGAGCTTGGTAGGACCCAAAGAATCTTCTTGACCATCGTCTCTGCAGAAACATCATCTCCAAGAGACTTTCTCCCATTACACACATCAGTAAAGCGAGTAAACATTTCCGTAATAGATTTGTGTGGGTGCATGGTGAAGCTTTCAAAGTCTTGACGATACATATCTAATCTAGTGTCTTTGACTTTGTTAGTGCCCTCATGGGTCACTTCCAAAAGCTTCCAAATTTCATGAGAAGTGGTGCAAGTAGAAATACAATTAAATTCATTACGGTCTAACCCACAATGAAGAGCATTCATGTCTTTGCCATCAAGCTCAAAATTAGCAATGTCTTCGGGGGTCCATTTAGACTCATCTTTGCTAGAGAGAGTGTAGCCTTGCATAACAATTCTATATATAGGATAGCCAATACTTCTAAGAAATGTAATCATGCGAGTTTTCCAATAAGTGTAGTCGGTTCCATCAAAGAATGGAGCCCGAGTCATGGAATACCCTTCGGGTGCTTGTGAGGAAGAAGCCATCACTATGGATTTTAGGTTTGTAACCGGTTAAGGTATTACACAAACGTCCCTCTGATACCAATTGTTGGTCGGAGAGTGATGGCAAGAGGGGGGTGAATTGCCTTTTAAAAATTAATTAACAATTTAAAAACAATTTATAAATGCAGCGGAAATAAAAAGGGGAAAGACACAATTTAATAACGGAGTTCGGCTTAAACCAAAGCCTACGTCTCCGCTCCCAACTCAACCGTTGAGAGATTTACTTCAGCTTGCTTTTTAATGGTTGTAGCAAGAAACCCACTAGCCGTTTTAAGGTAGGCTAGATCACCTTCGTACAGCTTGCTTTTTTATGATGGTTGTAGCAAGAAACCCAAAATGAAAGTGAGAAAGAAAAGGATGGTTTGTTTTAATACAAACCCAATGAATAACTAAACAATTGAAATAAATAAATTACAACAAACTTGAGGAAGCCTTGGGCGCCAAGAGTGTGAGAGTAGTTGATGTAGAGGCAGCCCAAGCTTCAAGGATGGAGGTGGATCACAAGTAGCCTTAGAGATTTGTCGTTAGAGCTTCAAGGGATCAAAATATCATTCCAATGTATCGGTAGTGGTTCCCAGCATCCATCCTCGTCTATTTATAGGAGAAATATCCTCAAAAACTTCAATATGGCCGTTGGAGGGCTTTCGGAGCCGTTGGGGGTCAAGTGGACAAGTCTGGTCAAGGCCCAACGGCTAGTTTGACTTTGCTTACCGGCTGACTGGTGCTTGGCCACCGGCTGGCCGGTGCTCCAGACAGAAGGCAGAGCTTTCTGTCTGGGATCCACCGGCTGACCGGTGGCTCCTGGCAGAGAGCATTGCTTCTGCCAGAGACCACCGGCTGGCCGGTGGTAATCCACCGGTTGGCCGGTGGACTCAGAGAGTCCTTTTACAGTCTCCTTGGGCCAACTCTTTGGAAACCTTTTTCCTATCATCAAACAAACTTGAAAACAAGTTAGAACACGATGAGAGTGATTGTGATCATTAAAATCCAAGAGAGAGGGGTACAACACCTTGTACGCGATATGCATCTTCTCCTTGTACATGGTTTCACCTGGGCCGGATCGGACTACACAACGTGTTGATTCAACATACACACCATGTATTATGGTTTCCACACGCCGTTCATTTCTGGTCAACGCGGTGTAATAAATACTTAGGTATACTCAATTCACACGGCGTGGTTTGGTGAACCAGTACCGGTTCGTTGAACCTAAGTACATAGCGTGTAGTTTTCACTACACGTCGTGTATTCTTGTGTTGTATAGATAGAAAGAGTGGCTCCTTCGGATGAGTTCCTCATTTTTATTTTAATCAAAATTAAAATTAAAAGGTTTTTTTTGTGATGTGAATTGAGAAACGCAGGAGGAAGAACAGATCTCATTCATTCAGATTTATAGAACGATTTATCTTGAATTGAATCAAATATAAATGCGTAAATTATCAACGAAAATTAAATAACTATAATCAACGTTGTAACCTCCTTTTGATACCAATTGAAGGTTTCGGGCGCAGTGGAAGCTCATGGGTGGATGTGCCCACTTGGATTTTTTTTATTAGCAATGATCAATCTGGGATCAATACGACGATAAACGCCAGAATCCACGGATCGAATCGCAGAAATAGACAAAGAAGAAGAAAATTCCTGAAACCATAAAGGAGGATCATCACAGGTTGATTATAATTAATTTAATTAATTGAAAAGAAGTACCTTTTATGGTGTTCTTTCTTCGTTGATATTTCTGATCACGTTCTGATGTGATTCATCGTTGTGTCGCAGAAGACAAGGGTAGACTTCCTCTAGCGGTGATCCACACGTGCACCACGTATCTCTGGATGTTGCCAAAAGATTCTCCGGGTGCTAACGTGGAGAAACCTTTGCTTGCGTTGTCCGCCTTAGATCGTCTTGATCCGATGGAGGAGGATCTCTCTCGGTCTTGAGAGCGTTCTTGGAGGAAGGAGTTCTTTTGGCCTTAAGAGAATTCTCCATAATTGTTGTGCACAACGATTGTGAAAAAGTGTTGGGGTTGTGAGGATATTTATAATTGGGTTTGAGGTTATAGATTTATGATAATAAATAAATGTGTTATGCGTTTTATTTATTTCATTAACTCTTATTGAAAACCCTCATATCGAATAAGTAATTCCTTGACATGTGCCCACGCTGATTATAATAAATATCATTTAATAAAACAATATTATATCCTCAAAATCCCGACTGGAAAAACTACACGATGTGTAATCATTAATACACTGTGTGTAATTGTTTTTCATAAAAACTACACGGTGTGTAATCATTAATACACAGCATGTACTTGTTTTTAATTTCCTTTCCAAAATGAAAACTACACGGCGTGTAATCATTAATACACGGCGTGTACTTGTTTTCAAAATAAAACTACACGACATGTAATCATTAATACACGACGTGTACTTGTTTTCATTTTATTCTTCCTCCAACATTAAAACGATTTAGGCTTCCTTGAATAATTATTAAACCACTTGCGGGAATCATCTTTATTCTACTTGAGATACTTGAATACACTTAGTGTGTGACCCTCTAGGCCTCTTTCTCGATGGCATTAGGCGAGCTTGCCTAAAGTCCAAGATTGATGTCTAGCAACGGGTCAAGGCACCCAAGAGAAAGAAGTTGACGTCACATTGACGTGTCACCTCATATGAATGCTTACCATGTAATTTAATCCCTTTGTCTCAATATCTCATCAAGCATATTTCATGGTAGTATCATAAACCTATATGCTTGATATGTCATTCTTTGACTTCCAGAAATAAACTCGTCGTTACACCATGGCCATGGAATTTGGGCGACAGTTCTATTTCAATCAAAGGGCCCGAGATATCTACTTCCATAAACATGGAAGGGATAAATCCTTCCTCGACTTACCCATTAACAACATGTCATTCGTGACGCACCCAACGTACCCTACTTCCCGCCAACTGTCTTCGTGACGGTTTTCGTCAGCAAATCTAAGTGCGCGAGTCATGACATGAGTTAATGACAGTCTTCCAGTCTAAGGACCATTACACACGCTCGTAGATAGCAATGTCTGATGACACCAAGACATGCGAAATTGCTACTGACGGGTCTGTTCTCATAATCTCCCATCTTGGAGATTACCAAGTGCGAACTCTATGAGAGAGAGTCTCGTCTTCTTACGAGTAATCGCGCATGACAGTATGTATACTATGTGTCTTATCCTAGTATGTCATCCAACCGTAAAACTTTATTTAAGAATATTGTTATGACATTTTAAGGTTCTCATCATAGCGGGGATCTGTCATGACCTTATTAATGCAACAAATATTCCAGGATATTATTATATTATAGTCATGCAGAACAATGAACAATATATAATAAATGTACTTTCACGTAATCAAAGTACAAACAGTTGGTTCTCAGGACACCAACTCTAACATCATTTGTTTACCTTCAACAGGTTATGAGAAGACCATTTATTGAGTTCTCATTGATGCAGTTTATTAGTTTTTGTTATGTATAATGTTTTCTTTTCTTTTCCCAATGTAAATATGGGTTCCATGTATGTATCTAGTTTCTTCAAAACTACTAAATTGGTCGTTCCTTCAAGATTTTATTCCTTGTAATCATGTCAATGTATTAAAATAATGTGTCGGCTCTGGGCTTCTGGGGTCTGGGCGTTACGCAGTTGCAATCCCTTCAGCGGAACAAAGAGTGGTTGGTCCTATGAATGAAGTGTCAGACTCTAGAAAAAACACCTTGAGTTTGATTGACATTCTTCATAGATCAAACAACAAGGAAGTCTTCCGAGATAAATTTGGGAGCGTGCATGGTTCTGAAATGTTTGTTGCAGGTAGCTCTGTCATGAAATCACTGACGCGATCTGATCCACCTGAGGACAATGCGGGTGATGAGTCAGGGCAACAACCTAAGACATGGAGGAGAGGATGACATCCGCGAGGCAGAGGTGGGGGTGTCACTCCCACCGATTCTCCTATCTCTGGATGTGTTTGGTTTTGTAGCAGTGTTTGTTCACTGTTTTTTGTTTGCCGCCCTCATCTTGTAAGCTACTTTTATTTTCTTTAAATAAACTTTGAGATCATGGACCGATAACCCATGGTTTGCACTGTTTTTTGTATATAAATGAACATTCATAATGAATACATAACATATGCATGTCAATTATACTTACACATCAATATATTTATTGACCAAATTCATCGGAAACACACACACACACACATATATTTATAATTATAATTATAAATATATATATTTAAAATGTATTTATATATAATTATAAAATATATAATTATAAATATAATAAATATATTAATTAATTAATAAAATTTATTATAACCTTATAGTTTTTTAAATATATATTTATTTAATTATAATCTTATAAATACTTTTTTAAAAACATTATATATATATTTGAATTATTAAAAAATATATATTAATTATAAACATGCGTTTTTTATTTAATGTATATAAATAAACATTATTTTTGAATATAGATATAATAATTTTATATAAATTAATATTTTTTTATTAGAAACTTTTATCAGCGTCAATAATAGCGCTGATAAATCTACCCTTTATCAGTGTTTTTTTAGTACTGATAAATGGTAGATTTATCAGCGTTTTTAACTAGCGCTGATAAATGTTCCCTTTTATCAGTGATTTTTTATTAGCGTTGATAAAAGCCAGCGCAGCCCTTGCACCGATCTGTGGTAGTGCTACTTCTGTTTGTGTCAATTAGATTTTATCACAACCCTTAATATACTAATCTTAATAGTCACTGTACAACGACAATATTATCAGTTGTTATGATGCTTAACATTTTTTTAATTCAACAGACCACAACTGTCCAAAATAGTCAAAGTAATGCATGTGTTTTCTATAACTTCATTTCTTAATAAAACATTTACTCATTTAAAAAGAGAATTTCATTTATAAAATTTCATATCGTTACATGGTAAATATCTTAAGCAACCTTAGTTCGTTTGTTGGGGCTTCTCGTTCTCAAAAAAAAAAGAAGGTAAATGACATTTTGTGAGAGTTTGTCTCATGCTATGGTTTTTTTAATAATAGTTATGGGGTTGCACATGACATTTATGTTTTTCTTTATACGACTTATGATATCGGAGTATTGATAGGTATTTTCACTCTCAAGTCATTTGAAGTCATTGTATTTTAAAAAAATAATTTAGACAAATTTAATTAGATTTGAGTGGATATTGCAATGCACGGGGTGACGTTGTATTACGAAAAAAACATGAGGGTTTTCTTCAATTATATCCTTCATTTATCGGCAGACCGGTCGAGCTCCTATGTTTTTGGGTTTCAGGGTTTAAGGGCTAGTTTGGCAGGGATGATACAGAGAGAAAAGAAATGATATTAAGAGGAGAAATTGGTTTCTCATGTTTGGCGAGATAATTTTAAAGGGAGAGAAATAATAACGGGAGAAATGGGGAGAAATAGATTTCTCTCCTGTTATTGTTTTTAAATCAACTCAAAATTGGGATGATATGAAAAGAAATGATGGTGGAGGGGTGTTAATATTTTAAAATTCCAATTTTATCCCTACTTTCTACATGTATCACAAAAGAATTTTTTTTCTTTTTCTTTAAAAAGATTCACCAAATAAGATGGAGATAAATTAAAAGAAATTAAAATCATTTATTTTATTTTACTAAGTTATTCAAGAAACTGTAATCATTTAATTTCATTTCTTTTTATTTTATAAAATATCAAATCATTTTTTGTTTACTAAAATCTCATCAAACACGGCGATTTGTAGTTGTGTCTTGAGGACGCCATCGACAGCGGGGCTCACTTCTCTCGATTTCCTGCTAGTTTTTTCTGTCGTTCTTTTCAAAATCTTGTTCCGGATCGCCATGTGGGCTCTTCGTCGTGCTTCGAATCCAATCAAGTAACATCTCCTCCCCATTTACATTCTTCTGGTTGTCGTCAGAGTACATCTGATTGGGTTCGATTAGCATTTCAGTTCTGTTATGCTTTTGATAGTATTTTTCCGATCTGAAAACTGAGAAATGCAGCTGACTCTGAGGATTCGGTGACAATTACTGGCCCGGCCGAAGGGCAAGCCCCGAAAGCCCTTCGGCTAGGGCAACAAGTGGTGATGGGGCAACTTGTTGCCCCCCCAGTTCCATCTCCCATTCTCACGTCACAGCCTTAGCAGCATCAGCTTGCCTCCTGTGATGGCGCCACTCTGCTTCTTCTCCCCCTATCGTGCTCCCTGCCTGCTTCCCCACGAGATCCGGCCTAGACGATGGGATGTCGTTTTTGGAGTCTTCCCCTTTACGCTGTAGTTTTGTACCTAGTTGGTCACGTGATGACCTATCCTATTCAACGTTGCAAGGTTCCTGCTGGGAGGCAAGGGGCAACTTGTAACCTATCGTGAGCCCTTGATGTTGACATTGTAGGAGGCGAAGGGCACACACCTGGAGGTGGGGTGGAGAAGTTGGGCATATTGCAAGCCCACTGTAATGATAGATCCGGTGTAGAACCTATCCATCTTCTTTGCGGTAGTTATCATTGTGGCTGAGTATTAGAGACTTAATTTGATAGTCGGTGTTTGGATACTAAAAGTTTGAAGTTGGTTCCAGCTCCTGAATAGATTGAGGATACTCCCGACAGGGGGAAATTTAGGGTGAAATTGCAACCTCCACATAATTCTTACTCTACGCATTTATATGAATTTACAGTGCGCTTCATTAGTTTAGTGGGTTCTTTATTGTTTAAATTGAATTTTAGATATTTTTATAGGGAAAAGCAACATTTTTTGGATTAGTCTTGGGCAACGATTATTCTTGGGGCAACGATATTTCTTGGGGCAACGATATTTCTTGGGCCAACACTAGCATATGCTGTGTTCTTGTTATTTATTTCTCGTACGTAATTAGCAATGATAACCATGATAATTTAAAATCTTATATTTCCAGCCTTTTCGTTGGAATGAGTTTGTAAAGGAATAGCTTTTGCATTGAGAGATTCAGTTTCATAGTTGCTTTTTGGTGAAATCTGAACTTCTTTGGCAAGAATTGTTTTGACCCCTTTGATTTATTTCATTCTTGTTGCCAGTTTACTATAGTGTATCCATCACATTTGCAGGAATCAGGCTTCTAGCATAAGAATTTTGGGAGTTGGTTGTTCAAGGTCTGAAATCATTAGCGGTTTGCCTGACAAGACAGAAATTTTGAAGCCTTCCAATGCATTATTTGATAGATACATGCGTTCCAGTAAGTGTTATTGTTCCACATGCTGCGCATTTTTAATGTGCTCTACTTGGAAGCACAACTTTTCCTCACAAGCTGGGGAGGAAGATGATTTGGAAGATGGGGTTTCCAAGACTGAAAATGCGGACGAGTTAATCTCTGAACCAGAATTTTCAGAGGATGATGAAACCTTGGAAGATCCGGCTTTGCAAAACAGTTTGGAAGCAACTGATGGTGCTGAAAAAGATTCGGATGAGAAGAAGACAGTGAAGAAAAATGCTTCTATAGCATTATTAAAAACCATTCTAAGTGTCCCTTTCCGCAACTCGATTCACCCAGTTCTTGATAAATTTGAACATAAAGATTTGACTAGGGAAGAACTCACGACTGTCATGAACAATCTTCTCAAGGGGAGGGTATTTGGAAAGGCATTGCAGGTTCTGTTATTGGTTCCCTTCTTTGTATTTGCTTAATATGAAAGGGTTTTCTAAAAAGAAACAATAATAGTAATAGTAGTATTGGTAATGTTGATTGTATTGGTAATGTTGTTCTGTTTGTTTACCGGACTAAAATTTGGGAATGGAAGTCTTATTGTGATGCGATCAATATTTTTCGAGTTTATTTCGTAAAATTTTATTGTACTTCGTAAAAATAAGTTTGTTTCACGAATTGATTGAATGAGTTCCCTTCATGTTGGATTCCAAATCTTCGATAAACCCAGGTCTGTATCGACTGACAACCATTTGTTTATTGTTGCAGTTATCTGAGTGGTGGGAGAAATGCAAAAGGGTAGATTTTGTTGAGAGCGATTATGCAAATCGCGTCTTATTAATCTCGAGGGTTCAAGGCCTCCATGCAGCAGAGGTCTACATTGAGACGATCCCGAAACCCTTCAAAGGTGAAGTAGTCTTCCGAACCCATCTGGCCAACTGCGCCTCAGCAAAAAATGTGAAGAAAGCCGAGGAAATGTTCAACAAAATGAAAGGTCTGGGCTTCCCAATCTCTTGTTGTGCCTGCAACCAGTTGCTCCGCCTGTACAAGGTCGTGGACAAGAAGCGGATCGGCGACGTGCTCCTCCTCATGGAGAAAGAGAACATCAAGCCTTCAGCCAGCACTTACAGGATTTTGATCGATGCCAAGGGCCAGTCCCACGACATAACGGGGATGGAGCAGATCATTGAGTCAATGAAGTCTGAAGGCATCGCACTGGACCTCGAGACACAGTCAATCATCGCGAATCACTACATCTTGAGCGGGTTCAAGGACAAGGCCGGGGCTATTTTGAAGGAAATTGAAGAGAATCACATCACTGGTGAGAATAGCTTGGCTTCCCAGAGAATGCTCCTCCTCTATGCCACCCTTGGAAAGGAAGACGAGGTGCGCAGGATCTGGAAGCTTTATGAGAGGCCCAGGCTGGATTTCTGCATGGCAGCCATGGAGGCTTGGGGGAAGCTCAAGAATGTCAGTGAGGCCGAGGAGATCTTTAGCAAGATGCGGAAAGGCTGGAAGCTGTCGTCGAGGCATTACTGTGGGCTCCTGAAGGTCTATGCAGATAATAAAAAGCTATCTAAGGGGAAGGATCTTGTGAAGCAGATGGCTGAGAGTGGGTGCAACATAGGCCCGCTGACCTGGGATTTGCTGGTGAGGCTTTATTTGGAGGCTGGGGATGTGGACAAGGCAGACTCGATACTCCAGAAGGCAGCGGCTCAGCAGAATCAAGTCAGGCCACTGATCACTTCATACATGGCGGTGATGGGCCAGTATGCGAGGAAGGGTGATGTCCATAACACTGAGAAGATGCTTCACCGGATGAAGCTTGCTGGGTATGTGCCCCGGCACCAGCATTATGAAACCTTAATCCAAGCGTATGTGAATGGAAAGGCCCCGGCTTATGGGATCCGGGACCGGATGAAGGCGGAAAATGTGTACCCGAATCGGGCTTTGTCTGGGCAGTTGCACCTTGTTGATGCCTTCAGGAAAACAGCGGCGTCGGATTTGATGGATTGAATGAGGTTTTTATGCATTGCAGGTGGCTGTATGCTGTTTTTATCAATTGCCTCTAATGGAGTTTCTAAAGGTCCTGTTTTTAAAACCACAGGATTCATATCAGGTTGGAAGGTTATGTTTTGGACCAGGCTGGAGGAAGGGGTTTGGGACTAGGTTAGGAGAGGATAATGATTTGGAATATAACATTTGGTTTTCAATACAGTTTTAGCATTCAGGTGCAGCTAACAAGGACTGAAAAACAAAATCTCATGCAAAAGATGAAACAATCAATAAATATGCAATTGGATGATCCTGGAAACCAGTCAAATTGTGATAATAGTTGGCATTCACAAGTTTTATGATGAACTGGACAAACTTCTAGGCATTTTTTGTGACACTATCAATCACTCTGAACAGGACAGCAGCAAAACAACCACAGCACCTTGAATTTCATCTTCAACATGAATTAGCACTCAAACTTCTATGCATTTGGATCACCATGTCATGCTAGAGATACTCTCTCAACCGTGAATAGATATGGCAATGCTCTAAAACGAATCCCAGATTTCTTATAATAGTTAACAGAGGTGGGTACTAAAATTAATATAGATGATAATGCTCTTCTATGCATTTTTTGTTGTGAATTTTTTTCCGCTTGCTTAATCATTAAAGGGTTTTCTAGCCACAAGCTACATGGGGTTTTTATGAACGTTGATAAATAAACGTTTTTAATTATTTTATGCTATATTGTGTGGTTTAACAAGGAAAAAAATCCACACATATAACGCTAAAAGAAAAACAAATGTCCTATATACAATTTCTCAATCTATTGTAATGTTCGGAACGGATTCCGCACGCTTGATTATAAAGCGTCTTTCTATCAAGTGGTTCTTGTTGGTGTGGGAACGTGTGGTTTTAGCTCTTTTGTTGGCATCAATTGATTTGCTCATTCTTTTTGTCTCCTCAAGTGTGCAAATTTTGAGGACCTGTTTTCTTGGAGTTGGGTTTCTTCCAGGATGAGGAAATGTTACAGATAGGTTTGTTTGCTTTCAGATGTTTTTATGTCTCTCAAGATTGTATTTCCCTCAATCCCATGACGATGTGAGCGTCACACCTCGCGTTTGTACTGGACTTGCTTTTTTTATTTTAATAAATTTTTCAGACATGAATTGACCAACCAATTTATGTCTCAGTTTGTCAAAAAAATCATATTATCATTAAATATTATTATTATTAATTAATAATTATGCACATATAATCATTTCGACTTAATGATTATTTATAATTAATAACATTATTAATTATATTATTATTTAGTAATATTAAATACATAAATAATTAGATTATATATAATATTTAAAACTATTATTTATTTATTTGTTTATTATTAAAATTATTTATAAGAACCCTAATAGTAATATATTTAATATTTTAATAATAAACAAATAAATAAATAATAAGCCTAACGGTAATACATAAATAATTAGATTATATATAATATTTAAAATTATTATTATTTTATTTGTTTATTATTAAAATTATTTATAATAACCCTAATTGTAATATATTTAATATTTTAGTAATAAACAAATAAATAAATAATAACCCGAATAGTAATATATAAATAATTAGATTATATATAATATTTAAAATTATTATTATTTTATTTGTTTATTATTAAAATTATTTATAATAACCCCAATAGTAATATATTTAATATTTTAATAATAATCAAATAAATAGATAATAACCCTAATAGTAACACATACTTAATTAGATTATATATAATATTTAAAATTAGTATTATTTATTTGTTTATTATTAAAATTATTTATTATAACCCTAATTGTAATATATTTAATATTTTAGTAATAAATAAATAAATAAATAATAACCCTAATAGTAATACATAGATAATTAGATTATATATAATATTTAAAATTATTTTTTTATTATTAAAATTATTTATAATAACCCTAATAGTAATATATTTAATATTTTAATAAGAAACAAACAAACAAATAATAATTTTAAATATTATATATAATATAATTATCTATGTATTTAATAATACTAAATAATAATATACTTAATAATGCCATTAATTATAAATAATCATTAAATCAAAATGATTATATGTGAATAATTATTATTTAATAATAATAATATTTAATAATAACATGATTGTAATTTATTTGAATATAAAAAAATATTAATTATTCTAGTAAATAAAAAATTATTTTTATAATTAATAATGAGAATATTATAATTTTCATTTTTATATTTTTTATATTTAATAATAATAATAATAATATTTTATTTATATTATTTTAGTTACATGCATCATCATTATTATTATCATTATTATTATTTATTGAAATGTGTTATATTATATATATATATATATATATGAAGAAGGTGTCTTTTAAGATAGCACATTCTTCAATGGTTTTTTAAAGAAGGCGCCTGTTAAGATAACGACTTCTTTAAAATACCTTTGAAGAAGACGCTATCTTAACAAATGTCTTCTTCAAAGTTTTACTGAAGGAATACGCTTTATAATAGGCGCTCACCCTTCTGCATAATCTGTCCCCAAAATTATAATTGATGGAGAAATTGTTTCCCCCCAATCGTATTTAGGGCATTTGTTTTTCTTTTTACGTTATATGTGGATTTTTCCCTTTAATAACGTCACATAGTTAGTTGATGTATTTATGCCACGATGGATGATTATTTAAATGTTTCCATGTTGCATGTTTGATTATGTCATGTGCATTTGATGATATAATGAGAGATAATTTTCCAACACGCAATGATGTGTTCATTTATTTATGTCATGATTATATGATTTTCTATGATGTTTTATTTAATTTTAAGAATGAATCACATTACATATGGTTACAATCTGCTAAGCATGAAGCGAGACAGTTCTCACCACTTGTGACACGTAGGCCTGTAATCTTAGTTATTTGCAATCAAGGCACGCAAGTCCGTGATACATGTTATTGTCCATTGGGAATCAGAGGTCCACAATCCATTGTTATTATCACTTTGGGTGACAACCCATGAGGGCGACCTCTTATATTTACTTAGAACTTTAACTTGCAAGGTGCATCCATGTTATTCTCTTTCAGGACATGCAAGTTTATGAGGGGGATTGTTTTCATTTAAGACATGGAAGTCCGTGAGACATTTTATTATCACTCAAGACATGAAGGTCTGTAAAAAATTGTAATATTCATTTTATGCGATGACCTGTAAAGTATGATTCAAACGTTGGTGATAAGACATAACATCGATAACCTAGTATTGCCTAAGGGGCATGCTATTGATTTTATTTGGTTTTTCTAAATTGTGTGTTGAGCATAACGATGTGATATATGATGTGGATTTGATTTTGTTCTTCTTTGCCTATATTTATGGGGTGTATTAGTCTTGTGCTTCTATCTCATATTCATGCATACAAACACAAGTGTGAAAGGAGTCACAACATGAGGGGAATTAGGGACCATTGGAAAAACCCTACTAAGTATTATACTCACTATCGACTTGCACATCACGTGCATGTACATGTAGACCTTGTTTTTTGGTAGAGGGTTG
Organism: Viscum album; assembly: GCA_963277665.1. Lineage (NCBI taxonomy): Eukaryota > Viridiplantae > Streptophyta > Magnoliopsida > Santalales > Viscaceae > Viscum > Viscum album. Next base: position 774,437,077 of record OY728132.1, read on the forward strand.
AGAGTACTATGTGGATCGATAAGGCAGTAGGGGTTGAGTAGGGCGGCATGACCATACTCCCTTTGGTTGAGGGTCAAGAGTACTACATGGATTGACAAGTGTTGGAACTGAGATTATACAAAGTTGAAATTTTTTGGTATATCATGTTTGATGTCAATCCACATTGGTGTTGATGGTGGCACAATTCTCCGGTGCTTGCCAAATTTTTAGAGTCTAAAATTTGGAGGGCAAAGAAAGTTGTTTTTGGAAAAAGAAAGATTTTCACGCAAATGCAATAGTTGCATGAAAGGGTGAAGAAGTTTCATGAAGTTGTGTGCAATAGAAGTTTCAGGCCCGCCTCATTGAAATATGACTAAGGCAAGTGTTTCACAAATTTTTTGATGTTGCATGAAATAAGAGTTGCATGAACCCACATAATACAAATGGAGTTGTGCGACGATGGTGAGTTGCACGCTATAGGCGATGTTAAATCGATGAAGTTCAATGAACCAGGAAAGTTGTGCACAAGGTCAGTGGAGTGCAAGGTAGTTGTGCGAAGGGCCCCCATCATTTGAAGCAGTTAGACTCTCAAGGAAGATTCGATTGCTCTGCTTTGTTAAAGATTTGTGCGAAGTAGAGTTGTGTGAAGTTATTTCCTGTGCGAAGCATCAATGCTTGTATCAGTTGTGTGAAGAAAGTAACTTGAGTTGGCTCAGACCAAGTGAGATTCACAAAACTTTGAAATTTTGGTTAAAGTCAAAGTTTCTTGGTAAAGAGAAAGTTGCGTGAAACTACAAGGACACTTGTATGCAGATACAATCTTTGCAGAGTGGCAATTGAACAAAAGATTGAGGTTTCACGAAAGTTAGTAGTTGTCAGAAAAAGGAAGCTTCGAGAAAAATACATGGGAAAAGGTTAGTGGAATGCATTGAAACATCATATTTGATCTCTAGTGATGAAAAACATCATCATGTTCGACTTAGATATGGAAGTGACCTTCAAGTTGATAAGTTGAGAAAGACTTAACCCAAAATAGTGAGCAAGGTGGAGTTGAAGAAAGTGATCTGAAGGAGGTAGTGTGTTATCCATAAAATTCTTGTAAATGCAGTGATCCTGGCATGGGGTGACCGTGACTGAAAAATGGAAGTCCATATATTATAGTGAAGCTTAGTGGATTATGGTACGACCAACACACTATCGACATTTTCTCCTTGGACTATCCCTTAGCGGTGAACTAAGTATTTATACTGTGATGTGTTTCCTTTTCTGTATATGTGTGTTGGGTGATTGCACAATTCCATTATACAGTTTCCACAAGTTCCTACCAATGTGGGGACAAGATCCTTTTCTGCATACGTGTGTTAGGAGGTCTAACAACAAGGCTAGTAGGGGTTGAGTAGGGAAACATGACCATACTTCCTTTGACTAGATTTTGGTATACCTTGTCACGACCCGTCCTCGGGGCCCGTGCCGTGACTACCCCAAGCCCGCCTTCCATAGACCAGGGGCTGGCGACTAGCACCAAGGCGTAATTCCCGGTAAAAAAAGGGAAGGCATTGCCTTTGTAAAGTAACAAACACCACAGAGCAAGCAAGCAGAAGTAAACACTAAGTAAAAACTGGGTACAACAGTAAGTGCAGAAAAGTAAGTGAGCCAGAATACAAACCCAAACTGAAAGTAAAGTACAACTGAAAAAGGGAGTACAACAACTGAAAAGTAAAGCCGCAACGTCAAGCCGTCCACTGGTACTCCTACCTGAGGGGTAGGTACAGGTATCCACCTCAGCTCCTCGGGTCCAGCCGTCCGCTCCGTATACGTCCCGCCCAGTGGTCCACCTCGAGGTACCGACTGCTCTGCAAGCCACAACCACGATCAGCGCTGTCTGTCGTCTGCAACCAACACAACGTAGTGCGGGCATAGCCCGTGCAGGGGTGAGTATAAGCTACTCAGTAGGGACCCCGAGACCCCCGAAGGTCTCCAAGAATCCACAAAGGATAATCCACAAAGGAAGATACAATCACGAAGTAACATCCGACACCACTTAGGTATATGCCCATACATATACCTAAGTCATCAATTCCAGTTCGGATCTAACATCCGAGCCCAAGTTCGATCACATCCACACAGGATAGCACAACACAATCCACATAGGAAAGCAAGTCAAGATTCAGCTCACATAGATATACCTCTTCGTATGACGATAGAGATGATCAGATGTAGCCACTGATTCATCTAAGCTGTCGGACCCACACATGATCGATAGATACTAACCCCCACAATGACCCACAAAAGATCGATAGGTAACTAACCCACACAATGACCCACACAGGATCGGACCCACACAGGATCTGTAGGCGCTGAACCACACAGGACCGCTGAGCGCTGACCCACACAGGATCTGACCCACACATGATCGGTAGCACTGATCCACGTAGGATCCCTGAGTGCTGTAGTCGTCGCCGCCGAATCCACGGAGGATTTGTGCACAGTCATCATCGTCGTCGCAGTCGCAACCAGCTCTAGGGTTCCCGCACACAACAAGCTCGTTCGGGAGGGTCCGCTCCACGAGCCGAAGGGCTGATACATCAACTGACACATAGTCCGGAGTTGATGTATCCAAAAGTTCCGTATCGTCAATAGGAACTCAGCGTCACAGACGGCGCGTCAATCGGACGCCCGGTCTGAGAGTTATTGGCTTTTTCGTCCCAGGGCCCCGGTTGGTTTTTAAGTCAAAACCAACCCGACCGTACTCCAACTGCATCCAAACCTCGAGAGGAGTAATCCAAAAGGTCCATCTCACTTAGAGGAATCCAAAAAAGTCGACGGCACGTCATTCGGACGTCTGAAGCTCAAGTTATAAGTGTTTCCGCTCCGAGGGCCCGGTTGGTTTCGTGTACGAACCAACCCGGCCAAACCCAAATTCCTCCGAAACCTTGAGTGCGATATACCGAAACGACCGTCTCGATCCAAGGATCGCATCGCAGCTGACGGTGCATCGATCTGAGGTCCGTAGCCCAAGTTATGGGCAAAAGATCGTGAGAGGTCCGGTATTAGGGGGTTCGGGCCCGGTCCGACCCGGCCCGATACCCTTTGGGTCGGCCCGAACCGGGTCGACCCGTCCCGGGTCCGGGTTTGGCCCATTTGGGCGCGGCCCAGCCTAGCGGTCTGGCTTGGTCAGCCGGCCCGACGCGCTGGAGCTAGCCAGGTGGCTCGGCCGTTTCGGCCGAGCGGATGGGGGGGGGGGCTGTCCCCCTGTTTCGTAACCGCGGCCCCCATGATGGGGGACCGCTCATGCTGGCCAGCCTGGGGTCGTAACCCCCGGCTCTTCCCCTGTCCAGCCGGCCCGCTCCGGCCGGCTGGTTGTTGCCGTCACGGGACCGGCGGCCGGTTCCGGTAGCTGTTGTTGTACGCGAACTCCACCAAGGGTAGGTAGTCCTCCCAGCTGCGACCAAAGTCGAGGACACATGCGCAGAGCATGTTCTCGAGAGTCTGAATGGTCCTCTCCATCTGACCATCTGTCTGAGGGTGAAAGGCGGTGCTCAGACGTAGCTGCATCCCTAATGCCTCCTGCAACCCCTTCCAAAGCCGGGAAGTAAAGCGAGCATCTCGATCGGAGACAATAGATGATGGCACACCATGAATCCGCACAATCTCCTAAACGTAGAGACATCCCAAGCTCTCCACTGAGCCCTACTCTCTGATGGGTAAGAAGTGAGCCGACTTGGTGAGTCGGTCGACAATCACCCAAATGGAGTCGTGACCTCTGGAAGTGTGTGGAAGTCCAGTCACGAAGTCCATAGATATGCCGTCCCACTTCCACTCCGGAACCTCCAAGGGCTGTACCAAGCCTACTGGTACCTGGTGCTTTGCCTTCACCTGCTGGCAGGTGAGGCATCGAGAAACTAACTCTGCCACAGGAATAGACTGAAAAGCGCTCGCTCATCAGATAGTGTTGCCACCTCTTCAGAGCGAAGACCACTGCTGCTTACTCCAGGTCATGGGTAGCGTAGTTCTGCTCATGCTGCCTCAACTGACGTGATCCATAGGCGATCACGGCCCGCTCCTGCATCAGGACACATCCGAGTCTGGTCCCTGATGCATCGCAGTAAACTACGTATCCAACTCCCTCCTCCGGTAGCCTCAAGATAGGCGTGCTGGTCAATCTATGTCTCAGCTCTTGGAAGCTTTGCTGACACCTGTCTGACCACACGAAGGGTTGACCCTTCCTCCTTAACGTTCTGCAAAGCTGCAAATATTTCTCCTTTTCCAAAAAGGTAAATCCGATCTCATCCCCTGGATGAACCACGTTCCTTGCCTAATACAGTCAATCCCATCGTGATTAGTTAATTCATGCTATGGATGACGTTGTAAGGCCTCGACGCTGCTACCAAGAGATCCAACCGTTACTCTCGCCTCTAAGGGTTGAGTCACACTATCGGCATCAGTGTGTGGTCACTGGGTCTCTTCCAGTAAGAATCTCGTAAGTGAGGGTCAAGTCAACAGTTTTTTTTAACCGGAACCTCTTAGTATTAACATACAAAAGACAAGGAAGAAAACGTCACCATTGCAAGTGTCTTTTATTACTTCAACTCAAAGTACAAGGACACAAGGAAACACAAACAAGAATCTAGAGGCATTATGGTTAAGGGCCTCTATGCCTGGAGCTAGTCCCGCACTTGTCCACCCGCTTCCAGAGCTCCATGATCGTAAGCTTCAGCTGCCTGAAGCTGTGCTCTCCCCTGTGGTCGGGGTGGACCTCCTGGTGGTGGTGGTGGTAGAGCCTCAAAACGTCGCCCACCACCTGCCGCTCGACCAGCTCCTCGACCTCGTCCGCCTGCTCCCTGCGGACTTCCACGGTCGAACCTCGGCCTCTACTTAGGTGGTTCCTCAACCGTCTGCTGCTCCTCTGCATGGCGGGTCGGGCAGTCACGAGCCAAGTGGCCCTGCCCACCGCATGCATAGCATTGTCTTCCACTCGTAAGACTGGTTCTGCTGCGTGTGCCCCGCACCTCCGAGCTAATATCCTGTGGTCGTCCGCCCGATGGTGATGAGAACCATGTCGAAGGCACCAAGTCGATTGCGCGGGAGGAAGAGTTGGATTTGCAAGGCCCAATGACGCGAGGGAGATTAAAGTGGCTCAATGCTACAATGAGCGCACATATTGCTTCATTAAAGGCCCAATGGATCTTGCCTTGCATGGATGGAGAAAATGGGCCTATAATATCACTTATTCAAGCCCAAAATTGATGTTTAAAGCTTAGCCCACATGGTTGCACGAATTTGGATGCCTTGCCCACATGGAGGATTCTAGAAATGGCATCTTTGGACACCAAAGTCAAATCCAGTGGGCTATGCATTCAAAGTCAAATCCGGTGGGCTATGTTGGAAAGTTGTGTGCTACTTTTCCAAAAGTCTTTGTTGGATTTTATCTTTTTGACTTTTAAGGGGACAAGGTAGGTTTAGACTTTATGACTTTAGGGTATTAGACCCTTGACCATTGTATCACCCCCTTGGCTATAAATAGCCACCCCATGGAATTGTATTTTCATTCAATATTTAATTGAGTGCTTATGCTTTGTTTCTCTCCGTTGTGTGAGGATTGTCCCGGATTTTCTCCTAGCTCTTGTGCATTGTTGCCTTGTCAATCTACAAGTTAGATTGATGATCCAAGATCACAAAGCCCCCACTTCCATGCCTCGACCCAAGTGCGTTGTTGTGTGTATTGGCCATCACATCCCTCCCTTGAGTGTGTTGTCTAAGTAGTAGGTCGCGCTCCATATAGCGTCGATTGACTACTTGCATCCACTATCCGCACCCATCATCCGACACTTATCCCCGAACCATATCCTTCAACCGCCACCCTACGCCGTGAAGATCGGGCCACCCCGTGCGTCTCACATCAGTTGGTATCAGAGCTCCGGTTGACACGGTAGGCATCTATCTCTTCATTTACTTTAATTCTATCCATTACCCTCCTTATCTATCCATATTATTCACCCATTCAACAAAAAAAATCCATTTTTTCTTGGAAGCCTCCCGAATTGTCCTAGTTTGTGCAAGCTTGGATTATTATAAATTGATCCAAATTTTCATTCATCTTCTTTCCGCATTTAATTCTCTATTTGTGATTTGTATCCGGAAAAAAAAAAAATTTCTATCAACTCATCATTTTGTGCTTTTCAAAATTAAGCACATCCTTTATTTGAGAGATTTTGAAAAAAAAAATTGTCTTACTCTCTGTTAAATCATCTTGTGCTTTAAAACTCCAAGCACAACACTTTTTGGGGAGAGTTGACAAAAAAATAAGAGCAAAAAAAAAAAAAAGTGGATACAATTACTCCTTTGTGCTCTACCTTATTAGCACTATCCATTTCCATATATCACTTTTTCCATCATTTTACTTCATCCTCATTTTGTATTTGGCTCATATTGTTATATATTTATCTTATCTTGCACAATCGGGCAAAACCCAAATACCGCATTTCTACCCCCTTTTCCATCCACCATTTATCCATTTTCTACCCTCTTTTCACCCTTTACCCTTTACCACTCAAGCGGGTTGTGTTAAACCAGACCCCAACACAATCTTGATTGGGGAAATATTAGTGGCAAGTGATCACCTGAAAACAAGGTATTATATTTCATAAGAGCTTGGAATTTTAATTGAGTGTTGAGAGTGGAGAGAAATAAGCCAACAAAAAAATATCTTGAGTGTGTGAGTGTGTGCAACTTGTTGCGTGCATGTGTGTGTACATCTTGTGTGTGTGAGTGTGTATATCTTGCATGTGTGAGTGTGTATCCTTGTGTGTGTGTGTGTATATCTTGCGTGAGTGAGTGTGTATCATTGTGTATGTTTCCCCCCCTCGGTGTGTGTTTGTGTTTGCATAACATATCATGGCAGAAGATCGTGGGAAGAAAATTGCTCATGTTAGCGATGAAGGAAGTCGAAGTAGATCTCCCACACCCGAAGCTACACAATTTCAAATGCAAGCTTTGGTGAGCCACTTCGAGAAGATTCTTGATCGAAAGTTGGAGGTGTTACATGAGAGGATTGATGAATTGGAGAATAAACCAAGCCCAAGGATGTTCCATGATAACCCACGACGCGCTCCGGCACCACGTCGTCCCCACATCATGGAGGAGGAGATGGTAAACTTTGATGATGATCTTGATGATGTCCCACAAAGGAGGAGGTTGTACTAACAACCGAGAGGAGGACAAAGGAGACAACATGATGATGACCTACTTGGTGGAATCAAGGTGAAGGTCCCCTCTTTTCAAGGGAAAAGCGACCCGGAAGCATACTTGGAGTGGGAGATGCGGATCGAGCAAGTATTTTCATGCCATGCGTATTCCGAGGAGAAAAAGGTCAAACTTTCTTCCCTTTAATTTTATGATTATGCATTAATATGGTGGGATCAAGTTCAAAAGGAGAGGGCTAGATATGGTGGACGTCCCATCAACACTTGGGAAGACATGAAGTTCGCCATGCGAAAGCATTTTGTTCCCACACATTACCATAGAGATCTCCACAACAAACTTCAACGCCTCACCCAAGGGAGTAAGAGTGTAGAAGACTACTAAAAGGAGATGAAAATTTCCATGATTCAGGCAAATATTGAGGAAGATCCGGAGGCAACCATGGCACGGTTTTTACATGGGCTCAATCGGGAGATTGCAGATCAAGTGGAGATGTACCACCATGTAGAGATACAAGATATGATCCACCAAGCCACCAAGATTGAACAACAAATCAAAAGGAGGAGCAACATGAGGAAACCCACTACCCCTTTCACACTGTGGAGAAATCCGAGGAAGGAGATTGGAGAACCATCAAAGGCAAAAGAGGTGGTTGATCGCAAAAGTGACAAGGTAATTCTTCCACCTAATAAACCTACTTTTGAGGCTAACCAAACCAGGAATAGGGATATTCGGTGTTTCAAATGTCAAGGAAGGGGTCACATTGCTAGTGAGTGCCCAAACCGGCGCACCATGACCATCAACAAGTATGGAGAATAGGAGACCGATGGAGAGAGCTCGGAAGAGGAGGAGGAAGAATCTATAAAAATTGATAATGGGGAATTTGCGGAAGACGGTGAGATTCTTGTCACTAGGAGAGTTTTAAGTACACAAATGACTATTGGAGAAAAGGAGCAGTGAGAGAACCTTTTCCATACATGATGCAAGATCAATGGGAAGGTATGTAGTGTTATTATTGATGGAGGAAGCTCTAGTAATGTTGCAAGCACCGAGTTAGTAGAGAAGTTGGGATTTCCTACTTTGAAGCATCAACATCCATATCGGCTTCATTGGTTGAATGATTGCGGGGAGATGAAGGTCACCAATCAAGTGAAGGTACTGTTCACCATTGGGAAGTACAAAGATGAGGTATTGTGCGATGTTGTTCCTATGAAGGCTTTCCATTTGTTGTTGGGATGACCATGGAAGTATGATCGACGTGTTACCCATGATGGTTTCTTGAATCGTCACTCTTTTGTACTCTGAGGGGAACCTATAACCCTCAACCCCATGTCCCTCAAACAAATTTTGGAAGATCACATTTTGAGAGAGAAGAAAAAAATGAGTGATGAGGAAAAAAATAGTGAAAATGAAAAAGGAGAGAATGAGGGAAAGAGAGAAAATGAGAGAAGAAAAGAAATGGAGAGCAAAGAAAAATCAAGTGGGAAAAAGAATTTGAGAGAAGATAAAAGCGTGATGTTGGAAAAAAAGAGTGAGGTTAAGGAAGCTTTGTTTTCACAGCAAACCCTCCTAGTACTCATGTACAAAGAGGTGTTGCTAAATACTAACAACTTACCCCGTTTGACAAATGTTGTTGAGTAGTTGTTGCAGGAGTATAATGATGTCTTTCCGGAAGAGGTGCCACCAAGTTTGCCACCCATTAGAGGTATTGAGCATCAAATTGACATCATACCTGAAGCATCACTACCGAACCACCCTGCTTATTGCACCAACCCGGAAGAGACAAAATAAATTCAAAGGCAAGTTCAAGAGTTGTTGGATGTGGGATATGTGAGAGAGAGCCTTAGTCCTTGTGCGGTACCGGTGCTTCTATTACCAAAGAAGGATGGAACATGGAGAATGTGCATTGACCGTAGAGCCATCAACAACATCACGGTCAGGTATTGTCATCCTATCCCTAGGTTAGATGATATGCTAGATGAATTAAATGGTTCAACTATTTTCTCAAAAATTGATTTAAGAAGTGGCTACCATAAAATTAGGATGAAAGAAGGAGATGAGTGGAAAACTACATTTAAGACAAAACATGGACTTTATGAATGGTTAGTCATGCCCTTTGGTCTCACCAATGTACCTAGCACATTTATGAGGTTAATGAATCATGTCTTACGTGCATATATTGGAAAATTTATGGTAGTTTACTTTGATGATATTCTGGTGTATAGTAGGACTTTGCATGAACATGTAGATCACTTGAGAAAAGTCCTAGAGGTGTTAAGGAAAGAAAACTTGTTTGGAAACATAAATAAGTGTGAATTTTGTCTCAATAAGATTGTTTTCCTTGGATTTGTTGTGAGCGGCAATAGAGTTGAAGTGGATACCGAGAATATCAAAGCAATACAAGAATGGACAAATCCAACCTCTGTTTTACAGGTAAGAAGTTTTCATGGGCTTGCTAGTTTTTACAGGAGATTTGTGAAGGACTTCAGCACACTAGCAGCACCGTTGAACGAGTTGACAAAGAAGAATGTTCCTTTCAAATGGGGGACAACTCAAGAGAAGGCCTTCCATGCTCTTAAGAAGAGACTCACCCACACTCCTCTACTTGCACTTCTGGACTTCGGTAAGACCTTTGAAATTGAATGTGATGCAAACAGAATTGGCATAGGAGGGGTACTCATGCAAGAAGGTAAGACTATTACTTTCTTTAGTGAGAAGTTAAATGGCCCAAATCTAAACTATGATACATATGATAAAGATTTGTATGCATTGTTTAGAGTACTAGAGACATGGCAGCACTATCTTTGGCCTAAAGAATTTGTGATACATTCTGATCACAAGGCTCTTAAATACCTTAGAATCCAACATAAACTAAATAGAAGACATGCTAGATGGCTGGAATTCATTGAATCATTCCCATGTAACAACCCGAGACAACCATGTTTTGTTTTGAAAAGTTTGTTTTCCAATATCACCCGTTAAGTAAACCAACAAGCAACTAATAATAATAATAATATGCACCAAATGGATGAAAATTTCTTTTATTTAAATAAGAAACATTTTGGCTACAACATCCTCTGACCAAACAAGAAGGTAAACTAACCGAAAATTCCAACCAAGAACCCGATTACAATAATGGGAAGACTGCTTAAAACTACTAAGAGCCCGAGAATGCGGTAGGGGTTTCGAGCATCCATCATGAGGAACATAAGGATTGCTGAAGCCACCGCGACCGTGCTCAGCACCAAGGGGATCACACGAACCATCTTTGCTTCTCCTTCAGTCACTTGGGGTAAGGGACACCCGGGACCAAACCTTTCTTTTTATAAGCACCCTAATATGACCGTTGAACCCCAAACGGCTATAAATTCGACCGTTGGTTTGTTTTGACCGTTGGATCTCCTTATCCTCTATGTTGACCGTTGGAAATAAGATGATTTACCCCAAAAAGGATCGGTATGATAATTGTGTTTTTTTTGCTTTAATATTTCAAAATGACATCAATGTTAATTTAGTTAATTTACCTCTTGTTTTCCCAAAATGATAATTTTATTTTACATTTCAAAACGGAAAAAAATTAATATTATTGTTTTTCTACCACTATGCATATTAATTTGAACAATAACTTTTATTTTCTAATTATATTAAACCTGATGGATTTATATTTTATGAGTTATATATGTTGCATCAAATTAGATATATTATTTATTTTATAATTTGACCTTTGTTAACTATTTTGGAAATTGTTTCAAATTATGGTTTTATTTACAAATTTCGCATCTTTAAGTTTACACAAATACTTTTAAGCAACCAATTTCGTTTTCTCTTCTTAAAAGAGTGTATCCGAATGTTTTCATCCAATTATAAATTAATATAATTATTATGTAATTCAGAAAAGGAAAAATAAATAAATATATATATATATGTTATGTTGAATAAACCAATATTTTATTTAATCGATTAAATGAACCTCTGGTTTTTCCAAATATAATAATAAAAGATAAATAATTATGGTTTAAAAATAATATACTTAATATAATAAGGTCATTAAAAATTATTGGTATTTTAAAAATAGAATATATATATATATACTTATGTTTATAAAATAACATATTTTGAACAAATCAATTTATAATTTTTATTAATCACTGATTTTTATTAAGATAATAAAAGTCAGCTTGATAATTGTGTTTTTTTAGGAGAATAATAATATATTTAAATAGGGGTTTAATAGTTTAATATATTGGTGTATTTATAACCCTTGACATAGGACTATAATAGTCTATTAATAAGGTTATATTAGTGAATTTATAACAGGTTTAATAAAATATTAAAACAACAGTTTTTTTATGTTAAAAACGTTGAAATAAAATGATAATGCGTAAAAAAAAACGAACGAAACCGCGTGTTTCTTTTTTTTTATAAACCCCACGTCGACCGCGGGCCATCCGATCTGGGCCCTTTCAATCTGGGTCGTCCATCGATTTCGCGTCTCTCTCTCCCCCGCAGCTCCTTCTTCTTCGTGTGCGCACCAAACCAGTGGGGTAAGGCTTCGTTCTCTCCGCCTGGGTCGACCGTAGCCACGTGATTCCTCCGCCCGAGCCGACAACGGTCACCCCCTCTCGTTTTCTTCCACGAAGTCGGCGCCGCCCTCTTTATTACCTGGTCTCAGATCCCTCATCGCCCTTCTCCCTAAGTCTTTTTTTAAAAAACCTACAGTTGCACCGAAGCCAGGGGCGGTGATTCCCTGGTGTTCTCTTCAGCGGCTTCCTCAGAGACCATCGAGAGCACTTGCTCCTCCTACTCTCTGAGTCGGTAAGGGTCGAGTACTGTTATTTTTTTTAGTTTTCTCAAGATTCGGTTTGTATATATATATGTTATATATATATATATATTACATATGCACATATTTTCAAACAGGTTAACAAAACCATTAAAGGCTTGGGTCTTTTCCTTTTTAATCTAACTTATGAAACCCTCCCTGTATATACTTATGTATATAATCTGTAAATATATATGTATATAGTTTTGTGTACATGTTATATATATATTTATGCATATCCACACTCTAGTGAGGATATCACATTATGATTGTTCGTGATAAAACCCTTTTCGCAACACGTATATACAGTATCACAAATATAGATAAAAATATATGCATGCATCTGCTTAATTACGTTCTAAAAATTTCATATTATGTAGTGGAAGTGTATTTTTCATTATGTTCTAATTTTTATTTCGGTATGACAGGATATTTGATAAAATTATTTTGCCCATAAAGATTTTTTTTTTAACGATGTCAAGAATGTCTAAATATAGATAAATATATATTTGAGGTTCAGTTTGACATCAAAATAATTCTTCCAATTGAGGATTTTCAATTATCAACGTTCTTGACAACTCATGCTTTTGTTTGTAGTGTGAATTTCTTAAAAGTATACATATGTATATATATGTATTTATATATATATATATACATATTTATGGATTGACCATGTTGTATGCGAAGAATGATTTTATGCCAATAAGGGTTTTGTAAAACTATGTACACATCCATTTTTTTTATATGTGTAAAGAACTTCACTCAGTTTTACCAAGCATCATATTTTTTTAATGTATAACATGTGAAGAAAATTATTGAGTATGGGATAATTTGGTAAACCCATGCACATGTGTATACGCACCTAAATTTATACATATATATATAGGTATATAACCTTGTAACAATTTGTCATCCTCAAATACAAGTTCTTTTTGTGATGTTGCAAACTTTTCAAAGGAATGGTCATGATATTTAAAGTGCAAAATGAGTTTTACACAATTATATATATGTTCATATATATTCCTGATTTTCACAAGGTGGACCTAATTACACTCATTGTATCCCTAACTGCATGAATATTCACACAGTTTTGATTAAACACCCATAATTCCCATTTATCAGCATGTGTATAAGTTATGAATGCCCATGTTTAATTTGGGTGTTATGATGTTATAGAATATTAAGTATTTTAGCATGCATGTCTCAGATTATTTATGATTGATCTGTCTTCAAGTTATGATTATATAAGTAAAAAGGGGGTTGATTAAGAACGTATGAAACCCTATGAATGAATGACCATGTCAAGATATGTGAGGGATGTATAGGACTTAAATGTTTATGGACGGGTGCGCCCGGAATTATACAGCACTTCAATGCATTGGGTAAAGCAAGAGTCTCATGAGACATTATGTGCAACGGTCTTGGCGAATAGCCTTGGCTTGTGCTATCATGTGCAACGGTCTTGGAGAATATCCTTGGCTCGTGCTATCATGTGCAACGGTCTTGGCGAATAGCCTTGGCTCGTGCTATCATGTGCAACGGTCTTGGAGAATATACTTGGCTCGTGCTACCATGGGAAACGGGATTGGCGTTTGGCCTTGACCCATACTAAAGTTATGTTTTAAGGTCATGACGCGAGGTCTTGACAAAGTCCAGTATTATGCATCCCCTCTGCATGAAATGATAAAGGTCAACCAGGGGTTAGTTCAACTAACAGGATAACCCCTAGTTGAAAGCTCCCATGACTATGAAAATGTAATTCTTATGTCAAGAACTGTTTTTCATGTGGTAAACTGATAGATGAACTGTATATTCTCATGAACCATGACATGCACGTTTTCCCAGCTTAGTCACACTTTTCATTTTATAATTTAAGTAACCTTGTTGAATATTATGCATTGTTTATGTTGCGCTCTCTGATCATGTTTTACTTTGGTGTTTATTTCATGTACGTGCTTCTTTATGCAAGTGGTTTTCAAAGAAAGATGGATTTCATGTTTTAAGAAAGGATAATGTTTTGTATTTAGCAAAGAATCTTATTCTCTTCAAAAAGATTTCTTTGAGAAAGGATTTTCTTAAAATGTTTTTTTAAAACCCCTTACTGGGCATTTTTGCTCACCCTACGTTTTGTTTAAAATTTTTCAGGCATGGTATGTACTGATGAAGTTAATCAGAGCAGCTGGTTTCCCAGAATCCTGAGCCTCACGATCTTCTGTAGTCATGGGACATGATATTTATTTTGTAATGATGTAATGATAAGTATATCATGTCTCATGAGGCACCCTGGGTTTTGGGGCCTCTACAGTTGGTATCAGAGGATAGGTTCAGGCAACTCTGGAAAACCAGGTGATATAAATATATTGCTAAGACTAAGTAAAAATGTTATAACTTTCAGATGGCTGATGTACCTACCGACCTTTTGTCACTTCCCACTGAGGCTCTAGAGAAAATTATATCTCTAGCCAGTCGCGAGAACTTTCTAAACTATGCCCAAATTCGCATGACGTGTAAGCACTTGTACGATGTGTCAAACTCATCTAGGGTGCTTAGTCTCCACCGGGGAATGGGGATGGATTATCTCCTAATGATGATGACCCAGTTTCCCTCATATGCACGTCGGGGAAGATATCACTAAGGACTCTTCCGAGTATTTACAACTGGCGAGGAATTTGGCACAATGCTAGATAACCCTTTTCAAGAAGCTGCTGCTGCCAGAGACCTCCGAGCGGCTTATCTGTGCCAGGTCCTGCACTATGGATTCTGGGGCCAGTTAATGGACTTCGGAGCATTGGAAAATGAGTCCACACATGTGTCTCTTAGGCAAGAAGTGTACAACGATGTTTCCCAACTCCACACCCCTCACGCTAAACTCAGGAGGCGTTATAAATGTTCCCATGAGTTTAGTCCTGTATGTTCATCCTGTGTGTGGTTTGAAGAGTTAGGAAGTTTTGCCACTCTTTGTGGCGTACGTCTTGTAAACTCAGACTTTTCCGTGTAAACCTTTTTCATAAATGGAAGTTTCTTGTTTCCTTTCATGTCTCCACCTTATCAGTGTTGTTAAGAGTTTCCCTTCGATGTTTGTTTTCAGATGGCTGGACAAACGAACTTCTCATCCCTACCCGATGAGCTAGTGGAAGTCATCTTGATCAAGGCATGCATGGTGGATTATCCATCCTTTCTCCACCTATGAGGGTCTTTCCAGCGTTTGCTCGATCTAGAAAATGGTCCAGAGATTCTTCGGTTATGTCAAGAGAATGATCGCGTATTTCACCTCATCGCTGCTACTCAACTCCCCTGCTATAGGCGAAGGGGAATGTACTTTGAGGGCCTGTTCCAATGTTTCACTCTGGCACAAAACTTTTCTGCCAGAGCGTGTTTCCTCGTGGCCGCCCAGGATGGCCAACTCAGTGCAGCTTATATGTTCCAAGTCCTGAACCTCAGTCTCCTCAACCACATCATCCCTCTCGACTACCTCGAGCATGATGTGGCCAGAAGAGTCATCAAGGAGTTTATCTACTCAGACGTATCCGATCTTTGCATCGCACAAGCCTCCCTTTGGAAGCCCATGTGCAGTACACACGACCAGGAGTTCAAGGAGCACTGTTCGAGGTGCATCTGGACTAGGGAAACTGAAGAGTTGTGTGCCAACTTTGGTGTCCCATTAACCGAGCCTGATCCGTTGTTTTGGTAGAGTTGTACGTATGGGGTTTCTGTTTTTCTCTTTTTATGATAGAATTGCGAGGGCGCAATTCTTTGAAGGGGGAAATAATGTAACAACCCGAGACAACCATGTTTTGTTTTGACAAGTTTGTTTTCCAATATCACCCATTAAGTAAACCAATAAACAACTAATAATAATAATAATATGCACCAAATGGATGAAAATTTCTTTTATTTAAATAAGCAACATTTTGGCTACAACATCCTCTGACCAAACAAGAAGGTAAACTAACCGAAAATTCCAACCAAGAACCCGATTACAATAATGGGAAGAATGCTTAAAACTACTAAGAGCCCAAGAATGTGGTAGGGGTTTAGAGCATCCATCATGAGGAACATAAGGATTGCTGAAGCCACCGCGACCGTGCTCAGCACCAAGGGGATCACACGAACCATCTTTGCTTCTCCTTCAGTAACTTGGGGTAAGGGACACCCGAGACCAAACCTTTCTTTTTATAAGCACCCTAATATGACCGTTGAACCCCAAACAACTATAAATTCGACTGTTGGTTTGTTTTGACCGTTGGGTCTCCTTATCCTCTATGTTGACCGTTGGAAATAAGATGATTTACCCCAAAAAGGATCGGTATGATAATTGTGTATTTTTTTTTCTTTAATATTTCAAAATGACATCAATGTTAATTTAGTTAATTTACCTCTTGTTTTCCCAAAATGATAATTTTATTTTACGTTTCAAAACGGAAAAAAATTAATATTATTGTTTTTCTACCACTATGCATATTAATTTGAATAATAACTTTTATTTTCTAATTATATTAAACCTGATGGATTTATATTTTATGAGTTATATATGTTGCATCAAATTAGATATATTATTTCTTTTATAATTTGACCTTTGTTAACTATTTTAGAAATTGTGTCAAATTATGGTTTTATTTACAAATTTCGCATCTTTAAGTTTACACAAATACTTTTAAGCAACCAATTTCATTTTCTCTTCTTAAAAGAGTGTATCCGAATGTTTTCATCCAATTATAAATTAAGATAATTATTATGTAATTCAGAAAAGGAAAAATAAATAAATAAATAAATATATGTTATGTTGAATAAACCAATATTTTATTTAATCGATTAAATGAACCTCTGGTTTTTCCAAATATAATAATAAAAGATAAATAATTATGGTTTAAAAATAATATACTTAATATAATAAGGTCATTAAAAATTATTGGTATTTTAAAAATAGAATATATATATATACTTATGTTTATAAAATAACATATTTTGATCAAATCAATAATAAAAGTCATCTTGATAATTGTGTTTTTTTAGGAGAATAATAATATATTTAAATAGGGGTTTAATAGTTTAATATATTGGTGTATTTATAACCCTTGACTTAGGACAATAATAGTCTATTAATAAGGTTATATTAGTGAATTTATAACAGGTTTAATAAAATATTAAAACAATAGTTTTTTTATGTTAAAAACGTTGAAATAAAATGATAATGTGTAAAAAAAAAATGAATGAAACCGCGTGTTTCTTTTTTTATAAACCCCACGTCGATCGCGGGCCATCCGATCTGGGCCCTTTCAATCTGGGCTGTCCATCGATTTCGCGTCTCTCTCTCCCCCGCAACTCCTTCTTCTTCGCGTGCGCACCAAACCAGTGGGGTAAGGCTTCGTTCTCTCCGCCTGGGTCGACCGTAGCCACGTGATTCCTCCGCCCGAGCCGACAACGGTCACCCCCTCTCGTTTTCTTCCACGAAGTCGGCGCCGCCCTCTTTATTACATGGTCTCGGATCCCTCATCACCCTTCTCCCTAAGTCTTTTTTTAAAAACCTACAGTTGCACCGAAGCCAGGGGTGGTGATTCCCTGGTGTTCTCTTCAACGGCTTCCTCAGAGACCATCGAGAGCACTTGCTCCTCCTCCTCTCCGAGTCGGTAAGGGTCGAGTACTGTTATTTTTTTTAGTTTTCTCAAGATTCGGTTTGTATATATATATGTTATATATATATATATATATTACATATGCACATATTTTCAAACAGGTTAACAAAACCATTAAAGGGTTGGGTCTTTTCCTTTTTAATCTAACTTATGAAACCCTCCCTGTATATACTTATGTATATAATCTATAAATATATATGTATATAGTTTTGTGTACATGTTATATATATATTTATGCATATCCACACTCTAGTGAGGATATCACGTTATGATTGTTCGTGATAAAACCCTTTTTGCAACACGTATATACAATATCACAAATATAGATAAAAATATATGCATGCGTCTGCTTAATTACGTTCTAAAAATTTCATATTATGTAGTGGAAGTGTATTTTTCATTATGTTCTAATTTTTATTTTGGTATGATAGGATATTTGATAAAATTATTTTACCCATAAAGATTATTATTATTTTTTTTGAACGATGTCAAGAATGTCTAAATATAGATAAATATATATTTGAGGTTCAGTTTGACATCAAAATAATTCTTCCAATTGAGGATTTTCAATTATCAACGTTCTTTACAACTCATGCTTTTGTTTTTAGTGTGAATTTCTTAAAAGTATACATATGTATATATATGTATTTATATATATATATATATACATATTTATGGATTGACCATGTTGTATGCGAAGAATGATTTTATGCCAATAAGGGTTTTGTAAAACTATGTACACATCCATTTTTTTTATATGTGTAAAGAACTTCACTCAGTTTTACCAACCATCATATTTTTTTAATGTATAACATGTGAAGAAAATTATTGAGTATGGGATAATTTGGTAAACCCATGCACATGTGTATACGCACATAAATTTATACATATATATATATAGGTATATAACCTTGTAACAATTTGTTGTCCTCAAATACAAGTTCTTTTTGTGATGTTGCAAACTTTTCAAAGGAATGGTCATGATATTTAAAGTGCAAAATGAGTTTTACACAATTATATATATGTTCATATATATGCCTGATTTCCACAAGGTGGACCTAATTACACTCATTGTATCCCTAACTGCATGAATATTCACACATTTTTGATTAAACACCCACAATTCCCATTTATCAGCATGTGTATAAGTTATGAATGCCCATGTTTAATTTGGGTGTTATGATGTTATAGAATATTAAGTATTTTAGCATGCATGTCTCAGATTATTTATGATTGATCTGTCTTCAAGTTATGATTATATAAGTAAAAAGGGGGTTGATTAAGAACGTATGAAACCCTATGAATGAATGACCATGTCAAGATATGTGAGGGATGTATAGGACTTAAATGTTTATGGACGGGTGCGCCCGGAATTATACAGCGCTCCAATGCATTGGGTAAAGCAAGAGTCTCATGAGACGTTATGTGCAACGGTCTTGGCGAATAGCCTTGGCTCGTGCTATCATGTGCAACGGTCTTGGCGAATATCCTTGGCTCGTGCTATCATGTGCAACAGTCTTGGCGAATAGCCTTGGCTCGTGCTATCATGTGCAACGGTCTTGGCGAATAACCTTGGCTCATGCTACCATGGGAAACGGGATTGGCGTTTGGCCTTGACCCATACTAAAGTTATGTTTTAAGGTCATGACGCGAGGTCTTGACAAAGTCCAGTATTATGCATCCCCTCTGCATGAAATGATAAAGGTCAACCAGGGGTTAGTTCAACTAATAGGACAACCCCTAGTTGAAAGCTCCCATGACTATGAAAATGTAATTCTTATGTCAAGAACTGTTTTTCATGTGGTAAACTGATAGATGAACTGTATATTCTCATGAACCATGACATGCACGTTTTCCCAGCTTAGTCACACTTTTCATTTTAGAATTTAAGCAACCTTGTTGAATATTATGCATTGTTTATGTTGCGCTCTCTGATCATGTTTTACTTTGGTGTTTATTTCATGTACGTGCTTCTTTATGTAAGTGGTTTTCAAAGAAAGATGGATTTCATGTTTTAAGAAAGGATAATGTTTTGTCTTTAGAAAAGAATCTTATTCTCTTCAAAAAGATTTCTTTGAGAAAGGATTTTCTTAAAATGTTTTTTTTAAAACCCCTTACTGGGCATTTTTGCTCACCCTACCTTTTGTTTAAAATTTTTCAGGCATGGTATGTACTGATGAAGTTAATCAGAGCAGCTGGTTTCCCAGAATCCTGAGCCTCGCGATCTTCTGTAGTCATGGGACATGATATTTATTTTGTAATGATGTAATGATAAGTATATAATGTCTCATGAGGCACCCTGGGTTTTGGGGCCTCTACATCCCATATGTCATCAAGCATAAAAAGGGTAAAGAAAATACTGTGGAAGATGCACTTTCACGTAGATATTCTCTTATATCCTTGTTGGATTCAAAACTCCTTGGTTTTGAATGCATTAAGGAATTATATGCTACAAATAGTGATTTTAGTGAACCATATTGACATTGTAAACCTGGAGTTAGTTGGGAAAAGTTTTATTTACATGATGGATTCTTATTCTGGATTGATAAGCTTTGTATTCCCAATTGCTCTATCCGTTTACTTTTACTAAAGGAGTCGCATTCTGGTGGGTTAATGGGACATTCTGGTGTTTCAAAAGCATTAAGTGTTCTAAGTGAGCATTTTTGTTGGCCTAGAATATCTAAAGATGTTGGAAAATTTGTGGGAAAGTGCATTGTTTTCCAAAAATCCAAATCGAAACTAAACCCACATGGATTATATCTTCCTCTCCCAATCCCCAAAAACCCTTGGGAGGACATATCAATGGACTTTATTGTGGGGTTACCAAGGAACAAGAGGGGGAGAGATTCCATTTTTGTTGTGGTGGATTGGTTTTCTAAAATGGCACATTTTATTCCTTGTCACAAAACAGATGATGCCACTAACATTGCAACACTCTTCTTTCAGGAAGTAGTCAAACTCCATGGAATGCCAAGGACGATTATGTCGGATCGAGACACAAAATTTCTTAGTTACTTTTGGAAGACCTTATGGAGAAAACTGGGTACAAAGTTACTCTTTTCCACTACTTGTCATCCACAAACCGATGGGCAAACAGAGGTGGTGAATCGGACATTATCATCCCTTCTGCGAACAATTATCAAGAAGAATATTAAGAATTGGGAGGAGTGTCTACCACATGTGGAATTTTCATATAACAGGGCCAAGCACTCCACTACTCAATATTCTCCATTCAAAATTGTTTATGGTTTTAACCCTCTTGCCCCCATTTATCAAGTTCCTTTGACTTTGCAGGAAGCAACTAATATGAATGCAAAAGGGCGCGCAGAATTCATCAAACATCTCCATGAAAAGGCAAGGAAAAATATCGAGCGGATGACTCAAAAATATGTTGATCATGCAAACAAGGGTCACAAACAAGTGTTGTTCGAGCCCGAGGACTTGGTCTGGATTCATATGAGAAAGGAGAGATTTCCTGAAAAGCGGAAATCAAAACTCATGCCACGAGGAGACGGACCGTTCCAAGTGCTTGAGAAGATTAACAACAATCCTTTCAAGATAGATTTTCTAGGTGAGTATGGTGTAAGTGCCACATTCAATGTTTCTGATCTTTCTCTTTTTTTGGGTGCAGAGGATGAAGAGTCGAGTACGACTCCTTTTCAAGAGGGGGAGGATGATGAGAACCATGTCGAAGGCACCAAGTCGATTGTGCGGGAGGAAGAGTTGGATTTGCAAGGCCCAATGACGCGAGGGAGATTAAAGAGGCTCAATGCTACAATGGGCACACATATTGCTTCATTAAAGGCCCAATGGATCTTGCCTTGCATGGATGGAGAAAATGGGCCTATAATATCACTTATTCAAGCCCAAAATTGATGTTTAAAGCTTGGCCCACATGGTTGCACGAATTTGGATGCCTTGCCCACATGGAGGATTCTAGAAATGGCATCTTTGGACACCAAAGTCAAATCCGGTGGGCTATGCATTCAAAGTCAAATCCGGTGGGCTATGTTGGAAAGTTGTGTGCTACTTTTCCAAAAGTATTTGTTGGATTTTATCTTTTTGACTTTTAAGGGGACAAGGTAGGTTTAGACTTTATGACTTTAGGGTATTAGACCCTTGACCATTGTATCACCCCCTTGGATATAAATAGCCACCCCATGACATTGTATTTTCATTCAATATTTAATTAAGAGCTTATGCTTTGTTTCTCTCCATTGTGTGAGGATTGTCCCAGATTTTCTCCTAGCTCTTGTGTATTCTTGCCTTGTCAATCTACAAGTTAGATTGGTGATCCAAGATCACAAAGCCCCCAATTCCGTGCCTCAACCCAAGTGCGTTATTGTGTGGATTGACCATCACATCCCTCCCTTGAGTGTGTTGTCTAAGTAGTAGGTCGCGATCCATATAACGTCGATTGACTACTTGCATCCACTATCCGTATCCATCATCCGACACTTATCCCCGAACCATATCCTTCAACCGCCGCCCTACACCATGAAGATCAGGCCACCCCGTGCGTCTCACATCAGATGGCCTGGTCCGCTTGGACCTCTGCGACATCTGTCTACTGCCGGCTACAGAAGACTCTGCTACGTGCCGCCCTGCGGTAGATCTCACTGCTGGTGTAGGCTCATCAAGAAAGATCTCGATCAGAAGGGCTCGCTCCAGTACCCCTGCCTGAGTCGAAATGCTGAGGGAGATCAGCGATGCCCTGATCTCATGCCTCAATCCCTGCTCGAAGGTCCAGGACCGGAAGAATGGGTCCCATACCATGTCTGTCGAGTAGCGTGAGAGATCTGTAAATCTAGCCGAGTACTGGGTGACCGTCAAGCTGCCCTGCCGCAGCTAAAGAAGCTCCTGAATGCGCACCGCACGGAGGGTGGATGGGACGAACTCCGAGCGGAAGATGCTCTCAAAGTCCGTCCAGAGAAGAGATGCCTCGTCGTGCACCTAGAGAATCAAGCTCCACCATCTGCCTGCTGCTGCATGCAAGAGGCTCGCTGCGAGTATCACCACGAGGTCTGCTGGTGTCCTCACTAACCTGAAAACTCGTACAACTACCTCCAGCCAATCCTCGGCTGCCTGAGGGTCCGTCTCCCCGCGGAACTTGGGCGGTCGCTAACGCTGAAACTCGTGCAGTGCACTAAGGCGATGTGCATTGTTAGCGGCTGGGGCTGGTAGCATCAGTGGCTCGGTGGGTAGAGGTACCGCAGGTGCATCTGCTGTCAAAGGGCCCTATACCGAGGCCTCGTCACTCGGTGGGATGTTGTCACACACAACTCTCGGAACCCTAGCTAGCTGCCGTCGTGGGGCCATCCTGAAAAGAAACAGGTGCGCCATGGTCAAACAGTATACCTGGTGAGATGACATAAAGTAATCACAAAGAAAACTTGAAACACACATGCAATCAATGTTTTCGTGTATTAAGTCGGAAATCCGAAGTCAGAGTCTTGGTGTATGGATACGTCAGCCGCCGCACTAACACTGGACTCCTTGGACTGATAACCACACTCAATACTCTTAAGACTATTGCTTTACATAGAAAAAGATCAGAGTCCTGAGTTCTGCGGTAGAACCGAACTCCTATGATACCAATTTGTCATGACCCGTCCTCGGGGCCCGTGCCGTGACTACCCCAAGCCTACCTTCCATAGGCCAGGGGCTGGCGACTAGCACCAAGGCGTAATTACCGGTATAAAAAGGGAAGGAATTGCCTTTGTAAAGTAACAAACACCATAGAGCAAGCAATCAGAAGTAAACACTAAGTAAAAACTGAGTACAACAGTAAGTGTGGAAAAGTAAGTGGGCCAGAATACAAACCCAAACTGAAAGTAAAGAACAACTGAAAAAGGGAGTGCAACAACTGAAAAGTAAAGCCGCAACGTCGAGCCATCCACTGGTACTCCTACCTGAAGGGTAGGTACAGGTATCCACTTCAGCTCCTCGGGTACAGCCGTCCGCTCCGTATACATCCCGCCCAGTGGTCCACCTCCAGGTACCGACTGTTCCGCAAGCCTCAACCACGATCAACGCTGTCCGTCGTCTGCAACCAACACAACGTAGTGCGGGCATAGCCCATGTAAAGGTGAGTATAACCTACTCAGTAGGGACCCCGAGACCCCTGAAGGTCTCCAAGAATCCAAAAAGGATAATCCACAAAGGAAGATACAATCACAAAGTAACATCCGACACCACTTAGGTATATGCCCATACATATACCTAAGTCATCAATTCCAGTTCAGCTCCAACATCCGAGCCCAAGTTTGATCACATCCACACAGGATAACACAACACAATCCACATAGGAAAGCAAGTCAAGATTCAGCTCACACAGGTATACTTCTTCGTATGACAATAGAGATGATCATATGTAGCCACTGATTCATCTAATCCGTCGGACCCACACAGGATCGATAGGTACTAACCTCCGCAATGAACCACGAAAGATCGATAGGTAACTAACCCCCGCAATGACCCACACAGGATCGGACCCACACAGGATCTGTAGGCGCTGGCCCACACAGGACCGCTGAGCGCTGACCCACACAAGATCTGACCCACACAGGATCGGTAGCACTGATCCAAGTAGGATCGCTGAGTGCTGTAGTTGTCGCCGCCGAATCCACGGAGGATTTCTACACAGTCGTCATCGTCGTCGCAGTCACAGCCAGCTCTAGGGTTCCCGCACACAGCAAGCTCGTTCGGGAGGGTCCACTCCACGAGCCGAAGGGATGATACATCAACTGACGCATAGTCCAGAGTTGATGTATCCAAAAGTTCCATATCGTCAATAGGAACTCAATGTTACAGATGGCGTGTCAATGAGACACCCGGTCTGAGAGTTATTGGCCTTTTCGTCCCAGGGGCCCGGTTGGTTTTAAGTCAAAACCAACTCGACCGTACTCCAACTTCGTCCAAATCTCGAGCGGAGTAATCCAAAAGGTCCGTCTCACTTAGAGGAATCCAACAAAGTCAATGACATGTCATTCGGACGTCCGGAGCTCAAGTTATAAGCGTTTCTGCTCCGAGGGCCCGGTTGGTTTCATGTACGAACCAAGACGTTCGAACCCAAAGTCCTACAAAACCTTGAGTGCGATATACCGAAACGACCATCTCAATCCAAGGATCGCATCGCAGCTGACGGTGTGTCGATCAGAGGTCCACATCCCAAGTTATGGGCAAAAGACCATGAGAGGTACGGTATTAGGGGGTTCGGGCCCGGTCCGACCCGGCCCGATACCCTCTGGGTCGGCCCGTCCCAGATCCGGCCCGCTTGGGCGTGGCCCGGCCCGGCTGGCGTGACCCGGCCCGGCTGGCGCGGCCCGGCTTGGCCTGGGCGCGGCCCGACCCGGCCTGGGCGCGGCCCGACCCGGCCTGGGCGCGGCCCAGCCTGGCGGTCCCGCCTGGGCAGCCGGCCCGACGCGCTGGCGCTAGCCAGGTGGCTCGGCCGTTTCGGCCGAGCCGATGGGGGGGGGGGGGGCGCCTACCCCCCTGTTTTGTAACCTCGACCCCCATGATGGGGGGCCGCTCATGTTGGCCAGCCGGGGGTCATAACCCTCGGCTCTTCCCCTGTCCGGTCGGCCCGCTCCGGCCGGCCGGCTTTTGCCGTCACGGGACCGGCGATGGCCGGTCCCCCTGCTCCGATGCCGGTGGCCTGGAACCGGCCACCAGTCCCTGCTCCGCCGCGGCCTATGGGTGCGATGGCGCCGCGCCCCCGCTTCGGCCGCGGTGCCTTCGGGGTTCTCCGGCGCGGCGCGACGGTGCCGCGATCTTGCTCGATTCAACGGCATGGCGCGACGGCACCGCGCATTCCTTGCCGCATGACCCCGCGCGGTGCGACAACACCGCACCATCCTCGTTCCATTCCACCACAAGGTAGACAAGAGAAAAAGGGGAGGAGGGTCGTCCGTGTTTGTGCGGTCCGGCCCCCTCCCGTTATCTAATAACAAGTGGTCCAATTGTACGAGGAATGATGACGGAAGAAATTCATGAATAGAAACGCATAAAACCCCTACCTCGTCGAATTTTTTGAGCGAGGGTTCGTCGCGGAAATAACTGTCACGTAAGAAGACGTCGCAGAAGGAGAGAGTCGCGTCGTGGAGTAATAATTTGTCGACGTCGCGTCATCGATCTCCGAGGATCCGGCGTTCTTGTTGACCTTCGTCGGAGGTCGGCGTTCTTCGCATTCTTCGCGTTCTTCATCGAGGAAGAAGAACTTCAAGAGCTTTTCCTTTTCTCCCAAAGACTCACACAACAAGAATCAACCAAATAAAATAAGTACTTCACTTATTTTATTAACATGACTTAAGTTTGAAATTCAAAAGTTGAATTAATCCACTCCATTAATTAACTCAAGATGTCTTAATAAATGGAGGGTTATGAAAGGTTAGGGAATATGAAGGGGTGGGGTTCGTGTGGGCCCCACCACCCTCATAACCTCCCATGGAAAGTTGGGTGGTTTCCACCAACTTCCACTCATAGGTTTTAACCACTTAGAGAAAAATAAAAATTGATGCTCAATTTTATTTTACCTTCCACAATTTTTAACAACTTCTCCCGTGTAAACGCAACTCCGAAAAAGGTATTCCTAAGCAATTACCGGCGCTGCAAATCCATCGGTGCCCTTGGAATTTGATTCTGAGCACCGGTTCAAAAGTTAGAAAAACCCACTCGTTCGTTCACTGAACGTACCCGAGCTAAACTTCGGATAGAAATTCTGGGCACACCGGGCCTCGGAATCAGGTGCCGCCAGAAACCGCGTTCTTGTAAAATCCCAAAGAAAATTAAGAAAAAATTTTACTTGAATTTTACGGGTCTTTACATACCTTTTTGGGATTTTTTTCTATAGGGTAGGCTATGTGGACAATTTTTAGGCTTGACCCATTAGTTTATTCATTTTATAACTAATATGCACTACACATTGTTGTAAACACATCCTCCCAAACACCTTGGTGGGGGGGGGGGTGAATTAGGGTGTCTAATTATTTTACTCTTCAAAAAAAATCTTATTCTCATGTTTACAAGATCAATTTGAATATGATAATATCAATCAAGCACCAACAACATCCAGATATGAAAATAAAATGCAATGATACAATGATTTTACTTGGTTCACCACAAAACGCTACATCCAATGAGCATACACTGAGAATGGATCGATGTACTAAAATCACTACGTGATATTGTGATTACAAGGGTTTAGGTAAGACTAACCGCCATAACTAAGGGTCACTTTCTCAACTTATCTCTCCACACAATTCTTCAAGAAAAAGAAATAAGAATATCCATCATGCATGTCACTATTAATGAATATAAGAAGAATATTTAAACACCATGACAACACGGGTGTTTTCTATATGGTTCAACATTTGATCAAATTTTGATCTTCAATAATATTAAAGTTATCCATAAAATCCTTCTCAAGAAATATCTAGATGTGTAGAATTCCCTCTCCAATCCCTTTAATATGTCATGTCTAATCCAAATTCTCTAATCCTTCTATCTTATATTTTCATTCTTGAATTTCAAAATTGTCCTCCTTTATATGTCACTTATCATCACTTCATTAAATTCTAAAAATATCCCCCATAAATGATTTAAAGTCCCCATGAGTGATAATGTATTCCCATAAATTTAAATATGAAAAAATCTTCCATATTTTCATAAATTTCATAAATTATATCATGTTGTACCATGCCATGACATGGTTGGGCTTAGTAAACACTTAGACTCTGGAAAACACGACCTTAAAATTCAAAATTCATGGAAATCTAGTCATTTATGTTGTGACAGAAGTATTATATTTTGAAGAACTCAAACCCTAGTCCTCAAGCATGGAACAATGACACCAAAAGTTCTGGAAAATATTAATGCTAAAAGAATATGTCTCTGAAATCAAGAATCCACACACCCTGACCTCACATATTCAAACTACTTAAGATACACTAAAGAGCAGAAAAACAATAGTGGGACATAAAATGAAGAAAATTAAAGGAAAATGAAGGAACACAAGGGATTTAAGTGGTTCAAAAACATTAAATCCAAAGTATAGGCTGATAGAATCTTAAGATTAATTTATCACTCAAACAATCTTAATTATATAGTATAAATGACCCCAACCCCAAAATATATAGTAGCTACCACCCGCTAATCCCAGTTCCACAACCAAGTGATGTTTATGGAATGAACACTTCATGGATCCAATCATCATGGGCATTGAACCACATGGTCAAAGGTAATCGCCGCCACAATTGGATCACCTAGTGAATAGTATATACTTATGAAGACAAGAAGGAATGATGTTTCCTTTATATATCCACTGCATTAGCACCTACATTAGTGCCAACTTCTAAAACTCATCCTTCTCCTACAACACCTACATCTTTCGATGCTTGTATCACTGCCTAACGGATCCCTGAGTATTGTTGGATCCTAGGTCACTATCGGAGTTTAGAATTAATAAGAGTGCTCAACCCTTCACTAAATACAAGAGTGTAGTATAACATAATTCTAAGGTTTCCCCATGAAGAAACTAAAATGTGAACTTTTAGAGTTGTTTGATCTAATTGTTTACTCAAGAATGTTTTTGTTAGATCAAGTGAACAACATCAAAATTATTTATGATTAAAAATATTTGATTAAAACAGGGGATCAAGATCAATTTTTAAGGATTATTTCCTGAAGGTTTAACCTTTATCATTCATGGATTAATAAGTCTAATTGGATATCTAGTCATTCTATGATTACCAACTTATTAGGTTCAATTCAGTTGATTCTATCTAAAATAGTGTAAATCCATTGACTGAGGAAATCCACTAAACCTAGATACATTATGCTTGACTTTTAAAGTAGAAAATGAATACTGACTATTGTTCATAGAACAATGAATCAATTTATTTGGATTTATTCCATCCACACACCTCTTGATCAAAATTTCATGAAGGGATAAGATAAAATTAAACACTAAGATGGTCCCTAGTGGAAACAACCTTCCATGGGTCATATTAGTAAGACATTAACTCACACAATCATATAATCTTGATCCCTCACCCCTTAAATGACTAGCCACACGTGATAGAGGAATTATATATCACACATGAAAAATTAATCTTAAGAAGTGAGTTAATAAAACAAAATAAAAGTAGAATTGAGATTAATTGAAAAAAATACTTACTCAAAATAATTTCTATGATTACAAAATTGAAGTACTAGAAGAAATGGAACACAAAAATGATTTGAAAGAAGGCCATAGATAGTGTAAAATCTAAAGAAAATTATGTCCCCCTAAACTCATCCAACCATACCTTTAAATAGAAAAACATAATTCGTGATGTGATAAATATTTTCATAGCATGAACCTCTAACCTCATAGCAAATTTGGAATTTTTATTATTTCTCTTCGAACACATCATGGTGCAATCTGTTTTATTATGATAAAACTGGAACTTTCCTTTTTTCAACTTTGAATCTCCCCTAAAGATCAAAACATGATATCTTTGGGATATCAGTATATATATCTCATTATTTTATTATTTTCTAGGTTCATCACAATGTGGTAGAGTTGTTTGTGGTGAAAACTATTCTTATGAAGTCTGCAATCAACCCAACAAAGTCTCCTTCATGGAGTGAGCCACTTTTTTTTGTGCGGATCATTATTATACTACTTCAAATGATTATTACACAATAAAATCTATGGTGATACCACCTTTATTGTGATACAAATAATTCTTATGAACTTTATCCCCAAACCTTACTAATTCATTTGACATCGTTCTTATAAATTTCTCCAGACTTGGACAATTCTTGATTTCTTGGCCATGGAATAAAATCATCCATCGTGACATAAGAATTATTCTACCATTGAGATGAATCTTATGAAGTTTGGAATCAATCTTATGTAGTTTTTAGGACTTTTACATTTCTCCATAAGTTTCATGGGATTACCACAATCCATGTATCATAGTGTGAATTAATATTAGGTTTAATCTTCTAGCTCTGTTTGGATTCTTACATGGTGAAAATATCCAAGGCAGTGGCCTCAATTTCTGGGTTCCTCATCACAAAATCTGATTATTCTCTGGACACACTATGAAATTCCTATCATGACGTGAATTACTACAATTACTTTAGAATTCCTCAAAGGCTTAACATCTCTTCAAAGAAACAATCCTTCAACATTTCATTATAATTTCACAAAATAAGGTATTATTATGTTAAAAATCACTAAGAAAGATACTAAAAATATATGCATTAATTACAAGTGTCAAATTACCCCACACTTGAATAATTACTTGTCCTCAAGAAAAAAACGTCTCAACAAAGATCTCAAAGGACAACATACATCAACTAGAGAAAAATTACAGCCAAACATTCTAATATAAAAAAGTATTAATGGAAAGTCATTGAATTTAAATAACTCATTCCTACTTGGTATCTAGTCACTCTTCATATTTAAACTCTCACTATAATTACTTTTTCCTTCCATTATCATCTCTAAATTTTTACTTAAACATCTATGTCCATATTGTGATTTTCTTTTCTAGAAAATTTTTATGCAACACTCAAGATAAATGTAACTAGAGTTATGCTCAATATCAAGTGCAAACACCCTATCCATAGTATTATAAGACACATAAATATCTACATAGATATTAAACCACAACTATAACAAGGAGATTTCATTTGAATTCAAATGATTCTAAGGATCAAGGTAGGTAGATTATGATGTGAAAAATTAATTTCAGAGGTTGGAAAAATGATGTTAGCATATTAAAGCGCAATACATGATATTAAATATATATCTCAAATGAAACCATATTTCCTAATTCAATTTACATCCATTTAAAACATCACAACTTCCTCCTCCTCATAGTTTACGGTTCTACAAAATAATAATTTAAAATAGTGAAAAAATTGGCCTTATTTTTCTCTCAAATTTCTGCTTCACTCTAATTTTTTATAGTGGGATGCGTGTAAGGGTAGTCCCCAAACCCTTATAAGTAAAACTAGGAAAATAACTCAATACCCACCATTTTCTACCATAAAAAATATTTATTATATTTGGAATAAGAATGGGGGAGGTGCTTCTAGTCATTGGTCAACCCAAGGTATATCAATTTCTCACTTTTCCATAATTTTTAATTCTTTTCTTCTATTTTTCAACTATAGAGGCCTCGATGAAGAATAATCACAACAGTGGTGAACCTTTTCCCCAAATATCAAGAAATTTAATCCCTACACTTGCTCATGAAATTCTAAAAAAATAGCACCATGAAATACTAAAATCCCTTTTAAATGATCCAAAAATAATAATCATGAAATCATACTCATGAATAAGGGTAGGAATGATACATGGGATTATAATGTGGTTTCTTTATGAGGTAATCCATGGTTTCTATGTTCTCAAAAAGGATAAAATATAGAGTAGGTATCAAAATTAAATGGGCTGAAAACAAGTCAATCAATGGTATCAATCATTTAAATGTGACTCAAAATCATCATGTTTAAACAAGATAGACAAGAAAGTTCTAGTAGTGATGTGTGTATTGAGTTCTCTCAAGAAAGAGGGCATGTGAAATAATATTAAACAATGGCTTATAAAACTTCTCGGGAATGGAATTTAAAAATTTTGGGAAACCAATTAAGATGCGAATGATAAGTAATCCTCTAATTAACAACAATTTCAGAAATTTAAAATTAGATATCAGATATAATTCAAAAATCATACCAAATTTCAATATAGTATTAAAGTAGAAATTAATTTCCAATGAATTGCCTCGAATTATTATACTTATATTCCCATGGTTGTTGTGATATATCAAGGTAATAGAAATAATACAATAAGAAATGTGTCCTAGAATATTGATTGCAAAACAAAAATCAAGTGGGTCAAAGGTAAGCTCAATAATGACCCCCATACTTCAAATAAAATAATTTCCCCATTCTGTGAGATTAAGGTATAAGAGTTTTAGTGAGAAATGAGTTAGTGGAAAATATAAAAGAGTATAAGGGAAAGAAAAACTCTCCTGATTAATGTAGTACTCTTTGAAAAATATGGTCATGGTGAATCAAGAACATCCATTTAAACTATTAATTTGTATATTCAAACAAATCAAATCATCATCATGAGATGAAAAAAATGAATATGATATCTTGGATTATATGAATAAGGTTGATCCATGTGTTATTTTATAAAACATAAACTACTATACACTACACCATGACATGGTGAAATTCACCATAACATAGTTTATCCCAACATAGATCATGTTGTGGTCTAAACCACCATGTCTTGATCTTCAATTTAGTTCATATTTACAAGAGGGATCAACATGTTCAATTGGTTTTGTTCTCATACAAAGATAATTCCAATGAAGCATTCAAATTTCACCATATAAGTCTTTATATGGGAAGATATATAGAACTCTTACATGATTGGATGAAGTTAGAGAGTAGAATCTATTGGGGATCGATTTTTATCAAAAAAATAAATGAAAATATCCAAACTATTTAGCATCATTTCAAATTATAACAATGTTTATAGAAGATCTATGCTAAAATTAATTGGTTTGATTTTAATTTTGAGGTTATAAAAAAGGATTCACTTTGAATATCATTATGGATAAGGTTCATAATATTTGGGAAGTGAGGAAATTGTATACCTATATACATAATCTACTTCAATATTCATGATAGAGTGGGGATTGTACCATATAACCTACTGATACCATTTAACCTTTTACAAGTCCATGATTTTTACAATGTATCACTTTTTAGGAAGTTCATAATAGATCCATCACATGTATTTAACTCATAGGTTATACAACTAGAACATTATATCTTTTAAAGGTAAAAACTAATGGATATCTTAAATCATAGAGACAAAGTAATATAAAAAAAATCACTCACCTAGTCAAAGTTCTTTATAGAAATAATAAGTTTTAAAAAGTGTTGTGGAAACCCAAATATGTAATAAAAAATTTAGCCTCATATTTTATCATCTAATAAAGTAAAATTTAAGGGAGTATTTTTAATTGTATAATAATTTAACCCCATAAAATTTAGTATAAATATTCATTAAATTATTTTATCTTCTAAATAACTTGTTTTGCGTGTAATACCAAACTAAAATGAACAATGGTTTATTTCATTAGGGTATATATTATAATATTAAATGAAATAAACATTGATAATAAAATAAATATAGATGAAAAATAATTATGAAAATTATAATAGTAATAAAACCACAATTAAGACTACAAGCTTAAAATGTTCATCTTTACGGTCTCCCATAAAGACCATACCACTGATTATAACTATAGAAAGTAGAAAAAATATTATAAATATGATTTAAATTTTGAGTAAGAAATAATAGAATAGTATGAATTGATTTTAAATAAATATTTAAGGTTATATATAGGAATGAAAAGAGGAAATATGATTGTTGTGTGGCCATTGAGTATATATATGACCATAGAGAGTACATATAGCCAGTTGGTATATTGGTATTATAATAATTGGAATATAATCCTTTATTAGAAACAAATAATGTAATTAAATCATATATTAAACGTTTATAATTAATATTTAATATCAATTAAATAACTATGGAAGATAATAAGTAAGAGATAATCATTCATTGCATGAGAAATTTTTTTTATTCAAGAAAAATTGATTTTTTATGTATTATATATTATTATTTAAAATTTAAATTCAAAATTATTTGGGATTTAATTTTAAATAAATGAATTTATTTTTCAAAATCAATATATAAAAATTAGTTGGGATGTTTAATTTCATTTGTGAATATTCCACCTAATATCATCTATAATAGGACCACTCTTATACCTATTCTATACCAGGATTTTTTTTGGTTTATAATTAAATATAAAACATAATTTCCTTCTCTAAATTCATCACACACGTTTGGGTGATTTTGGTCACTATAATAAATCCTAAATACGCCATTACAAGGGAAGTCGTTGTGAGAAAAAGTTATTTTAATCAAAGTAAGAAAAAAAAGTTATTATCTAACATTTTCATTAATTTTATCATCTTACCTCTTCATAAATATAATTCAATACCCTAAAAATATTTTTTTAATATCATTATAATTTTTCAAAAAATATATTACAATCATACAACTTTAAACTCTTACTCATTCATTCGTTATAACACACTCTTGTTTAGGTTGGATAAACCACCCACAAGAAAAATATCAAACTATCTTTATAATTTACATCATTTATTAGTACCAAATAATAAATAATTTTAATATATGATGTTAATAAGAAACATTTTTTATATTTATATTTATTTAATAGTGACACTCAAATAATTGTTTATCATAAGGTAACTCAATATTATTGGTAAAGTTACTCGAAACAATATTATTATGAATTTGAATGTGTGAACCATACTCATACCATCCATAAAATGAAAATGGTAATTTATACATCATTGTGAAATTATTATTCTAGTAACATGACTCTTCTATAGATGATTAATTTATTAACAAAGAATGATGATCTAAATAACCACACTAAAACAAGTATGAAACAATATAAACTACTAACATCCAATGGTAAAAATAAATTATGACTAACTAATATATATGTATTAAATGAATATAATTGACTAGTATAAGTATTAATAATTATAGATAAGGTCTTTAAATAAAATATCAAGAATTATATGTTTATTATATAGGTAGTTAGAGAATATTCATGGAAGTTAGGAGTAATGTTTAAGGGGAATTATCCTTATATCTTTTTTTCGATTGAAACTTTTTCTTCCTCTTACATGTTATATTGGAACTATATGCAATGAATTCAAATAGATATTCAATACGGTACAAAACTTCCTCTTGTAGATAGTTGGGGATTTTCTATACCCATGAGTTTCAAGTCTCACATGGGGCATGGGCGTATTCTAGTACGCTTGATAATAAGGTTGGAGATACTCTACACTTAAGAGGAATTTTCAAGCGAAGTCTGGTTTCCCTAATAAAAAAATATATTGATGGGTGTCAAAGAATAAAATATCATATAAGAGTTCAGGTTGGGATAGTTTATACATATATTACATGGTATCAGAGCGAGGTTGTGCATTTTCATTCAGTAGGCATGCGCTATGGGGGGGGGGGGGGTTGTTGCAACCATATATAGTACATAAAAAATGTATTTATAACATGGGACTACCCCAAATCCCATGAAAAGTTATGGATACTTTGTGACCATTAGTTTTGATCCCCACAATTGATCATTATAGGATTTTAGTACACCAACTAATAAGGAAGAAAATCCTCTCCAATCATAAGGCCTTTTATAATGATGGCTAGGTTCCCTTAGAAAAAAATCCATGTTATGGGTAAAAAATTAGACAATATATTCCAAGGGAACTGGTTGTGTCAATATAAAAATATATTAAATGGTATAAGAGCAAGGTCATAGGTTCAGATCCATTAGAAAAGTGCTTAGGAAGAGATTTTTGGGACCATATACAATACATCCCAAATGGATTTGTGACATGGGACTGACCAACCTCCCATTCATAGCTATAGATTAATTATAGCCATGAGTCATGAGTCCCAAAATGCATCCCCATGTATACATTGGATGATAGTTAGTCTAATGACCTAAATCTAGTTGTCATTCACTACATATGGTTCCAAAAATTTTCCCCTCAATGAATTCCCAAAAAATATGATCTCATAACATCACTATGATATGATATAATATACATGTGCACTATCCCAATCAGTTCTCTTTCAAGATATTATCTACCTTTTCAACCATCTCATGAATTTATTTTTTGTAGGTCATTCACCCATCACTATAAAATGCCTTGTGACTAGAGAGGATTTCCACCCTTGTTACCGGGTTTATTGAAATCCACACTTGTCCAAATGTTTGTATTTTTTACTCAAGGGGTAGTGAATCCCTATATATCCATTATAGGATACAATAAAATTATTTTACAAGATATTTTTTTCCCTCCAGGATCAATGTTACCACGATGAGGTAGGGGTGAATCAGTGTGGATAGATTTAAACTAATTGAAAAAATTCTTGTTTAAATATACACCAGTTAAAGTGAATGTATTCCATACTCAGCATACATGCATGAAGTATAAATAAAAAAATTATAAGATAATACACACTTATTTTTATTATATTCACTCATAATGTGGGAGCTAGTCCTTAGTGTAAGGTGGTTGTTATCCCATATAAAAATGAGTGATATTTTATTAAAAAGAATCAACCAAGGTCATGGGTATGGCCTTGAGACATTTATATCTAGACTTAACTTGAATACATGCATGATGTTAAGTGGTTATAATAGGAACTAACTTATAAATTAACAAGAACCAACTTGTGGAAATGAACCTAGTAGAATATCTTCTTGAATAAAACTCAGCAAGTTATGGTTGAGACTATTTTGGACTAAATAGATCCTAATCTTCTTCCTTTGTTGTAGAAATCATGGCTACCTCTCATATTCTCTTGTACACTAATCTATTTAGTTGTCTCACATATTATTCTTTGATAACATTAACACATTGGATATTTAAAATAAGTAGTATTGAATATCAAGTTATTTATCTATTATTCAACACTTATGATATTCAGAAGTTGTAGGTCAATATACTCTCTCTTATTTTCTTTGATGATAATGGAATAATTAGTAGTAGTGTTTCATTATTCTCACCATAACCCCCACCTCATTCCGTTTCATCATATTTACATTAAGATTTCAACTCTAACTTCATCAGGACATGTAGAAAATCATAGAGTCAAATTCTTCAATATTAAATGCATGGATAACTGATCAAGATGTATAGATAACAAATTCTTTGATAATTGGACTTTAAATAACCAATAAATTATATAGAATAATAATCAACAACGTTGACGACATTTAAAAATTACAATCCAGATTTGAATTCCCATTAATCTAAATTTATTCACAAAATCTTCTTCATATGAATATTCACAATTCTTGACATCATATTTTTTCCCTTGTGCATGCTCACATGCAATAATATATATTTTTGTGTATAGTTCATATAATAGTAAAATATTTACTTTAAATCTCAACCCCAATATTGTCTTGAATCAAAAATCAATTCCTAAATCATCATGGTATTTAATCACTGAAGAATAGTACAACATCATCATAGTTGATATAAATTTTCACCTAGGTACAATAATTTATTCTTACATATCCAATGGAAGGACCGTACATATCCTTTGAAATATTTAGTTTACTCTTATTCATAATCATATTTACTTTTACACAAGTCAAATTATTTCTTATATATCCTATGAAACCTAGGTGTTACTCTTAAATATCACAAAATTAATCTTATGTATTTTATGAAACTTTGAAGTTACTATTACATATCACCATATTAATCATTTATATACTATGAGTTAATATTTCATATCTCAATATGAACTCAGGATTAGTGTTATATATCCTATAACTTATCTAATCCTACTCATATGGGATCTTACATATGATATGGGAGATATTATGTATTAATAGACCAATCTTATGTATCATTGGTGATATATTATGTCACATAGGGTGAAATCCCCATTACTTGTTTAATTATCAATCTAAAAGAACATATGTCTTTGCAAAATTTTATACAAAATCAATGATGAAAATTTTTCAATAAACTCAATTATATTGCATATAATTTCAAAACAAATTAGAATATCTCCAACCATCTCCAAAATAACTCCAAATATCTCTAATGATCTTCATCTAAATTAATCTATCTCAAATCACTTTAAGATGTCTCCATATTATCTTCATCCATATATGATTAATACCAAACCATTTTTAACATTTAGTAACTTATATTTCATTATTTAATACAATTTAAAAACAATTAATTCAAAAAAATAATCAACTACCTCAATTAATTTAACTCTTATCCAATTTCTTTGGAATATTCATTGTTCTTCACTTATTCATCAATAAATCCAACAACTATTTCATCTTAATCCAAACATAATTTCTTCACACATTGACATCCAATTGTATCTTCCATATAATGTAATAGTATTCAATATTGACAACACAAGGATGGATATCAACCAAAAAATACATCCAAATTTTTCTTCTCCAAACATAGCTAGCTACTCAACTTCTTCATAGAGATAGATTATTTGAAAATATTCATTTTCCATGGAACTCATCTCAAATTCTCATCTTCAAGGTCTAACTAACTTGATCTAATAGATTTCTTCAATTCATAAATGACCTTTAATATTCATTATCTAGTGTTATATCATGTATATATTGAACCTCCATGAGGATCTTGTCTCTTTATCATCTCATCAGCTTCCTTAAACCTTTTAAAAATATTATACACAGGAAATATCAAGTAATAAAAATCCACTCAAACTTCATTCCCACTTGTTAATGGGTATCCAATAGTATATATAATGGCTGAAAAAAATATATAAGAATAATTATGAACACTAAGTTCTATATTAGTCTTAAGGGAACTCCAAGCTCTAATATCCAATGTGTTCTTTAACCTTTATCTGATGTTCTGATCTCAACACATATTGACATAAATGCTTACTGACAATAAATACAACACAACACCAAAGGGTTCACCAATATATCTTTTTGGATTCATTATCAATACCTATAATGAGAAATGCATGTCAAAATGTTATCATTAATTTCATTGTCTTCCACCCATATTGAAAATAAATACAAAGTATGATACACATTTTTTAGTAATCAATTAATCAAATCTATGCATGCTTAAGAAGTGATCAATGTTATTAACTAGAGTGACTAATTAGATTACCTGCACTATTTTTCACAACCATGTATTCCTTGATTTACTCTCACTTTTCTTATCATTGAACAAAAAAAATCCCCCCATTAATTTTAGAATTTATTAAATCAAAACTAGGACAGGATAATGTGACAATCATACCTCAAAAATGACAGTTTCAATCACTTTTTAATAATTTCAAGATTATCATAAAATAATTATTTTCTAGTAGCTTTATTAATTTTTTCCCATCAATGGGTATAAACCAAAAACTTCTTCATCAATAATGGTTTCCATTAGTAATTTAACTCCATGATACTAATTTATAGGTTTACATAAAAGATGGATACTCCTTCCTACTATCATTTTTTCACATCACTCATTATTCCATTTCAGTCTCTTCATGAATCTCCTTTGATTACCTACATATAAAAAAAATGGATATAGGAATAATGTGGTTTTTCAACTTCATAAATGGGAGCCACAAGGTTGATAGTTTATTCACAACCATGAAACTCCTATCTTTTTAGCTCTAATATTGAAATAATTATTCATACTTTCTTATTTATTTTTCATGATAGTAATCTCCTTGGGAAGTATGGTATTAATGTTTGTTTTAGTTATCCATTTTTGTGGATTTTCCCTCTTCTCTTCTACTATTAAAGTGTATGAACTTATTATTCATAGATTTATTTTATCATATATATATTTTTACACTATTAGTATAATAATGTAATGTTTTCAAACATGAACAACATCCATGAAACTTCCAAAAAGATTCTATAAAATTTCAGAATCACCATATATTGGAAACTACTCAGGAATTTGGAAAACATCTTTATGCTCAAGGATGCATTCCATGGTCTATCATTTTTTATACAATAGACATATCTTATTATCTTTAGTGCAATATCCTTATTGGATTTTTGGGGAATATTTTGTTTAATATGTTTATTTTTTCACATTTACTTATTTTTTTATACTTCATATCTTATAGTATTATCTCTTAAATATAATTTGAATCATTCATAATAAATATGACTATAATTCATCATTCCAATAACCATATTTTCAGACAATTTCCATATAAGTTTTCCAAGCTTCCAAATATATTTTAATTAAAAAAATTCTTCATATTATTCTACTGTGTACTTTTACTTGGATAACCTTTTCTCCCTCTTAATATATTCATTCTTTTTCTTCCATATATTGAAATTTCATTCCAAAAATCAATAGAATTGTGCCCAAATATTTCACAACACCATCATTAGACAATAAATCATGTTGTTTTTCTTTGAAAAGTTGTCTATCCAACTTTGAAATATCTTTATTTTTATATCATCTTATCCTTTAATTGAGATTATATCAAGAGGAAAATCTTCCTAAACACAATTTCAACTACTTTTGATACAATTTTTGGGTTTCTCAACATTTTTCTTCACCCATATTTATCTATATTTTTCATTATAATATGTATTATGCATGAAAATTTTTTATTAAAAAACAAGTTTTTTTTGTAAACAAGGGTTACCTTTTTCTTTGAGACTATATTCAATTCATAAATGAATAATTTAAATATCATATTTTAATTAGATAGAGGTATTTTAATAAAAATATCCTCCCTTGAAATGTGTATGTAATAAAATCTTCTCTTAGATTCTTTTGAAGACTCAACTTGAACCACTTAAATATTTTTCAATTTGGATTTAAGCTCATGAAATTTCATATTAGGAGTCTTATTTTGATATTCAATGGACTTAACTCTTTCTTCACACTCTGTTTTAACTATATTAATTAGATTCTCATGATCTCAAGGCATATTTATCCCCTCTTTTAAATGATTTCCAGGATCCTTTATATTGTTTGTTTTGATTTAGAGTTGAGAATTATTGATATCAATGATAGCCTTTTTAATTTCTTCCAATGAAAGATTTTTTCTTTAAGCCCTTTTGAGAATTCTTGTTTGTATTATATTTATTTAATAAATTCATTTTCAGTTTTGGAGAACACTTATACAAGTACTATATTTATTAAAATATTGGACTCAACTTTTTTGGTGAGATTTATACATGTGAACACTTATCATGTATTTTTTTCCCTCTATTCTTTCACAATATTCATCATGTTCAGTGATCTCTTCCTGAAATTCACTAAAAGAGACAAAATAAAACCAACCACTTATTTAATAAGATTATTTAACATTATTTTCCAAAAAAAACTTACGATTCAACATAAAATTCATTTAAATCTTGATCTTCTGCACCTATATGTCATTTATCTAGGGAATAATCTTGATAAGAATCTTAAATTACCTATTATTCATATAAAGACTATGAATCTTCTACGCTATATTTTTTTTTCATATTCTAAATGGCACATTTTAATACAACATCTTATCAAACAATTCTTGATATAATTTTATCATGTTTAGAAAATGTGAAAAATAGATTTATTATTATTTACTCATAAGGGATTCCTTATCCAATCAGATGTGGAACATGGTGCTTTGATTCCAATTTTTATTCTCACTATGATCGGTGAAACCATGATAAAATGGGGTTTAATCAATGTGGACATAATTAAAATAATTAAAACCTTTTCCCCTTTTACCTCTACATTGGTTAAATTGAATGGATCTCACACTCTCATTTTACACTCATACTACATACATGAAGCATAATTTTTTTTCACAATATAAGTCTCTCATATTTTTATGAGGTTTAAAAATAATGCATGTCCTATCCCTCAGTGTATGGTGATTTTTATCCCACACATACATGGATGATCTTTTATTATCAAGAATAAATCAAGTGCAAGGGGATGTATTTGAATCATTTATATCTAACACCAACTAGAATACATGCATATCACAAAATATCTATACAAGGAAGTAACTTATAAATTCAAAAGAACCAATTTACAGCAATGAAAAACACAACAAAATTTTTTTAAGGGGAAATTAGTAATGTAATCTTGAGTCACTTCTAGAATAAATAGATTTTTATCTCCTTCCTCAGTCACTACAATCATGGTTTCTAATCTTCCTCTCTCACATAAAAATCTATTTGGTTATCTCAATATTTCCTCTTCAATAACATCAGCACATAAGATATTCCAAATAATTAGTATTGGATTTATCAACATTTCTATCTTATTCGACCCATATGGTATTCAAAAAGTTAAAGGTTGGTATAATCTCTTATTTTATTTGATGATAAAAGAATAATCAGTGGAAGTGATTTGTCATTATCATCTCACCTATCCTTCTACATCTTAGTATTTTATTTTAAGAACACATCTCAAATTTCATCGAGATACCTATTAAATCATAAAGTCAAATTCTTTAATAATAAATTCATGGATAACAAATTGATATGAATCCATTATATTTTAATTTATAATATAATTTTAAATAACTAACTATATCTATAGAATAATAATAAAAAATGATTAATTATTTTATAAATGGTTCAATATATTTGATTTACCATTAATCTTGTTTTCTTCTCAGTGTATTCCTTATATGAATCTCCACAATTCCATAC
This sequence comes from Viscum album, assembly GCA_963277665.1. Taxonomy (NCBI): domain Eukaryota; kingdom Viridiplantae; phylum Streptophyta; class Magnoliopsida; order Santalales; family Viscaceae; genus Viscum; species Viscum album. The sequence continues at coordinate 774,479,064 of OY728132.1, forward strand.
ATATTCTTTTTCTACATGTGAATTATTGCATGAAATAATATTTTTGGTGTGATTTCTAAATTAGGGGGAAATATTTAATTTAATTTTCAACAGTAATATCATCTTAAATCATGTCTTGATTCATAACACATTATTATATTTAATCACTGAAGAAATGAACATCATAATTGCAGTTAATCTTTCTTTTCACCTAGGAGCATCTAATTTTGTTTGCATATCCAATGGAAGGATATTATATATCCTTTTAAATATCCATATTACTTTTAAATATAATAAAATTTATGCTTATTTGTTTTAGATTTCATATTACATATACTCATGAACCCTAGAGTTACTCTTATGTATCACTAACTTAATCTTATGTGTGTTTTGAAACATCAGAGTTACTCTAATGTATCACTATAGTAACATTCCATATTATTTGAGTTAAATTTACATAACTTAGTTTGAATATAATATTCTTCTTGCATATACCAATACATTGATAATTTTACTCCTTTTGTAACTTACATATTCTCTTAAAGATATTAGAAATCAAGATATTTATCTTATCTATCATCAGTGAGATGTTACGTATCACAGTGTGAACTCCCTAATACTTTTACAATTATCACATTTAAAGATATCACATATTCCTTTTAAAAATTTTCTATAAGCTCTGTCACACCCCGACCTTGGACTTCTATTTATTCTATTTTATTTTTTCTGTTTACTCGGTCCCACGTCTTTTGGACGAGGTATAGTTGGGTCCCTGTTTGAACATTTCCGAAGTTTGTTTTTTTGGTGGGTCTTGGGCCAGTTTATGGTCACCGCACCATTAGCAGTGACCGTGCGTTCGGTCCTAGTGATTGCGCGGTGGCGCGATACTCCAAATAAACAATAAATTAAATAATTAAATTTCACCTTAATTATCATTAAGTTTGTTCTTAATTTCCTTTGTTGTTACTAATATTTTTATTATCATTTTTATATTAATATTATTACTAATATTATTATTGTAACATTGATATTATTATTATTATTACTCAAAATAAAATGGATAATAAATGATAATAATAATTATTTGTTTTATTAATATTTATTATATTTATTATTATTATTATTATTATATTTTATTATTTTTTTATTCCTCTTAACCCTAACCCTACTCGCGTCGCCCCCCCTTTCTTCCCCCAGTCTTTTTTTTTTCTGCTGCGCGTCGCTCCCTGCCCTGCTCACCCTCCGCCGGCCGACTCCGCCTCCACCTCCTCCCGCTCACCCCTCTCCTGTTCCGCCCGCATTTTGCCCCTTTTTTTCCTGTCCAGTCGGCGCAAGGACAACCCCCCCTCTACTAGTCCGGCATGACCGCGCCTTCCCTTTCCCTTTCCTCTCCTGCTTGTTCGGCGCGCACCCCCACCCATGCAGCGTGCCTCTCTTGGACCATCCCCAACTTCGACGATCTTCTGCCCAGCCACGCTACTCCTTTCCGGCAATCCCGCCTTCAGCCGACCCCTCTCCAGCTGGAATAACCTCTATCCGACCTGCAACTGCGGCCTCCCTCCTCTCCAGCCGACCCACGACTGCACCCTCCCTCCTCTACGACCGACCCACGACTTCACCTCCACATCTCCGGGCGGCCGACCCTTTGCTGGTGGCCCTTCTTCCGGCCTGCTACCCCCTGGCGCGACCTCCTACCCAACGCGCCTCCCTTCTCTCAAGCCGGTGCGCAACCCTCCCTTCCAGGAGTAGCTCTCCCATCCGGTAATCCCCCCACCCTCTTTTGTTTCTCCTTCGTTTATGTTTGGGGTTTAGCTCATTAAGGGGTTTTCTCGATAGATTTGGGGTTTTAGAACCTGCGTGATGAGTTTTCGGTGGTGCGTCGACGTTGTGCCATAGTTTTGAGATAGAATCCCTTTGCATTCCCCATTTAAATTTATAAGTACATTGATTTATTGCGTTTTTCACATCCCTTGAATATTAATTAGTTAGGTATGATTTTTTTAGAATAATTATTTTGGGAGAAATGATGTGGTTTTATGGATAATTATTGTTTGGTGAAATTGTTTTGCTTGCCTGGTTATTTTAGCATATTCTATGATTGGTGAGTGTGATGCGAATGATACTTTGGGAAGGTTTTGATGTGTGCTTGGTTTTAATTTTGGTTTATGTGAGTCCCGGATACCTTTTTGGTCGTGCTTTAGTCCTTCTGCATTAATTGTTTTTGGGTGTTGTTTAATTATTGTAGGGTGTTGCTTCGACGTGGCCGCAAATCCCCTCGCTGGGTTCAAAAAGGGTATCTCGGGTCACGTTGGAAAACGCTCTGTCTGCCTCCGCTGAAGGAGAAGCGATTCAGATTGATTCGGATTGTTTGCCTTTATTTGCGGGCACACCTTGTTTTACCGCATGTTTTGGGTTCGTTCCATTTCGTCTGCATCGGTTTCAAGGTGGGTTTTAATCTGTTTATTCTTTTGGATTATTTTAAGACAATGTTTTTGTGTTTTTAGATACTTGGCGTTGTTGCAGTGCATTGGCAAGGTTTTTCAGTGATATTACGGTCGTCGGCAAGTGGCACGTGCTTGTGCGCAAGTTGGGACGTACCACATCATCGTCGTAACCGAGCTGCGAGTCGAGGTAGGCCCCCCACTGCACTTACCTTTAGATTTAGAATTTATTAATTTCTTGATGTTTTATTAATTTTAATAAATTGGAAATAATATAATATAATTAATTTTTATATGATTATTTGGTGTGAAAAGAGCCATTTATTTTATACCGAACACATGAAACATTTTCTTGATGAGAGGACACCCAGTATTGAAAGAATGCCCATTTGGACTATAAACATAATTCACAGAATTTCAAATGTACTTCTAGTTTTAAAGATATATGATTTCTTCTGAACAAGGGTTTTGGGTTTTATCGAGAAATGAGGTTTTGTTTTAAAATTGGTGAAGGCCCATTTAGCACTTTGATAAAATAAATTATTTTGGAAAACCCACTCAGGGGTGATCTTTGGTGTGCATTGATTGCGTGAGTTGTGTGTGATATTGTGCATCATGACTGATTGATTCACATTGTGGACGTACCCCTTTTTATTTTATGTATTGACATGGGAACCTGACATATTGAGTGAATTTTCTGAGAACGATTATTGCACTAGTTTAGAATACGCACTGGCTAGTGTCTCCATAGTAGGGGAATACCGAGTTATTGCTGCTATGAGGATTGGGCCCCTCAGTTAGGACATGTAGGGCTATGCCGGGCGTTAGGGCGTTATGACGTCATAGAGTTAGAGCATGCTTTTAGGATGATTCACATGTATAGTATGTTCTGGATTGTTCACGATCTCCTAGGTTCGACCCATGTTTCTTCTTGTGTTTATTTGTATGTGGTGGACGGTTGAGAGGTCTAGTTCGGTTGCTGGCCCCGGTGTGACACTTTTTCCATTGCCCTTGGTGTGTGTTGTGTGTTATGTGTAGTTTCCCTTTTTGGATAATAACTAAAGTTTTGTTTTCTAATTGTTCGCAAAAATGTTTTAAAATACAGTGCACTTGTTCCTTTCAAACATTAAGAATTATTTTTAAATTATAAAGGGCAATGGACTGGTACTTGTTTTAGAAATGAAAGTGTGTGTGTGTGAAAACCAATATCTTGTATATTTAGTTCAAACCTGGAATTAATAAATTTCTTTATTTAAAGGTAGTGCTTTGGGAATAGATATCAGGCTAGCCTACTGATTTTTTATACTCACGCCTATAGTTATTTTCTGTTTTTAGTGTTTGTGCAGGCTACAGCTTGGGTGCGTTCGCCTTGGGTGACGTTTGGTCGTGAGTTGGAGAGTGACCCGTGAGGTCACACGGAGATAGTGGTTGTCTCTTTCGGTTAGTTTTATTTTCTTTTTTTCTTGTTTAGTTACATTGCTCTGTTTATTTATTTTGTGCTGCTCTGTTTTATTTCAGCTGCTTTTTTTATTTATTTGTTTTGGGAAAAATCGTTCCCACAACCTCTGTTGATGCCCTGGCGCTTGTCGCCAGCCCGGGAGGATCGGGAACGTCTCTCGGGCCATGTCGCGGGCCGGCTCGGGTGACCGGTTCAGGGTCGACCCGGGTTGGTTCGTGACAAAATGGTATCATAGGAGGTCGACTCTTAGCAGACCTCATTTTTCAGAGTGCCCTTTGTTATTTGGGATATCTGGTAGAAGGAGATTAGGACTGTCGGGGCTCAGGAGGTAGGTTACGGGTCGGTGCCTGATCAGCACTGCTCGTGATGAGACCTGAGTTACCAGGGTTAGTTCAGGATTTGAGTCACTTTCCCTTGGTCGTTTTGGATTGAGGGATGACAATGGAGGCGAATCGGTTCACTTTGCGGCCTCATAGGGTTGGTGACCCATGTGGAGTCCAAGTGTCTGGTTTTAGGTCATCTTTGTGTTATGATTTACTTGGGGCATGACTCACCACTATGTCGTTGAGTCAGACATATGCACTAGTTCCTCATTCCAGTGGATTATTACTGATTGTGTTTTGTTTTAGTCTTAGTTGATTTGAGTGCGCATTAAAGGTGAAATTGGTTTTTAAATGGAGAAGTGTTTCTTCCAAATTGTTTTTGAAATTACTAAAGTGGGTTTTTAAAGAGAAGGTGATTTGGTTTGAAAAAACTTAGCATGTTATTGGATTTGGTAAGGAGAAAAAAAAAGTTTGAACCTTGGCACTTTTTATGGAGGGTCACACGTGCGTGGGTATGTACAGAGAGTGCGTATGGGCACTTGTTTGCAGATGATGTGAGAAAGATTGAATGAACACACATGTGACTATTCATAAGGTGCCATAGGTGTTTTTAAAAATTTTAAAGAAATGATGGTTTTGGAAAAATGATTTTTTCTTGTGTTTGTGTATGATTAGATTATGGGCCTGTTTTTCCCTGGATTGTGTTGTTTCATTGATTGAGTTTTGGCTTGATGCCAGTTTCGATGGTGTTTTTCGTGTTATGAGTATGCCGCCTAGAAAGCCTCCCAAAGTTGTCAATGAGTTATGCTCAGTTCTCAGTTCCTTTTGTGTGTTGCTTGCCTACTGAGGTAGTCAAAGTCTGTTAGAGGTAGTTGTATAGTTCTAAAAGATAGTGTGTCTTCGGGTTATTGGGAACTCCCAGGGTAGTTAATGTTCGCACCACCCTAGAGTTATTTGAGGGTTCAGTTCTGGACTTGTAAAGATGAAATTTCTCATCGTCATTAGAGTTTTTGGGTGTGATTAACGGTGGTCGACTTCCGTGAAGGTTCCCCACCTAGTAAGGAGTGTGGGCTGGTGAAACCTATCTCCAAGAAACCATCCTCGTCAGACTGTTCTCTTGTGCGCCACCAGTATGGCCTGTACGAATGTTCTAAGTCGTCATGTTGCATTCCTTTGAAAACATATGACCATCGTGATTGTTTGAATCATAGAACAGAAGGAGTTAGAGACCAGAAGATAAAAATGCCTGACTGTGAGGTAGGAGATACCTCATCCATCAGGGCCCCAGCCACAGGTCTCGGGGTAAAGCTCGTGACAGTCAGGAGTTTCCAAGGGGGTGTGGAGCCTCGGTCCGAGTAATGTTTTCAGCTTTGGGAGGGATATATCCAAAGTTCCCTTGTTCTGTTCTTATCATCGTTGTAAGCTCATCATAGTTGTGGTGACGTGATGAACTTGTTCTACCATAGTCTAAGCGGTCTTATCTATTCTCTGTGTGTTTTCAAATCGTTGGGTTTTCCTTGAAGGGTGTTGGGACCGAGAATGAACGGGTCATTCTAATTTTGATTTGGGTCTCAATTGTGTTCATTAGGGGGGCATTTGGTTTCGTGAAATTAACGGGCGGTGTTTCGGGGTCCTTTTTGAGTTCGAGCTAGGAATTACCTAGTCTCTGATTGTAGTGAGGATTTCATTCGATCAGTGTGTGAGGGGTTGAGTCAATTCCTTATCCTTGGGTTCTTGGGACATTTTTTAGCAAGCTTTCCGTTTAAGTATCTGGGTGTTGTTCGGTCCATGTGGAGAAATTAACTAGGTTCGGTTTGGGAGTTTCCCGCGTTGGCCCCCCTCAGGGGCGGTGTGTTCGGGTTTCAAGGTTTTCATATTAGTGAATTCTCGTGGTGGGGAGAACCCTCCCGTGTTCTCCCCTCAACCTTGGGCTTCATTTTTCTCTTGAATTGGTCGGGTGTGACCTGTTGAGAGTAAGGTCATCCCGGGATTCACAGTTTTCCCTCGGTTTTGTCTGGTCATGGACTCCAGTTTTGACAACTGCTGGCTTGGTGACTTTCTGGGGGCAGAAAGTGTCTGTGGTGGGGAGAATTGTCACTCTCCGACCTCGGACTTCTATTTACTCTATTTTATTTTTACTATTTACTCGGTCCCGCGTCTTTTGGACGAGGTATAGTTGGGTCCCTATTTGAACATTTCCGAAGTTTGTTTTTTGGTGGGTCTTGGGCCGGTTTATAGTCACCACACCATTAGCGGCGACCGTGCATTCGGTCCTAGTGATTGCGCGGTGGCGCGATACTCCAAATAAACAATAAATTAAATAATTAAATTTCACCTTAATTATAATTAAGTTTGTTCTTAATTTCCTTTGTTGTTACTAATATTTTTATTATCATTTTTATATTAATATTATTACTAATATTATTATTTTAACATTGATATTATTATTATTATTACTCAAAATAAAATGGATAATAAATGATAAATAGAATTATATTTTCCACCATTTAACTTTTAACCAATATTTCTTTTCCTTTTACTTTAAACCTCTTCATCATTTATTTATGAGCTAGAATAAGAGTCATGTAATAAGTTGAAAATTTTCTAATTTATTTATACCTTCCACATAGATTCTTTTCAATCTTTGGGTCATCCTTTTTTGAAAACCTCTCTTGAAATTTGATTTATTCATGTGGAATAACCTATTTGCAGTTGGAATTTTCACTTGCTTAATTTTCATCATCTATTTATACCTTTTCAATTATATATGCCATATTTTTAGGAACTCCTTCCCAACATACATGGTTTTCATGGAGTCTCCATGTGGATTATAAGCATTCATTCTGTTTCTTTTCTTAGGTAACTCCTTTACCTCATCATCAAGGATGTTTTAAACCACTAAACCAAACCATTAATCTCTATCTTGTATTTATTGTAACCTTAACTACAACTTGATCATTGTAAAACTATTCTTAATGTATTTTTTTCAATAGTTGAGAAAATGGAATTTACTCCCACAATATAAGAATTTTACATTTGTTTTGACATATTTGGATTCATTATGTTCAATCCTATTGTGGGTGATATTTTTATTCCATTCCATTGATTTTCCTATTAAGAATGACTCTACATTTTTCTTTTCATTCTTATGTATTTTTAGTGATATTTTTTTTACAATATAATTTGATTTCTATTGGACCTGTTCATACCAACACTCATCATAATAGCGACCAAAAATGTTATAAAAATCACAAAAATTAATCTCATCTTGGATAATTACTTGTAATATGGTCACCACTTCTTCAGTGTGGTTCCCCCCACAAACTTATCTCATCATTATCCATACAAAACAAAATCTTTATTTTTATAGAGTCTATAGGATTATAGTTTTTGAGATAATATATTCTTTAGGGAAAGGGAATACAGTGAAAGATTCTATAATAAATTGAATTTTTATTGATATGAATCAGGAGTAGAGTTAGGTATACAAGGTGATATATTAATTAGAAACTACGAATCTTAGTTTGGGAGAAGTGGATGGTGATTCCTATCATTATAAAATGACAATTAACTCTTCCTTAGTTAAGTGAGTGATGGATTCTCAGCACGAGGATCAATAAAAAGGAGTTTGGAGTGATTTTATTTTTAATGATAATATTCCATATGGTTGGTATGAACATGGGAATCACCAGGTAATCTTCCTAGATATATTATATTTTCCTCCAAATACGTGTGAGATGGTTTTTCATGAGTTGAATGGTTCACATGTAGTGGTGAATCTGAATATTTATAAAATTTATCATGTTATGAATATTATTTTTTATAATAATGGGATGTAGAGACTAATAAATGAGTTTTTAAAAATATTTCTTAACTATCAGTGGGTTACGGTTAAGAATTATGTACCAGTTAGTCTATTACAAACACTAAGAATTAATAAGTGAAAATAAGAGGATGTTTCTATGGATTTAGTGACTAGTTTACCTCATGAACCTAGAGGATATAATGTGATTTGTGTTGTTTTATATTGGATGTCAAATTCCACACATTAATTTCTAATTAAAAAGAAAATTTCAGTGGAAATTTTAACAAATCTCTATACGGTGAAAGTGATAAAGTTGTGTGGTGTTCCTCAAATGGTCATATTTGACTATGATTCTTGATTTTATTCTCAAATTTTGATAAGATTATAGTGTAATTTTTACACCCAATTATTTCTTACCATAATATTACATCCTCAGATATATGTTCAAATATAGAGAATGATTCAAATAATAAAGTATATATTGATGGATTTTGTTTTGGATTTTGTTGGATCTTGGGTATATTATATGCATTCTATAGATTACTCATATAATAAAAATTATCATCAATTAATCAATGTGTAACCATATGATCCATTTCATGGATGACCTTTTCAATCAATGTTATATTGGTTAAACATCAGAAAGTTAGATATTATCAGACTTGAATTAATGTAGTATTTGATAGAGTGAGTTCTGATGATTTGAATTTATATGTGAACTACTCAGAGTAGTAAAAAAAGATATTGACTTAGGAGGATAATATTATAGTTTTTTTATTGTCATGTTATTCTAATGGTTTCTCATTGACATGGAAAATAAAGTTTTTAATGATGTGTAAAACATTCAGAAAGGTTTACTAGAACTTTCCTATTATTGAATTATAATAGATAAGTGTATTATAACATGGATATTCCTTCTTAGTTGAGTTTAATTCATGATATATACAATGATTCATTTCTTAAGAAGAATGTTCATGATCCCTTTAATATGATTGATTGGAGAGATGATAATTTAGAATAATATGTAACTTTTGTGGAACATCCTTTTGAGATACCTGATTATAGTGTGAATGTTTTGTGAAACATCCTTTAAGTTGGTATTCTATTTATTGATATATTTATTTGATTTCATTGAGTACTTATGTTCCTCATGGAATGGATGGTCATGAACAAATAAAAAATAATAACAAAGAATGAATCACAGAAAAAGGATTGAGGGAAAAAATTGGACAAAAATTGGCGATCGATTAAGGTAGGTAACTAGACCATCACTATTTTTCTCTCTTTATAAAAATCATTCCTTTATTATTTTTAATGGTATAATAGTCAAAATAATATAATGAATTATAAATCTATATTTGAAGGATAGGAATTCATTGTTTTAAAATGTTTGGGATGTTATTATTATATGAACTTGTAAATCTCTATAATTTTCATATTTTAGTTGATATTAATTAGATTTTTTTTGGTAAAAGAGTTTTTAATTATGGTTCAGAGGTTTGGTTTATAGGGTGTTTGAATTTGATCTTGAGAATCAAAACATTTGAACACTTTGATAAGTGTATCAGTGTGAATGGGTTTAGAGGTTTGAATTTTGGTTGGACCATAAGGTCATTATCTCAATTTCCTATTCTCCTTTTATGATCTTAGATGGTAGAAAAATATGATTCAGATTATTTTGGTCTTGAGAGTGATATGACTCAGCTAATAGTTTTGAAGAGTGATGTGACTTGGACACTGATTTTGAAGAGTAAGACAACTCAACTAATGATTTCCATGAGTGATGTGACTTGGAAGTTTGTTTTGTATGTTTTGTTTCAATGAGTATTATTGTTCTAGAATGTGTAATTTAGATGATGGTTTCTATTAGTATAGGATATGTATTTAATTTTAAATTTTTTATATATAAGGTTGATTATATTTACTAATGGTGATTTAATTATGGTTAATTCTTAAGATATTTGATGATAGACCTAATGAATTTGGTTGTGGTTATAGTAAAATTTGGATATGGATATAAATGTTGAGTTATATTGTGGGCAGTGTAAAAAATATAGATAGTTATCTATAGTGTTTTTGGTTATTTATCAATGTTGTATCACCCTATGTCACTTTTACTATTTAAATAATAAATTAATTTTGGGATAATTTTAAATTTTTCTGTTTATGGGCCTTAAGTTTTAATTTTTAAGGGTTTTTTCTTCTTTTCACATCACCACATAGGTAAAGAGAACTAGGAGGCTAACTCTTACATAGTGTGTGGGTGACCAGTCATGAACCAACCCAAGTCAACCCCGAACCGGTCACCCTAGTTGATTTATGGCAAGGACATAAGGGATTTCCTAATCCCCATGGGATGGAAACTAGTTCTGGACATCAATATAGTGAAAAATTTCTCCAAATAACAATGAATAAACTTAAAAGTGGAAAGGAAAAAGAAACAACCCAATATATATATATATATATATATATATATATAAATATATGAAATGAACATCTTTTACCCAAAACTAGAAATACAATAACTGAACAAAAAAACCCAACAGAACCTAACTATAAAGATTTCATCTCCATGTGACCCTCAGGGTCACTCTCCACTACCAAGAACAACTATCTCCCATGGAGATCGATACCAAGATGAACCTGCAACACAAGCTAAAAACAAGAAGTACTATATGTGTGACTATTAAAACTCAATAGGCATGTCCTAATAATCTATTCACATTTCTCTTACATTAAAATAAAAGAAACATAAACTTCAATATTGAAATATAATAAACTAAGTAATCTATTTCACACATTTTCTACTTTAAAAAAAATCATAGTATATTTCCCTTTTTCCATTAAAAGCCACACTTTATTACTAAGGAGGAACCACATGAGTTTTTAAGGGGAAAGGTGACATTCCATTTAATAGAGAGAGAGGGAGAGTAAAACATTTCCAAAATAGTTTTCATAAACACAAAAAAACATTACACCATTTTTGGCATAAAGACACACTACTAAAGAAGTAAACAAAAAAATTATACAACAAGGGAAATGGAAATAGGCATGTAGAGTAACCAACCAACAATGTATCACAAACATTCACTGCAAGTAACTAAGTGCCAATAGAAATGGGTGAAACCTAGGATCTCACGAATAATACATAACATACTATACATGTTGACTCATCCAAAAAAGAATGCCTCACATGATGACATCAATAATTCTCATATGCCCAGCCACACCCTACCTGGTATATACTAAGGGTTACAATCCCATAACAATAATAAAAAAACATATCCCCCTTCTATGGGCCACTAGCTAGTGCGTAATATAACTAGTACATCAATTGTTCTAAAAAAATTCACCCAATAATCTAGGTTCCCAAGTTAAGATGTATAAATAATTGGGTGAGCCAACTGATTCCAACCAAGCATCAAATCACATGGAAACACGTATAGTAACTCAAAAAATAGGCATCACCCACGTCACCCTAATGATCAATCTCTTTCCATTCAATTAAAAAATAACAAAGGAGTCCACACTAAGTATATTCCATTCAATAAAAATTAAATGGGTCACAAGGATTCCACAGAGAGGACATCCCACCCATTCAATATTTATATAAACAAGGCAATATGATTTTCCAATGATTTTCTTCATAATAAACACTTCATCACTTTCACTAAGGTTCCAAACATGCCTCAAGATATTTTCACAAAACTAAAAACCATTTCATAAAATTATATTTTTAGAAAACATATCTCATTTTCATGTCAAGCCATTTTCATTAAAATTCCCAAGAGTTCATTAACCACTACCACATTCCAAACCGATTTCTAAGTGTCAATACACATTTCCTTAAAATGAAAAACCAGTTTGAAAACACATTCAAGGTACCCAAATCATTATTTCACATGTCATAAATATATTTACCAATCCATTCTATGCTTCAAATATTACAAAACACTCAAAAAGTTCAATGGGCCATTTTATCAAACACATGGTGTGTGACATTTTACAAAACACAATCGTTTATCACATAATAAGGTATAAATCACCAATTTTCATGCCAAAAAATTAATCCAAAGATCAAAAAATACTATTTAACATATAAGAGAGGTGAATAAAACAAGAATATAATTAATATTAAATTATAAATACAAGTGCAAAGGGAAACTTACCTCAAATCCATGGTGCATCAACAACGCACCCCCGAAATCACACCGCGAGGGTTCCAATAGCCTAGATATAAGAAAAGGAACCCTAAACACACAAAAATACAAATATAAATCAAGGTAAATACATACCCTAGATCTAAATGACCTAGGAAGAATATTATATCAAGAGGAAATGGAAGAAATAGGAAGATAGAGAAGAGAGAAGAGGGTTTACCTTTAAGATCTAGCCCAAAACCATAAATAAATCTTAGATCTACACCATAGGATATGGGTGGAGGCTTGGAGAATAAGGGGAGAGGCCCCTTAGGGTCTCATGAACTAATTTAAGGAGAGTGGAGTAATTTTGGGTTAAAAATACCAAGATGGAAAAGTTGGAATTTCAAAAAATTTTAGATATGGGAAACTCACACAGTTTGGCCACATGATTTACCAAACTGTACACCAACCGTGTAACCCTCAATGGACACACCCATGAACTTACATGGTTTAGTAGTAGAATTTACAAACCGTGCACTAACCATTCCAAAATCCACTATCCTAAAATGTCACATAGGTGCACGGTTTCCTGGGAAAGGGAACACAGTTTGACAAACCGTGCACTAACAGTGCGCCTCAAGCTGTCAAGCCAAAAACTTTTATTTTTCTATCAATAACTCTCAAGAAAACTAATAAATGAACTTTTTTCCATGTCTAGACAAAATAATATCTCAAAGTAAAACCACGGAATACCCTAAACTCAAGAGGAAAACCAAGATCAAGTATGAACCAAATCAAAGATCAAAAATAAAATTTACGGGTGTGAGAATTATCCCCTCCATTAACACATTCTACCCCCCAAAATCCACAACAATTTCTAGTTGATTGATCAATGCCTAAGGATTTAAAATTTTCATAATCCACCCTCTTCAAATCAAAACATCCCAACACAACCAAATATACCTTATGCCACCTACTCAAAACATAACAACAAACCAAAACCACTTCCTGAAAAGCGATGGGAAAACTCCAGATATAAATTTCACACCCATTCTTCGAAAAGAACTATTGGGTACACTTAAAAAACCCATCATCCACCCAAATTGAAATAGAATTAAAAACTAGAGAACTTTAAAAAAATTATCCACTGCTAAACCATCACCAGAAACCAAAACATACATTTGATAGGGGGAGGCCCGAACGGACTCACCACCATTTGAAACAAGAAAGTACAGATTCATCACAAGATATTTTTAAACAATACCTATAGAGGGTATCTCCACCATTAATAACCAACAATATTAATAAAAATAAAAATATTTCACACCAATCACAAATCCCCAGCACAAGGGGAAGGGAGGGTAGGGGGCCTAATGAAAGGAACACTGATCCAAATACCAACTAACACACAACTTATCCCATCAGGATGGACACAAACCAAAGCCATGACCAATTCACATGGGAGGTCCATGCAAGGAAAACTAATCAGAAAATTGCATCCAAGAAGGTACAATCATAGGAATTGCATGAGGGATAAATCCACCATGGCCATTGAAATAAGAGAGAGGTCATAGTGAAAGAGAAACCATGATAGGAACATAAAAACTACCTCACCCCAATGGTGGAATCATGAGATTATCCAAACTCCCCACACCCTTAGGATTCATGACTATTCTCTAACTTCACACTAAGGAATTTGTCTAGAGTAATGGTGTTTGAATCATCCACTACCTCACAGTCAGGAGCTACTAAACCCTAACTAGGACTTCTTTTGGTGACACAAGTATCCACATAGCACCCTAGGTAGAAATAGAGGATTATATCACTATGAAACTCACTTGATTTAAAAATGCACCCTCATTGAAATATGGATTTATAAGATGCACACATTGAATACACCACCACCTTAAACAGAAGAATTTTTAGGATTCCTAAAAAGGAACATACACTTTCATTGAAACAGATGTTCTTAGGAGATTCACAACATCCCATTTTAATTACAAAAAAGGAACACCAACAAGAACAACCAACACAATAGAAAGAATCATCATAACATGATGAAACTTTAAATTGATCCCAAATAGCTCTCCACTACAGAAAATGGGTTGGGGTATACTTTTAAGAGGTGGGTTTAACTTTCAAAACTCAAGAATGAAATCCTTAGGTTGATCAATTGGAAATCTTGTTAACAGATAATCACCCATAGTTTCACTACTAATATTCATTGAATCTCTATTTGGGAAAACACTAGGTAATAAGATATCCAATATCTATAAAAAGACTATATCACTAACCAGACTCACCTTGAATAGATTCCAACACAAAGGGAAACCATCTCAAAGATTCCCCAAAACATTTCTAGAAGCCCCATAAATAACGCTTCAAGTCCAAAATACCAAGAATATTTCAACTCAGGATACAACATGAGAATTGATTCCAAATCACGATAAAGCACAAAAAATAAACAATGCTTCTGAAACATATAAAAATAATCCACAAAACCATTATCTAACAAAAATACCACAATTTCATACTTCAAAACACTTTTGAAAATAAAAAAACTTGGGATTTCACACTCACAAATTATATTCCATAGAGTCTCACTCACATGAACATTTTCGAACCAATCTGGGCACATATCAACTCATTCTATACTAGTCACTCATCAACCATGCCAATCTCAGGTACTCATTTCCCACATCATCCTCCAACTAGTTCCTACACCTATCCATGCATGTGATCACTCATGGAACACACGAAAGGTAAAAAAAACATTCTCATTTTCCAAAACAAATAATTTAGCCCAATTCAATAATTCATAAAACCTTTCATAGGCTCACTAACTACCAAGTTAAAAACCATTTTCATATTTTGTGTTTCAATCCATTTCATTATGTTCAAAAATAAAATCTCATGAATTTCAATCCAAAAATTCAATTTGTTTCATTCAAAACATTTTCTAGTAGCTCAAAAAATATCATTCCATCAAAACCCATTTTATTAAAAAAACATTTCTTCTTAGATGAAACAAGTTTCAAAAACAAATTTTAAAACAAATTTCATTTTTCGAATCAACCAACTTTGATAAACCCTAGGTTTTGAATATAGAATTACAATCTTGATAAACTCATTCCCATTTACTTAAAAACCAGTTTATATGAATCCATTTTATAATTCCTTCTTCAAAACTATTATGAAAATTTCATTTCACATATTTCCAAAACCAAACAATTTCCATTTCAAAATCCATTTTTCAAACTTCCAAAGAAAGAGTTCCCATTTTTTTTTTCAAAATTGCAAATAACTCAAAGAAACTCATGAATGGAAACTATTTTCAATGGATGACTTGTCCATATGGTTGGAAACCATATTATAGACACACCACCATTTAAGAGGGTATTCTTGGACCATATAATCAGATCCGTATGTCTTTCTAGGCCATGAGATCTCACAGAGACCACTAACCCAACTCACTTTTCGTATCCCAAACACCAAACAAACCACAAGAACCAAAGAGCCTACATAAAACTAGAATTCCCATGGAAACCCAAGGATTGGTATAGAAAGTGTTTTACAGACACTCCCTCATAACTAAACCTCAAGGTTTTGAAAATCCTACTCTATCTTCTTGGATATCCCAAAATAACATAGGTCTCTCTAAAATCTTGGTCCTCCAAATACTGACATACTCTGATAACATTTTGTCATGAACCAACCTGGGTTGACCCCAAACCAGTCACCCAATTCGATTCCTAGAAAGGCCAAAAGGGAATTAACAATCCCCATGGGATAGAAACTAGTTCCAAGAATCAATAGAGTGAACAAAGGAAATGATTTCGTCCAATATAAATGAATAAAATGAACAATGGAAAGATAAAAAAAGCAGCCTAATATCAAAATAAAAATATCTGAACTGAAAATCTTTTACAAAAAACTAGAAATACAACAACTGAACAAAAAAACCAAATATAACTTGACTATAAAGATGACATATCAATGTGACCCTAAGGGCCACTCTCCACTACTAAGAAAAACCATCATCCACAGCGATCAATACCAAGATGAACCTGTAACACAAGCTAAAAACTAGAAGAACTAAAGGTGTCATTATTAAAACTCAGTAGGTGTGCTCGAATAATATATTCTCAATTCACTTCCTTTAAAATAAAAGAAAAATAAAATTCAAGTTTTAAATAAAATAAACAAATTAATCTATTTCACACTTTTTCAAGGAGTAATCACATGAATTTTTAAGGAGAAAGATGATGTTCCATTTATTAGGGAGAGAGGGAGAGTAAAACATTTCCAATACCATTTTTATAAACCTATGAAAACATTACACCATTTATAGAATAAATCCACACTACTAAAGTAGTAAATACATCAATTATACAATAAGGGAAATGAAAATGACCATGTAGAGTTACCAACCAAAAATGTATCACAAAAATTCGCTACAAGAAACTAAGTGCTAACGGATATGGGTGAAACCTAGGAGATCATGAATAATCTAGAACATACTATAAATGTATAATCATCCCAAAAAGCATGAATAATCTAACTAGTGAAATAATAATTCTCAGAAAATCCACTCACTATGCTAGGTTCCCATGTCAAGATGTAGAAAGAAGTGGGTGATCCAACTGATGCCAAATGAGAATCAAATCACATTCACACATATATTAACTCAAACAATAGACATCACTTGATTCAATCCAAGGATCAATCTCCTTCCATTCAATTAATAGATCACAAAGGATTCCACACTGAGGATATCCTATTCCATACAAAGTAAATGGGTCACAAGGATTCCATAGTGAGGACATCCCACCCATTCAATATTTATATAAACAAGGAAAGATGACTGTCTAAGGAGGGTATTCATAATAAACACTTCATTACTTTCACCAAGGGCCCAAATGGACCTCAATATCTTTTAAAAAAACCAAAATTTATCAAAAAACCAAATAAACTTTTTAAAAGGTGTGTAAACACACCATTTACCATTTCAAAACCATTGCATAAAATTCACTTTATAGAAAACATTCCACATTTTGAAGTCAATACATTTTCATTAAAATTCCCAATAATCCATTAACCACCACCACATGCCAAACAAATTTTAGAGAGTCAATACGCATTTCCTTAAAATCCAAAACCACATTGAAAACACATTAAAGGGACCCAAATCATCATTTCACGTGCCATAAATATATTTACCAAGACATTCCATGCTTAAAATATTACAAAACACTCACAAAGACAAACATGAAATTCTATCAAAAACATCATGCGCAAAATTTTACAAAACAATACCATTTATCACATAAAAAGTTATAAATCACCACTTTATACACCCAAATAGTAATAAAAAGATCATGAAACACTTTTTAGAAAATAAGGGAGGTGAAAAAAGCTAGAAAATAATGAATCTTAAATTATAATGGAAAGTTAAAAGGGAAACCTACCTCAAATACATGGAACATCAATAATGCACACTAGAAGTTACACTGTGAGGATTACAGGATCCAACATCTAAGAATAAGTACCCTAAAAAAATAAAACCTTCAGCATAAATCTAAGTAAATACAAACCCTAGATCAAAATGACCTAGTAAGAAGATGAATTCAAGAGGAAAGGGAATAAATAGGAAGAGGGAGAATATAGGAGAGGGTTTACCTTGAATATCTATCCCAAAACCCTGAAGAAATATTATATCTACACCATAGTAGAGAGGTGGAGTCTTGGATAACAAAGGAAGAGTCCCATTAGGGTTAAAAAAACTAAATGTAGGAGAGGGGAGGATTTTTGGGTTAAAAATCCTGATGGAAAAAAGTTGGAATTTCAAGATTTTTGTTTGATCTGGGAAACTGGCATGGTTTGGTTGCACAATTTACCAAAATGTGCACCAACTATTCTCCCCTTACTGGAAACACCTGGGCACATGCATGGTTTGGCCACACGGTTTCCAAACCATACCCCAATCATGCCAAATTCCACTGTCCCAAAAATGTCACTTGGCTGCACAGTTTTCTGGGCATGGGTGCACGGTTTGAAAAACCATGCGCCAATCATGTAACTCATGATTTCAAGCCCAAAAAATTTATTTTTCATCAAAAAATATCAATAAAACTAAAAAATGAACTCATGAACATTTCTAGAAAAAATAATAGCTCAAAATAAAACCATGGAACACCTAGAACTTAAGAGGAAAACCAAGACCAAGAATGAACCAGATCAAAGATCAAAAATAAAATTTTTGGGTGTGAAATGACCTTTACACAATTTCTTTTTATTTTAATTGTTTGTGTGAAAAGTTTAGTTTAAATTGTTTGATAACCCTTAAAAAAGTGGATTTTAAATTCAATTTTGAATGTATTTGGTTAGTGCACATGAATGTCACATGGTTTGAGTTGAACTATGTGAGTCTTACGAGTATCCATGAATGATTAATTTTATATAGGGGGTCATTTCATATATCTCCCATATGGTTGGTGCATGGTTTTTTAAAATGTGTGGCTAAACCATGCGATTTTCCTAATTTTTAAAACTTTTTAGATTCAAGGTTTTACATTATGATTTTAAAGGATTTAATCCTCCTCTTCCAATTTATTATAATTCAACCAATCCTTAGCACAAGATAGGGGATCCTCTCCTTACCCCTTTAATTTTTTGTTCCTCCATATTCAATATCAATTGTTTTCTCAAGATAAATACCTCCTTCTTTTTTATTTATTTACTCATCTTCATCTATACCTTTATCTCTCAGTTTCATTCCCTCCTTCAAATAATATGGAATTATATGATTGGATTTAGGGTTTGGGATAGAATAATGTTGGTGGTTTTGGTTTCTAGGGCTTATAGAGGGTGTCTCTTGGCTTGTATGGGCGTTCACCATCAAAGGTGTTGTGTTCTAGCTTGTCATGGCTCGATTACACCATGTTTGAGGTAGGTGTTTTTGTTGTCTTTCTTTAAATTGAATTTCATTAGATGATTATTAATTTAATTTTTTTTGTCCACTAAATTATAAGAATGTATGTTAATCATCTGAAACCTTTTAGGATTTTTAGAGTGAGTATCCATTTTGAAAAAATGGCATTACATAATTTTCATGGGGTCTTCCAATTTTTAAATGGGTTTTGAATTATAAGTGGTTTGTGAAATATTTCAATGGTTTATTTTAAATATAATTTATTTTCTAATGGTATTTAACCCCATTTGGGTCTTATGTTGGGTGAAGGTAAATGTGTTGGTTTTTAAAGAGGTTTTCAAGTAAAAAATGGGTTTATATTTTAAATGGTTTGAATATGGTTTCTAAAGGGTTTGGTTTTTAAATACAGTTTTGAAGTTGAATTTTTGAAAGGGGTTTAAATGTATTGGCATATTGAACTAGAATTTTGGTATGTATTGTTTGGAACTGTCAAGTTATTTTCATTGTGTGTGAGTGAGACACTCAAATATACCCCTAGTTCTTGTATCATAAACCCTAATGGGGTTGATTGTTATTATTTTAATCCCATTTTAGATTAGTTCAAGTTTTGGTTTAGTACAATCCCATGCCAGTTTGTTTCAAATGGTATCAGAGCATGGGTGATTGAAAAGGTTTCTAGGTTCTTGAAAACCCCTTTTGTTATTTAGGGTTTGTTATTATAGTATGGGGACTATAAATTTCATTGATACTTGAGATATATCTCCTTAGTAGTTTCTTTATTTTCACATTTCATGTTGAAACTCGAGTCACCGTGGGTTTTTTGGGATTTAAGTCTTGATTTTTAGATTTATTCTTAGTGAATTTGATGAATTTTTGTATGTTATGATGCTATTTAGATCCATGTTGTCAATATAAGTGATTTTGGATGTTAACATGAGTTTTTAAGGTGAAAGTGATGAACAAGATAGAGTCCCGAGGCTAGCATGAATGATCCTGTAAATCATGTGGTTCCAATTTGAAATGGTTCTACAACCATTACAGATCAAATTGCACAGTTGGTGCATGGTTTACAAGAACGTGTGTCTAAACTGTGTGCAATTCTGTTTCTCCTTTGAAATTTTTGTTTACCTCTCTTACTTTCTAGAATGATCCTAATGGAAATTACCATTGGTGTGAGGGTAAATAATGGAGTTTTATTATGGGATTTATGTTTTTGTATATGGGTTCTGGATGATGTTCATTATTTTTTATCAAGTTTATCACATAAGAACATATTTTTATATGTTGAAAAGTTTAGTTTTGGGTGTATAAATTGGTTTCATGAAGTATAATGTCTAATAAAATACAAGAGGGATTGAATTTTAGTTTTAAAAACAAAGTTAAAATTTTAGAAAACTTGAGGTATGGTTTGATTATGGGCCTATTTTTCCCTGGATCGTGTTGTTTCATTGATTGAGTTTTGGATTGATGCTGGTTTCGATGGTGTTTTTCGTGTTATGAGTATGCCGCCTAGAAAGCCTCCCAAAGTTGTCAATGAGTTATGCTCAGTTCTCAGTTCCTTTTGTGTGTTGCTTGACTACCGAGGTATTTGAAGTCTGTTATAGGTAGTTGTATAGTTCTAAAAGATAGTTTGTCTTTGGGTTATTGGGAACTCCCAGGGTAGTTAATGTTCGTACCACCCTAGAGTTATTTGAGAGTTCAGTTCTGGACTTGTAAATATGAAATGTATCATCGTCGTTGGAGTTTTGGGTGTGATTAACGGTGGTCGACTTCCGCGAAGGTTCCCCACCTAGCAAGGAGTGTGGGCCGGTGAAACCTGTCTCCAAGAAACCATCCTCATCAGACCGCTCTCTTGTGCGCCACCAATATGGCCTGTCCGGACGTTCTATGTCGTCATGTTGCATTCCTTTGAAAACGTTTGACCATCGTGATTGTTTGAATCATAGAACAGAAGGAGTTAGAGACTAGAAGATGAAAATGCCTGACTGTGAGGTAGGAGATGCTTCATCCATCAGGGCCCCAGCCACAGGTCTCGGGGTGAAGCTCGCGCACAGTCAGGAGTTGCCGAGGGGGTGTGAATCCTCGGTCCGAGTAATGTTTTCATCTTTGGGAGGTAGATATCCAAAGTTCCCTTGTTCTGTTCTTGTCATCGTTGTAAGCTCATCATAGTTGTGGTGACGTGATGAACTTGTTCTACCCTAGTCTAAGAGGTCTTATCTATTCTCTGTGTGTTTTCAAATCGTTCGGTTTTCCTTGAAGGGTGTTGGGCATGCGAATGAACGGGTCGTTCTAATTTTGAGTTGGGTCTCAATTGTGTTCGTTAGGGGGACATTTGGTTTCGTGAAATTCACGGGCGGTGTTTCGGGGTCCTTTTTGAGTTCGGGATAGGAATTACCAAGTCTATGATTGCAGTGAGGATTTCATTCGGTCAGTGCGTGAGGGGTTGAGTCGATTCCTTATCCTCGGGTTCTTGGGACGTTTTGTAGCAAGATTTTCGTTTAAGTATCTGGGTGTTGTTCGGTCCGTGTGGAGAAATTAACTGGGTTCGGTTTGGGAGTTTCCCGCGTTGGCCCCCCTTGGGGGTGGTGTGTTCAGGTTTCAAGGTTTTCGTATTAGTGAATTCTCGTGGTGGGGAGAACCCTCCCGTGTTCTCCCCTCAACCTCGGGCTTCATTTTTCTCTTGAATTGGTCGGGTGTGACCTGTTGAGAGTAAGGTCATCCCGGGATTCACAGTTTTCCCTCGATTTTGTCTGGTCATGGACTCCAGTTTTGACAGCTGCTGGCTTGGTGACTTTCTGGGGGCAGAAAGTGTCTGTGGTGGGGAGAATTGTCACTCTCTGACCTCTTACTTCTATTTATTCTATTTTATTTTTACTATTTACTCGGTCCCACATCTTTTGGACGAGGTATAGTTGGGTCCCTATTTGAAAATTTCCGAAGTTTGTTTTTTTGGTGGGTCTTGGGCTGGTTTATAGTCACCGCACCGTTAGCGGCGACCATGCATTCGGTCCTAGTGATTGAGTGGTGGCGCGATACTCCAAATAAACAAAAAATTAAATAATTAAATTTCACCTTAATTATCATTAAGTTTGTTCTTAATTTCCCTTGTTGTTACTAATATTTTTATTATCATTTTTCTATTAATATTATTACTAATATTATTATTGTAACATTGATATTATTATTATTATTACTCAAAATAAAATGGATAATAAATGATAATAATAATTATTTGTTTTATTATATTTATTATTATTATTATTATTATTATATTTTATTATTGTTTTTTTCTTCCTCTTAACCCTAACCCTACCCGTGTCGCCCCCCTTTCTTCCCCCCATCTTTTTTTTTTCTGCTGCGTGCCGCTCCCTGCCCTGCTCACCCTCCGCTAGCCGACTCCGCCTCCACCTCCTCCTGCTCACCCCTCTCCCGTGCCGCCCGCATTCCCCCCCTTTTTTTCATCTCCAGCCGACGTAAGGCCAACTCCCCCTCTACTAGTCCTGCGTGACCGCGCCTTCCCTTTCCCCTTCCTATCCTACTAGTTCGGCGTGCACCCCCACCCATGCAGCGTGCCTCTCTCCGGCCATCCCCAACTTCAGCGATCTTTTGCCCAACCGCGCTACTCCTTGCCGGCGATCCCACCTTCATACGACCCCTCTCCAGCTGGCGCGACCTCCATTCGACCCGCAACTACGACCTCCCTCCTCTCAAGCTGACCCGCGACCGCGCCCTTCTCCTCTACGGGCGACCCGTGGCTTCACCTCCCCATCTCCGGGTGGCCGACCCGTTGCCGATGACCCTTCTTCCGGCCTGCTACCCCCTGACACGACCTCCTACCCAGCGTGCCTCCCTTCTCTAAAGCCGGTGCGCAACCCTCCCTTCCAGAAACAGCTCTCCCGTCCGGTAATCCCCCCCACCCTCTTCTATTTCTCCTTTGTTTATGTTTGGGGTTTAGCTCATTAAGGGGTTTTCTCGGTAGATTTGGGGTTTTAGAACACACGTGACGAGTTTTCGATGGTGCATCGACGCTGCGCCATAGTTTTGAGATAGAATCCCTTTTCATTGACCATTTAAATTTATAAATACATTGATTGATTGCGTTTTTCACATCCCTTGAATATTAATTAGTTAGGTATGATTTTTTTTAGAATAATTGTTTTGGGAGAAATGATGTGGTTTTATGGATAATTATTGTTTGGTGAAATTGTTTTGCTTTCTTGGTTCTTTTAGCATATTCTATGATTGATGAGTGTGATGAAAATGATACTTTGGGAAGGTTTTGATGTGCGCTTGGTTTTAATTTTGGTTTATGTGAGTCCCGAATACCCTTTTGGTCGTGCTTTAGTCCTTCTGCATTAATTGTTTTTGGGTGTTGTTTAATTGTTGTAGGGTGTTGCTCCGACGTGGCTGCAAATCCCCTCGCTATGTTCACAAAGGGTGTCTCTGGTCACGTCGGGCCACACTCTGTCTGCCGCCGCCGAAGGCGAAGCGATTCAGATTGCTTCATATTGTTTTCCTTTATTTGCGGGCACACCTTGTTTTACCGCATGTTTTGGGTTCATTCCGTTTCGTCTGCACTGGTTTCAAGGTGGGTTTTACTCTGTTTATTATTTTGGATTATTTTAAGACAATATTTCTGTGTTTTTAGATACTTGGTTTTGTTTCAGCGCATTGGAAAGGTTTTTCCTGTGATATTATGGTCGTCGGAAAGTGGCGCGTGCTTGTGTGCAAGTTGGGACGTACCACATCGTCGTCGTAACCGAGCTGCGAGTCGAGGTAGGTCCCCCACTGCACTTACGTTTAGATTTAGAATTTATTAACTGCTTTATGTTCTATTAATTTTAATAAATTGGAAATAATATAATATAATTAATTTTTATATGATTATTGGGTGTGAAAAGAGCCGTTTATTTTATACCGAACACTTGAAACATTTTCTTGACAAGCAGACGCCCAGTATTGAAAGAATGCTCATTTGGCCTTTAAACATAATTCACGGAATTTCAAATGTACTTCTAGTTTTAAAGATATATGATTTCTTCTGAAAAAGGGTTTTGGGTTTTATCGAGAAATGAGGTTTTGTTTTAAAATTGGTGAAGGCCCATTTGGCACTTTAATAAAATAAATTATTTCAGAAAACCCACTTAGGGGTGATCTTTCGTGTGCGTTGATTGTGTGAGTTGTGTGTGATATTGTGCATCATGACTGATTGATTTACATTGTGGATGCACCCCTTTTTTTTGTATGTGTTGACATGGGAACCTGGCATATTGAGTGAATTTTCTGAGAATGATTGCTGCACTAGTTTAGAATATGCACTGGCTAGTGGCCCCATAGTAGGGGAATACTAAGTTATTGCTATTATGGGGATTGGGCCCCTCGGTTAGGCCATGTAGGGCTATGCTGAGCATTAGGGCGTTATGACGTCATCGAGTTAGAGCATGCTTTCAGGATGAGTCACATGTATAGTACGTTCTGGATTGTTCACAATCTCCTAGGTTCGACCCATGTTTATTTTTGTGTTTATTTGTATGTGGTGGACGATTGAGAGGTCTAGTTTGGTTACTGCCCCCTGTGTGCCACTTTTTCCATTGCCCTTGGTGTGTGTTGTGTGTTACATGTAGTTTCCCTTTTTGGCTAATAAATAAAGTTTGGTTTTCTAATTGTTCACAAAAATGTTTTAAAATGAAGTGCACTTGTTCCTTTCAAACATTAAGAATTGTTTTTAAATTATAAAGGGCAATGGACTGATACTTGTTTTAGAAATGAAAGTGTGTGTGTGAAAACAAATATCTTTTATATTTAGTTCAAACCTGGAATTAATAAATTTATTTATTTGAAGGTAGTTCTTTGGGAATAGATATCGAGCTAGCCTACTGAGTTTTTATACTCACTCCTATAGTTCTTTTCTATTTTTAGTGTTTGTGCAGGCTAAAGCTTGGGTGCGTTCGCCTTGGGCGATGTTTGGTCGTGAGTTGGAGAGTGACCCATGATGTCACACGGAGATAGTGGTTGTCTCTTTCAGTTAGTTTTATTTTATTTTGTTCTTGTTTAGTTACTTTGCATTGTTTATTTATTTTGCACTGCTTTGTTTTATTTCAGCTGCTTTGTTTATTTATTTGTTTTGGGTGAAATCGTTCCCACAGCCTCTGTTGATGCCCTGACGCTTGTCGCCAGCCCGGGAGGATCGGGAACGCCTCTCGGGCCATGTCGCGGGCCGACTCGGGTGACCGGTTCAGGGTCGACCTGGGTTGGTTCATGACAAGCTCATATATATTATGTATAATTTTAAATAAGCACCTAATATCTCTAAAAAACTCCAAAATAACTCAAAACATCTATAATCATCATTGTGAACTTTAATATATCTCAAGTAACTTCAGGAAACCACTAAATTATCATTAACCATATCAGAATGATCCCAAATATTTTTCATCATTTATTAACATATTTTTTATATCTAATAAAATTAAAAAAATATGCAAATCAATAAATAATCAAATTCCACAATTACTTTATCACTTCTTAATTTTTTTTTCAGAATAGTCATATTACTTCACTTATTCATAATTAAATCCAATGCCTTTCATAGGTCTGTGAAAAATTAATCTCTCCACACACCATTATCCAAGTGTAGCTTCAATATAATATAGTAGTCCTCAATATTGATAACACATGTATGGATCTCCACTAAAAAATATATCCCTATTTATTCTTCTTTAAACAAAACCATCTCCTCAACTTCTTTAAATAGGTATATTATTTAGCAATATTGACACCCCATAGTATTCATCTCAGCCTTTTATCTTTATGATCCAGCTGAATCAATCTAGAAGCTTCCTTTAATAAATATAAAAACTTTAATATTAATTATTTGGTGCCATATCGTGTAGATATTTAACCTATTTGATAACCACAACTCATAATAATCTCATTATCTTCCTCAAACCCTATTAAATAGATTCTACACATGAAATATAAAGAAGTATAAATCTACTCAAACTTATTTGACCCATGTGAATAGATATCCAATAGCGTATACAATGGAAGATAAAAATATATAAGAATAATTATGAACTCCACGTTTTATGTTAGTATTTTGGGATCTCCAAGATCCAATTTGAAAGGTGTTATTTAGTCATCATCCAATATTCTCATCTCAATCCACATGGAAACCATTTATTATTAACAAAAAATAAAACACAAAAAATAGGTTTGATAGTTATTTATATTTTTTCAAGGAATTATTATATATCCTTACCTATATTTATATTTTTTCTTCAGCTCTCTTTACATTGGTTTTAATATATTTACAAAGATGTGAATGAAATATTTTTTTCACTCTCTTTCTTTAAATTTTTAGCTCGGTCACTTACTCCCACCAATTACTTTGGTTTTATTTTTAAATATTCCATTTACAGTCTTTATTCTTCCTTTTTAAAATCATTTATTCAAAATATCTTTGTTTTAAAAGAATAATTTCAAAATGAAAAGTATATCTATATTTTATTTATAGATAATTTTTTATCTTTATATAAATAAGTTTTACTTTGTGTCAATACCCTTATATGTTATAATCTGTTGATGTTTCTTATTTTTTAATGGGGGTATTATTTCTTGAAACCATATACTTTCTCTATTCGGATGATTTAACATTATTTATAGTGAAAATTGTTATGTTACTCATTATTAGAGCCTAGTGAATCATGAATACACCTAATAGGGGGGGTGAATCAGGTGTCACCCTTTACTGAGTTTTATTTTCCTTTTAAATTTTACCCTCTTCAACTAAAACTCTTATCTTGGTTAAGAGATATGGATCTTTTCATGTTCCCTCAACCCTCACCTTGGTATTTAATGTATAATAAACAATTAAATATCACATAATGATTCTTACAAGGTTTAGCCTCAATGTGATAGCCTACTCTTTTTGATGTTCATATTTGTCAAGTATGAAAATTATATCATAAACTTAATTTTAAGTGATCACAAGTACCTAGGAATTATCACTCAAGAGTGAGGTATGTTTCATCCACTTACCTAAACTATCTTCTTATAGTCTCTTTATATTTCATCCCAAAGGCTTTAGATATCACTGGTATACATAAAAGTTTTGACCGTTACCACTAGTTCTTGAAGGGTCCTTCTTGGACCAATGAACAAGCCTTCAACTACTAGGATATGAGAAAAAAAACATTATCCACATTTTCCTTGTTCTACAAGAGTTATCACAATGATATTTTATCATATTAGACCTACAAGAGTCTTGATTCATAATTTAGAAAGTAATAACAACACTGTTCTCTTATCCCCATTCATTTTATTCTACAACACATAGGTTTATTCCTTGATGCGTTAGTTTATATACTTTGATAGAATTTTTCTTCAGGTTACAATAATATTGAGTAATCATACACTATTTTCAGTAAGTGTTATTGTATCTATAAGCCCATCCTATAGACTGTACAAACCATATCACTCCCGACCAGGGGAAATATACCCATAACTTGTCCAAACCGGAATTCAGGGGGTACTATACCTATATCTGGATCCCTCCGTCCCCCCGGTGTCTATGTTCTCCCTAGGTCAACCATAACATGAATCTATGAGGGGTTGTGTTCACCCTAGGTTAACTATCACATGTGTCCCCC
The DNA here is from genome assembly GCA_963277665.1 of Viscum album. Classification (NCBI taxonomy): domain Eukaryota; kingdom Viridiplantae; phylum Streptophyta; class Magnoliopsida; order Santalales; family Viscaceae; genus Viscum; species Viscum album. The sequence continues at coordinate 774,506,795 of OY728132.1, forward strand.
TGTCAATGTGTTCAACCCGGGTTGACTATAAATATCCATGCATCCCTTGGGGTTCATGTTTATCCTGAGTTAACTAAAATTCCACCACATCCCCTAGGGGGATGTGTTCACCCCTATATTAATAATAACATAATAATATTACCCAAGAGGCTATTTTCACCTCAGGTTGACCATAAATACCATATAATTATACAATACCATTTAAATAGAGAACAAATATAATACCACTACCATAAAAACAAGATAAACCGAACCATGCATAATGAAACAATACCATTTATCATTTACCAAAAACCATTTCAAATAACCATTATGGTTTTAAGAAAAAATAAAACCATTTCCAATCTATTTAAAAAATACCATTCCAAAGAATATTTAAAAATACATTTTTTCCTGAAATACCCATCACACACCATCACTATAACTTTATATTTTATTTTGAAAAAAACAACTAATTAACCTTTTATAAAATACCATTCACATTTTTACCTTTATCAAAACTCATTTTGAAATCTAAACAATTTCCAATTATCAATGGTGGTGAAGTTCCATTTGAAAACCATCAATTCGACCATTTTCCACTTTCACCAAATAAAGAAAGATTAGATATTTACCTTAATCAAGAATTAAAACATTAAAATGATTCAAGAATGAAAAATTATACATAACCACATGACACATACACTTAGAAAAAATGATACTATGGTTCGATCCTATGTACAACCTACCTCACGTTCTAATCTTTTCCCAATAATTTATCATGGGCCAGAATCTTTCCAAGGCCAACTGTGACTCACCCAAGCTTATATGAACCCACATCGACTACCCAAGGTCCTAAATTCAACCACAAATCCTAAATAATTAATTATATACAACTATAAATATGTATTTAATCTACCAAAAAAATAACATAACCACTAAACAATCCATAAACATCCCTCGATCTTTGGTTTTTAGAGCAATGAGGTGTTGTCCATCCCCAAAAAACTCTTGAACCTAATTTGAGAAAAATTCCCAAACAAAAATAGTAATTCCATAATCAATTTAATTGGAATTTTGGAAAAATTCAAGAGAATAAAAAATTATGGAATACATTGTTGAAAATATAAGGAACTAAGTGTAGGTGGCATATCAGGATTCCCTCATCCAAGCCTGCATGAAATTCCCTTGAGAATTGGGTGATTCCACCATGCTACAGTGGAAAAATCAAATAAAACCTAGCTGAATTTTTCACGACCCATCCCATGGGGCCTGTGCCGTGGCTACCCCAAGCCCACCTCCCATAGGCCAGGGGCTAGCGAGTAGCGCCGAGTAGGAATATCCCAAACAAATGGGAGAAATTTTCCTAAGTAACTGTACACATGCACACTACTCTAAGCCACATATATTGTAAGGTTAATACAATATGTAAACAAATAAAATGTACAATAGTAGAAAACTAAAGGTAAATTTGGCCATAATACAAGCCCAACTGAAAGAGAAAAGTAAAAGTACAAGTCTCTAGAACTCCTATTCAGAAAATCCTACCTGAAGGGTAGGTACAAAAATAGTTATCTGAAGTCGCAGAAGCATGTATCCTCTGTTGGGTCACTCTAAGAACCACCTGGACTCGGTCCACCAAGGGATCTGTTAAAGCATCGATCGTCTACACAAGACACGCCATGTGTGGGTGAATCCCATGCAGGAGTGAGTAAAAAAATACTCAGTAGGGACCCCAAACTAAAAAGGTATACCACAAAGCAATACACAAAGCAGACTACTAAAGAGTTACATAAAGTTTAGCCTCTAAGAAGTACATTAAATAGAATCACTAGAGTCATATCACATAGGTATAACCTAAAGTATATAAAGAAAGACTACCGGTAGTAATGATAAACATATTATACTACTGATGGAATCATCCCGGATGAGTCACTAAGGTCTTCTGGGCCACTGAGGTCTTCTCATCACCGAGGTCTGCTAGGCCACTGAGGTCCGCTCATCACTGAGGTCTGCTAGGCCACTAAGGTCTCCACATCACTGATTTCTGCTAGGCCACTGAGGTCCCCTCATCACTAAGATCCTCTAGGCCACTGAGGTCCGCATGTCACTGAGGTATGCTGGTCCATTGAGATCCGCTCTTCACTGAGGTCTGCTGGGTCACTAAGGTCTGCTCCTCACTAAGGTCACTAGCCCACTAAGTTCCACACCTCACTGAGGTATATTGGGACACCAAGATCCAATAAACACTGAGGTCTACTATTCCACTGAGGTCTTCACACCACTAAGGTCTTATGGGCCATTGAGGTCCGCTTTTCATTGAGGTTTGCTGGGCCATTGAGGTCCGCACATCACTGAGGTCTGCTGGGTCACTGAGGTCAGCATGTCACTGAGCTATGCTAGGCCACTATGGCCTGCACATCACTGAGGTCTGCTGGGATACTATGGTCCACTCATCACTAAGGTATTCTAGTCCACTGAGGTCGACACATCAATTCCTTCTCATCACAGCTAGCTGCAGGATTTCTGCTCATAGTGCGCTTGATTTCGGGAGAATATCCTCCTTAAGACATCGATTGTATTTAAACTTCCATGAAAACTCAATTGGAGTATTTCAAAAGGACCGTATTGTCATGGGGGGTCCCAAATCCACAAACGAATCATCAATCAGACGCACAATTTGGAAGTTATGAGTCTTTTAGTAAAAAGGGGACAGTCAGGCCGACTCGACCCAACTCGGTTTGGCCGACCCAACCTGGTCAGGTCTGGGCTGACCCGATCCATCCTGGACCAAGTTCCAGGCCCATTGGGATGAGGTTCCTGCCCATCAGACCGACCAGTGTCTCGGTCCCCTTTCTCCAACCCGTCCCGCGCTGGCGGGCCGGTTTCTGTCTGGCCAAACTGCTCAGTAGCCTAATTCCCCCTTTGGCCTGGACCGCACTGGTGGACCGGTTTGGTCCAGCCTGAATGTGACAGGTTCCATGTTGACTCTGTGTCACGTAGCCATCTGCCTCCCCACATGCGGCCCGCTTACCACGTGCCGTCACCCCACCACCCACAGCTCTACCTTGGGCCTCCTCAACTCCCAAGACACACCGCCTCCTGCACGTAGCCACCACCACGTGATGCCACTGACCACCGTGTGGAGCCACCACCGGCCACCGCGTACTGCCACCGTCCACTGCGTGCCACAGTTGGCCTCCTGCTGGTGGCTCTGGTCAACCACCTGCAGTGACTGCCATGAGTTCCACCACTACCGAACTTCAAGCTGATGACTCTTGCCATCGCCGCAACCCTTACTGCCACCGCGACCTTTCGTTTCCACCATAGCTCGCCTGGACACAACTCTTCTTCCACCACCACTAGCTCCCATGCCAGTGGTCATTCACCTAATGCTGCCGCCTCCCTCAGCCTCATTCCTGGGTTGATTCACCGCTGCGGTCCTGCTTGGACTGTGGTTTCCCTCATGTCACAAATAACGGAAGAAAAGGGTGGAGTAGAAGGATGCACAAGGAACACACGAAGGATGGACCATGACCTTTGTTCGTGCCAGTGTGATTCGTCCTTGTTAGGATTTTAACGAAGGATAAATAAACATGAATACAACTTCCCATAACTCCCCGGATGTAAAATCCCATTCCCGCATAGACAATTGAATTATGGTCCAATTTGTTATTGAATTGACCTATGTTATTCATTTAGAAAGGAAGAATGAGGAAAAGGTAAACACTTAGAAATAAACCCATACCTAGGTTTGGATTGATCACTAATGAAGGGTAAATCTTGTGTTCTTTGTTCGTTAATCCACCGACGTCTAATCCAAATCCATTTTTTGATCATTCATCATTTTTTGTTCTTCACCATTCGTTGTTCGCCAAAAAATTCCATCCAAGGATTCAGAGAAAACTCTAGGATCCCACTGATCCTATATCTCTGTTAATAAACTTAATTGAGGAAACATGTTTCATCATTTTTGTTACACTGAGTCACCACGTCGTTATGCTGTTTCATATATGAAATGAAATAATTTCCCCATTATAGCGAAACATTTTCGAATAAAATAAACCTTTTAAGTTTATTTTATTTTCCCCTTAAACGCCTGAAAATTAACTTTTACCCTCGACCCACACCGGTCGAGGTTAGGCCATGCCCAAGGAAATAACACCCTCATGAGCTCAACAGTACTATCTGATTTTCAATCCGAGTTACTGTTTATGAGTTATATGAAATAAAATAATATTTATTTAATTATTTTATTTATGGTTACATCCCAAAAACTACCTTCCACAGTTGGCCCGCGCCGGCCAATGTTAGGCTCTGCCTAAGGAAAGAGAACCCTTACGAGTTCAATGGTGGTCTCAGATTTCCAATCCAAGTCACTGTTAATGAGTTATAAGGATTTGAAAAATAAAATAATTTTATTTATGGTTATTCCATTTTTGGGTTTTCTCACTAGAGACCCGCACCGACTAAAATTAAGTCACACCTAGGGTAAAATCGCCATCTTGAATACAACAGTGCCCTCATATTTTTGATCCAGACACCTGTTTAAGAGTTATTATACTTTTTTAGAAAATATTCTCATGCGTACTATTTAAAACTTATCATTTTTTACAGACCATTCCAGGAACACAGGGCCTCAGAATCGCACGCCATCTCACTGCCTGGTCTTAGAATTTTCCTAGAAATTTTCTAAAAAAAAAACTGGGAAAATCTAAGTCATTACATTTTCCCCACCTTAAGGCTTTACATCCTTGAAATCCAAACAAAGGGATTCCCAAAAATATGAGAGTACGAGCACAAACCTAAGACTCCCACTCCCACGTGTTCTCTTGGATATTTCCTTTACTTCCACCAAATTCACACTAGAGGAATCGATTTCCCATAGAGGGTCCTCTCCTTTCGATCCTCGATCTCTATCAGAAACTCTACAAAAGTCGTCCCATCGTCAATATCCAGCTTTCCCCAGTCAATGACGTGTGATGGGTCATGTACGTATCTTCTTATCTAGGATACGTGGAAGGCGTCGTGAACCCACTCTAATTGCGGAGGTAGATCCAAGAGGTACGCCACCTCACCCACTCTACACAGTTTCAGAAAAAGTTTGATGAACCTCCGAGATAATTTTCCACACCGGCCAAATCTTTATATCCCACATTGAGGAGAGACCCCAAGAAACACATGGTATCCCTCTTTGAACTCCAAGGGTCTCTTTCTCCTACCAGTATAGGACTTATGAAGTCTCTGTGCAGTCTTCATCTGCTCCTGGATGACCTGCACCTTCTCTATAGTATCCCGCACCAACTCCGGGCCCATGAGCACTAACCCTTCAGGGTTAGTCTAGAAAAGTTTCACCCTACAGGGTCACCCATATAAGGCCTTGAACAGTGCCATACCAATGGTGGAGTGGTAGCTATTATTGTACGCAAACTCCATAAGAGGTAGGTGATCCTCCCAACTGTGGCCAAAATCAAGGATGCAAGCACATATCATGTTCTCTAGGACCTGAATGGTCTGATCCATCTGGCCATTTGTATATGGATGGAAAGTTGTACTCAAGAACAACTAAGTCCCAAATGCCTCCTGAAATCCCTTCCACAACCAGGATGCAAAGTGTGCACCTCGATCTAAGACTATCGTTTACTGGACTCCATGGAGTCGAACTATCTCTTGCATGTAGAGGCGTCCCAATATATTTACAAGAGTCTGTTCCCAAAAAGGTAAAAAGTGATTGACATGGTGAGTTGGTCAACAATAACCCAGATGGTATAGTGTCCCATGGATATACGTGATAAACTCATCACGAAGTCCATCGATATCATTTCTCACTCCCATATTGGCACCCCAAGGAATAAAAGAGCAACCCCTTCCAAGAACAGGGGCTCGACACGGTGTGTTGAAAAACCAAAAAACTGATTAAACAAGAACTCAACTCTTATATTAATAGATAAGCATATCTTTAACCCATTCTGTCATCCCCAGTGTCCGCCTTAACACCCACATGCATATTCCGATGCATCTTGCCACTCCAGGCATCCACTGCCACTACTGTGCATAATTTTAAAGGAATGACATGTTCCCCACATTTAAAATATCCATCAGGGGCATTCCCCATGGAAAAATGAGCACATAAAGTCTCACTGTCGATATCATCGAGATGTGCCTCCATGAATCACTTAAGAGTGGAGGGGTAAAAACCACCAATTATAGGTAAGATGCATAATCTCTATCCATGATGGATAACTGTAATGGGGCTGATTTTTTCATTTCCTCATTCAATAACTATGAACTGGATCTCCTACTAAGAGCATCTGCTACCATGTTTCCCTTACCAAGAGTATAGAATACTTAAAAGTGATAATCTTGGAGGAACTCCAGACACCGTCTCTGTCTCAAGTTCAAATACTTATGAGAGAAGATATACATGATACTATTGTGGTTAGAGTAGACGATAAACCATTCACCCATAAGGTAGTATCACCACATCTTCATTGAAAAGACTACCGCTTCAAACTCAAGGTCACGGGTCACATAGTTCTGCTCATGTGGTCTCAACTGCCGAGAAATATCTCACTCCCTTCAGCTAATCGAAGAGATCATAGATACCCGATATTGGATAATTATTCTTCACAGAAACTTGATTCAGGCACCGGAAATCTACACATAACCTCAAGGTCCCGTCTTCCTTCTTGGAAAACAATACTGGGGTTGCCCATGGTGAAACACTAGGTCTCATGAAGCCCTTCCTCTGGAATTCCTCCAACTGTACCCTCAATTCATGAAGCTCTGTGGGAGCCATATGATATGTTAGTTCTAATATCAGTTCCATATAAAGGTGTAGAACAAAGAAGAAGAATATCTCCCTATGGGTAGGTAAACCTAGAAACATATCCTAGAAATACATCCTCGTACTCCACCACTACTGTTGGGTACTAAAAACTCATAACATCCACTACCCTGAGGGTAAGGCTAGCCGACTCAAGAGTGATTGGATGCACCCTCCTATAAATGAGTCTATCCCATTATGACTGGGTTTCCTTTTTTTTTCCAACCAAGGAAAACCCCATTCCAACACTGTGGACATAACACATCATTTTTCCTAAAATAGTCAATCTGAGCATGAACTATAGATGACTAGTCCATACCCAAAATAACATCGTAAGGCATTGATACTTCCACCAAGAGGTTCCAACTAAAACTCTCACCTCAAGGGTCAGATCACACCATCCTCATAAGTGTTATTATCGAGTCTCCACCCATAGTTATCTCCAAACGTAAGGGTCAAGTCAACAGTTTAACTGGAAACTATAGGTCTTGAACAAGATTCATGAAAAGAAGGAATTATTAACACCTATGTTTATTAATACAATATCTAAGAGTAGACATCGAACATACCTCGAATCATCCCTAGAGCCCTTGGTTCATATTCCTTTACCGCATGAAGCTACTCCCTTCCCCTGTCCTCCAGATCCTTGAGCCTGTTGTGGACCACATTGGGGCTGTGGTTGTAACATGTCGAAATGTATACCACCTCTTGCTTCTCTCTCAGATCCTCTTCCATGCCTGCTGCCCTGCACATTCATCTGTTCCTATCACTATCTCTGACCATATGGCCCATCAACCATTTCACTATCAGCACGACATGATGGACAATCTCTAATGAGATATCCCCAACTATCTTTTGAAAATCATTACCTCTTCCTAGTATGACTGGACTCACCTTATGATCCCTGAGCTATATATCCCCTCTCTTGGGACCTCTTTTCAGAACGTCTCACACATCCAAGTCTCTGAGTCTGACATCGGCTTCCTTATTTCCCACTGCTAACATCCATTGGCTGTATCTACTCATCCAAATGATTTTCAACCACAATGGTTCTCTATAGCACCCTAGAAAAATTAAGAATGCATAGAGGAATAGTGATAACTCGGATGTCCCTAAATACACCTCGCTTGGAGGTCCAAGCCCTGAATCACTGTTCGTATTGTATTCATCAAGTACTTAGAAAGGTCGATATGCCTTGATGAATACTTAGCTACCATAATGTCTTCCTACCAAACTTGTAGAAGATCTTGGGCACATATAGACCTTAGATTTTATGGCGATATTCCTTTATCTGAGAAAGTTTCTCAAGATCTGACCACAGAAGAGTCACCTCATCGTAAGATTGGGTAATCTAAACCTCACCATCGCCTGATAAACCACATAGAAGACTCACTAATAGGATCTACATATGATCTAATGGTGTCCTAACTAGGCAGAAAACTCAATCACCACTTCAAGCCAGTCCTTAGACACTTGTGAGTCGAGCTCGCCTCAGAACCTGAGGGGTCTCTATCACTGAAACTCGTGAAGTTCACTCAGCCCACACATATCATCCATTGGTACTACAAGTAACATCACATGTGGTGGTATAGATGGTACACCACCCGGTGGTGCTGTATCTGGTATGAACCCCTGTACCCATCTCGTCACCCTACAGATCATACTCATGATCATGCTGTGGAATCCCGGATGCCTGTCTACATGGAAGAATATTGAAACAAAACATTATGTACCATGATCAATAGAGAATACCTAGTGAGATGACTTAATAAGGACATGGAAAACTCAAACCATTCCTATAAGATGCATGTACCATTATTTTTTCTCCCTTCAACTAGTGTTTTCATGTACAGAGTCAAAAATCAGAACTCAGGGTCTTGGTGTATGGCTACGTCGGCCATCGTACTAAATTTGGATTCCCTGACCTGAAATTCGAACTCAAAACACTTAAAACTATTTCCCCAAACCAAACTCATAGACTCTAGGTTCTTAAGGTAGAACAAACCTCCTATGATACCACTCTATCACGACCCGTCTCTCAGGGTCCTTGCTGTGACTACCCCAATCCCACCTTCCATAGGCCGGGGGCTGGCGACTAGTGCTGAGTAGGTATAAGCCAAACAAATGGGAGGCATTTTCCTAAGTACCTACACACACACACACACTACTCCAAGCCACAAATATTGGAAGGTGAATACACTAAGTAAACAAATAAAAGGTATGATAGTAGAAAACTTAAGGTAAACAGGGCCAGAATACAAGACCAACTAAAATAGAAAATTAAAAGTACAAGTCTCTAGAACTCCTCTACAGAAAACCCTACATGAAGGGTAGGTAAAAAAATAGTTGTCTGAAGTCACAAAATCACGTCTCATTTGTTGGGTCACTCTAAGCACCAACTAGCCATGGTCCACCATGGGATCCATCAAATCATCGATCGTCTGCACAAGACACGACATATGCAGATGAAGCCCGTGCAGGGATGAGTAAAACAATAATCAGTAGGGACCCCAAACCACGAAGGTATACCACAAAGAAATACAAAAATCAGACTAACAAAGAGGTACACAAAGTGTAGCCTCTAAGAAGTATAGTCAAGAGAGTCACTAGAGTCATCTCACATAGGTATAACCTAAAGTATAGAAAGCAAGACTATTGGTCGTAATGCTGAAAATATTTTACTGTTGAGGGACTCATCCCTGATGAGTCACTGAGGTCTGATGGGTCATTGAGGTCTGCTCGTCACTTAGGTATATTGGGCCACTGAGGTATGAACATCACTAAGGTCTACTAGACCATTGAGGTCTGCTCGTCACTGAGGTATGTTGGTCCACTAAGGTCCGCACGTCATTGAGGTCTGTTGGGCCACTGAGGTCCGCTCGTCACTTAGGTCTACTGGGCCACTGAGGTCCACATGTCATTGAGGTCTACTGGGCCAATGAGGTCCAATTATCATTGAGTTCAACTGGTCCACTCAGGTTCACACATCGCTGAGGTCTACTGGGCCACTGAGGTCTTCTCATCACTAAGGTCTGCTAGGACATTGAGGTCCACACGTCATTAAGGTCTACTGGGCCATTGAGGTCTGATCACCACTAAGGCCTGCTGGACCACCGAGGTCCACACATCACTGAGGTATTCTTGGCCACTGAGGTCTGCATGTCACTCAGGTATGCTGGTCCACTGAGGTCTGCTCGTCACACAGGTCTGCTGGGCCACTGAGGTCCGCACGTCATTGAGGTCTGCTAGGCCATTGAGGTCCACTCGTCACTGAGGTATTCTAAGACACTGAGGCCTGCACTTCACTGATGTCTACTGGGCCACTAAGTTCTACTCATCACTAAGGTATGCTAGGCCACTGATTTCCACACATCACTTCCATCTCATCACAACCAGCCATAGGATTGTCGCTCGTAGCGCACTTGATTCTCGGATAATCTAGTCCTCAAGCCATCGATCATATTTAAACTTCCATGAAAACTAACTTGGAGTATATCAAAAGGACCATATCATCACGGGGGTCCCAACACCACAAAAGGCTCATCAACCGGATGAATGATTTGGAAGTTATGAGTCTTTTAGTGAAAATGGGCCGGTCGAGTTAGGGCCCTGTCTGACCCAGTCGGGCTGACTCGACCTGAACTGACCTGAATCGGTTTGGTCGACCCGACTTAACCCTATCAGTTTTGGGCTAACCCAGTCTGGTCTAGCCTAAGGTACAAGGCCATTGGGATGAGGGTCCAGCGCGTCGGGCCACCCAGCAGCCTGATCCCCTTCCTTTGGCTTGGCCTGCACTGGCGAGCTAGTTTCTATCCAGTCGGGCCACCTAGCGGTCCGATTCCCCCTCTGGTCCGGACCATGCTAGTGGGCTGGTTTGGTCCTGCTTGGACATAGTAGGCACCGTGTCCACTCCGTGTCATGCGGCCGACCACCTCCCTGCACACGGTCTGCTAACTTGGTGCTGTCACCCCGCCACGACTCTGTCGTGATCCTCCTTGACCACTGCCGTGTGATGCCACCACGCAATGCCGCCACACACCGTCACCACCGCGCGCTACCGGACTTTGAGCCGATAGCCCTCCTGGCCGTAGCCTTTTGTTACTACCATGGCCTGCCTGGCCACGACTCTGGTGTTTGTTCACCCGGCACCGCCATCACCCTTGGCCTCATGCCTGGGTTGATCCACCGCTGCAGTCTTTCTTGGACCATAATTATCGTCACGTCACAAAGAATGGAAGAAAAATGTGGAGTAGAAGGACGCACAAGGAACACACGAAGGATGAATCACAACCTTTGTTCGTGTCAGCTTGATTCGTCCTTGTTAGGAGTTTATTAAAGGATATATAAATGTGAATCCAAATTCCCATAACTACCCGCATGAAAAATCCCATCCCTACATAGATGATCGAACCGCGAGTCAATTTGTTAGTGAATTGACCCACATTCTTCATTTAGAAAGGAAGAACAAGGAAAAGGTAAACACTTAGAAATAAACCCCTACCGGGGTTTGGATTGATCACTGATGAAGGGTGAATCTTGCATTCATCATTTGTCAATCCACCGACGTCTGATCTGAATCTGTTCATTGATCATTTGTCGTTTTTCGTCTGTCTCTACTCGTTGTTCACCATCAAATTTCCTCCAAGGCTTTAGAGCAAACATCAGGATCCCCCCGATCCTATATCTCTGTTAATCAAGTTAATAGAGGAAACACATTTCAACATTTGTGTTATGTTGAGTTTCTACATCATTATGCTGTTTGATTTATGAAATTAAATAGTTTCCTCATTACTTTTTTGCAACATTTTTTTTTGAATAAAATAAAACTTTTTAAGTTTATTTTATTTTTTCCTTGAAATGCCAAAAAATTAACTTTTACCCTCGACCCATGTTGGTCGAGGTTAGGCCCTACCTAAGGAAATCAAACCCTCACGAGCTCAATGGTACTCTCAGATTTCCAATCCGAGTTACCGTTTACAAGTTATCATAAATAAAATAATCTTTATTTAATTATTTTATTTATGGTCATGTCCCAAAAACTACTTTCCACAGTTGGATTGTGCCGGCCAATGTTTGGCTCCTCCTAAGGAAAGAACACCCTTAAAATCTCGATGGTGGTCTCATATTTCCAATCCATGTCACCGTTTGTGAGTGATAAGGATTTGAAAAATAAAATAATTTTATTTACAATTATGCCATTTTTGGGTTTTCTCACTAGAGGCCCGTGCTGACTAAAATTAAGTCGCACTTAAGGTAAACTCACCATCCTAAACACAATGGTGACCTCAAATTTCTAATCCAGGCACCCATTTAAGATTTATTCCATTTTTGTTTGAAAAACACTCACACACACTATTTAATACTTAACATTTTTGACGAACCATTCCGGGCACACTGGGCCTCAGAATTGCACGCCGTCTCAGCGCATGTCCTTGGAATTTTCCTATATTTTTTCTAAAAATAAAACCAAGAATATCTGATTCATTAAAAAATTAGTGATAAATTAATATAGGGGGAGTATAAGACCAAGGAATTATTATGGAAGGTGATACATACCTTGAATCAGTGTTTGAATCCCAAAAAACACCTCTTTGGTGATGCTTAGAAAAGGGAGGTAAGGGGAGGATCTCACCTCTAGTCTGTGTATGTGAGGGGAAGAGAAAGGGAGGGGATTGGTAAAATACTAAATTAGAAAATGATAAAAACACCATTATAATGTGAATATTGGTATCTGCATGGTCTAGATGTTTGATTTTACAAACCATGTTCCAATAGTGTGGGTGGTTTTGTCTCTAATCCTTCCACCATGCATGGTTTGGTCACAAAGTTTACCAAACTATGCACCAAACATGTGGGTCACTCTATTATCCACTGAGAAAATATCATGGTCTCCTCTTAAAAGTTCACACTAATTGACGTTATCCAAGATAATTTTTTTTCAAAAAACCTATTCTATATAGAAAAAGAACTGAGAATTCTCTCAACATTAGGATGTTGTATGGTTTAACCTAAACCATGTTCCCCAAAATGTGTTCCATGAGAAGAGCTCTCCAAAACATCAAAAACTTAACCCAAAGACTCCAAGAATCACCCAATTAAACTAACTAACTTCATAGACTCATCAAATATCTAAAAAAATATTTAAATGGTCTAAACTCTCAGAACTTGATTCCAAAACCCTGATTCAAAATATGGTCCATCCACCAAAAAAATCAAATTTCCTTGAATTCCAATATGGTCTATATAGATACAAGGCATTATAATACACCCATAATTTCTTCGCCATGTAATTGAGAGTCCTCCATGAATATATAATTTTTTAAACTATGATATCATCATCAAATACCCCCATTTATTTTTTCACTTTAATTCCCCTCATGTTACTATATATAAAGAGAAATAGGTGAATGAGGAGGGGATAAATTCCATTGATCTTTTAGTAAGAGAAGCAAGGCAAGGATTTTTATCTCAATCCAAACACCTAATTTGTAGCTCTAAAATTTATAAATATCATTAGGATTATTATCTATTTGGTATTACAATTTAATTTTTTTGGGGTAGCATGGGTTTCTTTCCATAATCTATAATTGATTTTTGGGGAATAAATAGAATTATATTTTCCACCATTTAACTTTTAACCAATATTTCTTTTCCTTTTACTTTAAACCTCTTCATCATTTATTTATGAGCTAGAATAAGAGTAATGTAATAAGTTGAAAATTTTCTAATTTATTTATACCTTCCACATAGATTATTTTCAATCTTTGGGTCATCCTTTTTTGAAAACCGCTCTTGAAATTTGATTTATTTATGTGGAATAACCGATTTGTAGTTGGAATTTTCACTTGCTTCATTTTCATCATCTATTTATACCCTTTCAATTATATATGCCATATTTTCAGGAACTCCTTCCCAACATACATGGTTTTTATGGAGTCTCCACGTGGATTATAAGCATTCATTCTGTTTCCTTTCTTGGGTAACTCCTTTACCTCATCATCAAGGATGTTTTCAACCACTAAAACAAACCATTTATCTCTATCTTGTATTTATTGTAACCTTAATTACAACTTGATCATTGTAAAACTCTTCTTAATGTATTTTTTTTCAATAGTTGATGAAATGGAATTTACTCCCACAATATAATAATTTTACATTTGTTTTTAAATATTTGGATTCATTATGTTCAATCCTATTGTGGGTGATATTTGTATTCCATTCCATTGAATTTCCTATTAAGAATGGCTCTACATTTTTCTTTTCGTTCTTATCTATTTTTAGTGATATTTTGTTTAAAATATAATTTGATTTCTATTGGACCTGTTCATTCCAACACTCATCATAATAGCGACTAAAAATGTTATAAAAATCACAAAAATTAATCTCATCTTGGATAATTACTTGTAATATGGTCACCACTTCTTCAGTGTGGTTCCCCCCACAAACTTATCTCATCATTATCCATACAAAACATAATATTTATTTTTATAGAGTCTATAGGATTATAGTTTTTGAGATTATATATTCCTTAGGGAAAGGGAATACAATGAAAGATTCTATAATAAATTGAATTTTTATTGATATGAATCAGGAGTAGAGTTAGGTATACAAGGTGATTGATTAATTAGAAACTACGAATCTTAGTTTGGGAGAAGTGGATGGTGATTCCTATCATTATAAAATGACAATTAACTCTTCCTTTGTTAAGTGAGTGATGGATTCTCCGCACGGGGATCGATAAAAAGGAGTTTGGAGTGATTTTATTTTTAATGATAATATTCCATATGGTTGGTATGAACATGGGAATCACCAGGTAATCTTCCTAGATATATTATATTTTCCTCCAAATATGTGTGAGATGGTTTTTCATGAGTTGAATGGTTCACATGTAGTGGTGAATCTGAATATTTATAAAATTTATTATGTTATGAATATTATTTTTTATAATAATGGGATGTAGAGACTAATAAATGAGTTTTTAAAAATATTTCTTAACTATCAGTGGGTTACGGTTAAAAATTATGTACCAGTTAGTCTATTACAAACACTAAGAATTAATAAGTGAAAATAAGAGGATGTTTCTATGGATTTAGTGGCTAGTTTATCTCATGCACCTAGAGGATATAATGTTATTTGTGTTGTTTTATATTGGATGTCAAATTCCACACATTAATTTCTAATTAAAAAGAAAATTTCAGTGGAAATTTTAACAAATCTCTGTATGGTGAAAGTGATAAAGTTGCGTGGTGTTCCTCAGATGGTCATATTTGACTGTGATTCTTGATTTTATTCTCAAATTTTGATAAGATTATAGTGCAATTTTTACACCCAATTATTTCTTACCATAATATTACATCCTCAGATATATGTTCAAATATAGAGAATGATTAAAATAATAAAGTATATATTGATGTATTTTTTTTGGATTTTGTTGGATCTTTGGTATATTATATGCATTCTATAGATTACTAATATAATAAAAATTATCATCAATTAATCAATGTGGAACCATATGATCCATTTCATGGCTGACCTTTTCAATCAATGTTATATTGGTTAAACATCAGAAAGTTAGATATTATTGGACTTGAATTAATGTAGTATTTGATAGAGTGAGTTCTGATGATTTGAATTTATATGTGAACTACTCAGAGTAGTAAAAAAAGATATTGACTTAGGAGGATAATATTATAGTTTTTTTATTATCATGTCATTCTAATGGTTTCTCATTAACATGGAAAATAAAGGTTTTAATGATGTGGAAAACATTCAGAAAGGTTTATTAGAACTTTCCTATTATTGAATTATAATAGATAAGTGTATTATCATATGGATATTCCTTCTTAGTTGAGTTTAATTCATGATATATACAATGATTCATTTCTTAAGAAGAATGTTCATGATCCCTTTAATGTGATTGATTGGGGAGATGATGATTTAGAATAATATGTAACTTTTGTGGAACATCCTTTTGAGATACCTGATTATAGTGTGAATGTTTTGTGAAACATCCTTTAAGTCGGTATTCTATTTATTGATATATTTATTTGAGTTCTTTGAGTACTTATGTTCCTCATGAAATGGATCGTCATGAACAAATAAAAAATAATAACAAAGAATGAATCAGAGAAAAAGGATCGAGGGAAAAAATTGGACAAAAATTGGAGATCGATTAAGGTAGGTAACTAGACCATCACTATTTTTCTCTCTTTATAAAAATCATTCCTTTATTATTTTTAATGGTATAATAGTCAAAATAATATAATGAATTATAAATCTATATTTGAAGTATAGGAATTCATTGTTTTAAAATGTTTGGGATGTTATTATTATATGAACTTGTAAATCTCTATAATTTTCATATTTCAGTTGATATTAATTAGATTTTTTTGGTAAAAGAGTTTTTAATTATGGTTCAGAGGTTTGGTTTATAGGGTGTTTGAATTTGATCTTGAGAATCAAAACATTTGAACACTTTGATAAGTGTATCAGTGTGAATGGGTTTAGAGGTTTGAATTTTGGTTGGACCATAAGGTCATTATCTCAATTTCCTCTTCTCCTTTTATGATCTTAGATGGTAGAAAAATATGATTCAGATTATTTTGGTATTGAGAGTGATATGACTCAGCTAATAGTTTTTAAGAGTGATGTGACTTGTACACTGATTTTGAAGAGTAAGACAACTCAACTAATGATTTCCATGAGTGATGTGACTTGGAAGTTTGTTTTGTATGTTTTGTTTCAATGAGTATTATTGTTCTAGAATGTGTAATTTAGATGATGGTTTCTAGTAGTATAGGATATGTATTTAGTTTTAAATTTTTTATATATAAGGTTGATTATATTTACTAATGGTGATTTAATTATGGTTAATTCTTAAGATATTTGATGATAGACCTAATGGATTTGGTTGTGGTTATAGTTAAATTTGGATATGGATATAAATGTTGGGTTATATTGTGGGTAGTGTAAAAAATATAGATAGTTATCTATAGTGTTTTTGGTTATTTATCAATGTTGTAACACCCTATGTCACTTTTACTATTTAAATAATAAATTAATTTTGGGATAATTTTAAATTTTTCTGTTTCTGGGCCTTAAGTTTTAATTTTTAAGGGTTTTTTCTTCTTTTCACATCACCACATATGTAAAGAGAACTAGGAGGCTAACTCTTACATAGTGTGTGGGTGACCAGTCATGAACCAACCCAAGTCAACCCCGAACCGGTCACCCGAGCTGATTTATGGCAAGGACATAAGGGCTTTCCTGATCCCCATGGGATGGGAACTAGTTCTAGACATCAATATAGTGAAAAATTTCTCCAAATAATAATGAATAAACTTAAAAGTGGAAAGGTAAAAGAAACAACCAAATATATATATATATATATATAAATATATGAAATGAACATCTTTTAACCAAAAATAGAAATACAATAACTGAACAAAAAAACCCAACAGAACCTGACTATAAAGATTTCATCTCCATGTGACCTTCAGGGTCACTCTCCACTACCAAGAACAACTATCTCCCATGGAGATCGATACCAATATGAACCTGCAACACAAGCTAAAAACAAGAAGTACTATATGCGTGACTATTAAAACTCAATAGGCATGTCCTAATAATCTATTCACATTGCTCTTACATTAAAATAAAAGAAACATAAACTTCAAGATTGAAATATAATAAAAAAAGTAATCTATTTCACACATTTTCTACTTTAAAAAAAATCATAGTCCATTTCCCCTTTTCCATTAAAAGCCACACTTTATTACTAAGGAGGAACCACATGAGTTTTTAAGGGGAAATGTGACATTCCATTTAATAGAGAGAGAGGGAGAGTAAAACATTTCCAAAATATTTTTCATAAACACATAAAAACATTACACCATTTTTGGCATAAATCCACACTACTCAAGAAGTAAACAAAAAAATTATACAACAAGGGAAATGGAAATAGGCATGTAGAGTAACCAACCTACAATGTATCACAAACATTCACTGCAAGTAACTAAGTGCCAATAGAAATGGGTGAAACCTAGGATCTCACGAATAATACATAACATACTATACATGTTGACTCATCCAAAAAAGAATGCCTCACATGATGACATCAATAATTCCCATATTCCCAGCCACACCCTACCTGGTATAGACTAAGAGTTACAATCCCATAACAATAATAAAAAAACATATCCCCCTTCTATGGGCCACTAGCTAGTGCGTAATATAACTAGTTCATCAATTGTTCTAAAAAAATTCACCCAATATTCTAGGTTCCCAAGTTAAGATGTATAAATAATTGGGTGAGCCAACTGATTCCAACCAAGCATCAAATCACATGCACACACATATATTAACTCAAAAAATAGGCATCACCCACGTCACCCTAATGATCAATCTCTTTCCATTCAATTAAAAAAATAACCAAGTAGTCCACACTAAGTATATTCCATTCAATAAAAATTAAATGGGTCACAAGGATTCCACAGAGAGGACATCCCACCCATTCAATATTTATATAAACAAGGCAATATGATTTTCCAATGAGTTTCTTCATAATAAACACTTCATCACTTTCACTAAGGTTCCAAACATGCCTCAAGATATTTTCACAAAACTAAAAACCATTTCATAAAATTATATTTTTAGAAAACATATCTCATTTTCATTTCAAGCCATTTTCATTAAAATTCCCAAGAGTTCATTAACCACTACCACATTCCAAACCGATTTCTAAGTGTCAATACACATTTCCTTAAAATGAAAAAACAGTATGAAAACACATTCAAGGTACCCAAATCATTATTTCACATGTCATAAATATATTTACCAATCCATTCTATGCTTAAAATATTACAAAACACTCAAAAAGTTCAATGGTCCATTTTATCAAACACATGGTGTGTGACATTTTACAAAACACAATCGTTTATCACATAATAAGGTATAAATCACCAATTTTCATGCCAAAAAATTAATCCAAAGATCAAAAAATACTATTTAACATATAAGAGAGGTGAATAAAACAATAATATAATTAATATTAAATTATAAATTCAAGTGAAAAGGGAAACCTACCTCAAATCCATGGTGCATCAACAACGCACCCCTGAAATCACACCGCGAGGGTTCTAATAGCCTAGATATAAAAAAGGAACCCTAAACACACAAAAATACCAATATAAATCAAGGTAAATACATAACCTAGATCTAAATGACCTAGTAAGAAGAATATATCAAGAGGAAATGGAAGAAATAGAAAGATAGAGAAGAGAGAAGAAGGTTTACCTTGAAGATCTAGCCCAAAACCATAAATAAATCTTAGATCTACACCATAGGATATGGGTGGAGGCTTGGAGAATAAGGGGAGAGGCCCCTTAGGGTGTCATTAACTAATGTAAGGAGAGGGGAGTCATTTTGAGTTAAAAATACCAATATGGAAAAGTTGGAATTTCAAAAAATTTAGATATGGGAAACTCACACAGTTTGGCCACACGATTTACCAAACTGTACACCAACCGTGTAACCCTCACTGGACACACCTGTGAACTTACATGGTTTGGCAGTATAATTTACAAACCGTGCACTAACCATTCCAAAATCCACTATCCTAAAATGTCAAATAGGTGCACGGTTTCCTGGGAAAGGGAACCCAGTTTGACAAACCGTGCGCTAACAGTGCACCTCAAGCTGTCATGCCCAAAACTTTTATTTTTCTATCAAGAACTCTCAATAAAACTAATAAATGAACTTTTTTCCATGTCTAGACAAAATAATATCTAAAAATAAAACCACGGAATACCCTAAACTCAAGAGGAAACCCAAGATCAAGTATGAACCAAATCAAAGATCAAAAATAAAATTTACGGGTGTGAGAATTATCCCCTCCATTAACACATTCAACCCCCAAAAATCCACAACAATTTCTAGTTGATTGATCAATGACTAAGGATTTAAAATTTTCATAATACACCCTCTTCAAATCAAAACATACCAACACAAACAAATGTAACTTATGCCACCTACTCAAAACATAACAACAAACCAAAACAACTTCTTGAAAAGCGATGGGAAAACTCAAGATATAAATTTCACACCCATTCTTCGAACAGAACTATTGGGTACACTTAAAAAACCCATCATCCACCCAAATTGAAATAGAATTAAAAACTATATAACTTTAAAAAAATTATCCACTGCTAAACCATCACCAGAAACCAAAACATACATTTGATTGGGGGAGGCCCGAACGGACTCACCACCATTTGAAACAACCAAGCACAGATTCATCACAAGAGATTTTTAAACAATACCTATAGAGGGTATCTCCACCATTAATAACCAAAAATATTAATAAAAATAAAAATATTTCACACCAATCACAAATCCCCACCACAAGGGGAAGGGAGGGTAGGGGGCCTAATGAAAGGAACACTGATCCAAATACCAACTAACACACAACCTATCCTATCAGGATAGACACAAACCAAATCCATGACCAATTCACATGGGAGGTCCATGAAATGAAAACTAATTAGAAAATTGCATCCAAGAAGGTACAATCATAGGAATTGCATGAGGGATAAATCCACCATGGCCATTGAAACAAGAGAGAGGTCATAGTGAAAGAGAAACCATGATAGGAACATAAAAACTACCTCACCCCAATGGTGGAATCATGAGATTATCCAAACTCCCCACACCTTTAGGATTCCTGACTATTCTCTAACTTCACACTAAGGCATTTGGCTAGAGTCATGGTGTTTGAATCATCCACTACGTCACAGTCACGAGCTACTAAACCCTAACTAGGACTTCTTTTGGTGACACAAGTATCCACATAGCACCCTAGGTAGAAATAGAGGATTATATCACTATGAAACTCACTTGATTTAAAAATTCACCCTCATTGAAATAGGGATTTATAAGATGCACACATTGAATACACCACCACCTTAAACAGAAGAATTTTTAGGATTCCTAAAAAGGAACATACACTTTCATTGAAACAGATGTTCTTAGGAGATTCACAACATCCCATTTTAATTACAAAAAAGGAACACCAACAAGAACAACCAACACAATAGAAAGAATCATCATAACATGATGACACTTTAAATTGATCCCAAATATCTCTCCAGTCCAGAAAATGGGTTGGGGTATACTTTTAAGAGGTGGGTTTAACTTTCAAAACTCAAGAATGAAATCCTTAGGTTGATCAATTGGAAATCTTGTTAACAGATAATCACCCATAGTTGCACTACTAATATTCATTGAATCTCTATTTGGGAAAACACTAGGTAATAAGATATCCAATAGCTCTATAAAGACTATCTCACTAACCAAACTCACCTTGAATATATTCCAACACAAAGGGAAACCATCTCAAAGATTCCCCAAAACATTTCTAGAAGCCCCATAAATAACGCTTCAAGTCCAAAATACCAAGAATATTTCAACTCAGGATACAACATGAGAATTGATTCCAAATCACGATAAATCACAACAAATAAACAATGCTTCTGAAACATATAAAAATAATCCACAAAACCATTATCTAACAAAAATACCATAATTTTATACTTCAAAACACTTTTGAAAATAAAAAAACTTGGGATTTCACACTCACAAATTATATTCCATAGAGTCTCACTCACATGAACATTTTCGCACCAATCTGGGCACATATCAACTCATTCTATACTAGTCACTCATCAACCATGCCAATCTCAGGTACTCGTTTCCCACATCATCCTCCAACTAGTTCCTATACCTATCCATGCATGTGATCACTCATGGAACACACGAAAGGTAAAAAAACATTCTCATTTTACAAAACAAATCATTTAGCCCAATTCAATAATTCATAAAACCTTTCATAGGATCACTAACTACCAAGTTAAAAACCATTTTCATATTTTGTGTTTCAATCTATTTCATTATGTTCAAAAATAAAATCTCATGAATTTCAATCCAAAAATTCAATTTGTTTCATTCAAAACATTTTCTAGTAGCTCAAAAAATATCATTCCATCAAAACACATTTGATTAAAAAAACATTTCTTCTTAGTTGAAACAAGTTTCAAAAAACAAATTTTAAAACAAATTTCATTTTTTGAATCAACTAACTTTGATAAACCCTAGGTTTTGAATATAGAATTACAATCTTGATAAACTCATTCCCCTTTACTTAAAAACCAGTTTATAGGAATCCATTTTATAATTCATTCTTCAAAACTATTATGAAAATTTCATTTCACATATTTCCAAAACAAAACAATTTCCATTTCAAAATCCATTTTTCAAACTTCCAAAGAAAGAGTTCCCATTTTTTTTCAAAATTGCAAATAACTCAAAGAAACTCATGAATGGAAACTATTTTCAATGGGTGACTTGTCCATATGGTTGGAAACCATATTATAGACACACCAACATTTAAGAGGGTATTCTTGGACCATATAATCAGATCAGTATGGCTTTCTAGGCCTTGAGATCTCATAGAGACCACTAACCCAACTCACTTTTCGTATCCCAAACACCAAACAAACCACAAGAACCAAAGAGCCTATATAAAACTAGAATTCCCATGGAAACCCAAGGATTGGTATAGAAAGTGTTTTATAGACACTCCCTCATACCTACACCTAGAGGTTTTGAAAATACTACTCTATCTACTTGGATATCCCAAAATAACATAGGTCTCTCTAAAATCTTGGTCCTCCAAATACTGACATACTCTGATAACATTTTGTCATGAACCAACCTGGGTTGACCTCAAACCGTTCACCCAATTCGATTCCTAGAAAGGCCAAAAGGGAATTACCAATCCCCATTTGATAGAAACTAGTTCCAAGAATCAATAGAGTGAACAAAGGAAATGATTTCGTCTAATATAAATGTATAAAATGAACAATGGAAAGATAAAAAAATCAGCCTAGTATCAAAATAAAAATATCTGAACTGAAAATATTTTACAAAAAACTAGAAATACAACAACTGAACAACAAAACCAAATATAACTTGACTATAAAGATGACATATCAATGTGAACCTAAGGTCCACTCTACACTACTAAGAAAAACCATCACCCACAGCGATCGATACCAAGATGAACCTGTAACACAAGCTAAAAAATAGAAGAACTAAAGGTGTCATTATTAAAACTCAGTAGGTGTGCTTGAATAATATATTCTCAATTCACTTCCTTTAAAATAAAAGAAACATAAAATTTGAGTTTTAAATACAATAAACAAATTAATCTCTTTCACACTTTTTCAAGGAGTAATCACATGAATTTTTAAGGAGAAAGATGATGTTCCATTTATTAGGGAGAGAGGGAGAGTAAAACATTTCCAATACCATTTTTATAATCCTATGAAAATATTACACCATTTATAGAATAAATCCACACTACTCAAGAAGTAAATACAACAATTATACAATAAGGGAAATGAAAATGACCATGTAGAGTTACCAACCAAAAATGTATCACAAAAATTCACTACAAGAAACTAAGTGCTAACAGATATGGGTGAAACCTAGGATATCATGAATAATCTAGAACATACTATAAATGTAGAATCATCCAAAAAAGCATGAATAATCTAACTAGTCCAATAATCATTCTCAGAAAATCCACTCACTATGCTAGGTTCCCATGTCAAGATGTAGAAAGAAGTGGGTGATCCAACTGATGCCAAATGAGAATCAAATCAAATTCACACATATATTAACTCAAAAAATAGACATCACTTGATTCAACCCAAGGATCAATATTCTTCCATTCAATTAATAGATCACAAAGGATTCCACACTGAGGATCTCCTATTCCATACAAAGTAAATGGGTCACAAGGATTCCATAGTGAGGACATCCCACCCATTCAATATTTATATAAACAAGTCAAGATGACTGTCTAAGGAGGGTATTCATAATAAACACTTCATTACTTTCACCAAGGGCCCAAATGGACCTCAATATCTTTTAAAAAAACCAAAATTTATCAAATAACCAAATAAACTTTTTAAAAGGGGTGTAAACACACCATTTACCATTTCAAAACCATTGCATAAAATTCACTTTATAGAAAACATTCCACATTTTGAAGTCAATACATTTTCATTAAAATTCCCAATGGTCCATTAACCACCACCACATGCCAAAAAAATTTTAGAGAGTCAATACGCATTTCCTTAAAATCCAAAACCACATTGAAAACACATTAAAGGGACCCAAATCATCATTTCACGTGCCATAAATATATTTACCAAGACATTCCATGCTTAAAATATTACAAAACACTCACAAAGACCAACATGAAATTCTATCAAAAACATCGTGTGCAAAATTTTACAAAACAATACCATTTCTCACATAAAAAGTTATAAATCACCACTTTATACATCCAAATAGTAATAAAAAGATCACGAAACACTTTTTAGAAAATAAGGGAGGTGAAAAAAGCTAGAAAATAATGAATCTTAAACTATAATGGAAAGTTAAAAGGGAAACCTACCTCAAATCCATGGAACATCAATAATACACACTAGAAGTTACACTGTGAGGATTACAAGATCCAACATCTAAGAATAAGTTCCCTAAAAAAATAAAACCTTCAACATAAATCTAAGTAAATACAAACCCTAGATCAAAATGACCTAGTAAGAAGATGAATTCAAGAGGAAAGGGAATAAATAGGAAGAGGGAGAAGATAAGAGAGGGTTTACCTTGAATATCTAGCCCAAAACCCTGAAGAAATATTATATATACACCATATAAGAGAGGTGGAGTCTTGGATAACAAAGGAAGATGCCCATTAGGGTTAAAAAAACTAAATGTAGGAGAGGGGAGGATTTTTGGGTTAAAAATCCTGATAGAAAAAAGTTGGAATTTCAAGATTTTTGTTTGATCTGGGAAACTGGCATGGTTTGGTTGCACAGTTTACCAAAATGTGCACCAACTATTCTCCCCTTACTGGAAACACCTGGGCACATGCATGGTTTGGCCACACGGTTTCCAAACCATACCCCAATCATGCCAAATGCCACTGTCCCAAAAATGTCACTTGGCTGCATAGTTTTCTGGGCATGGGTGCACGGTTTGAAAAACCATGCGCCAACCGTGTACCACATTATTTCAAGCCCAAAAAATTTATTTTTCATCAAAAAATATCAATAAAACTAAAAAATGAACTCATGAACATTTCTAGAAAAAATTATAGCTCAAAATAAAACCATGGAACACCTAGAACTTAAGAGGAAAACCAAGACCAAGAATGAACTAGATCAAAGATCAAAAATAAAATTTTTGGGTGTGAAATGACCTTTACACAATTTCTTTTTATTTGAATTGTTTGTGTGAACAGTTTAGTTTAAATTGTTTGATAACCCTTAAAAAAGAGGATTTTAAATTCAATTTTGAATGTATTTGGTTAGTGAACATGAATATCACATGGTTTGAGATGAACTATGTGAGTCTTATGAGTATCCATGAATGATTCATTTTATATAGGGGTCATTTCATATATCTCCCATCTGGTTGGTGCACAGTTTTTTAAAATGTGTGGCTAAACCATGCGATTTTCCCAATTTTTAAAATTTTTTAGATTCAAGGTTTTACATTATGATTTTAAAGGATTTAATCCTCCTCTTACAATTTATTATAATTCAACCAAGCCTTAGCACAAGATAGGGGATCCTCTCCTTACCCCTTTAATTTTTTGTTCCTCCATATTCAATATCAATTGTTTTCTCAAGATAAATACCTCCTTCTTTTTTATTTATTTACTCATCTTCATCTATACCTTTCTCTCTCAGTTTCATTCCCAACTTCAAATAATATGGAATTATATGATTGGATTTAGGGTTTGGGATAGAATAATGTTGGTGGTTTTGGTTTCTAGGGATTATAGAGGGTGTCTCTTGGCTTGTATGGGCATTCACCATCAAAGGTGTTGTGTTCTAGCTTGTCATGGCTCGATTACACCATGTTTGAGGTAGGTGTTTTTGTTGTCTTTATTTAAATTGAATTTCATTAGATGATTATTAATTTAATTTTTTTTTGTCCACTAAATTCTAAGAATGTATGTTAATCATCTGAAACCTTTTAGGATTTTTAGAGTGAGTATCCATTTTGAAAAAATGGAATTAAATAATTTTCATGGGGTCTTCCAATTTTTAAATGGGTTTTGAATTATAAGTGGTTTGTGAAATATTTCAATGGTTTATTGTAAATATAATTTATTTTCTAATGGTATTTAACCCCATTTGGGTCTTATGTTGGGTGAAGGTAAATGTGTTGGTTTTTAAAGAGGTTTTCAAGTAAAAAATGGGTTTATATTTTAAATGGTTTGAATATGGTTTCTAAAGGGTTTGGGTTTTAAATAAAGTCTTGAAGTTGAATTTTTGAAAGGGGTTTAAATGTATTGGCATATTGAACTAGAATTTTGGTATGTATTGTTTGGAACTGTCAAGTTATTTTCATTGTGTGTGAGTGAGACACGGAAATATACCCCTAGTTCTTGTATCATAAACCATAATGGGGTTGATTGTTATTATTTTAATCAAGGATGATTTAAGTAGGGAATTTTCTTATAACAGAATTGGAGGTCATGGGATATTTATTTTAAATTTTATTTATTCATGATTTATGTGCTCATTTTTTTGCATGTTATTGCTCACCTAGATTTTTTTGATGATAAACATAGGTAAATAATAGAAATTTTGGATGTGTGTTTTTTAAGACTTGTGTGTTGAAGTTGGATAGTTCCCTCAGATAGTTTCACCCCTTAAGGGTTTAGTATTGGTTGGTCCCCGAAAATTCTTGAGTGAAATCTCATATGCAATATCTTGTTAGGACACACATACAGTTATAGTGAATCCAAGAACTAGGCCCAATGTCCTTCATGTTGGAGCCTAGTGTGTTACCTATGATACAAGATATTGCTTGATAGTAGATTCAATTCCTTGTATCCCCTAGTTAAACTAATCTGTTTAGAAACAATTTTTTTATGTTTCTATATTTTCTTTTATTTCTTACGTGACATGGTTCTTTATTATTTACTTTTTTATTCATGTTCATTTTTTCCTTGTTTAAAAAAAATGTTTTTTCAAAATTCTTTGGGATGTGAATTTATAAAATGGGTTTGAAAAGTGTATTTTAAATGGATGTTCCCAAAGTAAATAAAAGGTTTTAAAGTGGTTTTTTCAATGTGTTTTTCCCATAAAGAGGAGTGGATGATTTTTGGAAAATGATCATGGAATGATATTTTTTTCATATGATAATTTTAGAAAACTATTTTACAAATTATATTTCAAACTAGGATAACTAAAACTCACATTAAAAGGAATTTCACAAACTCTTTGGTTAAATCCTACTAAACTTGTTTTCTTTCAAACCCTATTTAAACCATCATTGTATGTATATCTTATGGTTTCCTTTCAGATTACCTATCTATGTTTTATATCTGGTTGTGTTCCAGTTGATCAAGATGGTTAGATTGAGTTTTGGAGAGTAACTGAGGGGTCACATATAGATATTTTGATCTGGGTTAGTTTCTTTTTACATTGGGATATTCTTATATCATATATGATGGAAAAAAGTTCACGAGTTTATTTATCTATGTATGATATCTTGATCCTTATTCATATTATTTTATGTAATATTTTATTGGTTTACTCATGTGGCATACTCTATTTGGTTGTTTATTTATTTTTTGAAGCTTGTTTATGTGCATGGGTATTAAACTTATAGAGAGGTCATGTATGATTTTTGATCCCAATTCTCTGTTGTGGTTTTGATTCTTTAAGAAATAAATAATTCCTAAAGTGTATTCTATGATTCCCAGACACTATCTTACAACTTGTGTTGATTATGAATTATATTTAATCCCATTTTAGATTAGTTCAAGTTTTGGTTTAGTACAATCCCATGCCAGTTTGTTTCAAATGGTATCAGATCTTGGGTGATTGAAAAGGTTTCTAGGTTCTTGAAAACACCTTTTGTTATTTAGGGTTAGTTATTATAGTATGGGGAATATAAATTTCATTGATACTTGAGATATATCTCCTTAGTAGTTTCTTTATTTTCACATTTCATGTTGAAACTCGAGTCACCGTGGGTTTTTTGGGATTTAAGTCTTGATTTTTAGATTTCTTCTTAGTGAATTTGATGAATTTTTGTATGTTATGATGCTATTTAGATCCATGTTGTCAATATCAGTGATTTTGGATGTTAACATGAGTTTTTAAGGTGAAGGTGACGAACAAGCTAGAGTCCCGAGGCTAGCATGAATGATCCTGTAAATCATGTGGTTCCAATTTGAAATGGTTCTACAACCATTACAGATCAAATTGCACAGTTGTTGCATGGTTTACAAGAACGTGTGTCCAAACTGTGTGCAATTCTATTTCTCCTTTGAAATTTTTGTTTACCTCTCTTACTTTCTAGAATGATCCTAATGGAAATTACCATTGGTGTGAGGGTAAATAATGGAGTTTTATTATGGGATTTATGTTTTTGTATATGGGTTCTGGATGATGTTCATTATTTTTTATCAAGTTTATCACATAAGAACATATTTTTATATGTTGAAAAGTTTAGTTTTGGGGGTATAAATTGGTTTCATGAAGTATAATGTCTAATAAAATACAAGAGGGATTGAATTTTAGTTTTAAAAACAAAGTTAAAATTTTAAAAAACTTGAGGTATGGTTGGATTATGGGCCTGTTTTTCCCTGGATTGTGTTGTTTCATTGATTGAGTTTTGTATTGATGCCGATTTCGATGGTGTTTTTCGTGTTATGAGTATGCCGCCTAGAAAGCCTCCCAAAGTTTTCAATGAGTTATGCTCAGTTATCAGTTCCTTTTGTGTGTTGCTTGCCTACCGAGGTAGTCGAAGTCTGTTAGAGGTAGTTGTATAGTTCTAAAAGATAGTGTGTCTTCGGGTTATTGGGAACTCCCAGGGTAGTTAATGTTCGTACCACCCTAGAGTTATTTGAGGGTTCAGTTCTGGACTTGTAAATATGAAACGTCTCATCATCGTTGGAGTTTTGGGTGTGATTAACAGTGGTCGACTTCCGCGAAGGTTCCCCACCTAGAAAGGAGTGTGGGACGGTGAAACCTGTCTCCAAGAAACCATCCTCGTCAGACCGCTCTCTTGTGCGCCACCAGTATGGCCTGTCCGGACGTTCTAAGTCATCATGTTGCATTCCTTTGAAAACGTATGACCATCGTGATTTTTTGAATCATAGAATAAAAGGAGTTAGAGACCAGAAGATGAAAATGCCTGACTGTGAGGTAGGAGATGCTTCATCCATCAGGGCCCCTACCACAGGTCTTGGGGTGAAGCTCACGCACAGTCAAGAGTTGCCGAGGGGGTGTGGAGCCTCGGTCCGAGTAATGTTTTCATCTTTGGGAGGGATATATCCAAAGTTCCCTTGTTCTGTTCTTGTCATCGTTGTAAGCTCATCATAGTTGTGGTGACGTGATGAACTTGTTCTACCATAGTCTAAGCGGTCTTATCTATTCTCTGTGTGTTTTCAAATCGTTCGGTTTTCCTTGAAGGGTGTTGGGCCTACGAATGAACGGGTCATTCTAATTTTGATTTGGGTCTCAATTGTGTTCGTTAGGGGGACATTTGGTTTCATGAAATTAAAGGGAGGTGTTTTGGGGTCCTTTTTGAGTTTGGGATAGGAATTACCTAGTCTCTGATTGCAGTGAGGATTTCATTCGGTCAGTGTGTGGGGGGTTGAGTCGATTCCTTATCCTCGAGTTCTTGGGACGTTTTGTAGCAAGATTTCCATTTAAGTATCTGGGTGTTGTTCGGTCCATGTGGAGAAATTAACTGGGTTCAGTTTGGGAGTTTCCCGCGTTGGCCCCCCTTGGGGGTGGTGTGTTCAGGTTTCAAGGTTTTCATATTAGTGAATTCTCATGGTGGGGAGAACCCTCCCGTGTTCTCCCCTCAACCTCGGGCTTCATTTTTCTCTTGAATTGGTCGGGTGTGACCTGTTGAGAGTAAGGTCATCCCGGGATTCACAGTTTTCCCTCGGTTTTGTCTGGTCATGGACTCCAGTTTTGACAACTGATGGCTTGGTGACTTTCTGGGGGCAGAAAGTGTCTGTGGTGGGGAGAATTGTCACTCTCCGACCTCGTACTTCTATTTATTCTATTTTATTTTTACTATTTACTCGGTCCCGCATCTTTTGGACGAAGTATAGTTGGGTCCCTATTTGAAAATTTCCGAAGTTTGTTTTTTTGGTGGGTCTTGGGCTGGTTTATAGTCACCACACCGTTAGCAGCGACCGTGCATTCGGTCCTAGTGATTGCGTGGTGGCGCGATACTCCAAATAAACAAAAAATTAAATAATTAAATTTCACCTTAATTATCATTAAGTTTGTTCTTAATTTCCTTTGTTGTTACTAATATTTTTATTATCATTTTTCTATTAATATTATTACTAATATTATTATTGTAACATTGATATTATTATTATTATTACTCAAAATAAAATGGATAATAAATGATAATAATAATTATTTGTTTTATTATATTTATTATTATTATTATTATTATATTTTATTGTTGTTTTTTTCTTCCTCTTAACCCTAACCCTACCCGTGTCGCCCCCCCTTTCTTCCCCCCATCTTTTTTTTTCTGCTGCGTGCCGCTCCCTGCCCTGCTCACCCTCCGCTAGCCGACTCCGCCTCCACCTCCTCCCGCTCACCCCTCTCCCGTGCCGCCCGCATTCCCCCCTTTTTTTCATCTCCAGCCAGCGCAAGGCCAACTCCCCCTCTACTAGTCCTGCGTGACCGCGCCTTCCCTTTCCCCTTCCTATCCTATTGGTTCGGCGCACACCCCCACCCATGCAGTGCGCCTCTCTCCGGCCATCCCCAACTTCGGCGATCTTTTGCCCAGCCGCGCTACTCCTTGCCGGCGATCCCACCTTCATACGACCCCTCTCCAGCTGGCGCGACCTCCATTCGACCCGCAACTACGGCCTCCCTCCTCTCCATCCGACCCGCGACCACACCCTTCTCCTCTACGGGCGACCCGTGGCTTCACCTCCCCATCTCCGGGTGGCCGACCCTTTGCCGACGACCCTTCTTCCGGCCTGCTACCCCTGGCACGACCTCCTACCCAGCACGCCTCCCTTCTCTCAAGCCGGTGCGCAACCCTCCCTTCCAGCAACATCTCTCCCGTCTGGTAATCCCCCCCACCCTCTTCTATTTCTCCTTCGTTTATGTTTTGGGTTTAGCTCATTAACGGGTTTTCTCGGTAGATTTGGGGTTTTAGAACCCGCGTGATGAGTTTTCGGTGGTGCATCGACGCTGTGCCATAGTTTTGAGATAGAATCCCTTTGCATTGCCCATTTAAATTTATAAATACATTTATTGATTGCGTTTTTCACATCCCTTGAATATTAATTAGTTAGGTATGATTTTTTTAGAATAATTGTTTTGGGAGAAATGATGTGGTTTTATGGATAATTATTGTTTGGTGAAATTGTTTTGCTTGCCTGGTTATTTTAGCATATTCTATGATTGGTGAGTGTGATGCAAATGATACTTTGGGAAGGTTTCGATGTGTGCTTGGTTTTAATTTTGGTTTATGCGAGTCCCGAATACCTTTTTGGTTGTGCTTTAGTCCTTCTGCATTAATTGTTTTTGGGTGTTGTTTAATTGTTGTAGGGTGTTGCTCTGACGTGGCTGCAAATCCCCTCGCTGTGTTCACAAAGGGTGTCTCGGGTCACGTCGGACCACACTCTATCTGCCGCCGCCGAAGGCGAAGCGATTCAGATTGATTCATATTGTTTTCCTTTATTTGCGGGCACACCTTGTTTTACCGCATGTTTTGGGTTCGTTCCGTTTCGTCTGCACTGGTTTCAAGGCGGGTTTTACTCTGTTTATTATTTTGGATTATTTTAAGACAATATTTCTATGTTTTTAGATACTTGGTGTTGTTTCAGCGCATTGGAAAGGTTTTTATGTGATATTATGGTCGTCGGCAAGTGGTGCATGCTTTTGCGCAAGTTGGGACGTACCACATCGTCGTCGTAACCGAGCTGCAAGTCGAGGTAGGTCCCCCACTACACTTACCTTTAGATTTAGAATTTATTAATTACTTGATGTTTTATTAATTTTAATAAATTGGAAATAATATAATATAATTAATTTTTATATGATTATTTGGTGTGAAAAGATCCGTTTATTTTATACCGAACACTTGAAACATTTTCTTGACGATCAGACACCCTGTATTGAAAGAATGACCGTTTAGCCTTTAAACATAATTCAAGGAATTTCAAATGTACTTCTAGTTTTAAAGATATATGATTTCTTCTAAAAAAGGGTTTTGGGTTTTATCGAGAAATGAGGTTTTGTTTTAAAATTGGTGAAGGCCCATTTGGCACTTTAATAAAATAAATTATTTCAGAAAACCCACTTAGGGGTGATCTTTGGTGTGCGTTGATTGTGTGAGTTGTGTGTGATATTATGCATCATGACTGATTGATTTACACTGTGGATGCACCCCTTTTTATTGTATGTGTTGACATGGGAACCTGGCATATTGAGTGAATTTTCTGAGAACGATTGCTGCACTAGTTTAGAATACGCCCTGGCTAGTGGCCCCATAGCAGGGGAATAATAATTTATTGCTACTATGGGGATTGGGCCCCTCGGTTAGGCCATGTAGGGCTATGCTGGGCGTTAGGGCGTTATGACGTCATCGAGTTAGAGCATGCTTTCAGGATGAGTCACATGTATAGTACGTTCTGGATTGTTCACAATCTCCTAGGTTCGACCCATGTTTATTTTTGTGTTTATTTGTGTGTGGTGGACGGTTGAGAGTTCTAGTTCGGTTACTGGCCCCTGTGTGCCACTTTTTCCATTGCCCTTGGTGTGTGTTGTTTGTTACGTGTAGTTTCCTTTTTTGGATAATAACTAAAGTTTGGTTTTCTAATTATTCACAAAAATGTTTTAAAATGAAGTTCACTTGTTCCTTTCAAACATTAAGAATTGTTTTTAAATTATAAAGGGAAATGGACTGATACTTGTTTTAGAAATGAAAGTGTGTGTGTTTGAAAACCAATATCTTTTATATTTAGTTCAAACCTGGAATTAATAAATTTCTTTATTTGAAGGTAGTGCTTTGGGAATAGATATCGTGCTAGCCTACTGAGTTTTTATACTCACGCCTATAGTTATTTTCTATTTTTAGTGTTTGTGCAGGCTACAGCTTGGGTGCGTTCGCCTTGGGCGACGTTTGGTCGTGAGTTGGAGAGTGACCCGTGAAGTCACACGGAGATAGTGGTTGTCTCTTTCGGTTAGTTTTATTTTATTTTGTTCTTGTTTAGTTACATTGCATTGTTTATTTATTTTTCACTGGTTTGTTTTATTTCATATGCTTTGTTTATTTATTTGTTTTGGGCAAAATCGTTCCCACAACCTCTGTTGATGCCCGGACGCTTGTCGCCATCCCGGGAGGATCAGGAACGCCTCTCGGGCCATGTCGCGGGCCGACTCGGGTGACCGGTTCAGGGTCGACCTGGGTTGGTTCGTGACAAGCCCATATATATTATGTATAATTTTAAATAAACACCTAATATCTCTAAAAAACTCCAAAATAACTCAAAACATCTATAATCATCATTGTGAACTTTAATATATCTCAAGAAACTTCAGGAAACCACTAAATTATCATTAACCATATCAGAATGATCCCAACTATTTTTCATCATTTATTAACATATTTTTTATATCTAATAAAATTAAAAAAATAATCAAATCAATAAATAATCAAATTCCACAATTACTTTATCACTTCTTAATTTTTTTTTCAGAATAGTCATATTACTTCACTTATTAATAATTAAATCCAATGCCTTTCATAGGTCTGTGAAAAATTAATCTCTCCACACACCATTATCCAAGTGTAGCTTCAATATAATATAGTAGTCCTCAATATTGATAACACATGTATGGATCTCCACTAAAAAATATAGCCCTATTTATTCTTCTTGAAACAAAACCATCTCCTCAACTTCTTTAAATAGGTATATTATTTAGCAATATTGACACCCCATAGTAGTCATCTCAGCCTTTTATCTTTATGATCCAGCTGAAACAATCTAGAAGCTTCCTTTAATAAATATAAAAACTTTAATATTAATTATTTGGTGCCATATCGTGTAGATATTTAACCTATTTGATAACCACAACTCATAATAATCTCATTATCTTCCTCAAACCCTATTAAATAGATTCTACAC
The DNA here is from genome assembly GCA_963277665.1 of Viscum album. Lineage (NCBI taxonomy): Eukaryota > Viridiplantae > Streptophyta > Magnoliopsida > Santalales > Viscaceae > Viscum > Viscum album. The sequence goes on from OY728132.1 coordinate 774,540,874, forward strand.
ATGAAATATAAAGAAGTATAAATCTACTCAAACTTATTTGACCCATGTGAATAGATATCCAATAGCATATACAATGGAAGATAAAAATATATAAGAATAATTATGAACTCCACGTTTTATGTTAGTATTTTGGGATCTCGAAGATCCAATTTGAAAGGTGTTATTTAGTCATCATCCAATATTATCATCTCAATCCACATGGAAACCATTGATTATTAACAAAAAATAAAACAAAAAAAATAGGTTTGATAGTTATTTATATTTTTTCAAGGAATTATTATATATCCTTACCAATATTTATATTTTTTCTTTAGCTCTCTTTACATTGGTTTTAATATATTTACAAAGATGTGAATGAAATATTTTTTTCACTCTCTTTCTTTAAATTTTTAGCTCGGTCACTTACTCCCACCAATTACTTTGCTTTTCTTTTTAAATATTCCATTTACAGTCTTTATTCTTCCTTTTTAAAATCATTTATTCAAAATATCTTGGTTTTAAAAGAATAATTTCAAAATGAAAAGTATATCTATATTTTATTTATAGATAATTTTTTATCTTTCTATAATTAAGTTTTACTTTGTGTCAATACCCTTATATGTTATAATCTGTTGATGTTTCTTATTTTTTAATGGGGGTATTATTTCTTGAAACCATATACTTACTCTATTCGGATGATTTAACATTATTTATAGTGAAAATTGTTTTGTTACTCATTAGTAGAGCCTAGTGAATCATGAATACACCTAATAGGGGGGGGGGGGGGGGGTGAATCAGGTGTCACCCTTTACTGAGTTTTATTTTCCTTTTAAATTTTACCCTCTTCAACTAAAACTCTTATCTTGGTTAAGAGATATGGATCTTTTCATGTTCCCTCAACCCTTAACTTGGTATTTAATGTAGAATAAACAATTAAATATCACATAAGGATTCTTACACGGTTTAGCCTCAATGTGATAGCCTACTCTTTTTGATGTTCATATTTGTCAAGTATGAAAATTATATCATAAACTTAATTTTAAGTGATCACAAGTACCTAGGAATTATCACTCAAGAGTGAGGTATGTTTCATCCACTTACCTAAACTATCTTCTTATAGTATCTTTATATTTCATCCCAAAGGCTTTAGATATCACTGGTATACATAAAAGTTTATACCGTTACCACTAGTTCTTGAAGGGTCCTTCTTGGACCAATGAACAAGCCTTCAACTACTAGGATATGAGCAAAAAAACATTATCCACATTTTCCTTGTTCTACAAGAGTTATCACAATGATATTTTATCATATTATACCTCCAAGAGTCTTGATTCATAATTTAGAAAGTAATAACAACACTGTTCTCTTATCCCCATTCATTTTATTCTACAACAAATAGGTTTATTCCTTGATGTGTTGGTTTATATACTTTGATAGAATTTTTCTTCAGGTTACAATAATATTGAGTAGTCATACACTATTTTCAGTAAGTGTTATTGTATCTATAAGACCATCCTATAGATTGTACAAACCATATCACTCCCGACTAGGGGAAATATACCCATAGCTTGTCCAAACCGGAATTCAGGGGGTACTATACCTATCCCTGGAGCCCTCCGTCCCCCCGGTGTCTATGTTCTCCCTAGGTCAACCATAACATGAATCTATGAGGGGTTGTGTTCACCCTAGGTTAACTATCACATGTGTCCCCCTGTCAATGTGTTCAACCCGGGTTGACCATAAATATCCATGCATCCCTTGGGGTTCATGTTTATCCTGAGTTAACTGAAATTCCACCACATCCCCTAGGGGGATGTGTTCACCCCTATATTAATAATAACATAATAAGATTACCCAAGGGGATATTTTCACCTCAGGTTGACCATAAATACCATATAATTATACAATACCATTTAAATAGAGAACAAATATAATACCACTACCATAAAAACAAGATAAACCGAACCATGCATAATGAAACAATACCATTTATCATTTACCAAAAACCATTTCAAATAACCATTACGGTTTTATGAAAAAATAAAACCATTTCCAATCTAGATAAAAAATACCATTCCAAAGAACATTTCAACATACATTTTTTTCCTGAAATACCCATCACACACCATCACTATAACTTTATATTTTATTTTGAAAAAAACAACTAATTAACCTTTTATAAAATACCATTCACATTTTTACCTTATTCAAAACTCATTTTGAAATCTAAACAATTTCCAATTATCAATGGTGGTGAAGTTCCATTTGAAAACCATCAATTCAACCATTTTCCACTTTCACCAAAAAAAAGATTAGATATTTACTTTAATCAAGAATTAAAACATTAAAATGATTCAAGAATGAAAAATTATACATAACCACATGACACATACACTTAGAAAATATGAGACTATGGTTCGATCCTATGTACAACCTACCTCACGTTCTAATCTTTTATCAATAATTTATCATGGGTCAGAAGCTTTCTAAGGCCAACTGTGACTCACCCAAGCTTATATGAACCCACATCGACTACCCAAGGTCATAAATTCAACCAAAAATCCTAAATAATTAATTATATACAACTATAAATATGTATTTAATCTACCAAAAAAATAACATAACCACTAAACAATCCATCAACATCCCTCGATCTTTTGTTTTTAGAGCAATGAGGTGTTGTCCATCCCCAAAAAACTCTTGAACCTAATTTGAGAAAAATTCCCAAACAAAAATAGTAATTCCATAATCAATTTAATTTGAATTTTGAAAAAATTCAATAGAATAAAAAATTATGGAATACATTGTTGAAAATCTAAGGAACTAAGTGTAGGCACTACTACAAAAACGGGCAAGGGAAGCGCGCCCTTATAACAGCGCTAAGCAAAAACGCTGATAAAGGATACCCTATATCAGCGCTAATATTACAGCGCTGAAAAAGCTAATTTTTATCAGCGCTTTCTTAGCGCTGATAATAGTAATATTTATCAGCGCTAGAAAAGCGCTGATAAATATGATCTGTATCAGCGCTAAAATATTAGCGCTGATACAGTTGGTCTTTATCAGCGCTTTTTGAGCGCTGATAAAGGTTGCCTATATAAGCGCTAAAAAAGCGCTGATACAGAACACCTCTATCAGCGCTCAAATTTCAGCGCTGATATAGGGTATCCTTTATCAGCGCTCAAAAAGCGCTGATAAAAATTATCTTTATCAGCGCTAAAAAAGCGCTGATAAAGAGACCCGGTATCAGCGCTATAATTGTAGCGCTGATACGGGGAATCTTTATCAGCGCTTTTCTAGCGCTGATAAATCATAATATTATCAGCGCTAGAAAAGCGCTGATAAAGCTAGATTTTATCAGCGCTATAATTTTAGCGCTGATAAAGGTAGCCTTTATCAGCGCTTTTTTAGCACTGATAAAACCTTAGTCGACTTTTTTTATAAAGTCGGTCGCACAATGCCCTCGTTTTATCGCAGCTAAAGCTCTCGCGGAACCGTAACCCTGCTACTCTTCTCCCGAATACCGCTGCTGTGTTCGCTTCGCCGGAGCTTGCCGCCCTCGGTACAGTCGCCGTCCTCCACCGCCCGCAACACCCTCGGCCGACCTCCACCGCCTGCCGTCCTCGGCTGCCCGCAACGCCCTCGGCCGACGTTCTCTGCCGCCCTCGGCCGCCCTCCGCTGCCCTCGGCCGCTCTCCGCCGCCTCCGTCGCCCTCCGCCTCACTCGGCCGCCCTCGGTCGCCCTCCGCGGCCGCCTTCCGCAACCCGCAACGCCCTCGACCAACTAAGGGTATGAATTCTATTCTAGTTTTATTTATTTGTTTCAAACATTCATGGAATCCCTTCAAGTTGTTATGGAATGTATAAAACCTACTAGAATTTGTCTTATGTAATGGAGAGTTGAGGCATGGTGTAGTTTAATGTCCTAAAACCAGGACCTTTGTGCAGGTTTCCATTTTGTTCTGATAAGGAGGGGAAATGATTCACCCTTTTCACTATAGTATAACCAAGAATGTTCTACCATAATCATGCATGAGGGGGGGGGGTGGTAGATGTAAATTTTAACCCAGGGGTTCATGAATCCAAGGATTGATATGGTACTTAAATGTCATAGGGTGTTTGATGGTAGTAAAATCCATTATTGAGGACGAAATTGTCTTTGGTTGACATGCCTTTTTAGTGGGAAACATATGCAGATCCACCAGTGCATATTGTGATTAGTCAAATAAAGGTGACCTTAGGACGATGACCGCTCATTTCCGATGGCCATGGAAGGATATGAGGATTAAGACCTTTTTGTGCATAGTGTATGGTTTTTGAAAGGAAGAGGCCTGAACATGAAAGGGTAGATGCAAGTCAAGATTTCCTAGTGAAAATGATAGAGATGTTTTCTCTTATAACGATGTGGTAAGGTTCCCTTATGTAGGACCGACCCATGCATAGGGACAGAACATTGGCCACACAGTTTAATGTCTTGTTATAAGGACCTACCTATATTACATCCTCCCATACAGATTTAGATTATTCATGGGAGTGGATAATTTTTTTCATAAGATATCACTAGTGGGGAAAACCTCACATTTCACTCCACTATGTAGATTTATTTAATTCATGGGAGCACAAGGGGAAAACAATCTTTATTGTGTTTAAAATTTCATCTGAAAAGAGTCACTATTTAAAAGAAAGTCACAAATTTAGATACATCTCTAGATGGTCAGTTGTTGATTTCACTTAAAATTAAGTCCATTTTTAACAAAACAGTGACACTGTGAGTGGTGTCGGCCACACCGGGCCTCGGTTTGATGCGGTGTTGAATCGTACATGTCACACATGAGTCATTGATCATTGTGAAAAAGTATCAACGCAATCAGAAGCCGTTAGATCGATTTGGCGTATGTACGTAAAATATTGTCCATTTTAAACTAAATACATACACTTGGAGTGATACCGGTCACACCGCGCCTCGGATTGAGACCCCACCCTTTCCCCTCGGCTGTCAAAAATCATAACCAGATAGTCGAAGGGTGATTTTGACAGCCGAGGGGAAAGGGTGGGGTCTGAAGACATTGTAGGATATGTCGAAGGGTGATTTTGTGTGTGACCGGTATCACTCCAAGTGTATGTATTTAGTTTAAAATGGACAATATTTTACGTACATACGCCAAACCGATCTAACGGCTTCTGATTGCGTTGATACTTTTTCACAACGATCAATGACTCATGTGTGACGTGTATGATTCAACACCGCATCAAACCAAGGCCCGGTGTGGCCGACACCACTCACAGTGTCACTGTTTTGTTAAAAATGGACTTAATTTTAAGTGAAATCAACAACTGACATACGGCAAACCGACCAAACCCATTGAGATTCTATTGAAACTTAAGGACAACTATCCATGGGTCAAATGTGACGTGTAAGATTCAACTCCGCCTCAATCCGAGGCACGGTGTGACCGCTACCACCCAAAGGGTCGCTCTCTTGTTTAAAATGGACACCACTTTAATTGGAAACAACTGACCTACGGAAATCCGACCGGACACATCCGGATTGCCTTCATTCTTTAGGAGAACGATCCACAGGTCCTTGGTGACGTGTACGAGTCAACCCTGCCTCAATCCGAGGCACGATGTGACCGCTACCACCCAAAGAGTCGCTCTCTTGTTTAAAATGGACACCACTTTAATTGGAAACAACAACTGACCTACGTAAATCGGACCAGACGCATCCGGATCGCCTTCATCCTTTAGGAGAAGGATCCACGGGTCCTTGGTGACGTGTACGAGTCAACCCCGCCTCAATCCGAGGCACGGTGTGACCGCTACCACCCAAAGGGTCGCTCTCTTGTTTAAAATGGACACCACTTTAATTGGAAACAACAACTGACCTACGTAAATCTGACCAGACGCATCCGGATTGCCTTCATCCTTTAGGAGAAGGATCCACGGGTCCTTGGTGACGTGTACGAGTAACATGCAAGAATGATGGACCACATTTCTTTGGCCTTTGGACAAAAAAACCAGTAAAATCTCCAAAATACCTTCATATCACGCAGTTCTGAAAAGAGTCACTATTTAAAAGAAAGTCACAAATTTAGATACATCTCTAGATGGTCAGTTGTTGATTTCACTTAAAAATTAGTACATTTTTAACAAAACAGTGACACTGTGAGTGGTGTCGGCCACACCGGGCCTCGGATTGATGCAGTGTTGAATCGTACACGTCACACATGAGTCATTGATCATTGTGAAAAAGTATCAACGCAATCAGAAGCCGTTAGATCGATTTGGCGTATGTACGTAAAATATTGTCCATTTTAAACTAAATACATACACTTGGAGTGATACCGGTCACACCGCGCCTCGGATTGAGACCCCACCCTTTCCCCTCGGCTGTCAAAAATCATAACCAGATAGTAGAAGGGTGATTTTGACAGCCGAGGGGAAAGGGTGGGGTCTGAAGACATTGTAGGATATGTCGAAGGGTGATTTTGTGTGTGACCGGTATCACTCCAAGTGTATGTATTTAGTTTAAAATGGACAATATTTTACGTACATACGCCAAACCGATCTAACGGCTTCTGATTGCGTTGATACTTTTTCACAACGATCAATGACTCATGTGTGACGTGTACGATTCAACACCGCATCAAACCGAGGCCCGGTGTGGCCGACACCACTCACAGTGTCACTGTTTTGTTAAAAATGGACTTAATTTTAAGTGAAATCAACAACTAACATACGGCAAACCGACCAAACCCATTGAGATTCTATTGAAACTTAAGGACAACTATCCATGGGTCAAATGTGACGTGTAAGATTCAACCCCGCCTCAATCAGAGGCGCGGTGTGACTGGTATCACTCCAAGTGTATGTATTTAGTTTAAAATGGACAATATTTTACGTACATACGCCAAACCGATCTAACGGCTTCTGATTGCGTTGATACTTTTTCAAAACGATCAATGACTCATGTGTGACGTGTACGATTCAACACCGCATCAATCTGAGGCCCGGTGTGGCCGACACCACTCACAGTGTCACTGTTTTGTTAAAAATGGACTTAATTTTAAGTGAAATCAAAAACTGACATACGGCAAACCGACCAAACCCATTGGGATTCTATTGAAACTTAAGGACAACTATCCATGGGTCAAATGTGACGTGTAAGATTCAACCCCGCCTCAATCAGAGGCGCGGTGTGACCGGTATCACTCCAAGTGTATGTATTTAGTTTAAAATGGACAATATTTTACGTACATACGCCAAACCGATCTAACGACTTCTGATTGCGTTGATACTTTTTCACAATGATCAATGACTCATGTGTGACGTAACATCGCATCAATCCGAGGCCCGGTGTGGCCGACACCACTCACAGTGCCTCTCTTTTGTTCAAAATGGACTTATTTTTAAGTGAAATCAACAACTGACATGCGGCAAACCGACCAAACGCATTTGGATTCTGTTGAAACTTAAGGGCAATGATCCATGGGTCAAATTTGATGTGTAAGAGTCAACCCCGACTCAATCCGATGCCCGGTGTGGCCGACACCACTCAAAGTGCCTCTATTTTGTTCAAAATGGATTTATTTTTAAGTGAAATCAACAACTGACATACGGGAAACCGACCAAACGCCTTAGGATTGTGTTAACACTTTAGTACAATGATCCATGGGTCATATGTGACGTGTACGAGTCAAACCTGGGGTGGATTACATGGCTTTCCTACATGGAATATATCCCACTACACGTCTTTAATGAGCCAGCTACGCAGTTTATCCCTTGTACAGATACACAGGAAGAATCACACGAGATCGACGTCATGTACTAACATAGGGAAAGGGTGCATAAGAGGACACAAGATCAAAGGGTAACACGTATATGTTTTTTAACATTCCATGTAATTTCCTATTGATATGACATGTATATTCACACAGGCAGCTGAACATTGGAGTTACCCAGGGTAAATCGACAAGGCATGTGACCCTTTAAATGACACATAAAACCTGGGGTGGATTACATGGCTTTCCTAAAGTATTGTATATTTGGGTTATTAGATTCAATAAAAAGAATATATTATAAATCATAAGAAACTGTTTACTGAGAGATCTAATTGAAATCAATGGATATGATTACTTATTTAGTCACTATAATTGTGATATTTTTCAATTATTCAACAACTTGAACCAAATATTTCATATTTTAGAAAAATATACTGATTATACTTCATTTAATGGCATCTATGAGTGATTGTGGAATACAATTAGATGTAGGGCTGTTCCTGCCCATGTCAAATGAAACATGATATCTAATCCTCTAATTCAAGAAAGCCCATAGGTCATAGTTTCTTCTCTCATGTTCTGATCTGACAATATTATCTATTTTTGATTCGGTTGGTATATTATTATTTAGTCCAAACCTTGATGTTGGTCAAGATTTCTAGTTTTGTTGTCATTTTATTCCATTCACTGTAAGTTTTCATCATTTTAATTTTCATTATTCTATATTTTTCCTTCATTATTTTCAAAAAAAATAATTCTTAAGATACAAAGATATCATGTTTTGGAAATGTTTGCTTCATTATTCTTTTTCATTTCAATTCTTATATGATATTTATTCTATCATTCAATTTAGGTGGTCTTCCTCTTCCATGAAACTAGAATTCTAGAACAAGATATTCATTAATTCACAGAATTTATTCAAAATTATTATACAATTATGAAATAAAAAATGTATAATTTTACAATTTGTTGAAATTTACCATTCAAATCCAAATAAGGTATTCATTTTATTTAGAACTTTTACTGGATTTATGGTTACCATATTCATTTTATGTCTCAAATGAGAACTAAGCATTTAATATTTTCAAAGTGATGATTATTATCCAAATACTGATTTTCTTCTCTATGTCTTGATTTAGTTGTAGTCATATTAGCATGTTATTTGTTAGTGTAGTACATTTGGATGAAAATTTTTGTATAATAGCGATATTATCATGTGTTTGGGTTGCACAATTCAATTTAATTGTGTATCGGGGGGTCTGTCAGGCATCTGACAGATGAGATTTGGAGGGGTTCTAGTGTGGGGGGTCTAGTGCTGGCCATGATCTATCTAGGTTGGGAGGAGGTCTTTATAGAAGCAGGGTGATCTGTCCAATAGGGGGTCTAGTGTGGTGGGGGGTTTGTATAGGTGGGGAGGGGGATCTGTCCAGGTGGGGAGGGGTGTCTTTCCAGCATGGGGGTCTGTCTAGGAGGATCTGTCCAGGTAGGGAGAGGGTGTTTGTCTAGCAGGGGGTATTTTTCCATGTGGGGAGGGGTGTCTATTACAGGGGGTCTATCCAGTGCGGGGGGGGGGGGGGGGGTCTACTGGGGGGATCTGTCTAGGGGGATTTATCCAGCAGGGGGTCTAGTGCGGGGCGGGGGGTCTTTCCGACAAGGGGATATTTCCTTCTGGGGAGTGGGTGTCTAGTGCAAGGGGATATTTCCATGGGTGTCTAGTAGGGGGTCTAATGTGGGGGGGTTTTCCATGGGGAGGGGGAATCTATTCAGCAGGGGGTTTGTCCAAAAAGGGGAATCTTTCCATGTAGGTATGGGGTTTCTAATGAAGGGGGTCTATCCAGGGAGTATTCAGCTGGGGGGTCTAGTTCATGGGGATATTTCCAGGGGAGGGGGTCTACTGCTGGGTGTGGGGGGGATTTTTTCCGAGGATGGGTGTCTAGTGTAGTGGGGATAATATTTCAATAGGTGGGGCTATAGGTGTAGTTGGGGGGTCTATTGTTGGGGGGATCTGTCTAGGTGAAGGTGGGGATCTTTCCATCAAGGAGTTGGGTTCTTTCCAGGGGAGGGGTGATCTATCCATTAGTGGGGTTCGAGTTCATGGTAGGATCTATCCTATTGATACTGGTTTTTGTGCAGGTCTGTGGTTGGTTTTTGTGCAGGTCTGCTCGGCTGGCTGTACTAGTGCAGGTATTTTATTAGCAGCAGGCAGGGATTTAACAGCGCTTTTTTAGCGCTGTTAAAGGCGACATTTAACAGCGCTAAAAAAGCGCTATTAAAGGAGATATTTAATAGCGCTAAAAAAGCGCTGTTAAATGCAACATATAACAGCGCTTTTTTAGCGCTGTTAAAGGTAACATTTAACAGCGCTAAAAAAGCGCTGTTAAAGGACCCCCCCCTTTATCAGCGCTGAGCTTTACAGCGCTTTTTTAGCGCTGTTAAAGCCCGATTTTAGCGCTGTTATTGCCCGTTTTTGTAGTAGTGAGGTGGCATCTCAGGATTCCCTCATCCAAACCTGCATGAAATTCCCTTGAGAATCGGGTGATTCCACCATGCTACAGTGGAAAAATCAAATAAAACCTATCTGAATTTGTCACGACCCATCCCCTGGGGCCTGTGCCGTGGCTACCCCAAGCCCACCTCCCATAGGCCAGGGGCTAGCGAGTAGCGCCGAGTAGGCATATCCCAAACAAATGGGAGAAATTTTCCTAAGTAACTGTACACATGCACACTACTCTAAGCCACATATATTGTAAGGTTAATACAATATGTAAACAAATAAAATGTACAATAGTAGAAAACTAAAGGTAAATGTGGCCATAATACAAGCCCAACTAAAAGAGAAAAGTAAAAGTAAAAGTCTCTAGAACTCCTATTTAGAAAATCCTACCTGAAGGGTAGGTACAAAAATAGCTATCTGAAGTCGCAGAAGCATGTATCGTCTGTTGGGTCACTCTAAGAACCACCTGTACTCAGTCCACCAAGGGCTCTGTTAAAGCATCGATCGTCTACACAAGACACGACATGTGTGGGTGAAGCCCATGCAGGGGTGATTAAAAAAATACTCAGTAGGGACCCCAAACCAAAAAGGTATACCACAAAGCAATACACAAAGCAGACTACTAAAGAGTTACATAAAATGTAGCCTCTAAGAAGTACATTCAATAGAATCACTAGAGTCATATCACACAGGTATAACCTAAAGTATATAAAGAAAGACTACCATTAGTAATGATAAACATATTATACTACTGATGGAATCATCCCGGATGAGTCACTAAGGTCTTCTGGGCCACTGAGGTCTGCTCGTCACCGAGGTCTGCTAGGCCACTGAGGTCCACTCATCACTGAGGTATGATAGGCCACTAAGGTCTCCACATCATTGATTTCTTCTAGGCCACTGAGGTCCACTCATCACTAAGATCTTCTAGGCCACTGAGGTCCGCATGTCACTGAGGTATGCTGGTCCATTGAGATCCGCTCTTCACTGAGGTCTGCTGGGTCACTAAGGTCTGCTCCTCACTAAGGTCACTAGGCCACTAAGTTCCACACCTCACTGAGGTATATTGGGCCACTAAGATCCAATCAACACTGAGGTTTGCTGTTCCACTGAGGTATGCACACCACTAAGGTCTTATGGGCCATTGAGGTCCGCTTGTCATTGAGGTTTGCTGGGCCATTGAGGTCCGCACATCACTGAGGTCTGCTGGGTCACTGAGGTCAGCATGTCACTGAGCTATGCTAGGCCACTAAGGCCTACACATCACTGAGGTCTACTAAGATACTATGGTCCACTCATCACTAAGGTATTCTAGTCCACTGAGGTTGACACATCACTTCCTTCTCATCACAGCTAGCTGCAGGATTTCTGCTCATAGTGTGCTTGATTTCAGGAGAATATCCTCCTTAATACATCGATTGTATTTAAACTTCCATGAAAACTCAATTGGAGTATTTCAAAAGGACTGTCTTGTCATGGGGGGTCCCAAATCCACAAACGAATCATCAACTAGACGCACAATTTGGAAGTTACGAGTCTTTTAGTAAAAAGGGGACAATCAGGCCGACTCGACCCAACTCGGTTTGGCCGACCCAACCTGGTCAGGTCTGGGATGACCTGATCCCGCCTGGACCAAGTTCCAGGCCCATTGGGCTGAGGTTCCTGCCCATCAGACCGACCAGTGTCCCGATCCCCTTTCTCCAACCTGTCCCGCGCTGGTGGGCCGGTTTCTGTCCAGCCAAACCGCTCAGTAGCCTAATTCCCCCTTTGGCCTGGACCGCGCTGGTGGACCGGTTTGGTCTAGCCTGAATGTGACAAGTGCCATGTTCACTCTGTGTCACGTAGCCATCCGCCTCCCCACATGCGGCCCGCTTACCACGTGCCGTCACCCCACCACCCACATCTCTACCGTGGGCCTCCTCAACTGCCACAACACACCGCCTCCCGCACGTAGCCACCACCACATAATGCCACTGACCACCGTGTGCCGCCACCACCGGACACCGCGTGCTGCCACCGTCCACTGCGTTCCACAGTTGGCCTCCTGCTGGTGGCTCTGGTCAACCACCTGCAGTGACTGCCATGAGTTCCACCACTACCGAACTTCGAGCCGATGACTCTTGCCATCGCCGCAACCCTTACTGCCACTGCGGCCTTTCGTTTCCACCATAGCTCGCCTGGCCGCAACTCTTCTTCAACCACCACTAGGTCCCATGCCAGTGGTCATTCACCTAATGCCGCCGCCTCCCTCAGCCTCCTTCCTGGGTTGATTCACCGCTGCGGTCCTGCTTGGACTGTGTTTTCCCTCATGTCACAAAGAACGGAAGAAAAGGGTGGAGTAGAAGGATGCACAAGGAACACACGAAGGATGGACCATGACCTTTGTTCATGCCAGTGTGATTCGTCCTTGTTAGGATTTTAATGAAGGATAAATAAACAAGAATAAAACTTCCCATAACTCCCCGGATGTAAAATCCCATTCCCGCATAGACAATTGAATTATGGTCCAATTTGTTATTGAATTGACCTGTGTTATTCATTCAGAAAGGAAGAATGAGGAAAAGTTAAACACTTAGAAATAAACCCATACCTAGGTTTGGATTGATCACTAATGAAGGGTAAATCTTGTGTTCTTTGTTTGTTAATCCACCGACGTCTAATCCAAATCCATTTGTTGATCAGTCATCATTTGTTGTTCTTCACCATTCGTCGTTCACCAACAAATTTCATCCAAGGATTCAGAGAAAACTCTAGGATCACACTGATCCTATATCTCTGTTAATAAACTTAATTGAGGAAACATGTTTCAGCATTTTTGTTACGCTGAGTCACCACGTCGTTATGCTGTTTCATATATGAAATGAAATAATTTTCTCATTATAGATAAACATTTTCGAATAAAATAAACCTTTTAAGTTTATTTTATTTTCCCCTTAAACGCCTGAAAATTAACTTTTACCCTCGACCCACACCGGTCGAGGTTAGGCCATGCCCAAGGAAATAACACCCTCATGAGCTCTACAGTACTATCTGATTTTCAATCCGAGTTACTGTTTATGAGTTATATGAAATAAAATAATCTTTATTTAATTATTTTATTTATGGTTACATCCCAAAAACTACCTGCCACAGTTGGCCCGCGCCGGCCAATGTTAGGCTCTGCCTAAGGAAAGAGAACCCTTACGAGTTCAATGGTGGTCTCAAATTTCCAATCCAAGTCACTGTTAATGAGTTATAAGGATTTGAAAAATAAAATAATTTTATTTATGGTTATGCAATTTTTGGGTTTTCTCACTAGAGACCCACACCGACTAAAATTAAGTCACACCTAGGGTAAAATCGCCATCTTTAATGCAACAGTGCCCTCATATTTTTGATCCAGACACCTGTTTAAGAGTTATTCTACTTTTTTAGGAAAAATTCTCATGTGTACTATTTAAAACTTATCATTTTTTTACAGACCATTCCAGGAACATAGGGCCTCAGAATCGCACGCCATCTCACTACCTGGTCTTAGAATTTTCCTAGAAATTTTCTAAATTTTTTTTTTGGAAAATCTAAGTCATTACATTTTCCCCACCTTAAGGCTTTACATCCTTGAAATCCAAACAAAGGGATTCCCAAAAAGATGAGAGTACGAGAATAAACCTAAGACTCCCACTCCCACGTGTTCTCTTGGATATTTCCTATACTTCCACCAAATTCACACTAGAGGAATCAATTTCCCATGGAGGGTCCTCTCCTTTCGATCATCGATCTCTATCATAAACTCTACAAAAGTCGTCCCATCATCAATATCCAGCTTTCCCCAGTCAATAACGTGTGATGGGTCATGTACGTATCTTCTTATCTATGATACATGGAAGGCGTCATGAACCCGATGTAATTGCGGAGGTAGATCCAAGAGGTATGCCACCTCACCCACTCTATACAGTATCAGAAAAAGTTTGATGAACCTCTGAGATAATTTTCCACACTGGACAAATCTTTATATCCCACATTGAGGAGAGACCCCAAGAAACACATGGTCTCCCTCCTTGAACTCCAAGGGTCTCTTTATCCTACCAGTATAGGACTTATGAAGGCTCTGTGCAGTCTTCATCTGCTCCTGGATGACCTGCACCTTCTCTATAGTATCCCACACCAACTCCGGGCCCATGATCACTAACCCTTCAGGGTTAGTCTAGAAAAGTTTCACCCTACAGGGTCACCCATATAAGCCCTTGAACAGTGCCATACCAATGGTGGAGTGGTAGCTATTGTTGTATGAAAACTCCATAAGAGGTAGGTGATCCTCCCAACTATGGCCAAAATCAAGGATGCAAGCACATAGAATGTCCTCTAGGACCTGAATGGTCTACTCCATCTGGCCATTTGTATATGGATGGAAAGTTGTACTCAAGAACAACTAAGTCCCAAATGCCTCCTGAAATCCCTTCCACAACCAGGATGCAAAGTGTGCACCTCGATCCAAGACTATCGTTGATTGGACTCCATGGAGTCGAACTATCTCTTGCATGTAGTGGCGTCCCAATATCTTTACAAGAGTCTGTTCCCAAAAAGGTAAAAAGTGATTGACATGGTGAGTTGGTCAACAATAACCCAGATGGTATTGTGTCCCCTGGATATACGTTATAAACTCATCACGAAGTCCATCGATATCATTTCTCACTCCCATATTGTCACCCCAAGGAATAAAAGAGAAACCCCTTCCAAGAACAGGGGCTCGAAACGGTGTGTTGAAAAACCAAAAAACTGATTAAACAAGAACTCAACTCTTATATTAATAGATAAGCATAGCTTTAACCCATTCTGTCATCCCCAGTGTCCGCCTTAACACCCACATGCATATCCCGATGCATCTCGCCACTCCAGGCATCCACTGCCACTACTGTGCATACTTTGAAAGGAATGAAATGTTCCCCACATTTAAAATATCCACCAGGGGCTTTCCCCATGGACAAATGAGCACATAAAGTCTCACTGTCGGTATCATCGAGCTGTGCCTCCATGAATCACTTAAGAGTGGAGGGGTAAAAACCACCAATTATAGGTAAGATGCATAATCTCTATCCATGATGGATAACTGTAATGGGGCTAATTTTTTCATTTCCTCATTCAATAACTACGAACTGGATCTCCTACTAAGAGCATCTACTACCATGTTTCGCTTACCAAGAGTATAGAATACTTAAAAGTGATAATCTTGGAGGAACTCCAGACACCGTCTCTGTCTCAAGTTCAAATACTTCTGAGAGAAGATATACATGATAATATTGTGGTTAGAGTAGACGATAAACCATTCACCCATAAGGTAGTATCACCACATCTTCATTGAAAAGACTACCGCTTCAAACTCAAGGTCACGGGTCACATAGTTCTGCTCATGTGGTCTCAACTGCCAAGAACTATCTCACTCCCTTCATCTAATCGAAGAGATCATAGATACCCGGTAGGGGATAATTATTCTTCACAGAAACCTGATTCAGGCACCGGAAATCTACACATAACCTCAAGGTCCCATCTTACTTCCTGGAAAAGAATACTGGGGTTGCCCATGGTGAAACACTAGGTCTCACGAAGCCCTTCCTCTACAATTCCTCCAACTGTACCCTCAATTCATGAAGCTCTGTGGGATCCATACGATATGTTAGTTCTAATATCAGTTCCATATAAAGGTGTAGAACAAAGAATAAGTATATCTCCCTATGGGTAGGTAAACCTGGAAACATCTCCTAGAAAGACATCCTCGTACTCCACCACTACTATTGGGTACTAAAAACTCATAACATCCACTTCCCCGAGGGTAAGGCTAGCCGACTCAAGAGTGATTGGCTTCACCCTCCTATAAATGATTCTATCCCATTATGACTGGGTTTCCTTTTTTTTCCAACCAAGGAAAACCCCATTCCAACACTGTGGACATAACACATCCTTTTGCCTAAAATAGTCAATCTGAGCATGAACTATAGATGACTAGTCCATACCCAAAATAACATCGTAAAGCATTGATACTTCCACCAAGAGGTTCCAACTGAAACTCTCACCTCAAGGGTCAGATCACACCATCCGCATAAGTGTTATTATCGAGTCGCCACCCATAGTTATCTCCAAACGTAAGGGTCAAGTCAACAGTTTAACTGGAAACTGTAGGTCTTGAACAAGATTCATGACAAGAAGGAATGATTAACACCTATGTTTATTAATACAATATCTAAGAGTAGACATCGACCATACCTCAAATCATCCCTAGAGCCCTTGGGTAATATTCCTTGACCGCATGCAGCTGCTCCCTTCCCCTGTCCTCCAGATCCTTGAGCCTGGTGTGGACCACATTGGGGCTGTGGTTGTAACATGTCGAAATGTATACCACCTCTTGCTTCTCTCTCAGCTCCTCTTCCATGCCTGCTGACCTACACATTCATCTGTTCCTATCACTATCTCTGACCATATGGCCCATCAACCATTTCACTATCAGCACGACAGGATGGACAATCTCTAATGAGATATCCCCAACTGTCTTTTGAAAATCATTACCTCTTCCTAGTATGACTGGACTCACCTTATGATCCCTGAGCTATATGTCCCCTATCTTGGACCCTCTTTTCAGAACGTCTCACACATCCAAGTCTCTGAGTCTGACATCGACTTCCTTATTGCCCACTGCTAACATCCACTGGCTATATCTACTCATCCAAATGATTTTCAACCACAATGGTTCTCTATAGCACCCTAGCAAAATTAAGAATGCACAGAGGAATAGTGATATCTCGGATGTCCCTAAACACACCTCGCTTGGAGGTCTAAGCCTTGAATCACTGTTCGTATTGTATTCATCGAGTACTTAGAAAGGTCGATATGCCTTGATGAATAGTTAGCTACCATAATGTCTTCCTACCAAAGCTGTAGAAGCTCTTGGGCACATATAGACCTTAGATTTTATGGCGATATTACTTTATCTGAGAAAGTTTCTCAAGATCTGACCACAGAAGAGTCACCTCATCGTAAGATTGGGTAATCTAAACCTCATCATCGCCTACTAGACCACATAGAAGAATCACTACTAGGATATCCATCTGATCTAATGGTGTCCTAACTAGGCAGAAAACTCAATCACCACTTCAAGCCAGTCCTTAGACACTTGTGAGTCGAGCTCGCCTCAGAACCTGAGGGGTCTCTATCACTGAAACTCGTGAAGTTCACTCAGCCCACACATATCATCCATTGGTACTACAAGTAACATGTGCTACTCCACATGTGGTGGTATAGATGGTACACCACCCGGTGGTGCTGTATCTGGTATGAACCCCTGTACCCATCTCGTCACCCTACAGATCATACTCATGATCATGCTGTGGAATCCTGGATGCCTGTCTACATGGAAGAATATTGAAACAAAACATTATGTACCACGATCAATAGAGAATACCTAGTGAGATGACTTAATAAGGACATGGAAAACTCAAACCATTCCTATAAGATGCATGTACCATTATTTTTTCTCCCTGCAACTAGTGTTTTCATGTACTGAGTCAAAAATCAGAACTCAGGGTCTTGGTGTATGGCTACGTCGGCCGTCGTACTAAATTTGGATTCCCTGACCAGAAATTAGAACTCAAAACACATAAAACTATTTCCCCAAACCAAACTCATAGACTTTGGGTTCTTAAGGTAGAACAGACCTCCTATGATACCACTTTATCACGACCCGTCTCTCAGGGTCCTTGCTGTGACTACCCCAATCCCACCTTCCATAGGCCGGGGGCTGGCGACTAGCGCTGAGTAGGCATAAGCCAAACAAATGGGAGGTATTTTCCTAAGTACCTACACACACACACACTACTCCAAGCCACAAATATTGGAAGGTGAATACACTAAGTAAACAAATAAAAGGTATGATAGTAGAAAACTTAAGGTAAACAGGGCCAGAATACAAGACCAACTAAAATAGAAAATTAAAAGTACAAGTCTCTAGAACTCCTCTACAGAAAACCCTACATGAAGGGTAGGTAAAAAAATAGTTGTCTGAAGTCACAAAAGCACGTCTCATTTGTTGGGTCACTCTAAGCACCAACTAGCCATGGTCCGCCATGGGATCCATCAAATCATCGATCGTCTGCACAAGACACGACATATGTAGATGAAACACGTGCAGGGATGAGTAAAACAATAATCAGTAGGGACCCCAAACCACAAAGGTATACAAAAAAGAAATACAAAAATCAGACTAACAAAGAGGTACACAGAGTGTAGCATCTAATAAGTACAGTCAAGAGAGTCACTAGAGTCATCTCACATAGGTATAACCTAAAGTATAGAAAGCAAGACTATTGGTCGTAATGCTGAAAATCTTGTACTGTTGAGGGACTCATCCCTGATGAGTCACTGAGGTCTGCTGGGTCATTGAGGTCTGCTCATCACTTAGGTCTACTAGGCCACTGAGGTATGCACATCACTAAGGTCTACTAGACCATTGAGGTCTGCTCGTCACTGAGGTATGTTGGTCCACTAAGGTCCGCACGTCATTGAGGTCTGTTGGGCCACTGAGGTCCACTCGTCACTTAGGTCTACTGGGCCACTGAGGTCCACATGTCATTGAGGTCTACTGGGCCACTGAGGTCCAATTGTCACTGAGTTCTACTGGGCCACTCAGGTTCACACATCGCTGAGGTCTACTGGGCCACGGAGGTCCGCTCATCACTAAGGTCTGCTAGGACATTGAGGTCCACACGTCATTAAGGTCTACTGGGCCATTGAGGTCTGATCACCACTAAGGCCTGCTGGGCCCCCGAGGTCCACACATCACTGAGGTATTCTTGGCCACTGAGGTCTGCATGTCACTCAGGTATGCTGGTCCACTGAGGTCTGCTCGTCACTCAGGTCTGCTGGGCCACTGAGGTCCGCACGTCATTGAGGTCTGCTGGGCCATTGAGGTCCACTCGTCACTGAGGTCTTCTAGGACACTGAGGCCTCCACGTCACTGAGGTCTACTGATCCACTAAGTTCTACTCATCACTAAGGTCTGCTAGGCCCCTGATTTCCACACATCACTTCCTTCTCATCACAACTAGCCATAGGATTGTCACTCGTAGCGCACTTGATTCTCGAATAATCTAGTCCTCAAGCCATCGATCATATTTAAAATTCCAAGAAAACTAACTTGGAGTATATCAAAAGGACCATATCATCATGGGGGTCCCAACACCACAAAAGGCTCATCAATCGGATGCATGATTTGGAAGTTATGAGTCTTTTAGTGAAAATGGGCCGGTCGAGTTAGGGCCCTGTCTGACCCAGTCGGGCCGACTCGACCCGACCTGACCTGAATCGGTTTGGTCGACCCGACTTAACCCTATCGGTTTTGGTCTAACTCGGTCTGGTCTAGCCTAAGGTACAAGCCCATTGGGCTGAGGGTCCAGCCCGTCGGGCCACCCAGTGGCCCGATCCCCTTCCTTTGGCTTGGCCTGCACTGGCGAGCTAGTTTCTATCCAGTCGGGCCACCTAGCGGTCCGATTCCCCCTCTGGCCCGGCCCACACTGGTGGGCTGGTTTGGTCCAGCTTGGACATAGTAGGCACCGTGTCCGCTCCGTGTCATGTGGCCGACCACCTCCCTGCACACGGTCTGCTAACTTGGTGCTGTCACCCCGCCACGACTCTGTCGCGGGCCTCCTTGACCACTGCCGTGTGCTGCCACCACGCAACGCCGCCACACACCGCCACCACCGCGCGCTACCGGACTTTGAGACGATAGCCCTCCTAGATGCAGCCTTTTGTTGCTACCATGGCCTGCCTGGACACGGCTCTGGCGTTCGTTCACCCGGCACCGCTATCACCCTTGGCCTCATGCCTGGGTTGATCCACCGATGCAGTCTTTCTTGGACCATAATTATCGTCACATCACAAAGAATGGAAGAAAAGGGTGGAGTAGAAGGACGCACAAGGAACGCACGAAGGATGAATCACATCCTTTGTTCATGTCAGCTTGATTCGTCCTTGTTAGGAGTTTATTAAAGGATAAATAAATGTGAATCCAAATTCCCATAACTACCCGCATGAAAAATCCCATCCCTGCATAGACGATCGAACCGAGGGTCAATTTGATAGTGAATTGACCCACATTCTTCATTTAGAAAGGAAGAACAAGGAAAAGGTAAACACTTAGAAATAAACCCCTACCGGGGTTTGGATTGATCACTGATGAAGGGTGAATCTTGCATTTATCATTTGTCAATCCACCGACGTCTGATCTGAATCTGTTCATTGATCATTTGTCATTTTTCGTCTGTCTCTACTCGTTGTTCACCATCAAATTTCCTCCAAGGCTTTAGAGCAAACTTCAGGATCCCCCCGATCCTGTATCTCTGTTAATCAAGTTAATAGAGGAAACACATTTCAACGTTTGTGTTATATTGAGTTTCTACATCGTTATGCTGTTTCATTTATGAAATTAAATAGTTTCCTCATTACTTTGTTGCAACATTTTTTTTTAATAAAATAAAACTTTTTATGTTTATTTTATTTTTTCCTTGAAATGACAAAAAATTAACTTTTACCCTCGACCCGTGTTGGTCGAGGTTAGGCCCTGCCTAAGGAAATCAAACCCTCACGAGATCAACGGTACTATCAGATTTCCAATCCGAGTTACCGTTTACAAGTTATCATAAATAAAATAATCTTTATTTAATTATTTTATTTATAGTCATGTCCCAAAAACTACTTTCCACAGTTGGATCGTGCCGGCCAATGTTTGGCTCCTCCTAAGGAAAGAACACCCTTAAAATCTCGATGGTGGTCTCATATTTCCAATCCATGTCATCATTTGTGAGTTATAAGGATTTGAAAAATAAAATAATTTTATTTAACTATTTTATTTACAATTATTCCATTTTTGGGTTTTCTCACTAGAGGCCCGTGCTGACTAAAATTAAGTCGCGCTTAGGGTAAACTCACCATCCTAAACGCAATGGTGACCTCAAATTTCTAATACAGGCACCCATTTAAGATTTATTCCATTTTTGTTTGAAAACCGCTCACACACACTATTTAATACTTAACATTTTTGACGAACCATTCCGGGCACACTGGGCCTCAGAATCGCACGCCGTCTCAGCGCATGGTCTTGGAATTTTCCTATAATTTTTCTGAAAATAAAACCAAGAATATCTGATTCATTAAAAAATTAGTGATAAATTAATATAGGGGGAGTATAAGACCAAGGAATTATTATGGAAGGTGATACATACCTTGAATCAGTGTTTGAATCCCAAAAAACACCTCTTTGGTGATGCTTAGAAAAGGGAGGTAGGGGGAGGATCTCACCTCTAGTCTGTGTATGCGAGGGGAAGAGAAAGGGAGGGGATTGGTAAAATACTGAAGTAGAAAATGATAAAAACACCATTATAATGTGAATATTGGTAGCTGCATGGTCTAGATGTTTGATTTTCCAAACCATGTTCCAATATTGTGGGTGGTTTTGTCTCTAATCCTTCCACCATGCATGGTTTGGTCACAAAGTTTACCAAACTATGCACCAAACATGTGGGTCACTCTATTATCCACTGTGAAAATCTCATGGTCTCCTCTTAAAAGTTCACACTGATTGACATTATCCAAGATAATTTTTTTCAAAAAACCTATTCTATATAGAAAAAGAACTGATAATTCTCTCAACATTAGGATGTTGTATGGTTTAACCTAAACCATGTTCCCCAAAATGTGTTCCATGAGAAGAGCTCTCCAAAACATCAGAAACTTAACCCAAAGACTCCAAGAATCACCCAATTAAACTAACTAACTTCATAGACTCATCAAATATCTAAAAAAATATTTAAATGGTCTAAACTCTCAGAACTTGATTCCAAAACCCTGATTAAAAATATGGTCCATCCACTAAAAAAATCAAATTTCCTTGAATTCCAAAACAGTCTATATAGATATAAGGCATTATAATACACCCATAATTTCTTCGCCATGTAATTGAGAGTGATCCATGAATATATAATTTTTTAAACTATGATATCATCATCCAATACCCCCATTTATTTTTTCACTTTAATTCCCCTCAAGTTACTATATATAAAGAGAAATAGGTGAATGAGGAGGGGATAAATTCCATTGCTCTTTTAGTAAGAGAAGCAAGGCTAGGATTTTTATCTCAATCCAAACACCGTATTTGTAGCTCTAAAATTTATAAATATCATTAGGATTATTATCTATTTGGTATTACAATTTAATTTTTTTTGGGGTAGCATGGATTTCTTTCTATAATCTATAATTGATTTTTGGGGAATAAATAGAATTATATTTTCCACCATTTAACTTTTAACCAATATTTCTTTTCCTTTTACTTTAAACATCTTTATCATTTATTTATGAGCTAGAATAAGAGTAATGTAATAAGTTGAAAATTTTCTAATTTATTTATACCTTCCACATAGATTCCTTTCAATCTTTGGGTCATCCTTTTTTGAAAACCGCTCTTGAAATTTTATTTATTCATGTGGAATAACCGATTTGCAGTTGGAATTTTCACTTGCTTAATTTTCATCATCTATTTGTACCCTTTCAATTATATATGCCATATTTTCAGGAACTCCTTCCCAACATACATGGTTTTCATGGAGTCTCCACGTGGATTATAAGCATTCATTCTGTTTCCATTCTTGGGTAACTCCTTTACCTCATCATCAAGGATGTTTTCAACCACTAAAACAAACCATTTATCTTTATCTTGTATTTATTGTAACCTTAATTACAACTTGATCATTTTAAAACTCTTATTAATGTATTTTTTTCAATAGTTAATGAAATGGAATTTACTCCCACAATATAATAATTTTACATTTGTTTTGAAATATTTGGATTCATTATGTTCAATCCTATTGTGGGTGATATTTGTATTCCATTCCATTGATTTTCATATTAAGAATGACTCTACATTTTTCTTTTCGTTCTTATCTATTTTTAGTGATATTTTGTTTACAATATAATTTGATTTCTATTGGACCTATTCATACCAACACTCATCATAATAGTGACCAAAAATGTTATAAAAATAACAAAAATTAATCTCATCTTGGATAATTACTTGTAATATGGTCACCACTTCTTCAGTGTGGTTCCCCCCACAAACTTATCTCATCATTATCCATACAAAACAGAATATTTATTTTTATAGAGTCTATAGGATTATAGTTTTTGAGATTATATATTCCTTAGGGAAAGGGAATACAATGAAAGATTCTATAATAAATTAAATTTTTATTGATATGAATCAGGAGTAGAGTTAGGTATACAAGGTGATCGATTAATTAGAAACTACGAATCTTAGTTTGGGAGAAGTGGATGGTGATTCCTATCATTATAAAATGACAATTAACTCTTCCTTTGTTAAGTGAGTGATGTATTATCAGCATGGGGATCGATAAAAAGGAGTTTGGAGTGATTTTATTTTTAATGATAATATTCCATATGGTT
Source organism: Viscum album (assembly GCA_963277665.1). NCBI lineage: Eukaryota > Viridiplantae > Streptophyta > Magnoliopsida > Santalales > Viscaceae > Viscum > Viscum album. The sequence goes on from OY728132.1 coordinate 774,564,604, forward strand.
GGTATGAACATGGGAATCACCAGGTAATCTTCCAAGATATATTATATTTTCCTCCAAATATGTGTGGGATGGTTTTTCATGAGTTGAATGGTTTAAATGTAGTGGTGAATCTGAATATTTATAAAATTTATTATGTTATGAATATTTTTTTTAATAATGGGATGTAGAGACTAATAAATGAGTTTTTAAAAATATTTCCTAACTATCAGTGGGTTATGGTTAAGAATTATGTACCGGTTAGTCTATTACAAACACTAAGAATTAATAAGTGAAAATAAGAGGATGTTTATATGGATTTAGTGACTAGTTTACCTCATGCACCTAGAGGATATAATGTGATTTGTGTTGTTTTATATTGGATGTCAAATTCCACACATTAATTTATAATTAAAAAGAAAATTTCAGTGGAAATTTTAACAAATCTCTGTATGGTGAAAGTGATAAAGTTGTGTGGTGTTCCTCAGATGGTCATATTTGACTGTGATTCTTGATTTTATTCTCAAATTTTGATAAGATTATAGTGTAATTTTTACACCTAATTATTTCTTACCATAATATTACATCCTCAGATATATGTTCAAATATAGAGAATGATTCAAATAATAAAGTATATATTGATGGATTTTGTTTTGGATTTTGTTGGATCTTGGGTATATTATATGAATTCTATAGATTACTCATATAATAAAAATTATCATCAATTAATCAATGTGGAACCATATGATCCATTTCATGGCTGACCTTTTCAATCAATGTTATATTGGTTAAACATCAGAAAGTTAGATATTATTAGACTTGAATTAATGTAGTATTTTATAGAGTGAGTTATGATGATTTGAATTTATATGTGAACTACTCAGAGTAGTAAAAAAAGATATTGACTTAGGAGGATAATATTATAGTTTTTTTATTATCATGTTATTATAATGGTTTCTCATTGACATGGAAAATAAAGGTTTTAATGATGTGGAAAACATTCAGAAAGGTTTCTTAGAACTTTCTTATTATTGAATTATAATAGATAAGTGTATTATCATATGGATATTCCTTCTTAGTTGAGTTTAATTCATGATATATACAATGATTCATTTCTTAAGAAGAATGTTCATGATCCCTTTAATGTGATTGATTGGGGAGATGATGATTTAGAATAATATGTAACTTTTGTGGAACATCCTTTTGAGATACTTGATTATAGTGTGAATGTTTTATGAAATATCCTTTAAGTCGGTATTCTATTTATTGATATATTTATTTGAGTTCTTTGAGTACTTATGTTCCTCATGAAATGGATGGTCATGAACAAATAAAAAATAATAACAAAGAATGAATCACAGAAAAAGGATCGAGGGAAAAAATTGGACAAAAATTGGCGATCGATTAAGGTTGGTAACTAGACCATCACTATTTTTCTCTCTTTATAAAAACCATTCCTTTATTATTTTTAATGGTATAATAGTCAAAATAATATAATGAATTATAAATCTATATTTTAAGTATAGGAATTCATTGTTTTAAAATGTTTGGGATGTTATTATTATATGAACTTGTAAATCTCTATAATTTTCATATTTTAGTTGATATTAATTAGATTTTTTTTTGTTAAAAGAGTTTTTAATTATGGTTCAGAGGTTTGGATTATAGGGTGTTTGAATTTGATCTTGAGAATCAAAACATTTGAACACTTTGATAAGTGTATCAGTGTGAATGGGTTTAGAGGTTTGAATTTTGGTTGGACCATAAGGTCATTATCTCAATTTCCTCTTCTCCTTTTATGATCTTAGATGGTAGAAAAATATGATTCAGATTATTTTGGTCTTGAGAGTGATATGACTCATCTAATAGTTTTGAAGAGTGATCTGACTTGGACACTGATTTTGAAGAGTAAGACAACTCAACTAATGATTTCCATGAGTGATGTGACTTGGAAGTTTGTTTTGTATGTTTTGTTTCAATGAGTATTATTGTTCTAGAATGTGTAATTTAGATGATGGTTTCTAGTAGTATAGGATATGTATTTAATTTTAAATTTTTTATATATAAGGTTGATTATATTTACTAATGGTGATTTAATTATGGTTAATTCTTAAGATATTTGATGATAGACCTAATGTATTTGGTTGTGGTTATAGTTAAATTTGGATATGGATATAAATGTTGGGTTATATTGTGGGTAGTGTAAAAAATATAGATAGTTATCTATAGTGTTTTTGGTTATTTATCAATGTTGTAACACCCTATGTCACTTTTACTATTTAAATAATAAATTAATTTTGGGATAATTTTAAATTTTTCTATTTCTGGGCCTTAAGTTTTAATTTTTAAGGGTTTTTTCTTCTTTTCACATCACCACATAGGTAAAGAGAACTAGGAGGCTAACTCTTACATTGTGTGTGGGTGACCAGTCATGAACCAACCCAAGTCAACCCCAAACTGGTCACCCGAGCTGATTTATGGAAAGGAAATAAGGGCTTTCCTGATCTCCATGGGATGGAAACTAGTTCTAGACATCAATATAGTGAAGAATTTCTCCAAATAATAATGAATAAACTTAAAAGTGGAAAGGAAAAAGAAACAACCCAATATATATATATATATATATATAAATATCTGAAATGAACATCTTTTAACCAAAACTAGAAATACAATAACTGAACAAAAAAACCCAACAGAACCTGACTATAAAGATTTCATCTCCATGTGACCCTCAGGGTCACTCTCCACTACCTAGAACAACTATCTCCCATGGAGATTGATACCAAGATTAACCTACAACACAAGCTAAAAACAAGAAGTACTATATGCGTGACTGTTAAAACTCAATAGGAATGTCCTAATAATCTATTCACATTACTCTTACATTAAAATAAAAGAAACATAAACTTCAAGATTGAAATATAATAAACAAAGTAATCTATTACACACATTTTCTACTTTAAAAAAAATCATAGTCCATTTCCCTTTTTCCATTAAAAGCCACACTTTATTACTAAGGAGGAACCACATGAGTTTTTAAGGGGAAAGGTGAAATTCTATTTAATAGAGAGAGAGGGAGAGTAAAACATTTCCAAAATATTTTTCATAAACACATAAAAACATTACACCATTTTTGGCATAAAGACACACTAATCAATAAGTAAACAAAAAAATTATACAACAAGGGAAATGGAAATAGGAATGTAGAGTAACCAACCAACAATGTATCACAAACATTCACTGCAAGTAACTAAGTTCCAATAGAAATGGGTGAAACCTAGGATCTCATGAATAATACATAACATACTATACATGTTGACTCATCCAAAAAAGAATGCCTCACATGATGACATCAATAATTCCCATATGCCCAGCCACACCCTACCTGGTATAGACTAAGGGTTACAATCCCATAACAATAATAAAAAAACATACCCCCCTTCTATGGGCCACTAGCTAGTGCGTAATATAACTAGTTCATCAATTGTTCTAAAAAATTCACCCAATATTCTAGGTTCCCAAGTTAAGATGTATAAAGAATTGGGTGATCCAACTAATTCCAACCAAGCATCAAATCACATGCACACACATATATTAACTCAAAAAATAGGCATCACCCACGTCACGCTAATGATCAATCTCTTTCCATTCAATTAAAAAAAACAAAGGAGTCCACACTAAGTATATTCCATTCAATAAAAATTAAATGGGTCACAAGGATTCCACAGAGAGGACATCCCACCCATTCAATATTTATATAAACAAGTCAATATGATTTTCCAATGAGTTTATTCATAATAAACACTTCATCACTTTCACTAAGGTTCCAAACATGCCTCAAGATATTTTCACAAAACTAAAAACCATTTCATAAAATTATATTTTTAGAAAACATATCTCATTTTCATGTCAAGCCATTTTCATTAAAATTCCCAATAGTTCATTAACCACTACCACATTCCAAACCGATTTCTAAGTGTCAATACACATTTCCTTAAAATGAAAAACCAGTTTGAAAACACATTCAAGGTACCCAAATCATTATTTAACATGTCATAAATATATTTACCAATCCATTCTATGCTTCAAATATTACAAAACACTCAAAAAGTTCAATGGGCCATTTTATCAAACACATGGTGTGTGACATTTTACAAAACACAATCGTTTATCACATAATAAGGTATAAATCACCAATTTTCATGCCAAAAAATTAATCCAAAGATAAAAAAATACTATTTAACATATAAGATAGGTGAATAAAACAAGAATATAATTAATATTAAATTATAAATACAAGTGCAAAGGGAAACCTACCTCAAATCCATGTGCATCAACAACGCACCCCCGAAATCACACCGCGAGGGTTCCAATAGCCTAGATATAAGAAAAGGAACCCTAAACACACAAAAATACAAATATAAATCAAGGTAAATACATACCCTAGATCTAAATGACCTAGGAAGAAGATTATATCAAGAGGAAATGGAAGAAATAGGAAGATATAGAAGAGAGAAGATGGTTTACCTTGAAGATCTAGCCCAAAACCATAAATAAATCTTAGATCTACACCATAGGATATGGGTGGAGGCTTGGAGAATAATGGGAGAGGCCCCTTAGGGTATCATGAACTAATTTAAGAAGAGGGGAGTCATTTTGGGTTAAAAATACCAAGATGGAAAAGTTGGAATTTCAAAAAATTTTAGATATGGGAAACTCACACAGTTTGGCTACACGATTTACCAAACTGTACACCAACTGTGTAACCCTCACTGGACACAACCGTGAACTTACATGGTTTGGAAGTAGAATTTACAAACCGTTCACTAACCATTCCAAAATCCACTATCCTAAAATTTCACATAGGTGCACAGTTTCCTGGGAAAGGGAACACAGTTTGACAAACCGTGCGCTAATAGTGCACCTCAAGCTGTCAAGCCCAAAACTTTTATTTTTCTATCAAGAAATCTCAAGAAAAATAATAAATGAACTTTTTTCCAGGTCTAGAAAAAATAATATCTCAAAATAAAACCACAGAATACCCTAAACTCAAGAGTAAACCCAAGATCAAGTATGAACCAAATCAAAGATCAAAAATAAAATTTACGGGTGTGAGAATTATCCCCTCCATTAACACATTCTACCCCCAAAAATCCACAACAATTTCTAGTTGATTGATCAATGACTAAGGATTTAAAATTTTCATAATCCACCCTCTTAAAATCAAAACATCCCAACACAACCAAATATACCTTATGACACCTACTCAAAACATAACAACAAACCAAAACCACTTCCTGAAAAGCGATGGGAAAACTCAAGATATAAATTTCACACCCATTCTTCGAACAGAACTATTGGGTACACCTAAAAAACCCATCATCCACCCAAATTGAAACTGAATTAAAAACTAGAGAACTTTAAAAAAATTATCCACTACTAAACCATCACCAGAAACCAAAACATACATTTGATAGGGGGAGGCCCGAACAGACTCACCACCATTTGAAACAACCAAGCACAGATTCATCATAAGAGATTTTAAAACAATACCTATAGAGGGTATCTCCACCATTAATAACCAAAAATATTAATAAAAATAAAAATATTTCACACCAATCACAAATCCCCACCACAAGGGGAAGGGAGGGTAGGGGGCCTAATGAAAGGAACACTGATCCAAATACCAACTAACACACAACTTATCCCATCAGGATGGACACAAACCAAATCCATGACCAATTCACATGGGAGGTCCATGAAATGAAAACTAATTAGAAAATTGCATCTAAGAAGGTACAATCATAGGAATTGCATGAGGGATAAATCCACCATGGCCATTGAAACAAGAGAGAGGTCATAGTGAAAGAGAAACCATGATAGGAACATAAAAACTACCTCACCCCAATGGTGTAATCATGAGATTATCCAAACTCCCCACACCCTTAGGATTCCTAACTATTCTCTAACTTCACACTAAGGCATTTGGCTAGAGTCATGGTGTTTGAATCATCCACTACGTCACAGTCAGGAGCTACTAAACCCTAACTAGGACTTCTTTTGGTGACACAAGTATCCACATATCACCCTAGGTAGAAATAGAGGATTATATCACTATGAAACTCACTTGATTTAAAAATGCACCCTCATTGAAATAGGGATTTATAAGATGCACACATTGAATACACCACCACCTTAAATAGAAGAATTTTTAGGATTCCTAAAAAGGAACATACACTTTCATTGAAACAGATGTTCGTAGGAGATTCACAACATCCCATTTTAATTACAAAAAAGGAACACCAACAAGAACAACCAACACAATAGAAAGAATCATCATAACATGATGACACTTTAAATTGATCCCAAATAGCTCTCCACTCTAGAAAATGGGTTGGGGTATACTTTTAAGAGGTGGGTTTAACTTTCAAAACTCAAGAATGAAATCCTTAGGTTGATCAATTGGAAATCTTGTTAATAGATAATCACCCATAGTTGCACTACTAATATTCATTGAATCTCTATTTGGGAAAACACTAGGTAATAAGATATCCAATAGCTCTATAAAGACTATCTCACTAACCAGACTCACCTTGAATAGATTCCAACACAAAGGGAAACCATCTCAAAGATTCCCCAAAACATTTCTAGAAGCCCCATAAATAACGGTTCAAGTCCAAAATACCAAGAATATTTCAACTCAGGATACAACATGAGAATTGATTCCAAATCACGATAAAGCACAACAAATAAACAATGCTTCTGAAACATATAAAAATAATCCACAAAACCATTATCTAACAAAAATACCATAATTTCATACTTCAAAACACTTTTGAAAATAAAAAAACTTGGGATTTCACACTCACAAATTATATTCCATAGAGTCTCACTCACATGAACATTTTCGCACCAATCTGGGCACATATCAACTCATTCTATACTAGTCACTCATCAACCATGCCAATCTCAGGTACTCGTTTCCCACATCATCCTCCAACTAGTTCCTACACCTATCCATGCATGTGATCACTCATGGAACACACGAAAGGTAAAAAAAAACATTCTCATTTTACAAAACAAATAATTTAGCCCAATTCAATAATTCATAAAACCTTTCATAGGATCACTAACTACCAAGTTAAAAACCATTTTCATATTTTGTGTTTCACTCCATTTCATTATGTTCAAAAATAAAATCTCATGAATTTCAATCCAAAAATTCAATTTGTTTCATTCAAAACATTTTCTAGTAGCTCAAAAAATCTCATTCCATCAAAACCCATTTGATTAAAAAAACATTTCTTCTTAGTTGAAACAAGTTTCAAAAACAAATTTTAAAACAAATTTCATTTTTTGAATCAACCAACTTTGATAAACCCTAGGTTTTGAATATAGAATTACAATCTTGATAAACTCATTCCCATTTACTTAAAAACCAGTTTATAGAAATCCATTTTATAATTCCTTCTTCAAAACTATTATAAAAATTTCATTTCACATATTTCCAAAACCAAACAATTTCCATTTCAAAATCCATTTTTCAAACTTCCAATGAAAGAGTTCCCATTTTTTTTTCAAAATTGCAAATAACTCAAAGAAACTCATGAATGGAAACTATTTTCAATGGGTGACTTGTCCATATGGTTGGAAACCATATTATAGACACACCACCATTTAAGAGGGTATTCGTGGACCATATAATCAGATCTGTATGGCTTTCTAGGCCTTGAGATCTCATAGAGACCACTAAACCAACTCACTTTTCGTATCCCAAACACCAAAAAAACCACAAGAACCAAAGAGCCTACATAAAACTAGAATTCCCATGGAAACCCAAGGATTGGTATAGAAAGTGTTTTATAGACACTCCCTCATACCTACACCTCGAGGTTTTGAAAATCCTACTCTATCTACTTGGATATCCCAAAATAACATAGGTCTCTCTAAAATCTTGGTCCTCCAAATACTGACATACTCTGATAACATTTTGTCATGAACCAACCTGGGTTGACCCCAAACCGGTCACCCAATTCGATTCCTAGAACGGTAAAAAGGGAATTACCAATCCCCATGTGATATAAACTAGCTCCAAGAATCAATATAGTGAACAAAGGAAATGATTTCGTCCAATATAAATGATTAAAATGAACAATGGAAAGATAAAAAAATCAGCCTAGTATCAAAATAAAAATATCTGAACTGAAAATCTTTTACAAAAAACTAGAAATACAACAACTGAACAACAAAACCAAATATAACTTGACTATAAAGATGACATATCAATGTGACCCTAAGGGCCACTCTCCACTACTAAGAAAAACCATCACCCACAGCGATCGATACCAAGATGAACCTGTAACACAAGCTAAAAACTAGAAGAACTAAAGGTGTCATTATTAAAACTCAGTTGGTGTGCTCGAATAATATATTCTCAATTAACTTCCTTTAAAATAAAAGAAACATAAAATTCAGGTTTTAAATACAATAAAAAAATTAATCTCTTTCACACTTTTTCAAGGAGTAATCACATGAATTTTTAAGGAGAAAGATGATGTTCCATTTATTAGGGAGAGAGGGAGAGTAAAACATTTCCAATACCATTTTTATAATCCTATGAAAACATTACACCATTTATAGAATAAATCCACACTACTCAAGAAGTAAATACAACAATTATACAATAAGGGAAATCAAAATGACCATGTAGAGTTACCAACCAAAAATGTATCACAAACATTTGCTACAAGAAACTAAGTGCTAAAGGATATGGGTGAAACCTAGGAGATCATGAATAATCTAGAACATACTATAAATGTAGAATCATCCCAAAAATCATGAATAATATAACTAGTGTAATAATCATTCTCAGAAAATCCACTCACTATGCTAGGTTCCCATGTCAAGATGTAGAAAGAAGTGGGTGATCCAACTGATGCCAAATGAGAATCAAATCACATTCACACATATATTAACTCAAAAAATAGACATCACTTTATTCAACCCAAGGATCAATCTCCTTCCATTCAATTAATAGATCACAAAGGATTCCACACTGAGGATATCCTATTCCATACAAAGTAAATGGGTCACAAGGATTCCATAGTGAGGACATCCCACCCATTCAATATTTATATAAACAAGGCAAGATGACTGTCTAAGGAGGGTATTCATAATAAACACTTCATTACTTTCACCAAGGGCCCAAATGGACCTCAATATCTTTTAAAAAAACCAAAATTTATCAAAGAACCAAATAAACTTTTTAAAAGGGGTGTAAACAGACCATTTACCATTTCAAAACCATTGCATAAAATTCACTTTATAGAAAACATTCCACATTTTGAAGTCAATACATTTTCATTAAAATTCCCAATAGTCCATTAACCACCACCACATGCCAAAAAAATTTTAGAGAGTCAATACACATTTCCTTAAAATCCAAAACCACATTGAAAACAAATTAAAGGGACCCAAATCATCATTTCACGTGCCATAAATATATTTACCAAGACATTCCATACTTAAAATATTACAAAACACTCACAAAGACCAACATGAAATTATATCAAAAACATCGTGTAAAATTTTTTACAAAAGAATACCATTTATCACATAAAAAGTTATAAATCACCACTTTATACACCCAAATAGTAATAAAAAGATCACGAAACACTTTTTAGAAAATAAGGGAGGTGAAAAAAGCTAGAAAATAATGAATCTTAAACTATAATGGAAAGTTAAAAGGGAAACCTACCTCAAATCCATGGAACATCAATAATGCACACTAGAAGTTACACTGTGAGGATTACATGATCCAACATCTAGAATAAGTTCCCTAAAGAAATAAAACCTTCAACATAAATCTAAGTAAATACAAACCCTAGATCAAAATGACCTAGTAAGAAGATGAATTCAAGAGGAAAGGGAATAAATAGGAAAAGGGAGAAGATATGAGAGGGTTTACCTTGAATATCTAGCCCAAAACCCTGAAGAAATCTTATATCTACACCATATAAGAGAGGTGGAGTCTTGGATAACAAAGGAAGAGGCCCATTAGGGTTAAAAAAACTAAATGTAGGAGAGGGGAGGATTTTTGGGTTAAAAATCCTGATGGAAAAAAGTTGGAATTTCAAGATTTTTGTTTGATCTAGGAAACTGGCATGGTTTGGTTGCATAGTTTACCAAAATGTGCACCAACTATGCTCCCCTTACTGGAAACACCTGGTCACATGGATGGTTTGGCCACACGGTTTCCAAACCATACCCCAATCATGCCAAATGCCACTGTCTCAAAAATGTCACTTGGCTGCACAGTTTTCTGGGCATGGGTGCACGGTTTGAAAAACCATGCGCCAACCATGTACCTCATGATTTCAAGCCCAAAAAAATTTATTTTTCATCAAAAAATATCAACAAAACTAAAAAATGAACTCATGAACATTTCTAGAAAAAATAATAGCTCAAAATAAAACCATGGAACACCTAGAACTTAAGAGGAAAACCAAGACCAAGAATGAACCAGATCAAAGATCAAAAATAAAATTTTTGGGTGTGAAATGACCTTTACACAATTTCTTTTTATTTGATTTGTTTGTGTGAACAGTTTAGTTTAAATTGTTTGATAACATTTAAAAAAGTGGATTTTAAATTCAATTTTGAATGTATTTGGTTAGTGCAAATGAATATCACATGGTTTGAGGTGAACTATGTTAGTCTTATGAGTATCCATGAATGATTAATTTTATATAGGGGATCATTTCATATATCCCCCATATGGTTGGTGCACGGTTTTTTAAAATGTGTGGCTAAACCATGCGATTTTCCCAATTTTTAAAATTTTTTAGATTCAAGGTTTTACATTATGATTTTAAAGGATTTAATCCTCCTCTTCCAATTTATTATAATTAAACCAAGCCTTAGCACAATATAGGGGATCCTCTCCTTACCCCTTTAATTTTTTGTTCCTCCATATTCAATATCAATTGTTTTCTCAAGATAAATACCTCCTTCTTTTTTATTTATTTACTCATCTTCATCTATACCTTTCTCTCTCAGTTTCATTACCTCCTTCAAATAATATGGAATTATATGATTGGATTTAGGGTTTGGGATAGAATAATGTTGGTGGTTTTGGTTTCTAGGGCTTATAGAGGGTGTCTCTTGGCTTGTATGGGCGTTCACCATCAAAGGTGTTGTGTTCTAGCTTGTCATGGCTCGATTACACCATGTTTGAGGTATGTGTTTTTGTTGTCTTTCTTTAAATTGAATTTCATTAGATGATTATTAATTTAATTTTTTTGTCCAATAAATTCTAATAATGTATGTTAATCATCTAAAACCTTTTAGGATTTTTAGAGTGAGTATCCATTTTGAAAAAATGGCATTAAATAATTTTCATGGGGTCTTCCAATTTTTAAATGGGTTTTGAATTATAAGTGGTTTGTGAAATATTTAAATGGTTTATTTTAAATATAATTTATTTTCTAATGGTATTTAACCCCATTTGGGTCTTATATTGGGTGAAGGTAAATGTGTTGGTTTTTAAAGAGGTTTTCACGTAAAAAATGGGTTTATATTTTAAATGGTTTGAATATGGTTTCTAAAGGGTTTGGTTTTTAAATAAAGTTTTGAAGTTGAATTTTTGAAAGGGGTTTAAATGTATTGGCATATTGAACTAGAATTTTGGTTTGTATTTTTTGGAACTGTCAAGTTATTTTCATTGTGTGTGAGTGAGACACTCAAATATACCCCTAGTTCTTGTATCATAAACCCTAATGGGGTTGATTGTTATTATTTTAATCAAGGATGATTTAATTAGGGAATTTTCTTATAACAGAATTGGAGGTCATGGGATATTTATTTTAAATTTTATTTATTCATGATTTATGTGCTCATTTTTTTCATGTTATTGCTCACCTAGAATTTTTTGATGATAAACATAGGTAAATAATAGAAATTTTGGATGTGTGTTTTTCAAGACTTGCGTGTGGAAGTTGGATAGTTCCCTTAGATAGTTTCACCCCCTAAGGGTTTAGTATTGGTTGGTCCCCGAAAATTCTTGAGTGAAATCTCATATGCGACATCTTGTTAGGACACACATACAGTTATAGTGAATCCAAGAACTAGGCCCAATGTCATTCATGTTGGAGCCTAGTGTGTTACCTATGATACAAGATATTGCTTGATAGTAGATTCAATTCCTTGTATCCCCTAGTTAAACTAATCTGTTTAGAAACAATTTTTTTAAGTTTCTATATTTTCTTTTATTTCTTACGTGACATGGTTCTTTATTATTTACTTTTTTATTCATGTTCATTTTTTCCTTGTTTAAACAAAATGTTTTTTCAAACTTCTTTGGGATGTGAATTTATAAAATGGGTTTGAAAAGTGTATTTTAAATGGATGTTCCCAAAGTAAATAAAAGGTTTTAAAGTGGTTTTTTCAAAGTTTTTTTCCCATAAAGAGGAGTGGATGATTTTTGGAAAATGATCATGGAATAATATTTTTTTCATATGATAATTTTAGAAAACTATTTTACAAATTATATTTCAAACTAGCATAACTAAAACTCACCTTAAAAGGAATTTCACAAACTCTTTGGTTAAATCCTACTAAACTTGGTTTCTTTCAAACCCTATTTAAACCATCATTGTATGTAGATCTTATGGTTTCCTTTCAGATTACCTATCTATGTTTTATATCTGGTTGTGTTCAAGTTGATCAAGATGGTTAGATTGAGTTTTGGAGAGTAACTGAGGGGTCACATATAGATATTTTGATCTAGGTTAGTTTCTTTTTACATTGGGATATTCTTATATCATATATGATGGAAAAAAGTTTATGAGTTTATTTATCTATGTATGATATCTTGATCCTTATTCATATTATTTTATGTAATATTTTATTGGTTTACTCATGTGGCATACTCTATTTGGTTGTTTATTTATTTTTTGAAGCTTGTTTATGTGCATGGGTATTAAACTTATAGAGAGGTCATGTAGGATTTTTGAGCCCAATTCTCTGTTGTGGTTTTGATTCTTTAAGAAATAAATAATTCCTAAAGTGTATTCTATGATTCCCAGACACTATCTTCCAACTTGTGTTGATTATGAATTATATTTAATCCCATTTTAGATTAGTTCAAGTTTTGGTTTAGTACAATCCCATGCCAGTTTGTTTCAAATGGTATCAGATCTTGGGTGATTGAAAAGGTTTCTAGGTTCCTGAAAACACCTTTTGTTGTTTAGGGTTTGTTATTATAGTATGGGGACTATAAATTTCATTGATACTTGAGATATATCTCCTTAGTAGTTTCTTTATTTTCACATTTCATGTTGAAACTCGAGTCATCGTGGGTTTTTTGGGATTTAAGTCTTGATTTTTAGATTTCTTCTTAGTGAATTTGATGAATTTTTGTATGTTATGATGCTATTTAGATCCATGTAGTCAATATTAATGATTTTGGATGTTAACATGAGTTTTTAAGGTGAAAGTGACGAACAAGCTAGAGTCCCGAGGCTAGCATGAATGATCCTGTAAATCATGTGGTTCCAATTTGAAATGGTTCTACAACCATTACAGATCCAATTGCACAGTTGGTGCATGGTTTACAAGAACGTGTGTCCAAACTGTGTGCAATTATGTTTCTCCTTTGAAATTTTTGCTTACCTCTCTTACTTTATAGAATGATCCTAATGGAAATTACCATTGGTGTGAGGGTAAATAATGGAGTTTTATTATGGGATTTATGTTTTTGTATATGGGTTCTGGATGATGTTCATTATTTTTTATCAAGTTTATCACATAAGAACATATTTTTATATGTTGAAAAGTTTAGTTTTGGGTGTATAAATTGGTTTCATGAAGTATAATGTCTAATAAAATACAAGAGGGATTGAATTTTAGTTTTAAAAACAAAGTTAAAATTTTAGAAAACTTGAGGTATGGTTGGATTATGGGCCTGTTTTTCCCTGGATTGTGTTGTTTCATTGATTGAGTTTTGGCTTGATGCCGATTTCGATGGTGTTTTTCGTGTTATGAGTATGCCGCCTAGAAAGCCTCCCAAAGTTTTCAATGAGTTATGCTCAGTTATCAGTTCCTTTTGTGTGTTGCTTGCCTACCGAGGTAGTCGAAGTCTGTTAGAGGTAGTTGTATAGTTCTAAAAGATAGTGTGTCTTCGGGTTATTGGGAACTCCCAGGGTAGTTAATGTTCGTACCACCCTAGAGTTATTTGAGGGTTCAGTTCTGGACTTGTAAATATGAAATGTCTCATCTTCGTTGGAGTTTTGGGTGTGATTAACAGTGGTCGACTTCCGTGAAGGTTCCCCACCTAGCAAGGAGTGTGGGGCGGTGAAACCTGTCTCCAAGAAGCCATCCTCGTCAGACCGCTCTCTTGTACTCCACCAGTATGGCCTGTCCGGACGTTCTAAGTCGTCATGTTGCATTCCTTTGAAAACGTATGACCATCGTGATTGTTTGAATCATAGAACAGAAGGAGTTAGAGACCAGAAGATGAAAATGCCTGACTGTGAGGTAGGAGATGCTTCATCCATCAGGGCCCTAGCCACAGGTCTCGGGGTGAAGCTCGCGCATAGTCAAGAGTTGCCGAGGGGGTGTGGAGACTCGGTCCGAGTAACGTTTTCATCTATGGGAGGGATATATCCAAAGTTCCCTTGTTCTGTTCTTGTCATCGTTGTAAGCTCATCATAGTTGTGGTGACGTGATGAACTTGTTCTACCGCAGTCTAAGCGGTCTTATCTATTCTCTGTGTGTTTTCAAATCGTTCGGTTTTCCTTGAAGGGTGTTGGGCCTGCGAATGAACGGGTCGTTCTAATTTTGAATTGGGTCTCAATTGTGTTCGTTAGGGGGACATTTGGTTTCGTGAAATTAACGGGCGGTGTTTCGGGGTCCTTTTTGAGTTCGGGATAGGAATTACCTAGTCTCTGATTGTAGTGAGGATTTCATTCGTTCAGTGTGTGAGGGGTTGAGTCGATTGCTTATCATCGGGTTCTTGGGACGTTTTGTAGCAAGATTTCTGTTTAAGTATCTGGGTGTTGTTCGGTCCATGTGGAGAAATTAACTGGGTTCGGTTTGGGAGTTTCCCGCGTTGGCCCCCCTTGGGGGTGGTGTGTTCGGGTTTCAAGGTTTTCGTATTAGTGAATTCTCGTGGTGGGGAGAACCCTCCCGTGTTCTCCCCTCAACCTCGGGCTTCATTTTTCTCTTGAATTGGTCGGGTGTGACCTGTTGAGAGTAAGGTCATCCCGGGATTCATAGTTTTCCGTCAGTTTGGTCTGGTCATGGACTCCAGTTTTGACAACTGCTGGCTTGGTAACTTTCTGGGGGCAGAAAGTGTCTGTGGTGGGGAGAATTGTCACTCTCCGACCTCATACTTCTATTTATTATATTTTATTTTTACTATTTACTCGGTCCCACATCTTTTGGACGAGGTATAGTTGGGTCCCTATTTGAACATTTCCGAAGTTTGTTTTTTTGGTGGGTCTTGGGCTGGTTTATAGTCACCGCACCGTTAGCGGTGACCGTGCATTCGGTCCTAGTGATTGCGTGGTGGCGCGATACTCTAAATAAACAAAAAATTAAATAATTAAATTTCACCTTAATTATCATTAAGTTTGTTCTTAATTTCCTTTGTTGTTACTAATATTTTTATTATCATTTTTCTATTAATATTATTACTAATATTATTATTGTAACATTGATATTATTATTATTATTACTCAAAATAAAATGGATAATAAATGATAATAATAATTATTTGTTTTATTATATTTATTATTATTATATTTTATTATTGTTTTTTTTCTTCCTCTTAACCCTAACCATACCTGTGTCGCCCCCCCTTTCTTCCCCCCATCTTTTTTTTTCTGCTTCGCGCCGCTCCCTGCCCTGCTCACCCTCCGCTAGCCAACTCCGCCTCCACCTCCTCCCGCTCACCCCTCTCCCGTGCCGCCCGCATTCCCCCCATTTTTTTCATCTCCAGCCGGCGCAAGGACAACTCCCCCTCTACTAGTCCTGCGTGACCGCGCCTTCCCTTTCCCCTTCCTATCCTACTGGTTCGGCGCGCACCCCCACCCATGCAGCGCGCCTCTCTCCGGCCATCCCCAAATTCGGTGATCTTTTGCCCAGCCGCGCTACTCCTTGCCGGCGATCCCACCTTCATACGACCCCTCTCCAGCTGGCGTGACCTCCATTCGACCCGCAACTACGGCCTCCCTCCTCTCCAGCCGACCCGCGACCGCGCCCTTCTCCTCTACGGGCGACCCGTGGCTTCACCTCCCCATCTCCGGGTGGCCGACCCTTTGCCGACGCCCCTTCTTCCGGCCTGCTACCCCCTGGCACGACCTCCTACCCAGCGCGCCTCCCTTCTCTCAAGCCGGTGCGCAACCCTCCCTTCCAGCAGCAGCTCCCCCGTCCGGTAATCCCCCCCACCCTCTTCTATTTCTCCTTCGTTTATGTTTGGGGTTTAGCTCATTAAGGGGTTGTCTCAGTAGATTTGGGGTTTTAGAACTCGCGTGACGAGTTTTCGATGGTGCATCGACGCTGCGCCATAGTTTTGAGATAGAATCCCTTTGCATTGCCCATTTAAATTTATAAATACATTGATTGATTGCGTTTTTCACATACCTTGAATATTAATTAGTTAGGTATGATTTTTTTTAGAATAATTGTTTTGGGAGAAATGATGTGGTTTTATGGATAATTATTGTTTGGTGAAATTGTTTTGCTTGCCTGATTATTTTAGCATATTCTATGATTGGTGAGTGTGATGAAAATGATACTTTGGGAAGGTTTCAATGTGTGTTTGGTTTTAATTTTGGTTTATGTGAGTCCCGAATACCTTTTTGGTCGTTCTTTAGTCCTTCTGCATTAATTGTTTTTGGGTGTTGTTTAATTGTTGTAGGGTGTTGCTCCGACGTGGCTGCAAATCCCCTCGCTGTGTTCACAAAGGGTGTCTCGGGTCACGTCGGACCACACTCTGTCTGCCACCACCGAAGGCGAAGCGATTCAGATTGCTTCATATTGTTTTCCTTTATTTGTGGGCACACCTTGTTTTACCGAATGTTTTGGGTTCGTTCCGTTTTGTCTGCACTGGTTTCAAGGTGGGTTTTACTCTGTTTATTATTTTGGATTATTTTAAGACAATATTTCTGTGTTTTTAGATACTTGGTTTTGTTTCAACGCATTGGAAAGGTTTTTCTGTGATATTATGGTCGTCGACAAGTGGCGCATGCTTGTTCGCAAGTTGGGATGTACCACATCGTCGTCGTAACCGAGCTGCGAGTCGAGGTAGGTCCCCCACTGCACTTACCTTTAGATTTAGAATTTATTAATTTCTTGATGTTTTATTAATTTTAATAAATTGGAAATAATATAATATAATTAATTTTTATATGATTATTTGGTGTGAAAAGAGCCGTTTATTTTATACCGAACACTTGAAACATTTTCTTGAAGAGCAGACACCCAGTATTGAAATAATACCCGTTTGGCATTTAAACATAATTCAAGGAATTTCAAATGTACTTCTAGTTTTAAAGATATATGATTTCTTCTGAACAAGGGTTTTTGGGTTTTATCGAGAAATGAGGTTTTGTTTTAAAATTGGTGAAGGCCCATTTGACACTTTAATAAAATAAATTATTTCAGAAAACCCACTTAGGGGTGATCTTTGGTGTACGTTGATTGTGTGAGTTGTGTGTGATATTGTGCATCATGACTGATTGATTTACATTGTGGATGCACCCCTTTTTATTGTATGTGTTGACATGGGAACCTGGCATATTGAGTGAATTTTCTGAGAAGGATTGCTGCACTAGTTTAGAATACGCACTTGCTAGTTGCCCCATAGAAGGGGAATACTGAGTTATTGCTACTATGGGGATTGGGCCCCTCGGTTAGGCCATGTAGGGCTATGCTGGGCATTAGGGCATTATGACGTCATCAGGTTAGAGCATGCTTTCAGGATGAGTCACATGTATAGTACGTTCTGGATTGTTCACAATCTCCTAGGTTCGACCCATGTTTCTTTTTGTGTTTATTTGTATGTGGTGGATGGTTGAGAGGTCTAGTTTGGTTACTGGCCCCTGTGTGACACTTTTTCCATTTCCCTTGGTGTGTGTTGTGTGTTACGCGTAGTTTCCCTTTTTGGATAATAACTAAAGTTTGGTTTTCTAATTGTTCACAAAAATGTTTTAAAATGAAGTGCACTTGTTCCTTTCAAACATTAAGAATTGTTTTTAAATTATAAAGGGCAATGGACTGATACTTGTTTTAGAAATGAAAGTGTGTGTGTGTGAAAACCAATATCTTTTATATTTAGTTCAAACCTGGAATTAATAAATTTCTTTATTTGAAGGTAGTGCTTTGGGAATAGATATCGTGCTAGCCTACTGAGTTTTTATACTCACGCCTATAGTTCTTTTCTATTTTTAGTGTTTGTGCAAGCTACAGCTTGGGTGCGTTCACCTTGGGCGACGTTTGGTCGTGAGTTGGAGAGTGACCCGTGAAGTCACACAGAGATAGTGGTTGTCTCTTTCGGTTAGTTTTATTTTCTTTTGTTCTTGTTTAGTTACTTTGCATTGTTTATTTATTTTACAGTGCTTTGTTTTATTTCAGCTGCTTTGTTTATTTATTTGTTTTGGGCGAAATCGTTCCCACATCCTCTGTTGATGCCCTGACGCTTGTCGCCAGCCCAGGAGGATCGGGAACACCTCTCGGGCCATGTCACGGGCCGGCTTGGGTGACCGATTCAGGGTCGACCCGGGTTGGTTCATGACAAGCTCATATATATTATGTATAATTTTAAATAAACACCTAATATCTCTAAAAAACTCCAAAATAACTCAAAACATCTATAATCATCATTGTGAACTTTAATATATCTCAAGTAACTTCAGGAAACCACTAAATTATCATTAACCATATCAGAATGATCCCAAATATTTTTCATCATTTATTAACATATTTTTTATATCTAATAAAATTAAAAAAATAAGCGAATTAATAAATAATCAAATTCCACAATTACTTTATCACTTCTTAATTTTTTTTTTCAGAATAGTCATATTACTTCACTTATTCATAATTAAATCCAATGCCTTTCATAGGTCTGTGAAAAATTAATCTCTCCACACACCATTATCCAAGTGTAGCTTCAATATAATATAGTAGTCCTCAATATTGATAACACATGTATGGATCTCCACTAAAAAATATAGCCATATTTATTCTTCTTGAAACAAAACCATCTCCTCAACTTCTTTAAATAGGTATATTATTTAGCAATATTGACACCCCATAGTAGTCATCTCAACCTTTTATCTTTATGATCCAGCTGAATCAATCTAGAAGCTTCCTTTAATAAATATAAAAACTTTAATATTAATTATTTGGTGCCATATCGTGTAGATATTTAACCTATTTGATAACCACAACTCATAATCATCTCATTATCTTCCTCAAACTCTATTAAATAGATTCTACACATGAAATATAAATAAGTATAAATCTACTCAAACTTATTTGACCCATGTGAATAGATATCCAATAGCGTATACAATGGAAGATAAAAATATATAAGAATAATTATGAACTCCATGTTTTATGTTAGTATTTTGGGATCTCCAAGATCCGATTTGAAAGGTGTTATTTAGTCATCATCCAATATTCTCATCTCAATCCACATGGAAACCATTTATTATTAACAAAAAATAAAACACAAAAAATAGGTTTGATAGTTATTTATATTTTTTCAAGGAATTATTATATATCCTTACCTATATTTATATTTTTTATTCAGCTCTCTTTACATTGGTTTTAATATATTTACAAAGATGTGAATGAAATATTTTTTTCACTCTCTTTCTTTAAATTTTTAGCTCGGTCACTTACTCCCATCAATTACTTTGTTTTTATTTTTAAATATTCCATTTACAGTCTTTATTCTTCCTTTTTAAAATAATTTATTCAAAATATATTTTTTTAAAAGAATAATTTCAAAATGAAAAGTATATCTATATTTTATTTATAGATAATTTTTTATCTTTCTATAAATAAGTTTTACTTTGTGTCAATACCCTTATATGTTATAATCTGTTGATGTTTCTTATTTTTTAATGGGGGTATTATTTCTTGAAACCATATAATTTCTCTATTCGGATGATTTAACATTATTTATAGTGAAAATTGTTATGTTACTCATTAGTAGAGCCTAGTGAATCATGAATACACCTAATAGGGGGGTGAATCAGGTGTCACCCTTTTCTGAGTTTTATTTCCCTTTTAAATTTTACCCTCTTCAACTAAAACTCTTATCTTGGTTAAGAGATATGGATCTTTTCATGTTCCCTCAACCCTCACCTTGGTATTTAATGTAGAATAAACAATTAAATATCACATAATGATTCTTACAAGGTTTAGCCTCAATGTGATAGCCTACTCTTTTTGATGTTCATATTTGTCAAGTATGAAAATTATATCATAAACTTAATTTTAAGTGATCACAAGTACCTAGGAATTAGCACTCAAGAGTGAGGTATGTTTCATCCACTTACCTAAAATATCTTCTTATACTCTCTTTATATTTCATCCCAAAGGCTTTAGATATCACTGGTATACATAAAAGTTTATACCGTTACCACTAGTTCTTGAAGGGTCCTTCTTGGACCGATGAAAAAGCCTTCAACTACTAGGATATGAGAAAAAAACATTATCCACATTTTCCTTGTTCTAAAAGAGTTATCACAGTGATATTTTATCATATTAGACCTCCAAGAGACTTGATGCATAATTTAGAAAGTAATAACAACACTGTTCTCTTATCCCCATTCATTTTATTCTACAACACATAGGTTTATTCCTTGATGTGTTGGTTTATATACTTTTATAGAATTTTTATTCAGGTTACAATAGTATTGAGTAATCATACACTATTTTCAGTAAGTGTTATTGTATCTATAAGCCCATCCTATAGACTTTACAAACCATATCACTCCCGACCAGGGGAAATATACCCATAACTTGTCCAAATCGGAATTCAGGGGGTACTATACCTATCCCTGGAGCCCTCCGTCCCCCCAGTGTCTATGTTCTCCCTAGGTCAACCATAACATGAATCTATGAGGGGTTGTGTTCACCCTAGGTTAACTATCACATGTGTCCCCTTGTCAATGTGTTCAACCCGGGTTGACCATAAATATCCATGCATCCCTTGGGGTTCATGTTTATCCTGAGTTAACTGAAATTCCACCACATCCCCTAGGGGGATGTGTTCACCCCTATATTAATAATAACATAATAAGATTACCCAAGGGGCTATTTTCACCTCAGTTTGACCATAAATACCATATAATTATACAATACCATTTAAATAGAGAACAAATATAATACCACTACCATAAAACCAAGATAAAACGAACCATGCATAATGAAACAATAACATTTATCATTTACCAAAAACCATTTCAAATAACCATTACGGTTTTAAGAAAAAATAAAACCATTTCCAATCTATTTAAAAAATACCATTCCAAAGAACATTTCAAAATACATTTTTTTCCTGAAATACCCATCACACACCATCACTATAACTTTATGTTTTATTTTGAAAAAAATAACTAATTAACCTTTTATAAAATACCATTCACATTTTTTACCTTTATCAAAACTCATTTTTAAATATAAACAATTTCCAATTATCAATGGTGGTGAAGTTCTATTTGAAAACCATAAATTCAACCATTTTCCACTTTCACCAAATAAAAAAAGATTAGATATTTACTTTAATCAAGAATTAAAACATTAAAATGACTCAAGAATGAAAAATTATACATAACCACATGACAAATACACTTATAAAATATTAGACTATGGTTCGATCCTATGTACAACCTACCTCACGTTCTAATCTTTTCCCAATAATTTATCATGGGTCAGAAGCCTTCCAAGGCCAACTGTGACTCACCCAAGCTTATATGAACCCACATAGACTACCCAAGGTCCTAAATTCAACCACACATCCTAAATAATTAATTATATACAACTATAAATATGTATTTAATCTACTAAACAAATAACATAACCACTAAACAATCCATCAACATCCCTCGATCTTTGGTTTTTAGAGCAATGAGGTGTTGTCCATCCCCAACAAACTCTTGAACCTAATTCGAGAAAAATTCCCAAACAAAAATAGTAATTCCATAATGAATTTAATTGGAATTTTGAAAAAATTCAAGAGAATAAAAAATTATGGAATACATTGTTGAAAATCTTAGGAACTAAGTGTAGGTGGCATCTCAGGATTCCCTCATCCAAGCCTGCATGAAATTCCCTTGAGAATCGGGTGATTCCACCATGCTACAGTGGAAAAATCAAATAAAACCTAGCTGAATTTTCCACGACCCATCCCCTGGGGCCTGTTCCGTGGCTACCCCAAGCCCACCTCCCATAGGCCAGGGGCTAGCGAGTAGCGCCGAGTAGGCATGTCCCAAACAAATGGGAGAAATTTTCCTAAGTAACTGTACACATGCACACTACTCTAAGCCATATATATTGTAAGGTTAATACAATATGTAAACAAATAAAAGGTACAATAGTAGAAAACTAAAGGTAAATGTGGCCACAATACAATCCCAACTGAAAGAAAGTAAAAGTACAAGTCTCTAGAACTCCTATTCAGAAAACCCTACCTGAAGGGTAGGTACAAAAATAGCTATCTGAAGTCGTAGAAGCATGTATCGTCTATTGGGTCACTCTAAGAACCACCTGGACTTGGTCCACCAAGGGCTCTGTTAAAGCATCAATCATCTACACAAGACACGACATGTGTGGGTGAAGCCCATGCAGGGGTGGGTAAAAAAATACTCAGTAGGGACCCCAAACCAAAAAGGTATACCACAAAGCAATACACAAAGCAGACTACTAAAGAGTTACATAAAGTGTAGCCTCTAAGAAGTACATTCAAGAGAGTCACTAGAGTCATATCACACAGGTATAACCTAAATTATATAAAGAAAGACTATCGGTATTAATGATAAACATATTATACTACTGATGGAATCATCCCGGATGAGTCACTAAGGTCTTCTGGGCCACTGAGGTCTCCTCATCACCGAGGTCTGCTAGGCCACTGAGGTCCGCTCATCACTGAGGTCTGCTAGGCCACTAAGGTCTGCACATCACTGATTTCTGCTAGGCCACTGAGGTCCACTCATCACTAAGATCTTCTAGGCCACTGAGGTTCGCATGTCACTAAGGTATGCTGGTCCATTGAGATCCGCTCTTCACTGAGGTCTGCTGGGTCACTAAGGTCTGCTCGTCACTAAGGTCTACTAGGCCACTAAGTTCCACACCTCACTGAGGTATATTGGTCCACTAAGATCCAATCAACACTGAGGTCTGCTGTTCCACTGAGGTCTGCACACCACTAAGGTCTTATGGGCCATTGAGGTCCGCTTGTCATTGAGGTTTTCTGGGCCATTGAGGTCCGCACATCACTGAGGTTTGCTGGGTCACTGAGGTCAGCATGTCACTGAGCAATGCTAGGCCACTAAGGCCTGCACATCACTGAGGTCTGCTGGGATACTATGGTCCACTCATCACTAAGGTATTCTAGTCCACTAAGGTCGAAACATCACTTCCTTCTCATCATAGCTAGCTGCAGGATTTCCTCTTATAGTGGGCTTGATTTCGGGAGAATCTCCTCCTTAAGACATCGATTGTATTTAAACGTCCATGAAAACTCAATTGGAGTATTTCAAAAGGACTGTCTTGTCATGGGGGGTCCCAAATCCACAAACGAATCATCAATCAAACACACAATTTGGAAGTTATGAGTCTTTTAGTAAAAAGGGGACAGTTAGGCCGACTCGACCCAACTTGGTTTGGCCGACCTGACCTGGTCTGGTTTGGGCTGACCCGATCCAGCCTGGACCAAGTTCCAGGCCCATTGGGCTGAGGTTCCAGCCCATCGAACCGACCAGTGTCCCGGTCCCCTTTCTCCAACCCATCCCACGCTGGCGGGCCGGTTTCTGTCTAGCCAAACCGCTTAGTAGCCTAATTCCCCCTTTGGCCTGGACCGCGCTAGTGGACCGGTTTGGTCCAGCCTGAATGTGACAGGTGCCATGTTCACTCTGCATCACATAGCCATCCGCCTCCCCACATGCAGCCTGCTTACCACGTGCCGTCACCCCACCACCCACAGCTCTACTGTGGGCCTCCTCAACTACCACGACACACTGCCTCCCGCACGTAGCAACTGCCACGTGATGCCACTGACCACCGTGTTCCGCCACCACCGGCCGCCGCGTGCTGCCACCGTCCACTGCGTGCCACAGTTGGCCGCCTGCTGGTGGCTCTGGTCAACCACTTGCAGCGACTTCCATGAGTTCCACCACTTCCGAACTTCGAGCCGATGACTCTTGCCATCTCCGCAACCCTTACTTCCACCGCGACCTTTCGTTGCCACCATAGCTCGCCTGTCCGCAACTCTTCTTCCACCACCACTAGATCCCATGCCAGTGGTCATTCACCTAATGCCGCCACCTCCCTCATCCTCATTCCTGGGTTGATTCACCGCTGAGGTCTTGCTTGGACCGTGGTTTCCCTCATTTCACAAAGAACAGAAGAAAATGGTGGAGTAGAAGGATGCACAAGGAACACACGAAGGATGGACCATGACCTTTGTTCGTGCCAGTGTGATTCGTCCTTGTTAGGATTTTAATGAAGGATAAATAAACATGAATACAACTTCCCATAACTCCCTGGATGTAAAATCCCATTCCCGCATAGACAGTTGAATTGTGGTCCAATTTGTTATTGAATTGACCTGTGTTATTCATTTAGAAAGGAAGAATGAGGAAAAGGTAAACAGTTATAAATAAAACCATACCTAGGTTTGGATTGATCACTAATGAAGGGTAAATCTTGTGTTCTTTGTTCGTTAATCCACCGACATCTAATCCAAATCCATTTGTTGATCAGTCATCATTTTTTGTTCTTCACCATTCGTCGTTCTCCAACAAATTTCCTCCAAGGATTCAGAGCAAACTCTAGGATCCCACTAATCCTGTATCTCTGTTAATAAACTTAATAGAGGAAACATGTTTCAGCATTTTTGTTACGCTGAGTCACCACGTCGTTATGCTGTTTCATATATGAAATGAAATAATTTCCTCATTATAGTGAAACATTTTCGAATAAAATAAACCTTTTAAGTTTATTTTATTTTCCCCTTAAATGCCTGAAAATTAACTTTTACCCTCAACCCACACCGGTTGAGGTTAGGCTATGCCAAGGAAAGAACACCCTCATGAGCTCAACAGTACTATCTGATTTTCAATCCAAGTTACTGTTTATGAGTTATCTAAAATAAAATAATCTTTATTTAATTATTTTATTTATGGTTACATCCCAAAAACTACCTGCCACAGTTGGCCCGCGCCGACCAATGGTAGGCTCTGACTAAGGAAAGAGAACCCTTACGAGTTCAACGGTGGTCTCAGATTTCCAATCCAAGTCACTGTTAATGAGTTATAAGGATTTGAAAAATATAATAATTTTATTTAATAATTTTATTTATGGTTATTCCATTTTTGGGTTTTCTCACTAGAGACCCGCACCGACTAAAATTAAGTAACACCTAGGGGAAAATCGCTATCTTGAATACAACGATGCCCTCATATTTTTGATCCAGACACCTATTTAAGAGTTATTATACTTTTTTAGGAAAAATTATCATGCGTACTATTTAAAACTTATCATTTTTTGAAGGACCATTCCAGGAACACATGGCCTCAGAATCGCACGCCATCTCACTGCCTGGTCTTAGAATTTTCCTAGAAATTTTCTAAAAAAAAAACTGGGAAAATATAAGTCATTACATCTTCCCCACCTTAAGGCTTTACATCCTTGAAATCCAAAAAAAGGGATTCTGAAAAAGATGAGAGTACGAGCACAATCCTAAGACTCCCACTCCCACGTGTTCTCTTGGATATTTCCTATACTTCCACCAAATTCACACTAGAGGAATCGATTTCCCATGGAGGGTCCTCTCCTTTAGATCCTCAATCTCTATTAGAAACTCTAAAAAAGTCGTCCCATCATTAATATCCAGCTTTCCCCAGTCAATGAAGTGTGATGGGTCATGTACGTATCTTCTTAGCTAGGATACGTGGAAGGCGTCGTGAACCCGCTCTAATTACGGAGGTAGATCCAAGAGGTACGCCACCTCACCCACTCTACACAGTATTAGAAAACGTTTGATGAACCTCTGAGATAATTTTCCACACTGGCCAAATCTTCATATCCCACATTGAGGAGAGACCCCAAGAAACACATGGTCTCCCTCCTTGAACTCCAAGGGTCCCTTTCTCTTACCAGTATAGGACTTATGAAGGCTCTGTATAGTCTTCATCTGCTCCTGGATGACCTACACCTTCTCTATAGTATCCCGCACCAACTCCGAGCCCATGAGCACTAACCCTTCAGGGTTAGTCTAGAAAAGTTTCACCCTACAGGGTCACCCATATAAGGCCTTGAACAGTGCCATACCAATGGTGGAGTGATAGCTATTGTTGTACTCAAACTCCATAAGAGGTAGGTGATCCTCCCA
The DNA here is from genome assembly GCA_963277665.1 of Viscum album. Lineage (NCBI taxonomy): Eukaryota > Viridiplantae > Streptophyta > Magnoliopsida > Santalales > Viscaceae > Viscum > Viscum album. The sequence goes on from OY728132.1 coordinate 774,591,212, forward strand.
ACTGTGGCCAAAATAAAGGATGCAAGCACATAGCATGTCCTCTAGGACCTGAATGGTCTGCTCCATCTGGCCATTTGTATATAGATGGAAAGTTGTACTCAAGAACAACTAAGTCCCAAATGCCTCCTGAAATCCCTTCCACAACCAGGATGCAAAGTGTGCACATCGATCCAAGACTATTGTTGATTGGACTCCATGGAGTCAAACTATCTCTTGCATGTAGAGGTGTCCCAATATCTTTACAAGACTCTGTTCCCAAAAGGTAAAAAGTGATTGACATGGTGAGTTGGTCAACAATAACCCAGATGGTATTGTGTCCCCTGGATATACGTGATACACTCATCACGAAGTCCATTGATATCATTTCTCACTCCCATATTGGCACCCCAAGGAAAAAAAAGAGAAACCCCTTATAAGAACAGGGGCTCGACATGGTGTGTTGAAAGACCAAAAAACTGATTAAACAAGAACTCAACTCTTACATTAATAGATAAGCATAGCTTTAACCCATTCTGTCATCCCCAGTGTCCGCCTTAACACCCACATGCATATCCCGATGCATCTCGCCACTCCAGGAATCCACTGCCACTACTGTGCATACTTTTAAAGGAATGACATGTTCCCCACATTTAAAATATCCATCAGGGGCATTCCCCATTGAAAAATGAGCACATAAAGTCTCACTATCGGTATCATCGAGCTGTGCCTCCGTGAATCACTTAAGAGTGGAGGGGTAAAAACCACCAATTATAGGTAGGATGCATAATCTCTATCCATGACAGATAACTGTAATGGGGCTAATTTTTTCATTTCTTCATTCAACAACTATGAACTGGATCTCCTACTAAGAGCATATGCTACCATGTTTCCCTTACCAAGAATATAGAATACTTAAAAGTGATAGTCTTGGAGGAACTCCAGACACCATCTCTGTCTCAAGTTCAAATACTTTTGAGAGAAGATATAAATGATACTATTGTGGTTAGAGTAGATGATAAACCATTCACCCATAAGGTAGTATCACCACATATTCATTGAAAAGACTACCGCTTCCAACTCAAGGTCATGGGTCACATAGTTCTGCTCATGTGGTCTCAACTGCCGAGAACTATATCACTCCCTTCAGCTAATCGAAGAGATCATAGATCCCCAGTAGTGGATAATTATTCTTCACAGAAACCTGATTCGGGCACCAGAAATCTACACATAACCTCAAGGTCCCGTCTTCCTTCTTGGAAAACAATACTGGGGTTGCCCATGGTGAAACACTAGGTCTCACGAAGCCCTTCCTCTGCAATTCCTCCAACTGTACCCTCAATTCATGAAGCTCTGTGGGAGCCATACGATATGTTAGTTCTAATATCAGTTCCATATAAAGGTGTAGAACAAATAAGAAGTCTATCTACCTATGGGGAGGTAAACCTGGAAACATCTCCTAGAAAGAAATCCTCGTACTCCACCACTACTGTTGGGTACTAAAAACTCATAACATCCACTGCCCTAAGGGTAAGGCTAGCCGACTCAAGAGTGATTGGCTGCACCCTCCTATAAATGAGTCTATCCCATTATGACTGGGTTTTCTTTTTTTTTTCCAAACAAGGAAAAACCCATTCCAACACTGTGGACATAACACATCCTTTTGCCTAAAATAGTCAATCTGAGCATGAACTATAGATGACTAGTCCATACCCAAAATAACATCGTAAGGCATTGAAACTTCCACCAAGAGGTTCCAACTAAAACTCTCACCTAAAGAGTTAGATCACACCATCCACATAAGTGTTATTATCGAGTCTACACCCATAGTTATCTCCAAACGTAAGGGTCAACTCAACAGTTTAACCGGAAACTATAGGTCTTGAACAAGATTCATGACAAGGAGGAATGATTAGCGCCTATGTTTATTAATACAATAGCTAAGAGTAGATATCGACCGTACCTCGAATCATCCCTAGAGCCCTTGGGTCATATTCCTTGACCACATGCAGCTACTCCCTTCCCCTGTCCTCCAGATCCTTGAGCCTGGTGTGGACCACATTGGGGTTGTGGTTGTAACATGTTGAAATGTATACCACCTCTTGCTTCTCTCTCAGCTCCTCTTCCACGCATGCTGCCCTGCACATTCATCTGTTCCTATCACTATCTCTGACCATATGGCCCATCAACCATTTCACTATCATCATGACAGGATGGACAATATCTAATGAGATATCCCCAACTATCTTTTGAAAATGATTACCTCTTCCTAGTATGACTGGACTCACATTATGATCCCTGAGCTATATATCCCCTATCTTGGGACCTCTTTTTAGAACGTCTCACACATCCAAGTCTCTGAGTCTGACATCGGCTTCCTTATTTCCCACTGCTAACATCCACTGGCTGTATCTACTCATCCAAATGATTTTCAACCACAATGGTTCTCTATAGCACCCTATAAAAATTAAGAATGCACAGAGGAATAGTGATATCTCAGATGTCCCTAAACACACCTCGCTTGGAGGTCCAAGCCCCGAATCACTGTTCGTATTTTATTCATCAAGTACTTAGAAAGGTCTATATGACTTGATGAATACTTAGCTACCATCATGTCTTCCTACCAAAGCTGTAGAAGCTCTTGGGCACATATAGACCTTAGATTTTATGGCGATATCCCTTTATCTGAGAAAGTTTCTCAAGATATGACCACAGAAGAGTCACCTCATCGTAAGATTGGGTAATCTAAACCTCATCATCACCTACTAAACCACATAGAAGACTCACTACTAGGATCTCTATCCGATATAATGGTGTCCTAACTAGGTAGAAAACTCAATCACCACTTCAAGCCAGTCCTTAGACACCTGTGAGTCGAGATTGCCTCAGAACCTGAGGGGTCTCTATCACTGAAACTCGTGAAGTTCACTCATCCCACACATATCATCCATTGGTACTACAAGTAACATGTGCTACTCCACATGTGGTGGTATAGATGGTACACCACCCGGTGGTGCTGTATCTGGTATGAACCCCTGTACCCATCTCGTCACCCTACAGATCATCCTCATGATCATGCGGTGGAATCCTGGATGCCTGTCTACGTGGAAGAATATTGAAACAAAACAATATGTACCACGATCAATAGAGAATACCTAGTGAGCTGACTTAATAAGGACATGGAAAACTCAAACCATTACTATAATATGCATGTACCATTATTTTTTCTCCCTGCAACTAGTGTTTTCATGTACTGAGTCAAAAATCAGAACTCAGGGTCTTGGTGTATGGATATGTTGGCCGTCGTACTAAATTTGGATTCCCTGACCTGAAATTCGAACTCAAAACACTTAAAACTATTTCCCCAAACCAAACTCATAGACTTTGGGTTCTTAAGGTAGAACAAACCTCCTATGATACCACTCTATCACGACCCGTCCCTCGCGGTCCTTGCTGTGACTACCCCAATCCCACCTTCCATAGGCCAGGGGCTGGTGACTAGCGCTGAGTAGGCATAAGCCAAACAAATGGGAGGCATTTTCCTAAGTACCTACACACACACACACACACTACTCCAAGCCACAAATATTGGAAGGTGAATACACTAAGTAAAGAAATAAAAGGTATGATAGTAGAAAACTTAAGGTAAATAGGGCCAGAATACAAGACCAACTAAAATAGAAAATTAAAAGTACAAGTCTCTAGAACTCCTCTGCAGAAAACCTTACATGAAGGGTAGGTACAAAAATAGTTGTCTGAAGTCACAAAATCACGTCTCATTTGTTGGGTCACTCTAAGAACCAACTACCCATGGTCCACCATGGGATCCATCAAATCATCGATCATCTGCACAAGACACGACATATGCAGATAAAGCCTGTGTAGGGATGAGTAAAACAATAATCAGTAGGGACCCCAAACCACAAAGGTATACCACAAAGAAATACAAAAAGCAGACTAACAAAGAGGTACACAGAGTGTAGCCTCTAAGAATTACAGTCAAGAGAGTCACTAGAGTCATCTCACATAGGTATAACCTAAAGTATAGAAAGCAAGACTATCAGTCGTAATGCTGAAAATATTGTACTATTGAGGGACTCATCCCTGATGAGTCACTGAGGTCTACTGGGTCATTGAGGTCTGATCATAACTTAGGTCTACTAGGCCACTGAGGTATGCACGTCACTAAGGTCTACTAGACCATTGAGGTCTGCTCGTCACTAAGGTATGTTAGTCCACTAAGGTCCGCATGTCATTGAGGTCTGTTGGGCCACTGAGGTCCGCACGTCATTGAGGTCTGTTGGGCCACTGAGGTCCGCACTTCATTGAGGTATACTGGGCCGCTGAGGTCCAATTGTCACTGAGTTCTACTGGGCCACTCAGGTTCGCACATCCCTGAGGTCTACTGGGCCACTGAGGTCCGCTCATCACTAAGGTCTGCTAGGACATTGAGGTCCACACGTCATTAAGGTCTACTGGGCCATTAAGGTCTGATCATCACTAAGGCCTACTGGGCCACTGAGGTCCACACATAACTGAGGTATTATTGGCCATTGAGGTCTGCATGTCACTCAGGTATGCTGGTCCACTGAGGTCTGCTCGTCACTCAGGTCTGCTGGGCCACTGAGGTCCGCACGTCATTGAGGTCTTCTGGGCCATTGAGGTCCACTCATCACTAAGGTCTTCTAGGAAACTGAGGCCTGCACATCACCGAGGTCTACTGGGCCACTAAGGTCTACTCATCACTAAGGTCTTCTAGGCCACTGATGTCCACACAATACTTCCTTCTCATCACAACCAGACATAGGATTGTCGCTCGTAGTGCACTTGATTCTCGGAGAATCTAGTCCTCAAGCCATCGATCATATTTAAACTTCCATGAAAACTAACTTGGAGTATATCAAAATGACCATATCATCACGGGGGTCCCAACACCACAAAAGGATCATCAACCGAATGCTTGATTTGGAAGTTATGATTCTTTTAGTGAAAATGGGCCAGTCGAGTTAGGGCCCTTTCTGACCCAGTCGGGCCGACTCGACCCGACCTGACCTGAATCGGTTTGGTCGACCTGACTTAACCCTATCGGTTTTGGGCTAACCCGGTCTGGTCTAGACTAAGGTACAAGCCCATTGGGCTAAGGGTCCAGCCCGTCGGGCCACCCAGCGGCCCGATCCCCTTCCTTTGGCTTGGCCTACACTGGCGAGCTAGTTTCTATCCAGTCGGGCCACCTAGCGGTCTGATTCCCCCTCTGGCCCGACCCATGCTGGTGGGATGGTTTGGTCCAGCTTGGACATAGTAGGCACCGTGTCCTCTCCGTGTCATGCGGCCGACCACCTCCCTGCACACAGTCTGCTAACTTGGTGCTGTCACCCCACCACGACTCTGTCGCAGGCCTCCTCGACCACTGCCGTGTGCTGCCACCACGCAACGCCGCCACACAACGCCACCACCGTGTGCTACCAGACTTTGAACCGATAGCCCTCCTGGCCGCAACCTTTTGTTGCTACCATGTCCTGCCTGGCCACGGCTCCGGCATTCGTTCACCCGGCACCGCCATCACCCTTGGCCTCACCTGGGTTGATCCACCGCTGTAGTCTTTCTTGGATCACAATTATCGTCACGTCACAAATAATGGAAGAAAAGGGTGCGTAATATAACTAGTTCATCAATTGTTCTAAAAAAATTCACCCAATATTCTAGGTTACCAAGTTAAGATGTATAAATAATTGGGTGAGCCAACTGATTCCAACCAAGCATCAAATCACATGCACACACATATATTAACTCAAAAAATAGGCATCACCCACGTCACCCTAATGATCAATCTCTTTCCATTCAATTAAAAAATAACAAAGGAGTCCACACTAAGTATATTCCATTCAATAAAAATTAAATGGGTCACAAGGATTCCACAGAGAGGATATCCCACCCATTCAATATTTATATAAACAAGGCAATATGATTTTCCAATGATTTTCTTCATAATAAACACTTCATCACTTTCACTAAGGTTCCAAACATGCCTAAAGATATTTTCACAAAACTAAAAACCATTTTATAAAATTATATTTTTAGAAAACATATATCATTTTCATGTCAAGCCATTTTCATTAAAATTCCCAAGAGTTCATTAACCACTACCACATTCCAAACCGATTTCTAAGTGTCAATACACATTTCCTTAAAATTAAAAACCAGTTTGAAAACACATTAAAGGTACCCAAATCATTATTTCACATGTAATAAATATATTCACCAATCCATTCTATGCTTCAAATATTAAAAAAACACTCAAAAATTTCAATGGGCCATTTTATCAAACACATGGTGTGTGACATTTTAAAAAACACAATCTTTTATCACATAATAAGGTATAAATCACCAATTTTCATGCCAAACAATTAATCCAAAGATCAAAAAATACTATTTAACATATAAGAGAGGTGAATAAAACAAGAATATAATTAATATTAAATTATAAATACAAGTGCAAAGGGAAACCTACCTCAAATTCATGGTGCATCAACAACACACCCCCAAAATCACACCGTGAGGGTTCTAATAGCCTAGATATAAGAAAAGCAACCCTAAACACACAAAAATAACAATATAAATCAAGTTAAATACATACCATAGATCTAAATGACCTAATAAGAAGATTATATCAAGAGGAAATGGAAGAAATAGGAAGATAGAGAAGAGAGAAGAGGTTTTACCTTGAAGATCTATCCCAAAACCATAAATAAATCTTAGATCTACACCATAGGATATGGGTGGAGGCTTGGAGAATAAGGGGAGAGGCCCCTTAGGGTCTCATGAACTAATTTAAGGAGAGGGGAGTCATTTTGGGTTAAAAATACCAAGATGGAAAAGTTGGAATTTCAAAAAATTTTAGATATGGGAAACTCACACAGTTTGGCCACACGATTTACCAAACTGTACACCAACTGTGTAACCCTCACTGGACACACCCTTGAACTTACATGGTTTGGCAGGAGAATTTACAAACCGTGCACTAACCATTCCAAAATCCACTATCCTAAAATGTCACCTAGCTTCACGGTTTCCTGGGAAAGGGAACACAGTTTGACAAACCGTGCGCTAACAGTGCGCCTCAAGCTGTTAAGCCCAAAAATTTTATTTTTCTATCAAGAACTCTCAAGAAAACTAATAAATGAACTTTTGTCCATGTCTATATAAACTAATATCTCAAAATAAAACCATGGAATACCCTAAACTCAAGAGTAAACCCAAGATCAAGTATGAACCAAATCAAAGATCAAAAATAAAATTTACGAGTGTGAGAATTATCCCCTACATTAACACATTCTACCCCCAAAAATCCACAACAATTTCTAGTTGATTGATCAATGCCTAAGGATTTAAAATTTTCATAATCCACCCTCTTCAAATGAAAACATCCCAACACAACCAAATATACCTTATGCCACCTACTAAAAACATAACAACAAACCAAAACCACTTCCTGAAAAGCGATGGGAAAACTCAAGCTATAAATTTCACACCCATTATTTGAACAGAACTATTGGGTACACTTAAAAAAACCATCATCCACCCAAATTGAAATAGAATTAAAAACTAGAGAACTTTAAAAAAATTATCCACTGCTAAACCATCACCAGAAAACAAAACATACATTTGATAGGGGGAGGCCCAAACGGACTCCCCACCATTTGAAACAACCAAGCACAGATTCATCACAAGAGATTTTTAAACAATACCTATAGAGGGTATCTCCACCATTAATAAACAACAATATTAATAAAAATAAAAATATTTCACACCAATGACAAATCCCCACCACAAGGGGAAGGGAGGGTTGGGGGCCTAATGAAAGGAACACTGATCCAAATACCAACTAACAAAAAACTTATCCCCTCAGGATGGACACAAACCAAATCCACGACCAATTCACATGGGAGGTCCATGCAAGGAAAACTAATCATAAAATTGCATCCAAGAAGGTACAATCATAGGAATTGCATGAGGGATAAATCCACCATGGATATTGAAACAAGAGAGAGGTCATCGTGAAAGAGAAACCATGATAGGAACATAAAAACTACCTCACCCCAATGGTGGAATCATGAGATTATACAAACTCCCCACACCCTTAAAATTCCTGAATATTCTCTAACTTCACACTAAGGCATTTGGCTAGAGTCATGGTGTTTGAATCATCCACTACCTCACAGTCAGAAGCTACTAAACCCTAAATAGGACTTCTTTTGGTGACACAAGTATCCACATAGCACCCTAGGTAGAAATAGAGGATTATATCACTATGAAACTCACTTGATTTAAAAATGCACCCTCATTGAAATAGGGATTTATAAGATGCACACATTGAATACACCACAACCTTAAACAGAAGAATTTTTAGGATTCCTAAAAAGGAACATACACTTTCATTGAAACAGATGTTCTTAGGAGATTCACAAAATCCCATTTTAATTACAAAAAAGGAACACCAACAAGAACAAACACCACAATATAAAGAATCATCATAACATGATGACACTTTAAATCGATCCCAAATAGCTCTCCACTCCAGAAAATGGGTTGGGGTATACTTTGAAGAGGTGGGTTTAACTTTCAAAACTCAAGAATGAAATCCTTAGGTTGATCAATTGGAAATCTTGTTAACAGATAATCACCCATAGTTGCACTACTAATATTCATTGAATCTCTATTTGGGAAAACACTAGGTAATAAGATATCCAATAGCTCTATAAAGACTATCTCACTAACCAGACTCACCTTGAATAGATTCCAACACAAAGGGAAACCATCTCAAAGATTCCCCAAAACATTTCTAGAAGCCCCATAAATAACACTTCAAGTCCAAAATACCAAGAATATTTCAACTCAAGATACAACATGAGAATTGATTCCAAATCACGATAAAGCAAAAAAAATAAAAAATTCTTCTAAAACATATAAAAATAATCCACAAAACCATTATCTAAAAAAATACCACAATTTCATACTTCAAAACACTTTTGAAAATAAAAAAACTTTGGATTTCACACTCACAAATTATATTCCATAGAGTCTCACTCACATGAACATTTTTGCACCAATCTGGGCACATATCAACTCATTCTATACTAGTCACTCATCAACCATGCCATTCTCAGGTACTCTTTTCCCACATCATCCTCCAACCAGTTCCTACACCTATCCATGCATGTGATCACTCATGGAACAAACGAAAGGTAAAAAAAACATTCTCATTTTCCAAAAAAAATCATTTATCCCAATTCAATAATTCATAAAACCTTTCATAGGCTCACTAAATACCAAGTTAAAAACCATTTTCATATTTTTTGTTTCAATACATTTCATTATGTTCAAAAATAAAATCTCATGAATTTCAATCCAAAAATTCAATTTGTTTCATTCAAAACATTTTCTAGTAGCTCAAAAAATCTCATTCCATCAAAACCCATTTGATTAAAAAAACATTTCTTCTTAGTTGAAACAAGTTTCAAAAAATTTTTTTAAAACAAATTTCATTTTCCGAATCAACCAACTTTGATAAACCCTAGGTTTTGAATATAGAATTACAATATTGATAAACTCATTCCCGTTTACTTAAAAACCAGTTTATAGGAATCCATTTTATAATTCCTTCTTCAAAAATATTATGAAAATTTCATTTCACATATTTCCAAAACCAAACAATTTCCATTTCAAAATCCATTTTTCAGACTTCCAAAGAAATAGTTCCTATTTTTTTTTCAAAATTGAAAATAACTCAAAGAAACTCATGAATGGAAACTATTTTCAATGGGTGACTTGTCCATATGGTTGGAAACCATATTATAGAAACAACACCATTTAAGAGGGTATTATTGGACCATATAATCAGATCCGCATGGCTTTCTAGGCCTTGAGATCTCATAGAGACCACTAACCCAACTCACTTTTCGTATCCCAAACACCAAACAAACCACAAGAACCAAAGAGCCTACATAAAACTAGAATTCCCATGGAAACCCAAGGATTGGTATAGAAAGTGTTTTACAGACACTCCCTCATACCTACACCTCGAGGTTTTAAAAATCCTACTCTATATACTTGGATATCCCAAAATAACATAGGTCTCTCTAAAATATTGGTCCTCCAAATACTGACATACTCTGATAACATTTTTTCATGAACCAACTTGGGTTGACCCCAAACCAGTCGCCCAATTCGATTCGTAGAAAGGACAAAAGGGAATTACCAATCCCCATGGGCTAGAAACTAGTGCCAAGAATCAATAGAGTGGACAAAGGAAATTATTTCTTCCAATATAAATGAATAAAATGAACAATGGAATGATAAAAAAATCAGCCTAGTATCTAAATAAAAATATCTGAACTAAAAATATTTTACAAAAAACTAGAAATACAAAAACTGAACAACAAAACCAAATATAACTTGACTATAAAGATGACATATCAATGTGACCCTAAGGGACACTCTCCACTACTAAGAAAAACCATCACCTACAGCAATCGATACCAAGATGAACCTGTAACACAAGATAAAAACTAGAAGAACTAAAGGTGTCATTATTAAAACTCAGTAGGTGTGATCGAATAATATATTCTCAATTCACTTCCTTTAAAATAAAAGAAACATAAAATTCAGGTTTTAAATACAATAAAAAAATTAATCTCTTTCACACTTTTTCAAGGAGTAATCACATGAATTTTTAAGGAGAAAGATGATGTTCCATTTATTAGGGAGAGAGGGAGAGTAAAACATTTTCAATACCATTTTTATAAACCTATGAAAACATTACACAATTTATAGAATAAATCCACACTACTCAAGAATTAAATACAACAATTATACAATAAGGGAAATGAAAATGACCATGTAGAGTTACCAACCAAAAATGTATCACAAAAATTCGCTACAAGAAACTTTGTGCTAACGGATATGGGTGAAACCTAGGAGATCATGAATAATCTAGAACATACTATAAATGCAGAATCATCCCAAAAATCATGAATAATCTAACTAGTGCAATAATCATTCTCAGAAAATCCACTCACTATTCTAGGTTCCCATGTCAAGATGTAGAAATAAGTGGGTGATCCAACTGATGCCAAATGAGAATCAAATCACATTCACACATATATTAACTCAAACAATAGACATCACTTGATTCAACCCAAGGATCAATATCTTTCCATTCAATTCATAGATCACAAAGGATTCCACACTAAGGATCTCCCATTCCATACAAAGTAAATGGGTCACAAGGATTCCATAGTGAGGACATCCCACCCATTCAATATTTATATAAACAAGGCAAGATGACTGTATAAGGAGGGTATTCATAATAAACACTTCATTACTTTCACCAAGGGCCCAAATGGACCTCAATATCTTTTAAAAAAACCAAAATTTATCAAAGAACCAAATAAACTTTTTAAAAGGGGTGTAAACACACCATTTACCATTTCAAAACCATTGCATAAAATTCACTTTGTAGAAAACATTCCACATTTTGAAGTCAATAAATTTTCATTAAAATTCCCAATGGTCCATTAACCACCATTGCATGGAAAAAAAATTTTAGAGAGTCAATACACATTTCCTTAAAATCCAAAACCACATTGAAAACACATTAAAGGGACCCAAATCATCATTTCATGTGCCATAAATATATTTACCAAGACATTCCATGCTTAAAATATTACAAAACACTCACAAAGGCCAACATGAAATTTTATCAAAAACATCGTGTGCAAAATTTTACAAAATAATACCGTTTATCACATAAAAAGTTATAAATCACCACTTTATACACCCAACTAGTAATAAAAAGATCACAAAACACTTTTTAGAAAATAAGTGAGGTGAAAAAAGCTATAAAATAATGAATCTTAAACTATAATGGAAAGTTAAAAGGGAAACCTACCTCAAATCCATGGAACATCAATAATGCACACCAAAAGTTACACTGTGAGGATTACAGGATCCAACATCTAAGAATAAGTTCCCTAAATAAATAAAACCTTCAACATAAATCTAAGTAAATACAAACCCTAGATCAAAATGACCTAGTAAGAAGATGAATTCAAGAGGAAAGGGAATAAATAGGAAGAGGGAGAAGATAGGAGAGGGTTTACCTTGAATATCTAGCCCAAAACCCTGAAGAAATCTTATATCTACACCATAGAAGAGAGGTGGAGTCTTGGATAACAAAGGAAGAGTCCCATTAGGGTTAAAAAAGCTAAATGTAGGAGAGGGGAGGATTTTTGGGTTAAAAATCCTCATGGAAAAAAGTTGGAATTTCAAGATTTTTTTTGATCTGGGAAACTGGCATGGTTTGGTTGCACAGTTTACCAAAACGTGCACCAACTATTCTCCCCTTACTGGAAACACATGGGCACATGCATGGTTTGGCCACACGGTTTCCAAACCATACCCCAATCATGCCAAATGCCACTGTCCCAAAATGTCATTTGGCTGCACAGTTTTCTGGGCATGGGTGCACGGTTTGAAAAACCATGCGCTAACCATGTACCTCATGATTTCAAGCCCAAAAAATTTATTTTTCATAAAAAAATATCAATAAAACTAAAAAATGAACTCATGAACATTTCTAGAAAAAATAATAGCTCAAAATAAAACCATGGAACACCTAGAACTTAAGAGGAAAACCAAGACCAAGAATGAACCAGATCAAAGATCAAAAATAAAATTTTTGGGTGTGAAATGACCTTTACACAATTTATTTTTATTTGAATTGTTTGTGTGCACAGCTTAGTTTAAATTGTTTGATAACCCTTAAAAAAGTGGATTTTCAATTCAATTTTGAATGTATTTGATTAGTGCACATGAATATCACATGGTTTGAGGTGAACTATATGAGTCTTATGAGTATCCATGAATGATTCATTTTATATGGGGGGTCATTTCATATATCCCCCATACAGTTGGTGCATGGTTTTTTAAAATGTGTGGCTAAACCATGAGATTTTCCCAATTTTTAAATTTTTTTAGATTCAAGGTTTTACATTATGATTTTAAAGGATTTAATCCTCCTCTTTCAATTTATTATAATTCAACCAAGCCTTAGCACAAGATAGGGGATCCTCTCCTTACCCCTTTAATTTTTTGTTCCTCCGTATTCAATATTAATTATTTTCTCAAGATAAATACCTCCTTCTTTATTATTTATTTACTCATCTTCATCTATACCTTTCTCTCTCAGTTTCATTCCCTCCATAAAATAATATGGAATTATATGATTGGATTTAGGGTTTGGGATAGAATAATGTTGGTGGTTTTGGTTTCTAGGGCTTATAGAGGGTGTCTCTTGGCTTGTATAGGCGTTCACCTCAAAGGTGTTGTGTTCTAGCTTGTCATGGCTCGATTACACCATGTTTGAGGTAGGTGTTTTTCTTGTCTTTCTTTAAATGGAATTTCATTAGATGATTATTAATTTAATTTTTTTTTCCAATAAATTCTAAGAATGTATGTTAATCATCTGAAACCTTTAAGGATTTTTAGAGTGAGTATCCATTTTGAAAAAATGGCATTAAATACTTTTCATGGGGTCTTCCAATTTTTAAATGGGTTTTGAATTATAAGTGGTTTGTGAAATATTTCAATGGTTTATTTTAAATATAATTTATTTTATAATGGTATTTAACCCCATTTGGGTCTTATGTTGGGTGAAGGTAAATGTGTTGGTTTTTAAAGAGGTTTTCAAGTAAAAAATGGGTTTATATTTTAAATGGTTTGAATATGGTTTCTAAAGGGTTTGGTTTTTAAATAAAGTTTTGAAGTTGAATTTTTGAAAGGGGTTTAAATGTATTGGCATACTGATCTAGAATTTTGGTATGTATTTTTTGGAACTGTCAAGTTATTTTCATTTTGTGTGAGTGAGACACTCAAATATACCCCTAGTTCTTGTATCATAAACCCTAATGGGGTTGATTGTTATTATTTTAATCAATGATGATTTAATTAGTGAATTTTCTTATAACAGAATTGGAGGTCATGGGATATTTATTTTAAATTTTATTTATTCATGATTTATGTGCTCATTTTTTTTCATGTTATTGCTCACCTAGATTTTTTTGATGATAACCATAGGTAAATAATAGAAATTTTGGATGTGTGTTTTTAAAGACTTGTGTGTGGAAGTTAGATAGTTCCCTCAGATAGTTTCACCCCCTAAGGGTTTAGTATTGGTTGGTCCCCGAAAATTCTTGAGTGAAATCTCATATGTGACTTCTTGTTAGGACACACATACAGTTATAGTGAATTCAAGAACTAGGCCTAATGTCATTCATGTTGGAGCCTAGTGTGTTACCTATGATACAAGATAATGCTTGATAGCAGATTCAATTCCTTGTATCCCATAGTTAAAATAATCTGTTTAGAAATAATTTTTTTATGTTTCTATATTTTCTTTTATTTCTTACGTGACATGGTTCTTTATTATTTACTTTTTTGTTCATGTTCATTTTTTCCTTGTTTAAACAAAATGTTTTTTCAAACTTCTTTGGGATGTGAATTTATAAAATGGATTTGAAAGGTGTATTTTAAATGGATGTTCCCAAAGTAAATAAAAGGGTTTAAAGTGGGTTTTTCAAAGTTTTTTTCCCATAAAGAGGAGTGGTTGATTTCTGGAAAATGATCATGGAATGACATTTTTTTCATATGATAATTTTAGAAAACTATTTTCCAAATTTTATTTCAAACTAGAATAACTAAAACTCACATTAAAAGGAATTTCACAAACTCTTTGGTTAAATCCTACTAAACTTGGTTTCTTTCAAACCCTATTTAAACCATAATTGTATGTAGATCTTATGGTTTCCTTTCAGATTACCTATCTATGTTTTATATCTGGTTGTGTTAAAGTTGATCAGGATGGTTAGATTGAGTTTTGGAGAGTAACTGAGGGGTCACATATAGATATTTTGATCTGGGTTAGTTTTTTTTTACATTGGAATATTCTTATATCATATATGATGGAAAAAAGTTCACAAGTTTATTTATCTATGTATGATATCTTAATCCTTATTCATATTATTTTATGTGATATTTTATTGGTTTAATCATGTGGCATACTCTATTTGGTTGTTTATTTATTTTTTGAAGCTTGTTTATCTACATGGGTATTAAACTTATAGAGAGATCATGTAGGATTTTTGAGCCCAATTCTATGTTGTGGTTTTGATTCTTTAAGAAATAAATAATTCCTAAAGTGTATTCTATGATGACCAGACACTATCTTACAACTTGTGTTGATTATGAATTATATTTAATCCCATTTTAGATTAGTTCAAGTTTTGGTTTAGTACAATCCCCTGCCAGTTTGTTTCAAATGGTATCCGAGCATGGGTGATTGAAAAGGTTTCTAGGTTCTTGAAAACCCATTTCGTTATTTAGGGTTTGTTATTATAGTATGGGGACTATAAATTTCATTGATACTCGAGATATATCTCCTTAGTAGTTTCTTTATTTTCACATTTCATGTTGAAACTTGAGTCACCGTGGGTTTTTTGGGATTTAAGTCTTGATTTTTATATTTCTTCTTAGTGAATTTGATGAATTTTTGTATGTTATGATGCTATTTAGATCCATGTTGTCAATATCAGTGATTTTGGATGTTAACATGAGTTTTTAAGGTGAAAGTGATGAACAAGCTAGAGTCCCGAGGCTAGCATGAATGATCCTGTAAATCATGTGGTTCCAATTTGAAATGGTTCTACAACCATTACAGATCCAATTACACAGTTGGTGCATGGTTTATAAGAATGTGTGTCCAAACTATGTGCAATTCTGTTTCTCCTTTGAAATTTTTGTTTACCTCTCTTACTTTCTAGAATGATTCTAATGGAAATTACCATTGGTGTGAGGGTAAATAATAGAGTTTTATTATGGGATTTATGTTTTTGTATATGGGTTCTGGATGATGTTCATTATTTTTTATCAAGTTTATCACATAAGAACATATTTTTATATGTTGAAAAGTTTAGTTTTGGGGGTATAAATTGGTTTCATGAAGTATAATGTCTAATAAAATACAAGAGGGATTGAATTTTAGTTTTAAAATACAAACTTAAAATTTTAGAAAACTTGAGGTATTATGTTGATCAATTTTTTGAAATGTCAATAAAATAAAAAATTTGAGTAACTGAATTAAAATTTATATGAAATATAGTTAGCATAATTTAAATAATTTAATATCTATGTAAACTATTACCAATTAAAGATTTAACATAATAGAAATTATAAAACAAAATATAGAGTATTGTTTATCTAAATACATCTTTAAAATGATATTATGAAGACATCACTTTTAAACCTAATTGAAAAGTGGATCTATTGACCAGATCTAAGGTATCCATGAATTTAAACATGACCTAAGGTATCCATTATTTTATACTTATTAGAATATCTATATTTCTATCCTCAAAGGCCCCTGAATAAACTTGTTAGATACAATTCACTTCTACACACTGAAAGTACTTGCGCTTTATCTTCTAAGAAATAGAATCCCTTGATCAAAATGAATATAAATTCATCTATCTTCTTATCCATGAAAGTTATATTTAGTATTGAAAATAAAAATAAAATGGAAATTGATAAGATCTTTATAATTCAAAACTTATGATAGTAACTCTTAAAAGAAACTCTCATAAAGAAACATATTTCACTCATCAAAAGTTATCTTAGTGATAAGAAATTACAAAGATAAAAAATTATAAATATTCAAAAATATTGATCCTAATGTTTATTCATTTATATTAATTTGATGTCAGTGGTGCGACTCTATTTATAGGCATGATTGTAACAATCTCTAATGATCAGATTCAGAAAAACTTGAAGTTAGTTTTAACTAAATTGGTAGAAAATTCTTTATCTATTGATTAAAATAATATGTTGCTTCATCTACCAATGAGTTAAATCAATATCGATACTTTTATTATAAATTCTAAAAATTTAATATAGCATGAAACTTCAAATCTCTGGATTAAAAAAATAGTTTTAGTTATTCTGTATTTCAATTACTAGAAATTTATTCTACATAATTAGTACAACTTAAGAAAAAACTTAAGTTATATAAATTTCATATAAGTTGTATTTTGAAATTTAAAATAAATAATTTAATTAGGTCTTTGAATAAATAATAAATACTTTTTTGGATCTACAAGATGTGCAATATAATTTTGAAAGAAGAAATAAAATTAAAAATAAGGCATTGTGTAGTCTTCATGATATATAATTCTTCCCCTTATGTTATGAAACAAAAAACAAACAAACCTAAGTTTACTTTATTATATATATATATATATATATATATATATATATAGAAACACAAAAAACCACACACTCCATATTTGAAAAATATTAATAAAAAAAAATCATAGTAGGTGAATATACAAAGTATACATCACAGAAATTTTTCCACAAATTTATCACATTTTGTGATTTTCAAGAAGAAATATTGAAAGAAAAATAAAATAAGAAATTATAAATTAAATTATTTTTTATAATTTTTTGTTTGTAAGTCTTGGTTACTTTGGATACTTATGTATCCCTTCATATATTCAATAATTTTTTTTATCATGGTTAATGTAATAAAATTTTTATACATCAATTACATTTTGATTTTGATTCCTTATTTGATAATATCTTATTATAATGTAAGTTCAGGTTGATCATTACTTTCTCCACCAGTCTTAATGATATTATTTGTAATCTCTATATAATAGTGGATATGATTCTATATTATCAAACTTTAAACTTTATATTCTTTATTAATGATCAAAGAGAGTGCTTTAGCTATATGTGACGTTCTTACTACTTTGGATTTTTTATATATTTACAAATGGTCATCTAATATTCTTTAGATAAACTCATATAAAGATACATCTAATGAGAAATATTTTATCTTAGAAAAGAAAAATAGGAAAAAATGAATGCAAAAAAGTCTTAATATTGTTATCCTTATATAGGAATTTAGGAATGTTATCATCCATGAAATTTTCCTTATTTGTATGAGTGGTTCTCAAAGACTTTAATAAAAATTAATGGACAAAAAATTTAACATATATATTATTTTTAGAATTAAATTTTAGAATTTCTATGAATAGGAAAATAAAACGTTTCTTTTTTGAGAAGAAATTAAAACCCCACCTATAAAAATTAATTAATTTTTTTATAAATTTTGAATATCTCCCCCTATGTTAAACAATAATATAATGGGAACAATAAAATACACAGTTGAAAGATAAAACTTCCGTAAATTTGTATTATAAAAACAATGGATGATATTTGTATTATAAGGATGGTTCATGGGAATGTATAAAAAAATGTAAATATTTTACAAAAAAAATGAGAAAATGTGAAGATTAAAAAACCTATACATTTGAAAAACTGATAAGGTTGAAAAAATGACTAGTTTGAAAAAATAATAGGGTTGGAAAACTAATAGTGTTGAAAAACTGATAAGGTTGAAAAAATGATATGTTTGAAAAATTTCCTCTCCCTTTTCTTGCTATTGGAGTTTTTTATATTAGGTGATGGATGGAATAAGAAGTGAATTTAGGATCACTAAAGGTTGATAATTCCAAAATTCTATTTAATAAATTTTAATGTAATAGAATAAATAGGTTTCATAAAAATATCATCAAGATTATTTTACATTCCAATAATATTGAGAGCTACCTCTCTATTTTGTGTGTAATCCCTAAGAAAATAGTGTCTTATATATATATATATATTATTTTCTTGTGGAAGATGTATTGGGTTTATAGATAAGAAAATAGTACTAGTATTTTCACCAATAATTGAATTTTGAGTAAATATCAAACCAAAATCCTTGAGTGTGTGTTTCATTAACAATACTTGATCCCAAAAACTTCTGGCTACTACATATTCTACTCCAGTAGTGGAATATGGTACATAATTTTGTTTCTTGTTGGACCAAGATACTAATGCTTCTCCTAATAAATAGAGTATTTTAGAAGCATGTTTTCTATCTAACCAATAGCCTCTAAAGTCAAAATTTGAGTAACTATTTAGAAAAAAATCATTTCTGGAAGAATAAAATAATCCATGTTCTAAAGTACCTTTTTGGCATTAGAAAATTCATTTTATCACTTTAAAATGAGATTATTTAGAATTATCTTGAAATATTTCTCATAAAAAAAACTACAAATATAATGTCTGGTTTACTTGCAATAAGATACAGTTAGCATCCAATCATACTTCTATAATGTTGTTGATCTACTGATTTATTGATTTAATCAAGATTAAATTTAATAGATATTATTACCAGATTAATTATGTTTGATGCATTGTAAAAACAAAAAATTTTGATTAAATATATAATATATTTATATTAAATTAAAATATTTTCATTTCTATTTTTAAAAAATCTTAAAACCAAGTAAAAATGTTAAGCTCTCTCATTCTGCTCATTTGAAACTCATTTTCCATAAGTTCAAAAAAACTATCAAAAATTTATTTTTGAGTTAGAAAAAATAATTTCATCAATATATATTTGAACATAAATGGTGTTTTTAAAAATTTTCTTTATGAGAAGGTTTGTATCAACATTTCATTTAATAAAATTATTTTGAAGTAAATATCTTGTATGTCTATCATACCATGCCTTGGGGATTGTTTAAGTCCATAGTGTGCTTTAGTAATATTAAATACTTGGTCTTGAAATTTAATATATTCAAAACTAGTAGGATGTTCAACATAAATGTCCTCTTAAACAAAACCATTAAGGAAATAATTTTTAACATCCATTTGAAATAAAGTAAAATTCAGATGATTTGTAAAGGTTGATAATATCCTAATAGATTCTAATCTAGATACTTGTGAAAAAGTTTCATCATAGTCTGTACATTCATCTTAACAAAAGACTTTAGTAAAAAGTCTTGATTTATTTCTAATAATAATTCCATTTTCATAAAATTTGTTTCTAAACCCCCCTTTACACCAATTACCAGTAGATATTTAGGATATTCAACTGGGGTCCAAAATTGGTTCCATTCAAACTGATAGATCTCTTATTGCATGACCCTTATCCAAATTTCATCACCTAAAGCATCATCTATTGTTTTAGGTTCAAATTGTGATAAGAATGCATGATGATCACATTGATTTCTTATAGAAATTATAGTTTTAACTGGTTGACCTACATATTCAATAATTTAATCCAAAGGACGATTCCTTAAGATCGACTGATTTTGAGTAAAGTGGTAAGTTAATCTTTGACTAATGAATTTATATCTTATATTGATGTAATTATAGGATAATATAAATATGATGGTCTTACTTCAGTAGGATTTACTATAAGTAGTTGTAAATTATCTTCTAGTAAACTAACAAAATAGTTTTTAAAAACACTATTAATATTTTTAATATCTAATGGATTTACAAAAAAAGGATTAGGTTCATCAAATTTTACAAGAATTGTTTCCTCAACAATATTGGCTCTTTTATTAAAAACTCTATAGGAATTAGCTATTTCATAATAACCCATAAAAATTCCTTCGTCTATTTATAAATCAAATTTATGTAAGTGATTTTTTTATTCATGATGAATACTTTACACCAAAAACAATGACGAAATAAAATTTTGGATTTATTATAGTCTAAAACTCATAAGAAATTTTATTAAGAAAATTTCTGAGTAAAAATCGATTTATAGTACAACATAAAGTACTCATAACCTCAACAAAAAAATTTGTTGCAACAAAATACTCACGTAGTAATGTTCAAGTAATTTCCTCAAGATTTCTATTTATTTTTTCAACTAAAACATTTTATTTGTTGTACTTAATTTAGAAAAATAACAAGTAATACATTTTTACTGCAAAAAAATTCAAATTCAGAGTTAATAAACTCTCCACCATGACTACTCTAGATAGTCACCAAAGGTTGATTTTTCTCATTTTTAATAGAAGAATTAAAATGATTAAGAGTTTTTAATTTTCAATGTGAAAATATACCCAAGTAAATATTTTGTAATCATAAACCAAGTAATATATATAGTTTTTTCTTCCAATACTTCTAGTTTATGTAGAACTGAATGAATCCAAGTGCACTAACTATAAAGATTTGGTAGTTGAAACTTAATATTTATATTTAAAACTTTACTTATGTTTCTTACAAAATTGAAAAGGATCATAGATTCCGATTGAATTAAACTTATGTTCCTGTAGTTCCTTGACATGTCATTTCCTAGAAAGTTTAGTTAATTTATTGAAATTAAAATGTCCTAATATCTTTTTTCATGACCATGATAAGTCTTTAGTTTCACTTAAACAAGGAAAAATTTTATATCTTAATTATTCTAAGTAGAGTGTGTAAAAGTTTTCATTCCTATTAGTGGATTAAATAAAATAAAATTAAAAAAATATTAATAGTATATTTATCATTTCTAAATTTAATAATATATCTCTCAACACAAAACTATTTTATGCTTATAAAGTTGTTCATAAGTCCTAAAACATATAAAAAGTTTAAATTATTGTTTTTTAAGAAAATTAACACCATAGATTTTGATTACCTCACCATGTTCATTATCTCAAAAAATGACTCATCCACTTTTCAGTTTATTTAAATTTTTAAGATTTTTCTTGTCTCTATCCATATATTGAGAACAAACAATATCCATGTACCATTTTTTCTATTGCTGGTACTCATCTTGTTTTCCTGAAAAAGATACAATTATTTTTTTGGCACCCAAAATTTTTTTGGACCATTTATGTTAGAGAATAAAATCTTAGGAACTCACATTTTACCAACTCCTTTATATTGTAAAAATGATAGTTATTCTAAAATAAAAGGGTTTTGAAACCAAAATACTGCACCTTTTTCAGAGAATAATTTATACTCCAGTGACATCCTCTTTAAAATTTTATATAAAAGGTGTATATTTAGGTTATAAATAGTTTGATTGAAAATAAGGTTTATTAAAAGTTTACCAAATTACATTTGAATTTATAGAGGGTTTTATTTGTTTATAATTTTTCATTAAAAATCAATTTAACTTAAGTAAAGTTAGAAAAAAGTTTCATTAAATGACCATATTTGGATTAATATTGGAAAATAAAATTCTGATTATCTAAATTTTGATAAATTTATTTATGATCAATATAATATATTTTTGAGTCTAATTAAATTTAAAGTTTTAAAATTTATGATGCTAATTTTGAAAATATGTTACCATCTTTAATAATTTTTTATTTAGTAAGACCATAATAATTTTTCATTTTATTATTTTCTTGATTTATAAGAGTTAGATATCTATCAATTTCAGTTATAGCACATAAGGTTTCTTCATATTCTTATAAGTTTACTTAACTAATATACAATTGATTATCTTTTTTCACATTATGATGAAGTTAATTAATCATCATAAATATTATTAGTGAATTTAGAATCAAGACTTAAATTTTTAAGGGATTCCGTAGTTATTTTTTCCATGAATCATTTTTCATTCCTAGTAATATTTGAATAGAATCCAACTATTTTATAGTTTTCTGTTCCACTATCATTCTATTAACTATTTATAGATGTTTCACCTTCACTAGTGTTTTAGTTGTCTAATGTTTTCAATATTTTATTTCATTCTCTTTTTGGATTCCTTCTTAGATTACTATTTTTCATATTCATTTTTTAACAATAAATTATTATATGACCTTCCTTATTACATTAATTACAAATAACATTTGAAGATTCATTTTTATCTTTTCTATCTTTTTGATAATCATTTTGGATATTTGAATTACCAGCAATCTTATTCATTCGACTTCAAATTTTAGAAAGATCAGTGTTTCTGTCATCTGACCTCTTTGATATATATTCTTACATTTCCATTCTGAAACAAGATATTTAGAAGTGTTTATACAAGTATTAATGGCCTCAAAATTAATGTTACCTGAAGTTTAAGTGAATGATATTTAATAATTCCTTTTATATTTTCCAGTTTCTCACCTCAATCTGCTCTTATTTTTCATTAATGTTTCACTTAACTCATCGAGACTTAAAATTTTCAAATGTTTAGTATCTTTTATTATTGTCCTCATAGGCTCACATTTTTTTAAGAATAATATCAATAACCATTTCAGTGAGTTGATCTTCATATAACTCTTTTCACCCAAATATTATAAACTATCTATAATATTTATAAATCATTTATTAATTTAAGTTATTATTTATCTAGGTATAAATTCAAAGGCTTCATAATGCTCTCTTAGCACAGATCTATGAGTTTATAGAACATTAGATGTTCCAAAATGTGTAATTTCCAAAAATTTTCAAATTCCATTTTCAATTTCATATAATGATATCTATCTATATCTATTCATGGTCATATAATATAATAAAGTACTATAAAATTTATGGTTTACCTGATATTCATGTTTTTATTCATTATATAATTGAACAATATCTTTATATAGAGCTTTATAGTTTCCTACCAAAATCATAAATTTATCAACTTTGGTATTAGTGGTAAATAATTTCATATAATCACACCCATAATCATAATCATCTCTATCCAAATTTGGTGACATAGTTGGACTTAAAATTTTGAGTGTTCCAACTATTTCTATCACTATCACAAAATATATCTCCTCTACCAACATGGTTAGTGTATGGAAACTAAGTTTAAAATATAATATAATAAAAATACTATAGATTAAGATTTTTTTTTCAATTGAATCTCATAATATTGGTAAATAGTACCTCTGATGCAAAATTGTGATGCGAGGTATAATGGATAATAAAATAAAAGAGGGGGGAATTTTAGCTTAAAAAAACTTACAATTTTCAACCTCTTCATGTATTATGTTTATTGTTTTTTTTGTAATTTCAATAAAATAAAAAATTAGAGCAATAGAATTAAAAAATGTATGAAATATAGTTAGCATAAAGGAAATAAGGTGACATGTATTTAAACTGTTACCAATGAAAGATCTAGCATGGTGGAAATTAAAAAATAAATAAATAGTATTGGTTAGAAGATTAAATACTCATTTAAGAAGATATTGTCAAAACCATACTTTTAAACCTATTTGAAAGGTGGATCTGCTAACAAGATCGAAGTTATCCATGAATTGAAACATTTCAT
This sequence comes from Viscum album, assembly GCA_963277665.1. Taxonomy (NCBI): domain Eukaryota; kingdom Viridiplantae; phylum Streptophyta; class Magnoliopsida; order Santalales; family Viscaceae; genus Viscum; species Viscum album. Next base: position 774,615,339 of record OY728132.1, read on the forward strand.
AAGGTATCCACAATTTTATGCCTATAGGATAGTTTATATTCCTATCCCCAGAAGCCATCAAATAAACCCATCGATAACATCTCACTATCATAAACCATAAGTACATGAGATCTATCTTCCTATCCATGTAATCCCTCAGTCAAAATTATTAGAAATTACACAATATTACTTTCCCCAAAATCCCTCGATCACATCGGATCAGAGAAAAAATAATTACATTAGAAATTTATAATATATTTATAATGAAAAACTTAAAATGATAGATCTCAACAAAAATACTTAGAAACAAAAAGATAATAATGATTAGAATCCATCTCATCAATAAGAAATTTCAATGCTTAAAAATAAAAAACTTTCAGAATGCTCAATCCTAAAATTTATTCATCTATATTCTTCTTGTACTTGAGGTATGGATCTATTTATAAGATTCATTGTATCAAAAATTATCATTCGGATTCTAAAAAACCTATATTTTTGTGTAACTATAGTGGTAGTAGCTTCTTCATCTATTAATAAAATATGCATGTTTTTAAATCTATATTTGATTTAAATAATCACCATTGTATTAATTCTAAATCTAATGGATTTAATCTGGCATGAAATTTTGACCTCTATATTTTCATAAAAAAATTTAGTTTTATGATATTTTAGTTACTAGAAGTTCATTCTACATAAGTATAACAACATAAGAAAAAACTCAAGTTAGATGATTTTCATATAAAGTGTATATTTATTTCCAAAATAAATAAAGGAAGTGAGTTTTTGAATCAACATAAAGGAGATATCATGGGTGGTTGATTTTGAAAACCTATTTTTAAGTGAAAATATTTTAATTCCATGAATTTTTTTAAAGTATCATTGGTTTTATAATGAAACATGGAAGATTTTTTGACATTTGAATTATATTTTAAGAAGAATTTTATTTTAGTAATGAAATTATTTATATTTTGGTTTTAAGACTAGATTTTTTTGAAATTGCAATTGCAATTGGTTTTTATTATGGAACTGGGAAGGTAGTTTTATAGTTGAGGGTTTCATGGAAATTAAAGATGAAATATATTTCTTTATAAAATGGGTTATTTTTAAATAATGTAAGCTTTATGAAAGGAAGATTTTTTTTATTTCACTATATGCTAGTGGATTTTTGGGAAAAGTTTTGGGGATCATTTTGTTTGATGTTAGCATTGTGTGATTTGATGTGAGAAAGATGGGTGGATTTGATTTCATGTTTCATATTATGAATTTATATGAATACTAGAGAGTATTCATATAAGGGTGAAAATTTCATTAATTAAGATGATATTTAATATAACCCTTCTTATATGTTAGGAGATTTATCCTTCATTTTCCAAATCTACTCAGACTCAAGACCGGGTGGTGGAGCGAAATCTCTCTTGTGATTAGATGTATTCTAATATTCTTAAAAGGATGTATTAAAGTTTCATTCCCTATAGTGTGTCATATTGGGTGTCTCTAGTGTATAAATTTTAAAAATTTTATGATATGTGTGTAAATGCTTTGATATCTTGTTTTCAGTGTGGTAGGTTGATCTATTTATAGAGTTCTATAATATAATCGATCATTTGGTTTTTGGAATAGTAGCTTGTTTTATAGATATTATTTTTATTGGTATTAGGAATTTTAATATTTATCCTTATTGTTTTTAGTGAATTATACATTTATATGTTCTTTTATTCTTGGAGTAGATTCTATCAGATGTATAATGTGTGATGGATGTTTTGAGGCTTTATTTTTGGTTGATTGAGCATGGGAAACCATGGTTCGATGCTCGAGTGACTAGGATGGTCATTTTATTTAGGTTATTGGAAACTAAGAATTGTAATTTTTTTTGTGGGTTCTTCATGAGATAGTGTTTTGAGGATGAATACCTAGTCCACACATTAAGTGTTTGACCTAGGTTTGGAGCCCATGTTGAGGCTTTTTTGGATTTTCATTTTTTGATTTGGTGGTTTGATCACGTTGTAAATATAGATGTTGATTTTTTTGGTGGATGTTGTATTTCCTTTAGGAAGTGTATTTCTTATGGTTTATGGATTTTCATTCATGATGTATGTTGTAATTTATAGTAGTATATGAAATATTTGGCATTTTGGAGATGTTTTCTTGTGGATGGATCTTGGTTTGGTGGTGTGTCCTCCTTTTATCTACCATTTTATATGAATTATAAATGGTGGGGAAATATATAGTTCTCCCTCTTCACTTGTTATCATGATATTATTAGTATAAATTGGTAGTTTTCTTGTATAAATACAGTGATTTTTGATTCATTCCATTATCTTAAGTGGTTTGTTCAGTTCAATGGTTTCCTCTTTAGAATCATCCTTAGTCGATTCCCCACCAAACTCGCCTCATTTTCTAAGGTATTATCATGGTTTTTATAGAGTATCACTCATAAAAAAGAAATTAGAGGGATATAAATTGGAATTTTGGGGAGATTATAACAAACCATTTCACTATTACTATTTAAATATAAATTTATTTTGGGGTTAATATTAAATTTTTGAGGTTTTGGGCCTTTAGATTTAATTTTTAAGGTTTCTTCAATATATGAACGGTCACCGTATGGTTAGATAAAACCATATGGTTGACCCCTAAATGGAATGTGAGTGACATTTAAATAGGTTCTTTTTTCATTCATTCTTAATGCGCATAATTTATTGCAAACCATGTGATGACCCATACATAGATGGATTTTCAATTAAATTGTGAATGTGCATAGTTATCTTGAACAACTAAAACATGGTTTAGGGTGAATAATTCAAGTCCTAGGAGTAATTTTGCAATATAACTTTCCATGGGGGTGTCTTTTCTAGTCACACCTTCATAGTTAATGCATGGATTGTCAAATTGTGCATCCAAACTGTGTGAGATTCCTAGTTTTTAAGTTTTTTTAATTTTAAAGTTTTACCTTATGATTTTAAAGTCCCGAGCCTCCTCATCCTATCCATTATCATTCAAATTATCCTTGGCACACAAGATGGGATCATATCCCACCTCTTCTATGTTTTGGATCCAATATCTTCAATATCAAGTGATTTCTCAAGGTAAAGCACCCCTTCCTTATTATTTTCTCCTTATTTTTCTTCCCTATATTATTTTATCCCTTGGTTTAATTCACTCCCATGAACCCTATGGGATTATATGGGTGTATTTAGTGTTATGTATAACCTAATATTGGGGGGGGGGGTTTGGTTTCTAGAGCCTATTGAGGGTGTCTCTTGGAATGTTTGGGAATTCTCCATCGAAGAAGATGTGTTCTGGCTTGTCATGGATTGATTCCATCATGTTTAAGGTAGGTCATTAATGATATTTCTTTAAATGTCATGCAATTATATTATCATTAGTTAAAAATTATTTTTTTACTAAATTTTAACCATGTATGATAATCATATTAAATCGTCAATGTGTTTTGGAGTGAGTATCTATTTGGAAAAAATATTAAATGGTTATCAATAATTTTCCATATTTTTAATAGGGGTTTGAATTCCAAGTGGTTGGGGAAATATTTAATCAGTTTTTTTAAATGTAGTTGGTTTTTTAATGGCACTTCACCCTATTTGGGTCTTAATTTAGGTAAAGGTAAATGTGTTGGTTTTTAAGAGGTTTTCAAGTAAAATTGAAGATTATGTTTTAAATGTTATTAATTTGGTTTACATATTGTTTTATTTTTAAAGAATATTTTGAAGTAGAATTTTGAAAAAGTGTGGAAATAGATTTTTATACTGAGCTAGTATTTTGTTAAGGCCTATTTTAAACTTTCAAGATATTTTCATGGTGTGTGTGTGAGAGACCCAAAAATTGTGCCCCTTGTTCTTGTATTAGAAACCATGAAGGGATTTTATGTTTTTTGGGTCATGGATGATGTGATCGGGTAGTTTATTGAAATGAAATTTTAGTTGAAGTGATATTTATTATAAAAATGATTAATTAATGATTTATGTGCTCATTTATCAACTTGTTGTCACTCACCACCATTGAGTTTTGTTATGAGAACCTTAGGTAACTAAAAAAATATCTCGATGTGTATTGTTTTAGTACTGTGTATAAAATCTTGCTAGTGTCCTCAGAGAGTTTCACACTCTTTGGGGTAGGTATTAGTTGGTCCCTGACACTTCCTGATGGAAATATTTTATGGGATATATTATTAGGAGACACATACAATCCCAGTAAATCCAAGAACTGGATCCAATATCATTTGTATCAGACCCAAGTGTGTCTCCTGTGATACTAGATGAAAAAATATAAAGGATTCCCTTACTTGTATCCCCTAGATTGAATTATTTGCTTAATATCATGATTTATTTTGGATGTTGTTTGATTTGATTCTATTCCATCAGTGACATGGTTCATTGTTAATTACTTTGTTATTATTGTTCATTTTCCTTCTTTAAATAAAAATGTTTTTCAAAGTGAATTTGGATGTTCATTTCTAAAATGGATTAGAAAATAGTGTTTGACATGGGTGTTTCCAAAGGAAAGAAATTTTTTAAAGTGGTGTTTTTCAAAGTGTTCTATATTCATTAAATATAAGTGGAAAATTTATAGAAAATTATTTTGGTGTGATTTTTTTTCATATAATAACTGTAGAAAACTATTTTCAAAATTATATATCAAAATATAAAAAATTTTCCTTTTAAAGGGATTGCATAGAATCCTTGGATAAATCCTATATATTTTTGTTTTTCACATGCCCTATATACACCATAAGTGTATGAAACAATTATGTTTTACTTTTAGGCGACCTTTCTATGATTTCTCTATATTTTTGCTCATTTTAATCAAGATGGTTGGATTGAGTTGTGGAGAGTGACTGATGGGTCATATATAGATGATTGGATTCTAGTTGGTTTCTTTTTTATATTGGGGTATTCTTGTATCATCTATAAAAACCTTGACCATTATCAGTTTATTTTTATAGGTATGAGATTTTGATCCTTATTCAGATCATATAATTTTATATTTTATTAATCTATTCATGGTTCATACTCTGTTTGGATGTGTATTTATTTTTTTATGATTATTTATCTATATGGGTATTTAAATTACGGATGGGTCAATCCGGAGTTTTAGGAAGTTCGGGTTCTGGTTTTGATTCTTCAATAGAAAAATCATTCGAAAAGCATATTATATGATGCCCAGAAACAATTTTATAGGTCTTGGATATCGAAAACACCCTTTGGTCCATTTCTAAATCATTTCAGGTGACGATTTAGTGGTAGAACAAGTTGGTTTGTTATAAATGGTGTACTGGTTTAATTATTGACAACGTTCTGATTTCACTACTATAGAATAGGCCTTTAATAATGAAAAAATGGAATTTATCAGTGGTAAAAAAGTGTTGACTACCAAATATAGATTAAAATCCCTTGTCTTTTATCAGTTCTTTCCTTAGTGTTGATAAAGGACCACTTTATTAGTACATTTATTTAGCACCATTCAAGGACACCTTTATCAAAATTTTGTAAAGCATTGGTGAAGGAAATATTTATCAATGGCATAAAAAGTGTTGATAAAGGATGAATTTATTAGTGCTTTAAAAATCATTTATAAAAGATCTATTTATCAATACTTTCAAAAGTTCTTATAATGGGTAATATTGCAGTATGTTGTAACATAACTCTACAACACCTATGAAATGTGATGTAATAGAACACTACAACATGAATAACACCACTAGATATAAAAAAATCAAGTTCCAATACAAAATTAAAATGAAATTAAATTTCCAACACAAATACTAGAAAAAAAAAACACTATATTATAGACATTACAAACATTTATTTATACAATTACATTAGTACAAATTATTACATACATTCAAAAACATCAATATTTCTTTGTCTTTTTATCCTGACCCCAACTCATGCTATTGTTAGAAAAACTACCCATACTTGAGAAAAAGAATGCACCTATATAATAAAATAGTTCTAATGTTAGTAATTATATAAATAAATAAATTACCAGAAAGTGTTAATTTTAAACTAAACTTTGAGTCATACTAGGAACACTATGTATCAGATTGATTTGTGGTTAATTCTTACACATCACACCATTTATTTTCTATATTCAAGGATTATCCATATGAAAATTAATTAAATAATTATAGAAAAAATCCCCATGGGTGCAACCTAGTGATTGCGTGAGTGACACTTTTTGAATTAAAATATAAATTTTAAACTAATAACAGACAGTTTGAGTCATACCAGGCACATCATGTTTTGGATTGAGGTTTGATTGATTACTACACATAAAAATTGTCCTATGGATAATTACTATAAAGTATCAAAAAAATATGAATGTGTTTTCTTAGTTTTGAGTAGGTTAGTTGTTCATTTTACTAAAATTGATTTCAATTTTAAATAAAAAACACACTTGGACTCATATCAGTCACACTGTACATCAGATTGAGGTGAGGATGATTCCTACACATCTAAAATGACTTACATATTGTTTTAATAAAGTATAAAAAATAAGAACATGTTTTCTTGGTTTTTAGTACATCACTTTTCATTTTTTCTAAAATGTCATTTTAAAATGGAAACATGCACATTGACTACAACCGACCACACTGTGTATCAATTTTATGTGAGATTTATTCCTACATGTTAAAAATCACTTATGAATATTTTTACCAAAATTTCAAGAAAATATGAGTGCATTTGATTGGTTTTTTTGAGTGACACTTTTTGAACCAAAATTTTGATTTTAAACTGATAACAAACACTTTGAGTCATACTGAGATCATGGTGTATCAGATTAAGGTGAGGATAATTTCTACACATCAAAAAATAACTTATGGATAATTTTTTAATGTATTAAAACAATCCTGATGTGTTTTCTTTGTTTTGAGTAGGTCCATTTTCCATTTTACTAAAATTGATGTCAATTTTACATAAAAAGATTCAGTTGGAGTCATACTGGTCACACTATACATCAAATTGAGGTGAGGCTGATTCATACACATCTCAAATGACTTATGGATCATTTTACTAAAGTATAAAAACTATATTAATTAATTTTATTTGTTTTGAGTACATCACTCATTTTTTTACTAAAATGTTATTTTAAATACGAGACACACACTTTGACTCATACCGATCACATCATGTATCAATTTAATGTGAGACTAATTCCTATACATAAAAAATGGATTTTTAATTGTTGTCCCAAATTATTAATAAAATAAAAGTGTGTTTGATTGGTTTTTAGTGAGTGAAACATTTTAAACTAAAATATTGATTTTAAACTGATAATGGATACTTTGTGTCATACCAGGAACATCGTGTTTCAGATTGAAATTCAGTTGATTCCTACACATAAAAAAGACTTAGTTATTGTTTTTTTAAAGTATCAAAACAATCCAAATGAATTTTATCTATTTTGAGTAGTTCATTTGTCCATTTTACTAAAACTGATGTCAATTTTAAATAAAAAGACGTACTTGGAGTCATACCGGTAACATCGTGCGTTAGATTGAGGTGAGGCTGATTTCTACATGTCTCAAATGACTTATGGATCATTTTTTTTCTAAAGTATAAAAACAATATGGATACATTTTCATGGTTTTGAGTATTCCACTTTTATTTTTTACTAAAATGTCATTTTGAACTAGAAACACATACTTTGACTCATACCGATCACATCGTTTATTAGTTTAATGTGAGAATGATTTATACACATCAAAAATGACTTATGAATTATTTTTCTAAATTATTAAGAAAATAAAAGCACGTTTGATTATTTTTTAATGTGTGACACTTTTTGAACTAAAATGTCAAATTTAAACTAATTACAGACACTTTGAATCATACTGGGAACAACGTGTATCACATTGAGGTTTGTCTGATTCCTACACATCAAAAATGACATATGGGTCATTTTTATAAATTATCAAAACAATCTAAATGATATTTCTCTATTTTGAGTAGGTTAGTTATCCATTTTACTAATATTTATGTCAATATTAAATAAAAAGATACACTTGGAGTCATACCGGTCGCAATGTGTATCATATTGAGGTGTGTATGATTCCTACACATCTCAAATGAATTATGGATCATGGTACTAAGGTTTCAAAACAATCCAAATTAATTTTCTCAGTTTTGAGTACGTCCCTTACCTTTTTTACTAAAATGACATTATAAACTGGAAACAAACACTTTTCCACATACCAATCACATCGTGTATAGGTTTGATATGATACTGATTCCTACACATCATAAATTACATATGAACATTTTTCCTAAATTATAAATAAAATATTAGCGTGTTTGATTGGTTTTCAATGAGTGACACTTTTTGAACTACATTTTCGATTTTAAACTAATAATGGACACTTTGAGTCATACCAAGAACATCATGTATCAAATTGAGGTAAGGATGATACTACATGTCACAAATGACTTATAGATCTTTTTATTAAAGTATCAAAACAATATGAATATGTTTCTTAGTTTTGAGTATGTCAGTTGTCTTTTTTACTATAATTAATGTCAATTTTAAATAAAAAAAGAAATTGGAGCAATACTGGTCACACTGTGTGTCATATTGAGGTGCGGCTAATTTCTACATGTCCCAAAGTCTAAAAAAAATCCTAACTTATAAATTTATAATGATTTACATTGAATTTATTTTTAGAACTGTTAATACTGTATATTGACTCGATTTTTATATCCATTTTTTTTCCGTTGTTGAAATCTAGAAGAGTAGAGTGAGATCATGTGTCCATTATATCAAGAGAATTCACCACAAAGACCACATGATTTTAATCTAATATTCTAGATTTTAATGAGAAATGTTTTTCTCCTAATAAATTTGAGTCAATATGACTTCCCAAAAAATCTATGAACAAAACTAAATAAGTATTAGATAAAAATGATAACAAAATTAACTTAAAATAGTAAATAAAATGATGAAAAAATTAATCAAATAAGTAGTAGGGATTAAACTTTTCATGATGGATGTATAAATTATTGAAAAATTTCCTTTTTTTCATTATCTAAGTTGTAGGATTAAATTCCAATCTCTTACGAGCAAGAGAAACTTTAAACAAACCACCCCAACTCAAACAAAAGAATATACATATGTAAGAAAACAATTATTTTATGAGTAATACTAAAAAAATAAAACCTAAATATAAAACAATACATTAATTATATAGATAATAATTTTTCTGTGAAAAAATCATGATTACCTCTATGATTGAGCAATGGGGGTAACTTAAAGGAAAGTGATAAATGACAACACTATAGGGGTGAAAAGGTTTTGAGGGATAATATGTCTGTGGATTTTTTTGTTCATAAAGTCATAAAAGATAGACTGACCACCCCAAATCTAAAAAAAGAATCCAACTGTATAAGAAAATGGTTATTATGTGAGTAATACTAAAAAGAAATAAATTAAACATAAATATGAAATAATAAATCAATTATATAGATAATGATTTTACTGTACAAACATCAAGACTACCTCTGTGATTGAGGAGAGACATAATCATTGATCTTCCTAAAAAGGAATGAAACATGGATATAAATATTCTAAAATAAATGAAATATACAAGGAGTAATGAAAATTAAATCAATGTTCCATTATATATATTTTTTGTAAAATAGAGAAAGTATATCGTAACATTACATTTAAATCTTTCCAAAGGGTTTCCTTCATTATAGTTTTTTCTTTCAAGGGATTGGTAACATCATCTTGAGAAAATGACTTATATTCATGAGTAGTCAAAAATTTAACTTAGACCATGTTAATGTAGTAGATAACATATAATATTATGAGGAAAAGAATAGTATATTAAAAAATCACTTTAACCTTCTCATTAAACTCTCTTTATTTTCTTAAAGGTTTTATGGATTCCTATCAAGAATCAAAATACCCTCTTTATAGTCCCATTTAAAATACAAGACATTGGTTACATTGAGAATAATATGAAATGATTGTGATCTTCCAATGAAAGTGTCATACTTGATTATATTTTCATCTAACCCAATATTTGTTTTAGTCACTATTAGAACAATTGAAAAAATATTTTTTTGTTGGATTTGAGACAAAAAATACTTATACCGCTTGTGATTCCATTATGAATGGCTTGTATTTTCCCCCATCCACATTGAAATTTTCCTTCACGAAACCCATTTCATCAAATTTCACTACACTCATATTGTCAACCCATTGGAAATGGAAAATCAGCACTTGAAATGTTATATAATCCAACTCGTATATCTGTTCGATAACACCAAAATATGAATTTTTTTCATAAATTGGATTGCTATCCTTGGAAAAAGATATGTGCATCGCTTCTTCCATAAGCATAACATCACTGTTTTTCGTCATACCACAGTCATCATGTTCTTTTGTATAGTACATATAACCATTAATTACAAATCTAGTGTAAGATATAACATTTTTATTTAGTCCCCTGGATATCCATTCAAGTCATTTGACAATTAAATTAATATTTTTAGATAAATAATTATAAATTTGATCTCAGAACCATCCTATAAAATATTGATTATGTGTATTTGATATCCATCCTTTATCCCTTGATGGATTCAAATCTATAATAATTTATTTTTGGGATTCAATTTATGGATCAACATCTTCACTATTATGAAAAATGTAAAGGTGTGCTTGCTCCTGCTAGGTCAAGATAATTGTAACAACATTTATTTTAGAAATACTTTCACCCATAAGGCATCTTCTATGACGAGACTTTTGGATAATGATGCTACCAAGATCTTATAGGTAATCAGTAAATAATTCAATAGCTTTTTTAAAAACATATCATTCTATAATAAAACCTTCTAGATGACTCCAATTCTTGACATACCCGTTCAAAATCTTCATATACTATTTAATGGGGTACATCCTTCTATAATGGATAGGACCACATAGTTGAACCTCTATAACCAAGTGAACCATCTGATGGACCATTATATCAAATCATGATGGTGGTAAGAACATATATAATTCAAATAATATTACTTCAACCTCCTTATTCATGATTGGAAACTTCATTTGGTTTATAAATTTACTGCATATGAATTTGAAAAAGAAGTAGAGTTTGGTTAATCTATATCATAAATTTTGAGGAAGAATGCAATAGAATGCAACATGCATCAAATCTTACATGAAAACACGATAGTTGTGTGATTCTAGTCCTTGTAACTTAAAATTAGTCATTGAAACCACATTATTAATATTTTATGAATACCCCTATGGAAATTTTACACTATTAAAGAAAAGAAATAATTTCCATTTTTCCTATCTTGATAGAGTGTAAGATACTGGAGGAATAAATTCGAACTTTTACCCTTTACCGATGCCAACTCTTCCCTTATCTCCATTTTAATCAATTGAAACCTATCCTTGATACTATCTTTCATTTTTCTAAGAAAATTTAGTGATGTTACAATAACACTATCAGATACATTTTTTTACCTGCATGTCATCAAGAAAATGTATGACATACAAAAAATTTCAATATATTAATTCAAATAAAATCGATCACTTTTCCAACCTAATTTTTTAAGGTTTTTAAAAAATAGTTTACCAAAAATAGTGTCAATATCTTATAATTTATTGTATAGTTGATCACCCATTACTGGATACGGTGTTGCACCTTGTTTGATATTTCCATCGAATGTTGTCATCCAGGATTAATATTTATGTCATCGAGGTAAAAAATTTTGATTTCCTAAAAACAAAGTCTTTGAGGAATGTTTCCAGCAAACTGATTATGTTATTTTTTCATGAATGGGACACCCAAAAATTCCTTTAATGTTATAGCCTGATAAATTTCCATAACTAGGAAATTCATTTATCATCCCGCAAAACATGGACCTCAATGTGAATTCTTCACTTCTATGAGCATCATACATTATAACACATGTATCCCACATACATTTTAGATCTTCAATCAATAGGGCCAAATAGACATCAATATCATTATCTAGTTGCTTTGGTCTAGATATAAGAAGAGACAACATAATGTATTTATGCTTCCTACATATCCAAGGCGACAAGTTATAATTTACCAACATGATGGGACATGTACCATGAGTACCACTCTATACACCCAAAGGATTTATTCCATCTATAGATATCATAAGATAAAAGTTTCTCAGCTCATTTCTAAATTCTGGATACTCATAATAAATTTTCTTCCAATGAGGAGAATATTTTGGATGACGTAGGTTCCCATCTTTAATTCTTGTATCTACATGGCATGTAAATTGGCCCGAGGTTTATTGACATCCATATAGTCTTTCAAAAAATGGAATGATAGGAAATTACCATACATATTTTGAAGTACTTGATTCATTTTTCTTATATTGATCTGCACTACACTTATGTATTTTTATAGGTGATTAATAGTCCTTGAGAAACAATATAAAATCATTTGGATAAGAATGTATTTTTTATAGATTATTCCCAATGAACATAACATTAATTTAGAATCATATGTTCAACATGGTATTTTTTTTCTTCTGGTAGAATATCATTCAGGATACCAAGTAGTTCTATAAATCTAATGTCACTCCATCTACTTCCATCTTTAAAATTATATAACTTCAATATAGATAACAATGCTGTGTATTTAGTACAAATGGTATAAAATTTTCTCTTGGAACAACTATTTAAATTCCCAAAAAATTTGTAAAATCATGAAGATCATCTTCAATTTCCATTGTCATTTCTTCCATGCGATTTCCATCATCATTTACAATGGTATTCATATCAAGTGATCCATAAACCGCAGTATCATCCTAATCAGTGTGCACGTTTAGTTTTTTCCCATGTTTATTCCAAAATTTATAGCTCTGATATTTTCTGTGACAAATAAAATTTTCTTCCAACTCTTCTAGACTAATTTGTCTTGAATAAAAACAACATAAACATGGAAAATGGATTTGAGAAGGGTCGTATGCATGCTATCTTGAAAACTTGATGAAATATTTAACTCCATCTTCATGCTCTTTTGTCAAATGATTAGTGTGCATCCATTTTCAATTCATATCCATATTATTGGGTTTATAAAAAATTAATTTTTTACATTAAATAAATAAATACACATAAGATATTCATTATCAAATGTGAAAGTAATAGAAAATTCCGATAAGGGAAATCCAACATTTGCTTATTTTATAGAATTTCAGTATGATTTAAACAAAACAGGTAATTGAATTTATGAAAAAAATTAATCCACTTTGGAAAGTGTTATCATTTTAATTTATTAAAAGGTGAAGGTTATAAATAACTTTCATTATCATCAACTCATCTCCCAAACATTTATCATTTCATTTTGTTGTTTGACAAAAATCATCCATCTCTTGTAGACACGCACCTATGTTTCTTGAAATACTCTAAGTGGTTATCATCCATGGTATGAATACTTCTTAGAGTAGTACAAGAAACATAAAAGATATGGGTGATGAGTCTCAAGTAACAAAATTTAATAACTATCTACGAGATGAAACTGATGAGGATGAAAGTTGTCTATAAAATAGATGGGGGTGGTCTCATGAAAAAATTGAAATAATAACTATTGTTTGATACACATAAAGTATTTGTTAAATCCCCTAAACAAATTAAAATATAATATAATAAATTAAGGAGTAATAAAAAACCCAAACATGATAAAGAAGAATAATAAACTCTCATTCAATCAACTAGAAGATATAAAAATATATTGATAAAAAATTTTAATAAATAAAGAGTTATCTCATATACATGGATGGTAATCAGAGATTACTGGGGGTGGAACCAATACATATATAACTAAAATGAATAATCCCTAAAAATAATTTCTAATATATATAATTTGATAACCTCCATTCTATTTTTTGGAATAAGTGATGTAATAACATAAGGAACTATTATATATAATATTAATGATATACCAAATATTTGAAAACATATTAATACTCTTGAGATGTTATATCACCACACCGACCCATCCCAAAGATTATAGGGAGATCATCACATCAAATATACCCATTTGAAGGATTCTAGGGAGGACATCTAATACACATTGACTAATCATTAAGATTCTAGGGAGGTCTATAAAGAAGTTGGAATAATGAAATAATACACATCAACAAGATATATTACAAATAAGGGACAAAACCACACCAACCCTTGCGACATTTATCTCATACACACTAGACTCTACTAAGACAGAACAACTCCTATAAGGTAACCTTTTTTAAGTGGAATACCCTTACTTCACTCATAAATCTAAGTGGAATCACAAAATTAAATGATCTATAGAACATCACTCCTAATGTAAAGTTTCTACTACAAAAATATGAAAATAACTAGACAATTTAATATGCCAAGAAGCGGTCTCATAGGCTACCCAACCACCATCATAGAAATTGATACATACAAAATTATATAGATGATGTAAAATAGGATGGGATATCTAAAATGTGATCAATTATACTATTTATCAAATGAAATTAAATCATTATTCACCCATACTTTCACATAAATAAAAGAGTAGCTCAAAAATCCCCATATACTAATTCAAAGATGCAATTGAGAAGGAAGGAGATGCTTGTATGGACTAGGAGTGAAGATGGGAAGGCTCACATTATAGGCGTTTTACACTCTAAAAATTACAAGCATCAAAATGGACAATCTCCAACCAAATATCCAAAATGGATAAATCACTATACTCATAGTTTCAAAACATATTTCATTGTAGACAGAACCGTTGATGTTTCACACCCCAAGTTCCATAAGATAAATTAGAAAAAGACTTACATTCGAGAGAAAGTAGAGAAAGACTTACTTTTGAGCCTTGGATTCATTCGAACCTTGAATCGTTCGAGCCATAGAATTATTCGAGCCTTGATTCATGCTTCGATTCACTAAGGAGTAGCATCATAAGTAGGTGGATTCCACAGAGAGATTCAGATATGATGAATGGGTTTATGATGATTAGGGTTCTTAAAATAGATCGAGACACTTTTATCAGTGCTTTCAAAAAAGAAATGATAAAGGTACCTTTTATCACCACTTTTTTGGGGCTGATAAATATAGATCTTTATTAGTGTTAAAAAATCACTCATATAATTCATCTTTAATAGTGCTAAAGTTTTTTCACTCATAAATATCACTTTTATGAGTGTTTTTTAGCACTGATAAATATGCCTTTTGTCAATGATTATTACTTAAGGTTTTATAAATGATTTATGATTATAATTATAAATAGAAAATTTTGTATATTTATATATAATTATATATATATTTAATAAATATACATAAATATAAATATAATGAATATATTCTTTATTTAAATATATTTATTATAATTTTATAATTATTCAAATATATAATTATTTATTTATAATTATATAAATATTTCTACAAAATAATATTTATATCATTATATATATTTATATAAATAAATTTATTATAAATTTAATGATTATTTAAATAAATAAATAAATAAATATATTTATTATTATATAAATACTTTTTTTAAAAAATAATATTTATTTATTTATAATTATAATCATATAAATGTATAACTATAGTAAATATACATTTATAAATATATTTATTTATAGATATTTTTTACAAATATATTTTTAACATTATTAATGAATATTTAATCTTAATTTCATGCATGTTAAAAATATGTGAAATTGAATAAATTAAAAATAAGTACACTTTAAAAATATTGAAAAAATGGATAAGTTTTGTGTGTGTGTGTGTTGTATATATTTAAAAATTCATTAATTATGTAAATGTGAAATCAATATAACACATGTTTTATCTATAAAGGGTACCCATTATAAGTGCTAAAACAAAATCCCTGATAAAAGGTAAAATTAATCTGTACTTTTTTAGAGATGATAAAAGTGCCCTTTATCAGCTCTTTTTCTAGTGCTATTAAAGGCTTGTATTGTAGTAGTGTTTAGTTACCATTGATATTTCTAGATAATTAAAATACTTCTCATTGTGTAACTAATGATGGTACTTACTATTTAATTAATGATGTTTTTTCAACATAATCATCGATGGTTCTTGATGGTTAAATTCCTAGAAATTATTTACAGAGCTCCAAGTGATTAGAAATGGTGTATAATGATGAAATAATGAGAAATTTTCAATGATTACTTTGGGTAATTATTAACAGTGATAATTCTGGGTAGTCAAAATTACCAATGGTGTTGGATGAAGGGGAGTAGAGAGTTGATATTAGTGGATTTATTTTATTATACGAGAGATTAATTGGTTGGGTGTCTATTCCTGTATGTTTATGTTATTTGAGTGGTGATGCTCACTCAACATTTTCTACGCCACCACTATCTGAGATTTAATACCATTTATTACTAGAATCCAATGAAAAATGAGAATTACTACTATTCTATTTTTGAATTCCCCTCAACCATTAATAGATTCAGTCTATTAGAGATGTGATATTTAACACTTGGAGCTACAATGAGATAGATGGTGGGAGTCAGTATGCATGGGATCTTTTTTAATTAATCACTTTGTGAGTTATACACACACACACACACACACATTTGTGGTGAGGGTTCTTGTGGTGAGATTTGCGTATTCTTAGGAATCTTTATCAATTATTATTTTTTATCTCATTATCTAAAATATGTATTAGTATACTCTATACATATTAAAACATGTTGTTCCAACAAAAACATGTTGACTATTTTTATGATCATCCTTATTATATATATATATATATATATATTGTTTTTTATTACCAGATGCATGTTTGTGGTGGAGTTGGTGGTTGTTATCATGTTCATGTAGAGCTTGGTTCTTGGTGATGTTTATTTAATTTTTATTTTGAGGTATATTTTTGGGATTTTATGTGGTTGTCTTGTTGTTGTTACTTTATGGGATTGTTTTTTTTTGCATGGAATTATCTTTTATTCAATACATTTCATTATATTTTTAATTTATTTGGTAGTTAGAGTATTCATTTATAAAGGGAAATTCCTCCCATATTTTGTTTGATTGTACTTTCACTGATATTCATCAATCTCATTCCCTCTTGGAGGTTATACCTGACATATATATTTGATATCATATGATAATTTATGTGATACATTATAATGCCATTTCATATACTAATGTTTTAATTCATGATTATGTTTCATGGTTCCAAATCAACTTTTTATGATTTTATTATGTTATTAACATGAAGCTTGATTATGTTTTCATACACATATATTGTTTTTATGCTCACTAATTTATAATTTCTACCAATGTTGTTGCAATTGATTTATCATATATTCATTCTCTTACTGAGCATCTGATCTTTTATTATGTTTCTCATTTCCTTAGCCAATGAGTAAGAATGTCATGTATAATCTACTTAGTAGGGAATCATGTGTGAATAATATTTTGGAAGAAACACATGTTGTATGATGTAATCAAATAAACATGAAGGTTAATGATGCAACAAAAGTGTCGAATGGGGCATTCCAAACTCACATTTGTTTATCATAGTATATGATTAATCCAAGATATACATTGATGATAAATTTTTCAACCAATGGGATTTATTAAAAGATTAATTATATTGGATAATGATAGAACCAGAGCATAGGATCATAATATATTATTTATAATTAATTTAAACAATTGATTAATTGCCTTGAGGTTAATTATTTCTTCATTGATGGATTTGAAAACATATCTACATTGAAACATATTTTCATTATAGTAATGAAGCATATATTCTCTCTAGAGGTGATCCTCATGTGTTTCATGAACATCCGAATGTTACAGTAGAAATCTCTCAGTGATAGAGCGGTAGATCCCAATTTTTTTATCGTTCTCCTTTGGCCTCCTAAAGGATTGCTTCCAAAAGATTCATCTAGATCACTCTAGACTCAACAGTGGAAGGAAGATGAGAATAAATTTATATTCATGAAAGCATTATTTGAAAGGAGATACCTCTAATGGTTTGAGAGGATTCTCTTGATTTCATTGTGTATAAAAAATTAAATGTATACTACTTAAAAAAATAATATAATTGGGTTTATATACTACTATGGTTAGAAAATAATAATTGAAAACATTCCCTTATTATTTTTCTTAATCCCTATAGAACTATATTTCTATAATAATAATAATAATATTACTATTTCTTGATATGTGCTAAACTCACAAATTAAAATAAATATTATTTAGTTAATTAATATTCAATGTATATTATTTTTCACTGGAACTAAAACCCGATCCGTCATTCCACCACATTATTTATCAGGTCTTGAATAATTACTATTTAATTAATTGATCCATATCAATACATTCACTACTACATATATCACTTTTGACATCATTAAAAATGATATTTTACGGTGAAAAAAAAGCATTTTCTACCTAGGTGATGTTAAAAGTGTGTGGTATTTAACAGTTCTAATAAAGGCCACCTTTATCAGTGCTTACTTTTTAGCACTAATAATGGAACCCAGTATAAATTCTAGAGAAACCACTAATAAATCAGACCTTTATCAACATTTTCTCTAGCGTTGATAAAATATTCCTTTATTAGCACTTGTTCTTGCATTGATAAAGGCCATATCAGCTGGTACACAACTACGTCCTACCAGTAGCCATGTAGTAGCCCTATAGAAACAAACCCACTTAGAATTCATAAACAGGAATAGAAATATATATATATATATATCTAACTGTATTGGAATAAAAATATCATATTGCACTACAATTTCAATTCGAAATTTACATATAGAATATTTACATTGATGTTATATTTACAATTAATCAAAAAAATTATAAACCATATTCAAAATCAAAACTAGTAGAATTTTTCCAATGATCAACCTCCATATAAAATATTGTCCCTCTAATAAAACCAATGTCTATTTTAGTAAAAGTAAATAAAAAAAATAAATTATATTTTTAATGTTATATGATAAATTATATTTTGAATTATGGTATATATTAATGATATTATCTGTTAATTGTGCGTCAGATTGATGAGTGGTTCAGTCCTACACATAAAAAATGAATTATGGTTCGTATTCCTAAAGTTTGAAAACAATCTCAACTTGTTTGCTCAGTTTTTTCTATGTGGAATTTATTTTAAAGTGAAATGACACTTATTTTGAAAACACACACTTTGAGTCATACTAACCACGTCATCTGATGTATTGAAATCCGATCAATTAAAACAAGTAAAAAATTAATTATAGATCATTTTTCTAAATTTTGAAAATAATATGAGCTCATTTTCTTAGTTTTGGCTATGTGACACACGTTTTAAACTAAAATGGAAATTTTATATTTAAAAAATGCACTTTGAGTCATACACGCCACATTCTCTGTCAGATTGATGTATGGTCAATTTATAGGCAACAAAAAATAATTATGTATCTTTTTTCTAATGATTGAAAGAAATAGGTGCTCATTTTCTTAGTTTTGTCTATATGATAAGACTGTCAAACTAAAATATAACTTCTATAGTGAAAACAATAATTTTGATTCATACCGATCAAATCATGTCGCATATTGACATGCGGGTAATTTATTTACATAAAAATGAATTATGAATCATTATTTTATGGTTTAAAAAAAATTTGAGCTCATTTTCTTAGTTTTTTCTATGTGATGTGTATTTTAAAGTAAATTAAAAATTAAATTTAAAACACACACTTTGAGTTATATTGGACACATCGTGTGTCGTATTTATGTGAGGAATATTCCTATATGTCATAAATGAATCATTGATTATTTTACTAATGTTTTAAAACAATACAAGATCATTTTATTGGTTTTGGCTGTGTGTTGCGTGTTTAAAACTAAAATAGAACTTCTATATTGAAAACGCACCCTAGAAGTCATAGACACCATATCATCTATTAGATTAAAGTACGATTTATTCCTATAAGTCACTAATGAATTATGGATTATTTTACTAAAGATTTAAAACAATCAAAGCCTATTTTCTCTATTTTAGATATGTGATACATGTTTTAGACTAAAATGAAACTTCTATATTGAAAACAAACACTTCAAGTCATACCGGAGACATCATATGTCAGATTGATGTGTGTTCGATTCTTTCATCTCACAAATGAATTTTGGATTACTTTCTTAAAGTATGAAAACAATCCAACCTAATTTTCTCAGTTTTGGCTATATGATACACAATTTAAACTAAAATGACACTTCTATATTGAAAACATGCACTATAAGTCATACCGATCGCATCATGTGTAAAATTTACATATAATCAATTCCTACACATAATGGATTATGTGTCTTTGTTCTAATGTTTGGAAAAAATATGAGTTCAGTTACTTAGTTTTCTTTTTGTGACATGTGTTTTAAAATAAATTTACACTTAAATTGAAAACATGAACTTTGAGTCATGTTGACTACATCATGTACCAGATTGATGTTCGGATGATTCCAACTTATAAAAATTGAATTAGGATCACTTTACTAAAGCTTGAAAACAATCTGAGCTCGTTTTCTCAGTTTTTTCTATGTGACACACATTTTAAACTAAAATGGAATGTTTATATTGATAAACATGCACATCGAGTCATAATTGCTACATCTTCTATTAGATTGATGTACATTCAATTCCTACATGTAAAAAAATGAATCATAGATATTTTTCCTAAATTTTGAAAATAATCTAAGATTGTTTTATTATTTTTGGATATGTGATATTTATTTTAAACTAAAATGGAACTTCTATATTGAAAACACACACTTCGAGTCATACCGGACACATCATCTATCAGATTGACATGCAGTCAACTCCTACACATCAAAGATTAATTATGGATTATTTTTCTAATGTTTAAAAACAATATGATCTCATTTTATTGGTTTTTTCTATATGATACATGTTTACATCTAAAAAATCAATTCTATATTGAAAACAAGTAATATGAGTTATACCAGAGACATCATCAATCATATTGATTTACAATTGATTATTATGCATCAAAAATGAATTATGGATCATTTTACTAAAATTTGAAACCAATATGAGTTCATTTACTTGTTTTTTCACCATGTGATATGTTTTTTGAACTAAATTGACACTTATATTAAAAACAAACACTTCAAGTCATACCAACCACATCACGTGTTGCAATTACATTCAATTAATTACTACACATAAATAATGAATTATGACTCATCTTCCTAATGTTTGGAAATGATTTGATCTTTATTTATTGATTTTATTTATGTGATATGTGCTTTAAAGTAAAAGGAAACTTATATTAAAAACATAGACTTTGAGTCATTACAACCACATCCTATATTTGATTGATGTGAAGTTGATTCTTACACATCAAAAATGAATTATAAATCATTTTTTATTGTTTGGAAATAATCTGATCACACTTCCTTAGTTTTCACTATATGATTCATGTTGTAAAGTAAAATGAAACTTTTATAATGAAAACACACACTTCGAGTCATACAAACCTCATTGTGTGTCATATTGATGTGCGGTACTTTCATACACATAAAAAATGAATTATGGATCATTTAAATAAATCTTGAAAACAATCCAAGCTCATTGTATCTTTTTGGAAATGTGGAAATTGTTTTAAACTAAAATGGAACTTTTATATTAAAAACATGAACTTTGATCCATACCGACCACATGGTGTGTTAGATTTTTATGAGGTCAATTATTACACATCCAAATGATTTATGGATCATTTACCAAATGTTTGAAAATAATACAAGATCATTTTCTCAGTTTTTTATATGTGATATTCATTTTAAAATAAATGTAACTTCTATACTGAAAACATGCACTTCGATCCATACTAACCACATCACATGTCATATTTAATTGAGGACTATTCCAACACATCATAAATGAATTATGGATAATTTTACTAAGTTTTTAAAACAATATAATTTTTTTTCTTGGTTTTGAGTATGTAATCTGTGTTTTGAATGAAAATATTAATTAAAAACTAAAACATACACTTTGATTCATATCAAGAACACTATGTTTCAGATTGAGGTGTGGATGATTGGGTTATAGATTATTCCTACACCATTAAATAAAATGTTCATGACATATCTTTTGGAAATTAATACTTTTCCTTCAACCGTATTAATGTCCCCTGGTAGATGAGAGCTGCCATCTGAACTATATACTCTCTTCTAAAAATGATTTGAAGAAAATTAGTGTGATCATTGATTTTATAGATGAATCCTTAAAATCCACATAATTTTTCCAAAACCATACGATTTCCACTTTCATATGAAGGGAACTTGTTATCTATTTTATAGCTTGTTGCAAATAGTTGAAATAAAAACATGACTTCCCAAAACATTTTTGAAAAAACTAAATAAATATTAGATAAAATTTATAAGGAAATTTACATGAAAAAAAAATTGTGTCATACTAGGAACACTGTGTATAAAATTTAGGTGTGGTTGATTCATTCACATCACACCATTTATTATTATTCTCAAAATAAGGTTCTCTTAAACTGGACCACATCCTGGTGATAAGAAAATCTCACCATAGATGTGAGAAAATTAAAGATCTCATGATTTTGAGAACAATTATCCTTTAACAGTTACACATTTTCTAGTTCATCTTCATGAATTATATATATAAAAAAGTAAATAAGTATCAGATAAATATTATAAGGTAATTAATTTAAAAATAATAGATAAAATGATGTTAAAATTAACTAAATAAGTAGTAGGAAGTCACCTTTTCATGATGTATGTAGACATTATTTACCCTTTTTCCTATCAACATTTTTTAATTTTTATCTTTAATGTTAAATATCTCACGATCATGATCAGATTCAGACATGTTATGAGCTCTTCCAAAAAATGTAGAGTGTAACCCTCTATTATACATGTCCTGAAAAAACTGATCAAAAATAATATATAATCATTCTGATAATATTTCTTCACATCCCAAATGAATCTCTAAGGTCATATCTCATACTAGATCACAAACATAATAGGTAATACCCTAAATTTTATGACGGTAATCATTATCACACCATGTACTCTTCCCACTGATCTCTAAAAAAAATTATTTCTTTTTTTGAGTATGTAAATTGTTGAAAATCCTCATAGTACTGAGAAAATATTGACAAATAAATTATTTGAAAATATTTTTAATGAAATTTTAATTACCTTAAAAAATTAAATGTTTTTTAATTATAGACTTTTGATGGTATATGATATCTTTAATAAATTTTCAAATGTTATATCCATAATTAATATCATTATTTTTCTTTGTATAGTGTAGAAAAATTGAACAAAATAAGTAAATTTTTTTGAAATATGTTTTGATAGTTAAATCTTACTATATATATCATAATATATTTCCAAGTGAAGAAATCCATAGGATTTTTTATCTAGTCACCGACTTCATACAATGACATATATTATATTTATAGACTTCCCTATCATAACAAAATTCTTGTTAAATCATAAACTGAAATATATAATTGAATTCTATATATAAAATGTTAATTGTAGTGCATTAAAAATTCATAATAAATATTACGTGTGGTCAGTCTAATATAAATCCATGCATTGGATCCAAAAAAATAAACATTATGGGTGTCTAAATTGATTGCGATAAATATCTAGTTATTTATAAAAAAACAAATAAATAATGCAAAAAGAAAAATATATTATATATGATTAGATCATAGAGTTTCAAACCTACAATATAGGCATCAAGAGTAGTCCATCATATAATATTTTATTTTCTAATGACTCTCATAGGCTATTTGTTTTATTTTCAAATTAAACTATATCCAGATAAAATTAATCCATATAAATTATAGTGGGATTAATGAGTCTAAATATTGGTTTTGTAGGATTTTACCTTTCTATAGTAGTATTATATATATCTACACTACTAAAAATTTATGCTATTGCCATGGGTTATAAGCATGAATATAGGTCATGAAAACATGGCTATAGGTAGTATCCATAGTTTAGTGGATTGTGGATCCTATTTGCATGGAAATAGGGTTACAGTTATAGATAAGGTTGGAAACCATGGATATAAGTCTACTTCCACGTCAGATTATAGACACAGGTCAAAATCGTGGCTATAGGTCTACTTCCACAGTTCATAACCATGGCTATATGTCTACTACCACAGTTCATAACCGTGGTTATATCATGTATATACTCTAAAAAAATAGTTATTCCAAAATTCTAATACTATGTTAATACTAAAATTAGTTATCCCATGCCTCTACTATATGCCTTGAAATTATAACACAAGGTTAATACTAAAAATTTGTAATGTTGAATGATTGTAAATTATCAATAAAATATTGAAAAACAGCCATAAAAATAAACCTCTACTACCCAGAAACACATTACTCCACCCACAAAGCATCATGATAATTTATGAACTGAAGGCTAAATGAAACTCCAAATGATGGGGATTTCATGAAAGTAGAGAGGATGTTCTTCATGAGAGTGAAATCATCTTATTTAGTCAGGCTGATCAACTTCCCAAGCATGGATTTTTCTCCTTTATCCAAGATGCTCTTTTTTAGATGTCAGATAGATATTTCCATATCTAGTAGAAAATCCCTCTCGCTTCACTACATCCTCTTCCATTTTACACAACACTTCCCTCTTATCATCATAACTAGCACTTGAAAACTCCTTGGTCAACTTATCCAAGCTGTCCACAATGTTATCCTTTAAAGTGCACTATCCCTTTTCATCACAGCTTAAGCTACACTTATATAAACCTGAAAGATAGACCACAAAACTAAATATCCATTAGATTACACCTTTAGAGTTTGATCATATAATACTAATTAGGAAACCAAAATGTTTTTATCATATATGAAATACATGTAGATGTATAATTTTGATCAACTTACTCATTTACATGAATATATATGAAAAAAAATTTACATCTAGTTATCAATACAATCATATTATAAGTAGATAATGAAGTACCTTGAAGCTCAATATCAACTATAAATAAAAATTATTATATTTAAACGATCCATACCTGACATACCATCTTCGATCATAACACCTTAAAAATAATATGAATAAGATAAGGAAATGAGGATTCCCTATTTAATGATCCAACCTCATTATATTTTAGTTGGTGGTTGAGTCTTAGTTAAAAATCCATCTCATAGAAATGGAATGTTGTATATGATGCTCAGGTCTAGAAATGGAATGTTATATTTTAATTGGTGGTTGACATGCCTATATATAATTTATATGATATCAAAATCCCCCTACCAAGATTATAATTTTTTGTCAAAGTGGTATCCATGTTCAAAGAAAGCATACACTGTATTAAAATCATTATGATCAGTATAATAGAAAATTACATGTTGAACATTTCAAATCTATAGTCATGTTTGGGAAATAATTTTTTTTATAAAAAGTTATACACTTGACCAGAATCCATTTTTTGTATTTTCAAATGGCACTATTAAAGGGTAAGTGTGAACCCTAACAACTCCAACCAATTAAAAACATTAAAAGGGAATTCATCCTAGATAGAGACTATAGGAACTGACCCTCCCTAGTGACTACATTGTTATTTCAAGACTCCACATTCACATGACCAATTGACTAGCTATCCCATGGAGGATTGTATGGTCTTGGTATCGATGGGAAAATCCATACTATATATTTCTTCTAAATCTAGGTGTCTAAGCTTTGGTGAATGCTTCCTACTCTGAAACCTCATCTGAAGTTATTCCATGTAGACTGTCTAGGTGATTTTCATTCCAAAATTGAAAAATCACCAAATACCAACATGCAGTTTCAAACCATGAAGAGTTGTGCAAGGTCAGGCTCAACCCAAAAAACACTTTCAATAAGATGGGTATGTCATGATATGTCTTGTAAGCCTTGAAAATCAAAGAATAAGAGAAAACACATGACATACCCAAACATCCTTGTCATTTAAATTAAAGGAACTAATGAAATCATAGGTTCACCCATTGAGAGGCATACAAATATTCTGAAGTTAAAAATTTAAATTAATAATAGAACACTTGTAGATTATGATAAGAAACAACACCTATAGTTAAATTCAAGAAGAAAACCACTTAAATTAATTGCATGAAAGAATTTTTTTTCAATGATTTACTCATTAGGACTCAAAGAGAATGTCTTGAAAAATTGATAGCACAAATGTTAATGATCAAAATGTTATGTTAAAAAAATTTAATACGTTAAAGAATGTTAAAATACAATATATTAAATTAATAATTCTCAACAATCATCTTTCAGCTCAATATTTCTTATTTTCTATTTCATGACCAGGGTTTGGATCAATGCTTCTAAATTTTCAAGGTCTGCTTCCTTTTATCTCAATATCTTCAGAGTTACCACTACCTTTTTCATAATTTCAACATCATCATAATCCTCCATATGCTTCATCACATTAAACACTCCATTTATTCACTCAATTTCCAAATCTGATTCCCATTTTTATCTAGTTGGTTTTCTAATTGAAATATCTTTTGGTGAATCTTTTATCTTTATTTATTCTAATATTCATCTAATTTTAATACATTTTCATCAGCCTTATCTTGCTCCATAGATTCCAACTAAATTGAACTATTTCTCAATACATTCTAGATTGCATCCTTCGCATCACATCTTCTCAATAAATCTTAAAAGAAAATGAGACTGCATGTTCAAATTTTTTAGTTGATACAATGAAAATAATGAGTCAATCACTATAGATAAAAATCCAATTGTGAAAGCTAAAATGGGCATTGCCTTCACATGTACATCACATTATGGTTTATAAAAAGGTAAACAAGAATTAATATAAACATGACACATTTTATAAAAAATAATTATTTTATAGATACATTAGAGATATATGAAACCACTTCTATATTATGTGGGATGGGTATTTTCTAGGTTTTCTAATACCTATCCAAACAAGTATCTAACTATTGAATGGGTAATAACTAGAAACTATTGATAAAATTCAAGGTAATAGACAATGTATAGTATATGTCATGGCCCATACATACCCAAAACATCTTGGATAAAGAGTTAATGGGGGTGTGATTGATGGGTTTAGGATACCCATTTTAAAATCCTCAGTAATTTGAAGAATAGATTATAATCTCCATATCTTACAGTTGGGTCTTGGCCTATTTATGGTGAGAAATAAAACAATTATATATAGGGGTGATTACAAACATATGGATTAAGAGTAAAACTCCAATGTGAATGTTTGACTTTAGATTTTTTAGGATTTATATGATCTTCATAACACCCAACTCCTTCAAAAAAACTAGAAATTACACCCAATATTAAATATTTTATTCTTATTTAAAAAAATCATGGTGGCCTCCCTCAGGAGTGTTAGGATATTGGTATCCTTTTGTACTAGTTATTGTATTCCCTAATTTTTCGGTTCTGTTTATAGGCTGTCTTCTTGAAAAAAATTATGATTTTCCAGATGAGTGTATCCATCAACCATATATTTAGATTATATAATTCTTGGTCTATAATCTATAAATAAAAAATATTATTACAACTTTAATGACTTGTATTATGATCATAATATGCGTGTCCTCATTCAAAGTCATTAACCAAAATGGGCATAGAACCATTTGATATTTTTCATTGTAGACATCATCATAGGGAGATATGTTAAACTTCTATAAATTAATTAATTACATAGAAAATCAGTATGGGTAATAGGGTTACCAAATGATGACCCCATTAATATATATTAAGATTTGTATATCCTAGAATGATGTCATGCTATACCATTCCTCATAACCACCACCTATATTGTCCATAATTATTTTATTGTGTATTCAATAGGAAACAAAAATAAATCTAGAGTAATACCCCAATATAATGAAAATATCAATATAATTTATTATAATCATTAATATTATTTCAATTATTTAAAACATTGGTTGAAATCTAAAAAAATTAATTGATCAATTATTAGGAAAATTATATCCTTTAAGGTAAAACACAACCTAACCATACAATATTTAAATTAGACTATATATCTAATGTAGAGCCTCCCCTCTATTGATGTTAAAAAATACATGATATATTTTGGCTAATAAAATCATTGTGATGTTGATCTACTTTACTTATGTCAGTTGTGTGACTAAATTAATGTTCCCATTTTGAATTCCATATTTGAACCCCACACTAGTGGCAACCATCAACTGAGAATCTTAGCCAAAAACCCTATCATGTTGAAATCATTATCCATTAATGATTAATCTAGGACCCATATTATATACAATCACCATCCTATTATATTGGACTATATATTTGGATAAATATATGGGTGTTTTAGATTAAACAACTCATTTTCCCCTTTAATATTAACTTCTCCCCATGGGAATATAGGAAGACATAAATACATTTACAGAAGGAAACTTTTAGATAATGAATGATCTCTTTATTTAGTGTTTCTTGAAATTATATTTACAACAAATTATTTAAGACAACAATATGTTCATAGTTATATCATACATAATTTTTTTCTTGGTGGATGTCATCATACATGTCACCGAGTTTTAGGATTCCACTATATTGTAGACATTCCAAGGACCGAACCCAACCATTTTTTGTACATGATGGATGATATTTAACTTTTTGAAATAGTGGAAGATCAAATATAGAATGTGATCAACATGAGTATAGATCATAAACTATGAGGTCTAATAACCTCATAAATCATATTCACTCTTAGCATATTCTCAAAATATCTACAACTATTCTAGACCTATAAAGCTATCTTATATTAATTGATAGAGTTTCATTTTAGTGTGAAGAACCCACTTCAGACTCCACCTTTTCCTTTGATCAATTATATTATATCTAAAAATAATTGATTCACCAGGATTGAATAGTTCACATGTATAGTTTTAATTTATAGTCCATAGTAGAGAGTACTGTAGGGTGTATACATCCTTATCATGTTCTACATATATTAAAAATGTATTAAAATATATGTTTTATTATGTATGGTCCGATGAGGATTTGAACATCAAAAGTTATAAATTACATCTGAAACTAGAGTCTATACATAATTCGTGATTTTATTTCAAAATAAAGGTATCAAATCTAGTGATAAGTAATTTTGGATCTCTAGTTCAAGAAGAGCTAATAGAGTTTAGTGGTTGAGTGAGATTAAGTGTGCATGTTATATTTCATACTATAGGTCATATAATTATTTATTATGGTTTTATTAAAGATATTTTTTCCAAAATAATGTAAAATAATTTTCTATGAAAGAAGAAAAAAGATGGACCAACTGTTAGAATTAGACAAATAAGGGAGATAATTGAAGATATTTTTCAAATAATGGTAATTTTTAGACATGTACATAACTAAAAGTTTCATGTAAGTAAATTTTACATTCATTAGATGTTTTATGTAGTTTTATTACACCTAATTTGTTTTTTGTGTTGGTTAATTTTTTTTAGTTTTAAAAATAACAATCTGGAAGAAGGTTAAATTTTATAAATAGAGGGATTTTTATTTGAGGATTCAAAAGGCATGATAGTCAACCAATTAACAAAAAAACCCTTATATAAATGTTAATAAGTGAACTTTTAAAATATATTTATATGAACTAGTGTAATTAGGAATGATGTTCATACATTTTACCTTATAATTAAGCTATTTTGAAGCCAAAAGAATATAATTATAATCATGGAAATTTTTATATATTGAAAAAGAGTTTAACAACCCCATATTAAGAATTAAAATATTTCCATTAATGTTATAAAAAATGAGTCTATATGTAGAACCTTTCCTTTATATGATGAAAAAATGCTAAATTATCCTAACTATGCCCTAAAATCCAATGATAAAATTTCAAGAGTCACTATTTATATTTTTTGTGCTAAATTATCAAAATATACCATATTTCCATGACAAAAAATAAAATTTCATGGTCATTATTATGGAATAAGACTATTTTTTACATGAATGAATTGAGAAATTATTTAAGATACTTGAATAAACACTATAGAGTCTGAAGAGTCACTGAATGTCATGCACATTTTCTTTGTATAAATCTAGAAGTAAACTAAAAAACACAGGTGAATAACTTAACCAAAATATCTTATCACTCTTGTGACAGTATGCATCATATAAGTTTTATAAATGGGACTTGTTCTTGAGGCCTCCACATGTAAGTTTAAAATTCATACATCACCCAAGATAATTATATACATATATAAAATACATAAGTTCTATATAATTAAAACTCTCTAAAATAGAATAGGAAATAACATCAAAACAAACCTAATAAAATAAAATTATAGAATCTTGAGGTGCCCAAACAAACTAATAATTCTATTGAAGAGACTGTAAAAAATAATATGACTAATGGAATCAAAGGGGTTTATTTTAAATTCTATAATGGAATCACTTCAACTTCCATCGATTATAAACCTATCATTATGGTTATATTAAACCCAAATTCACAATATAATTTTAATGAAGATGAAGATAACACAGGAATTCTCATTTTTCATACAAAAAATTATAGAAAAAAATTACATAAGTTAAAAAATGAAGAGAATAAAGGAAATAATAAAAATGACAATTATAAATATAGTTGTTAAGGGAAAATCACTTTTCATACTTGAAACCAATTAGAATTAGTTTCATTTCTTGTGAATTCATAATGGCCTAAAAAATTGTTGCATTTATGAATTGTTTGAAGATGAAATATTTAGTTGAGAAAAACTCATAAAAAATGAAAATAATATTAATGGTATAAAGAATATTATATTAGTGTGTTATTGCATTACCATTTTCTCAAGTCCTTCTAAAGTTTCATACAATTAATTCTTAAAATCAAATGAGTAGGTAAGAAAAAGTAGAAAATTCAATAGAAAAAGTAATTCCCAAACCAAAATAACATCTCATTATGGTTATATATAACCCAACATCCCGATCTAATTTTACTACAAAAGAAGAATACATAGGAATAACCATTTTTTATACCTAAAATTATAGAATAATAATTACATAAGGTCAAAAAATTAAGATAATAATAGAAAGAATAAAAAACGGCAATAATTAGAAATAAAATTGTTAACGGAAGATCACTTTTCATACCTAAAACCAAATATAAGTAGTTTCACATCATGTTAATGCATAATGGCCAGAGAAATTTTCACCTTCCAAGATTAAGGTTAATTCACCAAAGTATACTTGATAATATTATCCCTCTTAAACACTAATTTCCACATGCATAAATGACAATTTTAGTAGTAACTGTACCCATTAAAACAACCAAGTTATGTTTAACTTATCAAAAGGACATAATGAAACTTATAATTACACCATATGAAATTAAAAAACATTGCTCGATACATAATATACCATTATTCTCATTATTTATTATTTTTTTATCACTCTACTATCTAAAATATTCACATTATTTTATATTTATCTTAATCATTTCATATTAACCTTTCCCAGACCAACTCATCAGTTTAAACATGTATAAACTTAATCCAAACACTATATCACCATTTTTGGGTCATGATCATCATTATAAAAATCAGAAAAAATTTATTTTTTACCAATTAGACTTATTATAAATCAAAGAAACACAGAGAATAAATTTAAATCAATAATTAGTCCATAATTCACATATGAACACATACCAAGTTCATGAGAAAATGATAGGTTATCTAACTCAAAGAGGAAAAGGAATCCTCTTATGGTATAGACCCATAGCTTCTCTAAGAGCATAATTATTAAACAATCTAAGGAAATTAAAAGATAATAATAAATATACAATGGTCAATACCCCCATAATTTAAAAACATATTGGAGAAATAGAGTTAAAATAAAATTACCCAAGAGATAATTTTGAAATTTGTGTCACCTAGTGATTGTTGCTTAAATTTTTGTCTCCTACAAAAAGTCATGAAACCTAATTACTCAAGTAATAATTTTGAAACATGTTGGAATAACATAAAAAAAATACAATTCATTTTGTAATAATATGTTAACATATATTTCATGTAACATAATTTATTATGAATTAATCTATTGATTTAAGGTATTCAGTTTTCCATTAAAAACATGGAAATTCAAATGGTACAAATATCCATGAAAATTACAATTAATGATTTCAAGAAGTTTAAAAACACATAAAAAAATAATGGAAGATGTAAACTAGAATAATTTAGATTATAATTATGTAAATATAAATTATAACATGAATGGAATATTTTAAGAAACATCCTACAGAGGAAGGGTGTTGGGGGTTTGAGGGAAAGCCTTGGTTCAGGTGGAATGTGCATGAGTGGGGGAGGGGGGCAACTGGTAGGTAGGGGAACCATTAAAAAATGGATGAATAAGGCCAGTAGGATTTAGGTAAGGTGGTGGGGAGTGGATTTAGCTTGAGGAGGAGTAATATGAGTTGGAGTTTCATAGGGTCTCAGGCGTCAGGGGTGGATTCAGGGGGGGGGGGTGGGGGAAGCAGAGAGCAGGGTATCATTGTTGATGTCAGAGGTGTTGAGGGTGGTGGGTGGGGAGTTGTTGGGGGCAGTGTTTAGGAGCAGCATTAGGGTGGGTGTTAGGGAGGGAGTTAGAGGAGGAGGGTTGGGGATAAAGAGCCATCATCATCTATGGAGGATGGTATCGTGAGGATAATGGGATGAGGGTTGTTGGGAGGAGGGAGTCGCATGATGGTATTAGAAAAAAATAAAACCTATTGAAATGATATTTGTAAAACCATGGATTTAAGTATACATATATCCATGAACCTAATTAAACTGTGTATATAAATAAATCTATATCAATAGACTAATAAAACCATAGTTATATGTCTATGGATATATTTCATTTCTAGTAGTGTACAGAAAATATAAATAGTTATTATCTGTAATTAACATAGTATATTATCTTTTGGGAAAAAAGATTATTAAAATATTACTCATGTATGTATTCAAAATTTATATTCCCAACCATTCAAACTTTATAATCTCATTTATACTCTCAATACCAACCACATATATAATGGCCTCTCTAAATATTTCTTCTTCATATTGAATGTAGAAAATGTTTCCATTTTTTGAGTGTTGTGTCTAAATGAAATAATAATGTTAATATAAGTGGTATTGAAACTTGTGGGGAGAAGGTACTCACAAAAGGTCCTTTTGATTTTTTGGTTGAATGATTGGATTTCCTTAATCCGACCTTCCATTTCCTCATCATTTTATCCATTTGTAACACCATACCTCATTCTAGACCTTTTTACATCAAAAATTAATTGTTTTTTATTTGAAAATTTTTAAGGAAGTAACTCATGTATCATTATAAGATTATACTATCATTACATGAAATTTACAATGGAATCATTTACCATGGTAATATTTAGATCATCATGTGGAGCAGGAAACTCATTAATTGGCTAATGAGCTACCTCAATCCCCACTCTCATGTGATATTTTAGGAGTTGATTGTGGTGTAGCTTGTCTCCTGTTATATTATACATCATAACCCTTGAAACAAGGTGATGTGTGGGTATTGGTAGATATAAATCAGATACACCATAACCAAACAAAATTTTAGAAATATAAAGTTATCAAAAGTTAGTTGGTTCACATTTACGAGAAAGAGTAATAATTTTTTTATTACCTTGGTTAAGGTAGGTGGTTGAGGGGAATGGATAGCCTCAAATATAATGGGGTCATTTAGATCTTCAAGTACTATTATTTATTCCACTACTATTTCTCTTTGATCCCTTCACATATATTGGACTTCCAAACCATACTAGACAATAAAATATTTAAAAGAATCTATCTATGTCTACATGATTTTCCTCATCTCAATTGTATTTCCTCATGTCTTCATTTTCTCAAAATATGTCTGAGTTGACACTCCAAAACCTACTCCTATAACACGACTATATTATTCCAGCCTCTTCACGACTATTGAAAGTAGTTTTTTTCAAGTACATTCAATGTTTATTCTTGTATGTAAATAATATAAAAAACAAAATAACATAAATCAATATTTTTATGTAATATTGTTATAAATCATAATGAATTTATATTTTTTCATACTTACACATTATTCCCATATTTCTTCATTGTTTTCATCAACTAGTATACCCTCTTTATTTACACGAGCCTCCTTACATAACACATGATGTGGGTTGGAAGTGGCTTCAGATTTTAATTCATCAATCTATATATAAACAAAGGAACATAATTTTGTTTTTGTTTCATATCACATAAAAATTTTCTTATAGATTTAAAATACATACCAATTTATTTTCAATTTAAGTGTACCCCATCCCTTATTTATCATAGGGGTACCTTGTTTTTTATATACATTGTTAATTTTCACCTCCCTTTTTTTGTTTCATAAATTAAAAATTTAGAATAAAATTGGATAAAGAATAACATTTTATAATATATTATCAATTTCAATTAACCTGAAATGATTTTCATCATGGAGACTAATAAATTTTTTCCATGTATCCTATTTTATAATGTGTATATAAGTAAATGGTTAGTGGGGCTTTAATTTCCCTTCAGTATCCCTAAGATGAGGCTTTGTAATAAGTATCCAGAAACCTCTGTGATCTTTTTTAGTGATCATAAAGACATATTTCTTACATAAATCATCCAAAATAAATGCAATATTCAAGAGATAATGAAAATTAAATCAATGATTCATTATATTTTTTTTGTTAAAATAGAGAATTCATATCATAACATTACCTTGATATATTAATAAAGGGTTTCCTTCAATGTAGGAAAAAATTTGTTCTATATATCTACATCAATTAGTGCATGAATTATTGTTGTGAGAACAACATAACTAATGAACAATGAATTATTGGGATCAATAGGTTGGCCATGTTGATTCTATCCAACCTCTAATTTTATACCCTTTCTTATTTCCTTGATAATTTTATTTAAAACAGTGATGCTACATTTTTATGTTTTTTTTATCAACAAATTTTTGATCACCTAATAATTCTATAGTTTCAGAACCAATCATTTGTTATTCCATGGTATTAGTAATATCCTCAAGTAAAAAATTCATTATATGTAAAAGTAAGAAAATATTTAATTTAGACTATGCAAATACATTAGAGAACACATTAATATTACGAGTAAAAGTATATCATATTAGAAAACACTTTAACTTTCTAATTGAACACTATTTTTTTATTTAAAGGGTGAAGGGATTTTTCTCCTCCATCGATGACCCAAATCCCCTCTTTGTGGTCCCCTATAACATACAATGAATTTTCAATATTTGGACCATCGTGGAATTATTGTGATCTCCCAATGAAAGATTAATTCTCAATTAAATTTTCATATAAACCTATAATTGTTTTAGTCATCAATATGTAAATTGATCAATTCTTTTTTTCTAGATCCGATACATCAAATATTTTCACTTCTTGTGATTCCATTAGGAATAGCTCATCCAAATATCATTCCACACCAGTAGTCACTATCATAAATCTCAATTCATCTACTTTCACTGCACTCCTGTTGTCAAACTATTTGTAATAGAAAACCAATACTTTAAATATTGTATAATACAACTCATATAACTATTTGATGATGATTAAATATGGAATATTCATATAAATTGGATTTTTATCATTAGAATAAGATATGTGCACTGCTTTCTCCATAAGAGTAACTCCACTTTTTTTCAACATACTCTATTCATATTGTTTTTTTGTATAGAATGTATAACCATTAATTAAAAAACTAGTGTAAGATATAACATTTTCAATTAGTACCCTATCTAGCCATTAATTTTTTTTGTAAATTGAATTTGTATTTTCAGATAACTCTTTATAAATATTGCTGGTAAAAAACTCTCTTAGTGGTACTTATGGGTTGATTGTGTTTGTTAACATTGTTTGAGGTTTAAAAAAAAGGATGTTTGTTAAAGGAGGTGTGAAGATGGACCATAATATGTATGATCTCATGGATCATGTAATGTTTGATCCTGTGGATCATGAATGTGAATTGATCTCATAGAGTAAGAATGATTGATCTCATGGAGTGTGAATGCGAACCAATCTCATAGAGCATGAATTTATGATCTCGCAGAGCATGCATTTTTTGATCATGTGGAGTGAAATATATCTAGTATCATAGAGGAAAATTTTTAGAAGATATTTCATTGATATCATGTGAATTATATGAAGATAAAGAATGATTATTAGAGGATATCATATAGAGATCATGTGAAGTGTATGAAGACAAAGCATAATTTTCAAAAGATCTCATGGAGAGATCATGTGATGCACATGAAGAAAATCATTATTGTCAGAGGATATAACATAGATACCATGCAAAGTGAATGAATAAAATGAATATAAAAATGAAAGAGATATCACACGGTCATTCAAAATCATGTAAATACATGATTGTATTTCAATCTCGCAAAGGGGTCTCACGAAGCGCATGAAGTCAATGTCGCTGACACTGCATGATTGTCATTTGATTTATCTATGGGGTTACATGAATCATTCTAAGATAGTGAAATTGGCCACATGATTGTCTTTAAAACCCATGAGATCATGTAAAGTGCATGATTTTTAGTGGATATCATGATGGAATCTCACAAAGCACTAGAAGACAATGTCACTAAACACATGATTATCATTGGATATCACAATGGAGTCACACGACACACTCAAATACAATGAAGTTCATCATGTAAAGATATTTTGACATGTATTTTGTGATCATGAGAATAAATCACACAAAGCATGTGATTCCAATTGATGAGGTGGTGGAACGGATGACTGTTCATGATTTGTGGAGTTAAGGTGGTGTACTCATGACTATAAATACCAAATGACCCATCCTTAAGTGGTTAGAAAGTTTTTCTAAAGATATATCCAAAGTAACTTCTGGTGAAGGGGTTTCTCATGAAGTAAAGGATTATACGTGATTAACATCATGTAAGTGTTTCACATGAAAAGAATGAAATATTGTGCTAGAGTCACATGATCCATGTAATCAGAAAAAAGTATTACGAAGGGGTATCATGATGGTATCTTGTGAAGAGAAGTGTTCACCGGCTGTTTTCATGTGTATGCATACCCATTGATATCACATGATCCGAATGAACATAACAATATTTGCTGATATGTAAGAACTGAATAAGATATTGTGATCCACATGAACTAAACAATATCTTACGATCCATAAGAACTGAACAAGAACTCAAAATATGCATGAATTCAACAGTGTCTCATGAAAAATTCTCATGAAAGGGTTATGCACTAGGATATAGCAGAAAGGTCTTGCACTATAATCTCATTCAAGGGTTACATGACATGATCTCATGAAAGGGTTGGGAACTAATATCTCATACAAGGGATTATGCACCAGGGTCTCATGAAAGGGGTTATATGCCAGGGCCTTACACAGGGGTATCACACTAGAATATTATGAAAGAATATATGTTCTAACATTAACCTATGATAAATATCATTATCATATATGAATTCTAAAGAATAATAATAATAATAATAATAATAATAATAAAATATAGGATCTTCACTATTTGAAAATATTTCCAGTAGGAGTTTATTGACTACTACATCCAAGAAATTGAAAATAATAATTGACATCCATTGGAGATCTTACCAAATATTGAGTTTGTTATTATTATGTCTACAAAAAATAGATGTTAGTTTTAGATTCCTAGAAAGTGTAAGTACTATATCAAGGTGTTTTCATAGAAGTGAAGAAGAATACAAGAAAGAAATTAAACATAGTATCTACCTACAATTTTGGATTCATTCATTATTTCTGATGATAATCCCTATATGTTAATAAACTATGTATGAATCCTTTCTAGAGCAGTGAGAAAAGGAAGAGGAATAGGGTGATCTTTTCCACTAGTATAGAGACATATAATGAATGTTCAAGGGAGTGACCCATGAGAACCAGTGAGTTTCCCCAAAATCTTATAAGGCATGGGGCCTATTAATAGAAGTGATCTTGCCTAAATTATTGTATTTAAAGTAAGATTTATTGGATTTGGTACTTCAGTACATTGCAGCTATATGCTTCATGGACGTAGCCCAATGAGGGTAATCCATGTAAAAGTATTTGTGTCATCGTGTGTTCTTTCTTTATTTACTTTTTATACATCATCATCATATAATGTTGAAAAGGAAATGATTAACATAAACACTAAAGAGTTAAAGAAGTGACCCTTATAATAAAGAGGTCAAGATCCAGTAGGGAAAGAATAATTTCAAAAATAATATTCACACCTAGATTCACCCCCCTTTCAGGGTATATAAGCCCCTTTTGTGCCTAACCATTGGTATCAGAGGGAAGGTTTCTTTTGTTGGATTTGTTTTATCTAACTACTTTATTTGATTATTGAAATTGAAGTTTCTGTCTTCTCTTATTTTGGTGAGTCATAGAAAAGAGAAAAACTTCAAAGAAGTATAAGTCTGGTTGAATTACTCAGTGTAGAGGTGTCTATAGAGAAAGTGTGATTTGAATGAAGAAAACTAGTAATGTACTCAAAAAATGTTTGTATTAATCAGACAGTGATATTATTTTCTCATTCAATGATACTAGAGGAATGAGAAATGAACCTGATATTCCTAATGATACTAGAACTAGTAACGATGAATAAATTACAAGACATCCAAAAGTGGAATTTTTCTAAGAAAAAATGAATTAGATTAGAAATTTAAAGATGAAATTAGTCTATAAATATATGGATACATGTTCAGAAAATTGAAGTTGATAAGTTGAATGGTTTAAATAAAATACTTGTTGAAGTGGTCAAATATCTAAGTGTGAAGAATGATTCCCTAGATAAAGAATTGAAAGAACTCAAATCTAAAAACAAATTAAATAATCTAAACTAAAAATAAATTCAGAATTTGGATTCTAGAAATGATGTTCTTTCTATGTAAATCAAAGGCTATAACAAGAGGATGGGTGCTTTAATTACTTTGTTGCTCAGAAAAATTTTAAAATAAAGGAGAAAAGTGACATATTAGATAATCTCCCCTAAATATTGGAAGATGATAGGAATATAAGGAAGACTCTCATGAGAGAACATAATGGTCAACATGAATCCAAGGATAAGAAGATTCAACAATTAGGAGAAGTGCTATATTAAATCAAGAAAAAAGTGGAGAAACATAATTCCAAAGGAAAGTAAAAATTGAAGCATTATTTTAATTTATTATTTGACTATCATTCATAAGGTAATAATGAAATGAAATAAAAATATTCTATTTCTGAGTAGAAACATAAAATTATTGACTCATCCCAAAGTCCATGTAGTTTTTTTAAAATTTTGTATTTGATATAATGAACCCTCTTTCTTGCATTAGAGGAAAAGAATTCTGAATAGTTCCAAAAACATGAAAAATCCTATAGGATATGGAAATAGGCATAAAAATACTTTATAAAAAAATGATGACAACTTGTTCTATTTTTATGTGATGCTTGGTCATATTTCATATGTTTTTTGAATATTTGTAATATATTTCATATTTTGAAGATAGAAATATTTCAAAATATGAGAATAAGAAGAATATTATTGAAAATTATGAAATAAAAGTCTCTCAAAAAAAATTAGCCATCAAATTCTATTATTGTTGAAGATAGGGACACACCATGAGTATGTTTCAAAAATATTG
Organism: Viscum album; assembly: GCA_963277665.1. Taxonomy (NCBI): domain Eukaryota; kingdom Viridiplantae; phylum Streptophyta; class Magnoliopsida; order Santalales; family Viscaceae; genus Viscum; species Viscum album. The sequence goes on from OY728132.1 coordinate 774,655,039, forward strand.
AGGGCTCAATTTTTGAAGAATAACTTTGGTTTCATCAAAATATCAACTGAGAAATTATAACATGAGGTATGTTTTTAATAAGATATGTTTTATATGTTTTAATCATGTGAATTTTTCATGATATTTTAGCTAAAATAAATTCGATAAGGAAAAAGAACTCAAAAGGAGATCCCTAACTCAAGTGTTTTATAACAAAAAATACTATATTGGAAGACAACATGATATATTGAAAAATAGGTTTAATTACTTGTTGTAAACACAAGAATCTCAATAATAAGTGTATGAATAACCACCTCTATTACACTCACAACATATCTATTGGAAACAATGTGAAAAAACTTATAAGAAAAATATAGGATTTTCTCTAGTTGTAAGAAAGAATAGTATAAATTTAGTGAAAGAATCACTCCTAGAACATCAGGTTGGGTGACTCAGAAAAATGAAAAAATAATTCCTTGAAAAATTCACTTGTCATGCCACAAGACAAGAAGTGAAGGAAAGAGAAATATCCCTCTAATGAAGGATGAAGCAATAGCAGACAACAAGTGGAAATATTCCTACTCAGAGAATGAATCATGATGAAAGGTTTATAGGTGGAACATAAATGAAATAAATTTAAACTAGTGGGTATAAAACCCAAATTTTAAAAAATGAAAAGACTACAAAAGTTACATATTGGAAGAAGATTAATAATTAAGGTAGATAATGTAAAGTTATATGGTGAGAATAGTTGAAGTTGGTTGGGTAGTTGGAATAAGCATAGAAAGAGTAAAATGATTTTTAAGAAAGTATGAAAGGGTTGATCCATTAAGATTGAACACAATATTTATCTTGATGATTTTAAAGGTACCCCTCTCATTATGTGTTAGATGTTTCTAATATCTTCCAGAAGTTGTGTAGGAATAAGTGGGAGATACAATCCATTGGGTGTGTGTGTGTTAAAAGAGAATGGGTGCATAAGTTTAATAGAGATACATGTGACAATAAGAATTTGAACTCTTGAAATTCACATATGGTATCAGATTCAAATAGTGGTGTTACACAACAAATTTATTTTTCAAATTTGTATCTAGAAATTTCATTCTTTGGAAGTGGGATATTATATAATGAATATCCTTATGTGAAACCAAAGAGATTTAAAACCTACACTTGAGTGATACAATGGTTCCAAGTTGCATTCAATATTCAACCATTGGTATAATGCCTCTATTAAAGTGTTATTCTTCCACTAAGAGAAGGCTGATTGGGGGAGAATAATTTTTTTTATGTATTTCATGATTATAATTTTTTTTATAAAAATATGGTATCAACTAACTATTTTTAGGATACCAATAAGCTATGAGATGAAATCAATAACATTTCAAATAAGTGGTCAAATCATTTTGAAGAGTAATTCAACATCTAAATTCATATAAATAATCAGTATTAATAATTTATATCAGTAAAAATGTGGAGGTTTTTATGTAGATATGGTCATAAGGATTCTAGGTCATATATCATCATCTAACAATAGAGTCCTCTAAAGAATTAATGAATGTTATACTGCTTGAATCCATGGAATTAAGTGAGTGTCATGAACATCATTGGCATTTATTGGGTTAAACTCTTGTTTCCTATATAGAGTTCTTACTTAGTAGGCTTATAGTATCTATTAATGACTCAATGTCAAGTGTTAATTTCACTTTCTAAAAATCTTTCAATATTATGAATCTATAAGGAATAATATGACTTTGAACATGAAAATTGATAAAAGAATAAATGCTTCAATATAAAGTACATAAATCGAGAAATAGGTGAAATTGAAAATATTGGACAAAGAAAGGTGGTCTTCATATGTCAACCTATGGTGTCTCATAGGCTTGGAATAAGTGCACGACCAAATAGGTGGAGTAATTTCTCTTTATCTAGATTTTAGGAGATAATATAATAATGTGTATCCCCTCATGATTTTGTAGATTATTAAAAATACGATTCACAAAGATCATTGACTAAAGGGGAATAAATTCATAAATAAAGGAACCCCCTATTTAATTATATGATAAAGGGTGAAATTCAAGTGAAGTATTTGATCAATATCCATTATGATAAATCAAGTTCCATAAATCTTAGAAAAAATTTAGTCCATTATTCATTGAAAAGAACATTGAAATCAAATATTACTTCATCAATAAGAATTTGGAGCTTGGGATTTAGAAGTTAGATTATGTGGCCTATAGGTTATAGAAATTATAATTAATTCCTAACCCAAAGAAGCATTTTAGAGGCATTGAATGAATCTTTTATTTCAGTCGACTCCCCATACTTGGGCAGTGTGGACATAAAAACCCCTCTCCCAGAGGAATGGTGTGTTTACCCTATATACTAAATTGTGTTCTTTACTCTGTTGCAAACAAAAAAGGAGCAATCTTTGGTTTCATTGATAAATTGGGAGAAATGTATTAATCAATATGGGGGAGAAGTTTATAGAGGGGGAAAATAAATAATGGGATCATTAAATCTTATGATACTAAAACTAGTCTATCAATAAAGAAGAATCATGAAATGAAGTGTCCTTTGGGTTCATTATGCAAGTAGTTGTCTTGTGTGGGTTGAGAATTGATCTCAAAGGTTGAGTTTGTTCTATATTTTGGTATCAATAAGTTTTCTAATGGAAGGTTTGATAATGAAGTGATTCATTGATGAAAATTTTAGGATACTCTTGTTTCTCATGTTAAGCTTGACTAATGTGGGATTAGAGTATGTGTTAAGGAATTCCGTGATCATTATATGAGGTTGCAGGAGGCAAATGTTTCTTCTTGCACATGAATTGTCAAAAATTTGGTTCTTGAAGATTATAAGGGTTGTCAAAAATCCAAAAGGTTGAGATTGTTGGATAAAATCCCTCTTAGTGGTACTTTTGGGTTGATTTTATTTGTTAACAAGGTTTTATTTTTTTGATATAAGATATTTTTCAAAGTAGGTTTGAAGAGAGATCATGAGAAATCTGATCTCATGGAACGTGAGATTTCTGATCTCACAAAGTTAAAATGTGAACTAATCTCATAGAGAATGAATGACTGATCTCATAGAGCACAAATGAGAATTGATCTCATGGTGTGTGAATGTTTGATCTTTTAGAGTGAGAGATGTTTTATACCACAGATCGTGATATTTCTAGCCTCTTGGAGCATGATTTTTAGAATATATCACATTGAGATCATGCAAATCATATGAATACAAAGAATAACTATCAAAGGATCACATGGAGAGATCATATGAAATGTATAAAGTCAAAGCATGATTGTTAGTGGATCTCATTGAGAGATAACGTGAAGCGCATGAAGACAAATCATGATTTCCATAGGATCACATGGAGAGATCATGTGAAGTGGCTAAAGACAAAAAATATGAAGATGATGAAAATATCACACATTCATTCAAAATTAGGAAACCACATGGTTGTCTTTTTATATCATGATGGGATCATGTGAAGATCATGAAGAAAATATCGCTGGCAATACATGATTTTCATTTGATATCGTTATGGGGTTACACAAAGCACTCAAAGAAAATGATACTATCCACAATAATTTCTTTGGATGTAATGATAAGATCATATGAAATGTATAATTCTCAGTGGATCTTATGATGGGATCTCGTGAAGAACTAGAAGACAATGTCACTGACCACATGATTTTCATTGGATCTCATGATAGAGTCATAAAACTCACTCAAAGAAAATTTGGTTGATTACACAAATCACTTGCAACATACAGCAGGTGATCATGTGAAGTGATTACATAAAGTGTGTGATACTGATTGATGAGGCGGTGGAAGAGACAATTTTCCATGATTTGTGGAGTTAATGTGGTGGACTCTTTCCTATAAATACCCAATGACCCATCATTAAGAGGTGACAAATATTTTATTAAAATATATATCTAATGAAATGTCTGGTTAAGGGGATTCACATGAAGATAAAGAGTATACATGATTGAAATTGTGTAAGTGTTTTTCCAGAGTCATGATATTTTCATAATCAGAACATAGTCTTTTAAAGGGGTCTCAATATGGTATCTTTTGAAGAGAAGTATGAAAATTGTGATTGCATGAATAGGAAAACCCATTAATATCTTGAAATCCACATGAAATAAACAAAATCTCATGACCCAAAATAACTAAATAAGATCTCATTATCTACATGAACTGATCAAGATCTCATGATCTACAAGAACATAATAAGATCTCATGATCTACATGAACTGAGAAGGGTCTTGCAAAAATATGTCACACAAGAGTTATGCACTTGGATCTCACACAAGTGTCTCTCTATAGGATCTTGTAAAATGGTTATGCATGAGGATATCATGAATGAGTTATGAACCAGAATATTTCATAAGGGGTTACACGTTAGGATCTCATGAAAAGGGTTACATTCTAGGGTCTTTAACATGTTTATCACATTAGATTCTTGTGAAATGATATACATGCGAACATTACCATGTGATAAATATCATTATCATCTCTGAATTCTAAACAACAAGAAGAAAAATAAGAATAAGTAAAAGGATATAAACTATATAATAATATTTTTTATAAGGAGTTTTTTTTCACTTATACATCTAAGCCAATGAAAAGAATAATTAACATCCACTGTAGATCCTTCGAAATATTGAGTTTTTTTTTGTGTATACAAAAAAGAGATTTTTTTCCAGGCATCTAGGGAGTGGAATTGTTTCATTGAGGTGTTTTTATAAAAGTGAAGGGGTAACCCATAAAAAAATTCAACATAGAAACTAACAAAAATTGAGGATGTATTCAATATTGCTGATGATGGGACCTATATGTCTATAAACTATTTATGAATCCATTCTAGAGTTTTGAAAAAAGGAAAAGGAATAAGATGATCATTTACATTGGTAGAAAGCCATAGAAAAAATGTTTATGGGAATAACCCTTGGGAAGTATTGAGCTTTCCTTAAATCCTATATGGTTGTGAGCATGGTCATAGAAGTGATTTGGCCAGAACCATTATATTTGATGTAATCTTTAGTTGATTTGGTACATTAGTACATTTACTTTTTATTCCCCCTGGATGTATCCCAGTGAGGGTGGTCCAAGTAAAAATCTTTGTTTCTTTAGGATTGATTTACTTATTTACATTATATGTATCATCATCAGCTAATGTTAAAAAGGAAAATATAAACATAAACACTAAAGATGAAAATAAGTTACCCTTATAATAAAGAGTTTAAGATTCAATGGGGTAGAAATAATTTCAAAAATAATATTCATACCCTGAATCATCTCCTATCAATGTATCTATGCCACTTTTGTTCCTAACAAATATGATCTTGGAACCATCCTATAAACTTTTTATTATGTGTATTTGATATCCATCCTTCATCCATTTATAGATTCAAATGTCTAATAATAAATTTATGAACTTCAACATACGGAGAAACCTCTGAACTATTCTATAAAATGTAATGGTGATCTTGATCCTACTCTATAATGGTAATTGTAACAACACCTCTTCCATAAATCCCTTCGCCCACAAGGCATTCGCTGTGATGATACTTTGGGAGATATATGAAATCAAGATTTGAGAGGTAATTAGTATATAATTAAACAACTTCTTCAAGAGTATATTATTCTATAATACAATCTTATGGATGACTTTGATTCTTGAGGTACCCTTTCAAAATCTTTATATATCATTCAATGGGGGTACATCTACCTGTAATGGACATGTACACATTGTTAAACCTCTCTAACCATGTGAACCACTAGGTGGACCATTATATCAAAGAATGATAGTTTTAATAATATCTATAATTAACATAATATGACTACAATATCCTTATTTATCATTGGAATCTTCACCGGGTCTATCACATTACTGCATATGGATTTGAAAAAGAAGAAAATTTTGGGTAATTTATGTTTTAAATTTTTAAGAAAAATGAAACGTAAAGTTATGAGAGTAAAATATTACATTAAAACATGACAGTCATGTGATTTTAGACCCTTTAACTTCAAATTACTCTTTGAAATGAAATTATTTATATTTGATTAATATCCCCTATAACTTTTTCAACAATAAGGAAATTGAAAAAATGAAAATTTTCTTTTTTGAATATAGTGTGATCTACTATAGGAAGAGATGTTCAACTATAACCCTTCAAATTTTAAACTCTTCCTATATCCCTATTTCAATCAAGTCCAACCTAGCCTTTATTCCATCTTAATTTTTGTCAAAAATATTTATTAATGTTCTAATAACACTATTAAATACATTTTTTACACAAGTATGACATCATGAATATTATAACATTCAAAAATTCCAATATGGTAATTTAATGAAAATTAATCTTTTTTTCAACCTGATTTCATAGGGTTTTTTGAAAAATATTTAGTAAAAACAGTGTCAACATATTTCGCTTTCTCAAATAGTTGATCACTCATTAGTGGAGATAGTGTTGTACCTTATTCTATATTCCAATAGAATGTTGTCATCCATAATAAGTATTGATGTCATTGAGGTAAATATTTATGATGTCCTAAAAGAAAAATCTTTAAAGAATGTTTCAACATAACTAAGTGCATGAGATATTAAAAAATATAACACCCCAAAATTCCTTTAATGTTATAGCCTGAAAAATTTCCATAAGTAGTAAATTCATTTATCGGCTCATACAACATGGCTCTATATGTGAATTCTTAAATTTTATGAGCATCATACAATCTGACACCTATATCGCACATCAATTTTATTTCTTCAATAAATGGATCCAAATAGAAATAAATATCCTTACTAGGTTGTTTTGGTCTAGATATAAGCAGAAAAAAACATAATGTATTTGAGATTCATGAATAACCATGGTGGAAAGTTATAATTCACCAACATAATTGTCCATGTATTGTGAGTACTACTCTATAAACTAAAACCATTTATTCCATTTGTATATAATGTGAGATGGAGGTTTCCTAACTCATTTCCAAATTCAATATACTCATAATAAATTTTATTTCACTAAAGAGAGTCTACTGGGTGACGTAGTTTCCCATCTTAAATTCTTGTATCTGTGTGTCATGTCAATTGTCTTGTGGTTTTATGGAATCCATAAAGTCATATAATCCTTGGAATAACATACATATGTTTAAGGACTTGATCCAAATTTCTTGTATCAATTCACTCCACACTTGGGAAATTGTATGAGTAATTCATGGTCCTTGAGAAATAAAATTAAATCATTTGGATAAGAATTTGTTTTTTGAAAGATAATCCCCATTTAATGTATCATTTTTTTAACATCAAATATTTGACAAGGAAGCTCATTTTTTACTGGTATCATATCATTCAGAAGACTAAGTAGTTCTATAAAGCTGGTTTCACTCTATCTGCTATCATCTTTCAAATTATATAACTTCAATATAGCTGACAATGCTGTATATTTAGTGAAACTGATATAAAATGGTCTCTTAGAAAAAATATTTAACTTATTAAAAAACTTTGGAAAATCATTAAGTATATCTTCAATTTCTATTTTCATTTCTTCCATATGATCTCCATCATCATTTACACCATAATTCATATCAAATGATCAATAAAATGTTGTATCAAAATTAGTGTGCACATTAATTTTCTCCAAATGTTTAGCCCAAAATTTATATCTTTGATCTATTCCATAACAAATAAAATATTCTTCCAAATCTTTGGGACTATTTTTTTTAATAAAAACAATTTAAACATGGACAAAGGGTTTTAGAGGGGTTGCATGCATTCTCTATTGAAAACATGGTGAACTCTTTAACACCATATTAATACTATTTTTTCATAGGATTAGTGTCCATCTATTTTTTATTCATATTCATCGTATTGGTTTCTTAAGATCCACTTTTTTTTAAAAAACTAAATAAATACAAAAATCTATGATGAGTTAAATGACCAATGATTCAACAAAAATAAAAGTAATAAAACAAATTTTTTGTCTCAAGATCATATTTTTTAAAGTTGATGGAATTTATACCATAATTATAGAGAACATAAGAAAATATACTTACTTTATTTCTTGCCATTTAATAAGAACAATCTCATCCTTTGTTTGGGATTCGATCAATTTCAACTTCATCTCTTAGTTCAAGAAGTAAAGATGAATTTTTTAGGCCTAAAGCACTAATAGATCAAAAGTTCCATAATATAATGATAATTAATTCTTTCTATATCTAGTTATCATAAAAATAAAAATGAGTAGAACAAGTTATATAATATGGATAAATCTTCACATTATGAAACAATACATTAATCTCTAAAACCTTATCCAAAGTAAAAAAAACCATTGTATAAATAATTAACCTTAAGACCCTTACAAAACTCAAAAATTTATAAACAATTTCCCCAAATTTCTAGAATAAACTTAACATTAATCCACCAAATATCATAAATTAGATCTTAATTGTCACATAAAAAATATGTGAATACTTTGGTCATGTATTCTCTTCAAACATAGTAATAAAAAAATTACCATAAAATCTAAATGAAAACATACATGATTTCAAAAATTAAATATTTCCTCCTTCATTAAATAAAATAATATATTATTAAATATATTACATGAATAAAAAAATGTTTTAAACTCCATAAATGATAACATAAAACACTTTTTCATATAATCATTAATTAGTTCCAAGGTTATTAATACAATCAAATTTACTTTATCCATATCAATCATATACTTATCCCAACATCGTTATCTCAACATTAATAAAATATTTAGGGTTATAATTAACTTAATCATGTATTTTACATAAAAATAACCTTGCCATTAAATTGATTTTATAGGTCATCATTAACATTCAACATATTCTTGCAAGTATGTAATGAAAAAATTCTATAGAAAAATCCATATATATTTCATAATTCTTGAATTATAATATATAAACACTTCAATCATTTCACTTAATTATTAAACCATTAACTAGTAATCATCATATTATTACTTAATACATCATTAATTTCATATGTCATTTGTAGTCTCTTAATCATAAATAGAAAAATATTTACTCATATAAACTTATTGATCTTCTTCTTGAGAATTCCCACTAGGGCATAAATTTTTATAATTCCTATACTTTCAAAATTTAAAAAATTAAACCATTGATGATACATTAGTAAAATCATTATTCTTATCCATTGTGTTAACTGAAATTTTCATTTTTAATAAAAAATTACATACTTTGTGCCCGTTTTCTCAATACATAAAACATCTTCTCGTTCCTTTGAGAAATTACCTTAAGTGATTCATCCCACATTACTAACACATAGGAAACTTAATTTTCATTATTCCATGGTCTCCACAACCCAAAATCTTTACAAAATATATCCTTATCTTCTTTAGTGAGTCTAATAGCTGGTAAAGGTGTATGTTTTTAATCACATACTATGATTACTGATTAGGAATAATCACAATATCTTTCACTCAAGTCATCATCCCATTTGGTTTCTCATAAAAAAATTTCCACCACATTAATTTTTAACCCAATTACTTATAATTCCCTCCATTGACTAAAAAAATGACATTGTGAGAAAAAATATTTATAGTGGAAAACCACATAATCATGAAAAATCATTTATATGATGACTAAATCATGATACCATATTTTCGATATACTACACCTAAGTTTTACCCTAGTTCATCCTTGATTATCATATATTAAAATACTAAATAATGATTAATAAAGATAAGGTTTATTAAACAAATAATATCTCATAGGAGTGTCAAATTAGGTTCACAGTAAGGACACACTCACCTTACACCATAATGATGGTCAAGGTATACTCAAACAAATCTTTCCAAGGTTATATCTTTTAAATGGATATTATCCAAAACCACATCCACTTTTAGTATCTAATCAGGGATGTATTTCTAGGAAAACCAAATAACCTATTTCTTACCAAAACTTTAGGATTTTATCCTCTACTTAGACCCATCCTATGAGTTATTTATCAAATATGTCATATCCTAGTTTCTAAAGGTTAACTAAACCTTTTATCTGATATCAAATATAGTGACCCAAACTTATCAAACATAAATATTACATATTAATAGATGAATATTCATTACATAACATAAAAATACACATGATAATCCTTTAGTTCTAGAGCCTTTGAAAAATTGAAAGCATAAACAACTAGTTTATAGGTGGACCACATCTTTTACCACTAATTTATTTATATATGACAACCTTTTTATACTTATCGTATATAAAAGCTTTCCTCATAACTCAGGGAAGAAAACATAATAAAGGGTGAGATCATATTCATAGTAATGGTAAATAAGGGAAATATTAATGATCAAATAATAATAACATGAAAATAAGGGTATGATAACATGAGATTAACATTTGAAAACCATAACTTATATATCATAGACTATAAACATGAGTCATGGAATAAATCTTGGTAGTTAAAAAGATATAAATCATAAAGTAATCAAAGTACATAATCTATGAGAAAATAATATTTTCATAATACATATCTTTTTGGCATACACATAATCTTATAACATTGTGAATATGTATAAATAGAAACCAGTTCACTCATTAAGATAAGGACCTGAAATTGGGCCATTGTATAAACTTATTGACATGTAACCGGGTCCATGCTTAATATTTTGGATATGAAAACTAGGCCCATGTTTAATCTTATAGTCATGAAATTAGGTCTATGCATAAAATTGTGTACATTAAAATAGTTTCATTTATAATATAATTAAATCACGAGTTATCCATCATTACCCAATTCATTGGAGGGAGATATAGGTCACACCCATCACATAATGAAAGTTAAACATATGTGTGATAAAGTATTATAAAAAATTAATCAAATCAGAACCCATGAAAATAAATGGGTTTTATAAATATTTAATCATATCATAAACCATGAAAAAATAGGTTTCATAAACATTTCAAAATATCATAACTTGTGTAAAATAAATGGGTTTTATAAACATTATATCATTTCATCATAGAAACATTCATCAAAACAGAATGGGTTTCATGGAAAGATTATCATCATAATCACAAACCACACATAGAAAGAATAAGCATGGGATTAATGTATCATGTACCCATTAAATTTTATGTAATATCAAAGGATTTCATCTTTAATGGTAAATGATTTTGAAAGATAACTTGGAAAATTTCTTAAGGAAAATATCCATTCCTATTTAAACACTATTTTTTTAAATAAAAATTCATAAAAAAATTCAAAAAACTTTTAATTTAAAATAACCTTAGAAACTTATGAATGAATATTTAAATCATTGATTTTTTATGAAAAAATACAATTATATTGATATCATATATGTTTAACACAAATATTCCTTTCATATTTTTGATAAAAGTAAAATGAGCCTTATTTGTAAAATGAAATGAAGATTACTTTTAATTTTTTTTAAAAATTAAAAAAAAGGATAAAATGACTTTAAAAAATCACAATGTAACATTAAAATTTTATTTAAAACACTTTTATAAAACATAAAAATGAAAAAAAGGTTTCTGGATGAAGAGATAAATAAATTTGGTATTATTTTAAAAAAATATTCTTTTGAAATCTTGAGTACATAAAGAGAGGAAAATGAAGAAAAAAAATATTATCGAGGAATAACCATATGATAAGAAAATTCATGAAGTTATTAATAAATAGATCATAATATTGTATTATCTAAGGCATAATCATAAACAATCCTGATAAATAATGATATTGTAACATCAAACCCTTAACACTTTGGTAAATCCTGAATCGTAAGACCCGTGAAAGAGAGTACATTAGATGGATATTTATAACCTATAAATTTCATAATATGAATCATAAAATACATTCATTCTCAATATATACACCACAAAAAAATAAAAAGCAGTTAATATGGCATGTGTCACCCAGAAATAAAAGAGAGACTAAAAATATCATACATGCTTTGGTAACCTTTGAATCATAAGCCCCATGAAAGAGTAATTTTAAATAAAACTTTAAATACCATGATAATAATTAAATTCATGATATAAAATTACCAAGGGGATATATATATACCTCATAAAAGAATATAGGTGCATAACATATGTCCCAAAGAAGCCAATATGAGAAAAAAATCCCCTACCTTAAGTATCAACTTCCTTCATACACATTATAACCTCCTTTATAATAAATATATATCTATCATAAAATATTATATAAACATAATTATATATATAATACCATATATTATTTAATTATGATCTTTTATTACTTATTTATTACTTATTCCTTGTTAAAATCACATTTGGGGTAATTATTGATTTGTTTTTCATGCATGTTTTGATTTGGGATTTTGGTCTGTTCATATCAATCACGATTTCATAATATAAATAATTTTAACCATAAATAAATATAATATATATTCATTTTATATGTATTTATAGTAATCCATAAAATTCAGAGATAGAAAATTAAATTCATTGTTCATGGAGATAATAGGCCATACATACGCATGAACGATGGTTCCATTTTATTGACGGTTAGAAAACAGAAAGGTAAATAATATATAACCTTCATAGATTCATTATTATGTCATATATATCACATATATTTATTAAATTTATCCTTATTAACTTTCATGTAAAGCGTAAGTGCAAAATTAATCATATCGCTTCGCGTGGCAGTAGTCCACCGTACACACAAGGGACGTTATTGTATTCCCATGGAATGAAATGTAATAAGGTATATGTGATATTATAATTCCATAAGTATAATAATATCATAAATATAATATATTTATATCAGATCCATCATTATAAATAACTATGATAGGTGGTTATGTGAAAAAAATTACATCAGTTCGCGAGGCGGTAGTCCCCCGTACACACGATCAACATTTTTGTTACCCATTTGATGGAAAATGAGATGGATATTTGTCATTCCATAAACATAATTACATATTATTATATGGAATATACTATTGATCTTATATTTTAATTATTAATAAATTAATTAATATGGTAAGTGGAGGAGTAAAAATAAAGAGCTTATTGAAGATAATTACCTTTACTTAGAACAACCTCCTTTGGATATATTATTAAGGACCTTAGGGTTAGTCTTTTGGTAAGACTAGAAACTCAAGAACATGTATAAGTATTTTGGGGATATATTTTTTGGAGTTTTGGCTGATCTAAATGGCTTGATAGGTGTGATGAAGTGAGGGGTGGAGGTGTCATTTTATAATTGATGAGGAGTGTCATTTTTGTAAATACACAAAACTATTCAATAATGGGGAGTTATTCTCAACCCAAATGACACTAAAATTGATAAATAATGGATTATAGGTATGATATGGTCGATCAGAACCTCCACCACACATAAAAAACTTGTTTTAAACATGTTTTCCCTTAAATTATAAGTTGAAATAATTTTACCATTTTGGTTTTCACTATGGTAATTAACATTTTTATCAATGTAATTTATCGTTTAAGATAAGAAAAAATGAGACTTATTATATAATTTTTAATGATTTTTTATAAATATTAAATCCAATTTATAAAATAAAAAATTCTATGTGTACAGAAAATTAATTTTAACAAAAGCGCATAAAACCCTAAAAACCTGTTTTACCCTTTACTATGGTAACAAAGTTTATACTATTTAGGGTTTAATATAATTTTTATAAAAGGAAAATTGGTAAATTAATAGACTATGGTTGATATTTTTTTAACATATACCTATAACTTGGAAGAGGATAGGATTTTTAGGAATTTTAAATCATTTAATAAAATATTATTTATTGTAAAATGACATTAATGTCAATTTTGACACTATTCATTTAATTTGACTTTAAAAACATCAAGAAAAAGGTCGTATTAGAATATATAATTTTAAAACCTATATATAATGTTATATTTATCTAAAAAATTCATAAAATTAAATAATTCATTCAATTTATATAGATCTTTATATTTATAGTATTATTTATTTTATTTTTCTATTAATTAAATAATTACTATGTTGGTGTTACTTAAACATTTAAAGTAATTATATAATTACTAAAAATTTAAAATAAATTACCATCATGAAATTAATTTAATTAATCTCAAAATTACTATAAATATTAATTCAAATATTTATTTTTTCACATGCAAGAAGATAATTTAAATTTAAAAGTAATAGGGTGACATTTTATCTTTTTTGTTTACATAAATTATTATATTAGTCACATTCATAGAAAAGTTTCCTAAAAGAACATAAAAATATACCCCAAGTTAATAAGATTAAAAATATTCCCATATAATAGGAAATTGATAAGTTTTTAGGGCATTTTAACTCAAATCCTTCTAGTTTAACCCCTTTGGAAAACCCGTTGTAACCTTAACCGTGAAGATTAATTTTTATTGTTTTTACTATTAATTTTGTGAAAAAAATAAATTGAAATTAATATATAATATTAATTATTATAATTATAAATATGAAATTTATTTTTCTAAATTCAATTCATAGAAGTGAAAAATTTTCATTTAAAACTAAACTTGAAGACGCGATGAAAAAACAATTTTCCAAAGATAAAATTTTCATAATTATAGAAAGTTTTAATCTAAAAATTCAATAGGAAATTGATCATAATGATCTAAATTGGGTTAGTGAATATATAATTTCACTAACTTTATTTTAAAACATTTTTAGAAAATATGTAACTTTGTAAATTCTTTAAATAGAAAAGTAGTTTTTAATAAAAAATCAATATTTTTCACTATTCACCAAAGAATTAATCATTTCAAAAAATTATTAAAAATTATACCAATGATAATTTTGATATTTTCATTCCAAATATGAATTTATTTTTTAAAATAAATTTTATAAATGTTTCAATTTTCAATTTTATTATTTTTATACAAAAAGTAATAAAAATCATTTTTTTAGAAAAAAGTATTTTCGAATCATATAACGACTTTACAAAAAATTAAGTACTTTTTTATAAATTTATTTTATTTATCTAAAAGATTTGTAATTTATTTTTAAAATGTTTTTTATTCCTATTCATACCATCAAATTTAATTTCTAGATTATGGTAGCCAAGTTAAAATAATAATATTAACACTATATTGTGATTTATTAAAACTCGGTGTTTCCTATAACACAACCTATTAAATAAATTAAATCTATTTGAAAAAATTTATAAAATATCGAGTTACAAATACATACATACATACATACATACATATACATATACACAAACACACACATATATATATATAGACACATAAAAATAACACTTTCCACTAGATTAGAGGAATTTAATTATCATATACTGACATATTTATATATTTGTATATATATTTTGTGATATATATATTCTAATGTATATATATATTTATATATACTATAATACATACATAAATGTGTATCTATTTATTAATACACACACATATATATTTATATAAAAACATTATATATATATATATATATTTATAGGTATATATATAGTCATAATTTTTTATAAGGTAAATAAAATGAATAATTTTTTATTTTAAATAAAATATTTAATTATTTTTTATTTACATATGGTATATATATTAAAAAATATATTTTACATGTAAATATTTTTAGATATTTATTTACACAATTAATTTTTTATATGTAAATATATACAAATATGTATATATATGTATATTTTTAATTATAAATTACACCACATTATGAAAAATGATAAAATTTGAACACCATAATGTTAAGTCAATAAGTTTTATTTATTACTTTTCCATTCCTTCATTTTTTTAAAATCACAAACACTTTATCTCAAGGAAAATTTATTTTCCACTCAGTTTTTCCTTAATAAGGAAAATTTTCCTTCCCTATGGAAAATTTATCCTTACCATATTTTCATTGTTCTTGTTTTAGTTTCTCTAAATCTAACTCTTTTTATTCCTAAGTGAAAAATTCGGTTTCACATATAAAACCTCAGAATTATATAAATACTTTGATATAGAGTATTCAGTTTTCAGGATCCGAATTCATACTCCAAATTCTCTGAAATTCAGACTCTGAATTCTCTAAAATTCAGACTCTGAATACTCTGAAATTTAGAATCCAAATTCCTTCAAATTCATACTATGAATTACTTAGAATTCATATTCCGAATTCCTTAGAATTCAGACTCCATATTCCTTAGAATTTAGACTCTGAATTCCTTAGAATTCAGACTCTGAATTCCTTAGAATTCAGACTCTGAATTCCTTATAATTCAGACTATAAATTCCTTAGAATTCAGACTCTGAATTCCTTATAATTAAGACTATTAATTCCTTACAATTCAGACTCCAAATTCCTTATAATTAAGACTCTAAATTCCTTATAATTCGGACTTCTAATTCCTTAGAATTCAGACTCTGAATTCCTCAAAATTCAGACTCTGAATTATTTAGAATTCATACTCTGAATTCCTCAGAATTCAGATTCCAAATTCCTTGAAAAACAGAATATGAATATCCTTGTAATATAGACTCTGAATATTTTTCTTTATACTCTGAACTTTATTTTTCCTTTGACTCCGAAAAATAAATTTGGTTGAGCAACCATATTTTACTTATACTTGTTAATGTTTTAAAATGATGTCATGCATTTTGTTTCTAACTAACTATTTTCTGAGTGACATGTGTATAGGTCCCTCCGATATTCAAGAAAAAATATGACCATTGGAGGAGGGAGTCGACCATTGGAAATGTGCCTATAAATAGGAGCTCATTTGAACGAGATCAACAGACATTGATAAATCTAGAGGTTACATGCTGCTGAAGTGATTTCTAGAGAGAGAGACTCTCATGCTTTGTGCGTACTAAACATTTTGTTTATATTTCTTCGTGCAACTCCGATTGTTGTTGTGTAAAATCAAGGGATTCCGGGGATAGGAAGACAGAGGTTCCAACTACCTTAAAGTTCGAGGGCTTGCAGGGATAGCAAGAAAAACTCCAATTTTCTTATCGAGGGCTTACCCTGGTGTGGGTAAGACAGACTTTCTTAGAAGTATAAATCAAGGGACCTTTATCCAAGGTTGTTGGATACCCTACTCTCTGGGTTAAAAAGATTTCTTAATTTTTACTTGTATTGTTTCAAGTTTGTTTTCTGCTGCATTTTGTTATTAAGGAAAGTATAACTATCTTATACTTTCTGATACTTTTATACTCTGATTAGTAAGATTCTATACGCTTTAAGGTAGAATATTTGTTCTTGTAAACTTTTCTTAAGTTTCATTTCCAGAACCATATTTCCAGAATCAAGCAAGTTTCTAAAACTAAGAGGTCTTGTGAATTTACCTTTTTTAACCTTGTTAAACAACATAAATTTTTAACCAACTTTAAAGGTTCCATAGGAATTTTTAAAGTATACAATTCACCCCCCTCTTGTATATTGAGCATCTACATCATTATTTTGATCCTACAGATAATATCCATATGAAAGTAAGTCTTGGAAAAAAATTCAGTCTCCATTGAAAAAATACAAGAATACCCTCTTAAATAAAGATCAAATTACATTGAATATTAAAAATTTAGGGTTTCCCAACAAAGACTTGGTTTTGGAGGCCTTTCAGGCCCTTTTTACTAAGGAAAAACCGAACTAGGGTCCCCTCAATTTAAATGGCATAGATATATTGAGAAAAATTGATTTTGAATCTTGTAGATCCCAAACATACACTCATATTAAAATTTATTCTTGTTTGAAGTTGAAGACTATTTTTAACATATCTTAATATATTAATTAATTTTTTCTATCATAATTTTTTTCATTACATGTTTATTACTTAATACTAATTAGAAATTTTTTAATTATTATTTATTTTTAATTATTTTATAAATCACGTTTCACAATATCTATTATCTATTAAGTTATAATACATATTGTATATTATAGAAATCATGTTTATGAAAATATTGTATATATATTTGTCAATATAAATATATTCATATACTAAAATATGTTATTTAATAGTACTTAAATTTTCTTTTTATGAAATAATACTTTTATCAGTGCTAATAAAAGTGTCATGAAATGTTTTCTTTTATCAATGCTAAAAAAGTGATAATAAAGGATGTCTATTGTATGTGCTTAAAAAATATCTGATAATGGTTTTTTATCAATGATAAATAAATCACTAGCAATGGGTTACGTTTTCATCTCTAAGAAAAGTTCTTAAAAAATTCACCCTTTGTCGATGATAAATGAAGAATAGATAAAGAGTTCCTTTTATGTGCACTTTTTTTAGCACTCATAAATGGAAGTGATTAATAATTTTTTTACTTGTGCATGGATAATATAAATCATGTATAAAACATATAATTTGTTCCTCCATTCTCAAATAATGATAATAAATTTTATTTAAAGATTATATATAGTAACTTACACGTGACAGTACAATTTCATGCTCTCACTTAATTGAAAAATATATCGACATTACTTTTCATACAATGTACTAATTACATTTTCCACAAAAATAGGATTATCACATGAATGATAACATACCTAAAATTATTATTTTTAAATAAATTTTAGAATTACATAATAGCAAGGTTAAATCAATAAATTTACCAAATAGAAAAATTTCTTGTATCATGTCAAAGGAAAAATTATCATAATTGAATTGAGAAACATCAATGAAATGTACCGTGATTCTTGATATGTTCTCAAAGAGGATCATTCCAAAAATAAATGTTTTATAGCATGTATATCATGATAAAGTTATATCTTGTTTGATTGAATATATCCTATCATTGGGAGATTATTATAATAGAATTTATAATCATGTGCATTGGTGGGTTGTTTCTTAAGGAGAATTAGCTCACTATAGGAAAAGATCATTTAGTGGTGATTTTTTATGAAGGTTTTAAAAACCACCCCTAAATGTTTCATTTTACTTTCTTAAGAAATGGTTTACAAAAATCATCACTAATTCATAGTGATTTATTAAAAAACTACCACTATATTACTATGATTTTTTATCGGTGGTTAAAACCATTGATAAATATGATTTTTTAGCAATAGTTTTTTTAAAAAAGCACTAAAATATTAATAATGATTATGAAAAATAATTACACTATATTTTGGAGATGGTAATATCAGTTTTTTGGGTTTTTGATGATGTTACCTTTAGGTTCCTATGTTAATTTAGAAAATCTTATTGCAAGAGGCACCCAAGATGGGGCCTTGAAGGATGTGGCAAGGCAGAATGAGATTGTAAATTGAAAAAATGAAGGATATATATGGTAAAATGTTGCTATCACTCAATTTTTTTGATCATTCAAAGACTCACTAGTTGAAAAAATAATTAATAAACGTTTAACATCTCATGTTATGGATAACTTGAAAGTGGTTATGAAAAGACTCACCATGGGTACGAATTACCTGATTGCAAGACTTATTCTCACTAAAGGAGAAAAAATTGGTGTTTTGAGGATCTAGTATGTAGGTATTATTTGTTTTTTGGGTTTTATAATTGGAAATTCATATTTATTGGTTAAGATTTTTTCTATTTTTTTACTTCCTTATGATGATTTGAAACATCATGCATGGAGTCTGGGTACCTTTTCTATAAAACATGGGTCTTTACTTGTGAATTAATTGAGTCTTAAATTAATTATTTTTGAATTTTAGGAATTTGATTTAGAATTTTTTTATTATAATTTATGGTCTTATTTGGATTCTCTTTCATCCCATGATAATTCATGACATTACGACCTCGATTAGAAATCAAATTCTATTATACTGAGAGACTAAGATCATCAATTTTGGTCATTTTGTAAGGATACTGGTGGTGGTTGATCTTAGTACTAACCTCATCAACAATGTTATATTATTTTCTAATGATGATGATTAGAATATTCATGTGGTGTATGAGAATCATCCACACTTTTTTATGAAATGCAATGTCATAAATCATTTTAAAGATGTTTGTCCTAGAAACATAAAATAAAATGGTTGTGGTTGAAAGGGTTATTTGATTAAGGATTGTTTGAGAAAATAAAAGGTTGTTGGTTATATGAAGGGTAATAATGAAAAAAACTAGGATTCTGGTTTATAAGAAGAAGATTCCATTTAAAAATGTGGTTGGTGCTTTTGGTGTTGTATCATAGTTGATCATAAGTTAGTTCTTTCAAATTCAGATGTGGTTTCTAGAATGGGTTTATGCCTGCTAAAATGCCTCTTCCATAGGGTCCTTTTACTAGGGATATTTTACTATAGGTTTAGGATATTGAACCTTACCATGGAGCACATAGGTCTAGTGATTCACAATAGAAGGAGAAGACCCTTGTTGAGGATAAGGTTATAAGGGAGTTAGGATCTCAGGTTGATACACCTTAAATTTATGTTCCCTAGTAAGTAGGTTCCCATATTGGTAATTCACACAAAGAGGCTCAGAAGAAGCCTAGTTTTTATCATAATGTGTTTATTAATAACATGTTTTTGGATCTTGAGTTCCTTGATCATGATGGGTAGATTAAAGCTAAGAAGATCAGTTTGGACCATTCTAGGACTTCTTTGGTGGGATCTCAGGGGTTGAAACAGAAGGAGATTGTAAGGAGTGGAAGCGAGTATGCCACCCCAGGGTTTGGGTTCCCCCAAAATATAAGCAACAATCCCTAGAACTTGACCATGGGATATGGTATAAGATATGTAAAGGGTACTTCTGGGCTCTCAAAAGGGGTTTATGTGGATGTGTATAAGGGAGTGAAGGGATAAGTAACTGATGTAAAACCTATCAATGTGGATAACTTTTAAGCTTATTTGGAGGGATACCAAGTTAGTCAAGTAGGATAGGATGGTCAATAATTTAAATCTTTTAAATCAAGTATTTTTCATCAAGTCATGGATCAAAGAGTATTGGCTTTAGTGGTAAATAAAATTTTGATCACAAGTACAATGGTAGTGATGGACCCTCTTTTAAGGATATATTATCTAATGAAAAGGAAAATGTGTTTGAAAATGAAGTCTTTTCCTCAGTACCACCCAAGAGGAGACCAAACAAGGATTATTTTATTTTTCCAAGGAATATATCTATTAGATCAACCGTGAGAGATTCAAATGAAAACCGTTTTCTAGAACAAAATGGGGAATTGATGATTTCTAAATTATCATGTACCAAGGGTACTCATAATCTAACTATGAGATTGTTTATTATGGAAATTATTTATTGTATTATGATTCATGAATCATGTGTTTTCCTTTTCTCTTTATTGAGGGTGGGTCCATTTGTCTAACCCCATCCATCTCATTACTCTATACTTTTACTTTCATAATAAAGTGGTAGAGGTCTGGTCATCTTTTTATTTCTAGGATCATTAGTATTATTTTAAAAAAATTAAAATTTTAATTACTTGTTAATTATTAATTATTGATAATATGCCTCATGGTGTGAAAAATAGTTATAGATAAGGGATCTAGGGTGATTTGGAAGATATTTCAACCATTATCTATAATTTATTTTCATTGGTTTTTTGGATACATCCTAAAAACTTGATTAATGAAACCCTAGAAGATTAAAAAAGAGGATATTTTCACATATATTTTATAACTAATTTATATAAATAGAATTATCATTACTTGAAATTTTTTATTTTTTATTGAATGGGTTGAACACAATTTTCATGTCATCGTTGTGGTGAAGGATTCAAGGGTTGAACCCATCTAAAAGTATCCACACATTCTCCATGAACCTTAGAACATAATTTTTGGAAGTCTAGGAGCTAGTGATGAAGAACCAAATCTCTTGAAATGATTGTTTTTGATCACAATAAAAATACATTTCAGCCTTGATGGATTCTATATAATTCTCTTAGAATTAATTGGGAGGAGGATTATGATCTCTCTCTATTCTTGTAAGTGTTCTTGAGAAATTATCTCTAGACTTGTGATAATTCTCTAAAGAATCCATCATTCACACAATTTCCTCTCAAGAAAATTATATAATCAGGTTTATATATTTAAATCAGATAATTATTTATTCTACAAAGACCCTTAACCAATCTCTTAATCCTAAATAAAACACCAAATTAAATAATAATAATAATATTTCTATGACATGCACAAAACTCACATATATTTAAATATATTTTCCTAAATAAAGTAATATTTATTTAAATGATATTAAATAAAATATATCATTTTATTTTTAACCCTTAACTCATTAAATTAATCCTCCTCAATATTTATGGAACATTGAAAAACAACTAGTTGTTTAAATAAATAAATATCACTATATTATTCATTCAATAAATAAAAAATATTATATTTACTAACTAGGGAATATATATTTATTTAATATTCAACTCATTGTTGGATTGGTGTAGCCAAATCCTTAGATGAATCTGAGACAACAATTGGCAGCTAATACTATACACTAGGCTGTAACTATAGAAGGGCACTGTAGAAGTGTGGACTTTGATATTTGTTACTATAACATCTCAGACTTTGGGGAGAGTGGTATTGTAGCTCCATGAACTTTTAGCCACTATCCATTGTAGAATATTTTTTTATACTATGTGGTTGGTGTCATAGTTTCACCATCTTCATTTTGAGATCATTTGAGATAGGGTTTATGTGTGTGTGATGCTTTGAAATTTCCCTATAATTATACTCATGAATTAGTGAAATTTTTATGGTTCACCATGTATATAGGGATTATTCACAAACCATGTAAATCATTTCCCTATTATCTTCTTCTTCTTATTTTATCTTTCTATTTTACTATTCTTCTATGAATCGTTTGTCACCTTTTTATCCTGATATTTCCATGTAAACTAATATCAGAGCTCGATATCAGAAGATCAAGATCATATTTCTTTAATTGAGGGATGATTAGGGAAAAAGGAAATGTAAAGATAGATTATTTCGGTGGAACTTATTTCAGATACTAGAGGATGAATATCAAAGACTATATTTATCATAAAAATGTTTACTTACTACTTTTGGATGAAAACTCAATAGATATGGAGAAGAAAAAGTTTGGGCTATTGGATTGATTGGGTCTAGAAGTTATTCACCTTATATTGGCCAAACATTTGGTGTTCAACATCATATAGAAGAATAAGATGAAAATTTTGATGAAATATATTGTGAATATATATACAATAAGCCTTATAAATTAAAAAAATTGTACTTGGTTTGAGGATTATTCAATATAATTATGGTTTAATGGAAATTTTTTAATGATCACGTTAATTAATTCAACACCATCACAAGTAAGTTTTCATTGGTGGGAATTATGATGGACGATGAGTGTGTGCTTTGATTTTACTTCCTTCATTACCTGATAGCTAAGAATCCACTATAAGAGTAGAGAGTAGTTCATTGAGGAATACAAAGTTGGTTTTAAAAGATGTATGAGACTATATCCTTAGTGAGCATATTCATACAAGATAATTGGGTAGATTCTCTAGTTTTGTTTTGAATGTGGAAGGAAGAGGTATATTCACACAATGATATAGTCATATAAGATAATAAAAATCAAGATTAAAGATATGAGTCAAGTAAAATAGGCCTGGTCCTACCTAATGGATTTATGGTAATAAAGGAAACATCAATAAGGAGTGTATAAGAAAACATAAGGCACCTGGAAACAATATAGAAAATATGATGGCTAAAGGAACTGATGATGTGTTTTTATTGATAATGAATATCCCTATAGAGTCTTGTATTTTAGACTCAATGTAATTTTTCATTACATTTCTAATAAGGTATCCTTGAAAAATTATGTCCCTATAAATTTTGGTAGGTTTTATCTTGGTGGTGATGATCCCTTTAAGTTTGGGGGGGGGGAAGGGATATACATAGATTAAAAAAAATATTGGGGGTTTACTTGTTCTATAATGTTTGAGGTATATTCCTAGACTAAGAATAAATCTATTTCTATTAGGTAGCTTGATGATGTAGGTTTTATCACCACATTCACTGGTGGTTCATGGAATATTACTAAGGGAGTTATGGTCATAGCTTAGAGAGTAAATAATATAACCCTATACAATATAGTGGAGAATTTCATGGACATGATTTCAATAATAAATTATGGCGGGAATTTATAACATTGGAACTATAGGCTAGGCTACATTAGTGAGAAGATAATAGAGGTTCTATGAAAAAAAATAATACTACCAGAGCTAAAGTAGATGGAAATTGGCTTGTATAATGATTATATCATTGGAAAATATAAGAAGTTATCCTTTATAAAAGGAGGTAAAACATTGATGTTTGGGAATCTGGAGTTGGAGAAAACCTATGTTTAGAGGCCTACACAAATAAATTCAATTGGAGGGTCATATTTATTTATGAACTGATAAAGAAGGTATGGGTTTATTCTCTAAAAAAAAATATGATATGTTTAACATGTTTTATAAGTGAAAAACCATGGTAAAGAATGATTCAGGATCAAAGATGAAATGTTTGAGGTTTAAAAATGATGGAGAGTATGTTAGTAATGAGTTCAAAGAATTTTGTGCTAATAATTGATTTTTGTGGGATAAGTCTCTTCCAAGTACACCACAATATAATGGTTTAGATAAAGGGATGTATAGAGAGATAGATGAATTTTCTTAGAGTATAAGGCTACACTCAGGGTTACCTGACACTTTCAATGATATTTATTCAGGAATAGAGGTAATAATATATCATTTACAAGTCTTTGTTTTTTTCATATGTACATATAGATGCTGATTTAAGGGAAAAGCTTCATGCCAAGTCCAAATCCTGTTTCTTTATCAGTTATGGTGTTGATGAGTTTGGTTATCACTTCTGGGATGATAAAAACAATATGACCATCAAAATATAGAATTTAATATTTAATGATGGTGTCACATATAGGTATCATCATCCAACTAAAGTTAATAGTGGTAATAAATAATTAGAGTTTCATGAGAAAGTGGAGCTTGAAGGTGTAACTAAAAATGTGACACTGAAACTAGTGGAACCTAATTCTCAAGTGGAGTTGAGAATATTAACAAGGGTGAGAAGGTATATATAGAGTTATTCATCATCCTTACATAATATGTTGTTGACTAGTGGTAGAGAACCATAAATTTTTGAAGAGGGAATGCAGTTAAAGGAGCTAAAAAAGTGGGAGATTACCACGAAGGGGGATATTTATTCATTTCATGATAAAAATAATTAGAATATTACACCTTTTCTATAAGGGAAAAAAGAATTGCAGAAGATATGGATATATATAGTTAAAGAAGAACATGATGATAAGAGGACGTACAAGGAAAGACTAGTGGTGAAAGGTTTTCAATGGAAGGAAGGTGTGAACTTCACTAAAATTTTATCAGATGTAATGAATCTTACCACTATCCAGGTGATTATTAGTATTATTTCATTGTAGGATTTATATATTGAGTAGTTTTATATAAATTATTATTTCTTTCATGGATATCTAGATGAGAAAATTTATAGATAACAACAAGAGGTATATGTAGAGTCTATAAAGGGAGACATGGTATAAAAAATATAGAAGAACTTATATGGGTTAAAACAAGTACTCAGGATATGTAACAAGAATTTAGATGCATCCATGTTAAAAAATTCATACAAACAGTGTGTCATGGACCCGTAGTGCTATTTCAAATCTTTTCATGATAGATATGTTATATTGCTTCTATATATAGATGACATGATCATTATAAGATTCTGTTTTTAGAGGATTGATGAGTTGAAAGCGAAGATGGATGTAATCTACATAAAAGATCTTTGAGAAGAAAGAAAGATTTTGGGGATCAAGATCAAAATAAATCACGGATCTGGAACCTTCATGTCATCATAGGCTGACTACATTGGAAATATTTTTAGTAGATTTAGTATGCTGAAAGAAAATCCAATTTCTATTATCCTAGAAATACATTTAAAATTATAAAAGGAATAAGAACCAAAGATGGTAGAAGAGTTTCAGTACATGTAAAAAGTTATATACACATCATTTTTTGGAATCTTTATGTATTCCATGGTCTATACTTAATGTGATATTGCTCATATAGTGGGTGTTTTGAGTAGGTACATGGATAACCTATGAAAGAAACATTGGGAAGTTATGAAGTGGATTATGATGTATTTTAAGGGGATAAAATAAGTATATATATAATTTGGTAAAGGAAAATCATTATAGGGTTATATGGATGCTTAACTTAGAGGTGATTTCAATAGCAAGATGAGTACTATGGGTTATGTATTTACATATGTAGGAACTATAGTGAGCTGAATATCTCAACTAAAAAAAGGTGGTAGTGCTATTTAACACTTATGAAAAATATATTATTCTAACAAAAGTTGGGAAGGAGATGGTTTAGATGAATAAATTCTTGGAGGAACTTGAAATAAAGTGAGTGAAAAATGTATTTCACTATGATAGCTAGAGTGTTATGTATCTTGTAAAGAACCCACTATTTGATGCTCAAGAAAACCTTATTCGCTTGAAGTACCATTTTATCATAGGATTAATGCAGGATTGGTTGTCGGTATTATAGAAGATTCATGGAACAAACAATCCATAATACATGTTGATGAAGCTGGTGGTGAGAGAGATTTTGAGGATCTATTGTGTCTATATTATTCTTCATTGATGAATGTAATATGAGAGACAAAATATAGGATAACACTATAGGAGCATGGAAAGGAAAACAACTGATATTTCATAAATCGATAGCTTGAAATTAAATCTTTGAATAAAAACCATGCACTGACGAGTGTAGAAGAGGATGATATCATACTAATTAAGTTGTCTAAGTCAGTAGAATTAGAGAAAGTTAACATATTTAATCAGGATTCAAGTGGGATATTATTGGAATGGTGTATTCGAATCCTTGGATGAAGTTGGGACAACTGTTGGCAGCCCATACTGCACACTAGGCCAAAACTCTAAAAGGGAACTATAGTAGTGTGGGATTTACCAATATTACAGTAGCAACCCAGAATTTAGATATAGTGATACCATAGTTCTACATACTTCCAGTCATTGGTCACAATTGCATAGTGGGCTTATTTTATGGTTGGTGGTACAATAGCATTGTCTTCTTTATGAGTTCATGTGAGATAGGGTTTTTATTTGTGTGATACTCTAGAATCACCTTGTAATTCTGCTCCCAAATTAGTGAAATTATTTTTCTCTCCATATATGTAGGTATTATTCATGATCCATGAAAATATTTGTTTCATGTGATCTTCTTCTTGTTATTTTTTATTTTTCCCTATTACTCTTCTTTTGTGATTCATTTATCGATCATTTCTCACAGAATTTATGCATCACTTATATATATATATATTATTTAAAATAACTAGTGATTAAATATATACAATTAACATAACCTGAATAATTGAAATTCCTCAATACATGAACATGACATTTATTCTAATATTAAATTCAAATATAATTTTACTGTGGTTCTGAATACACTAAGTGTGTGACCCTCTAGGTATTTTTCTTAGTGGCATTAGGTGAAATGACCTAAATTTCATGATGAGCACATGTAAACATGTTAAGGAACCCATAGATAAATATGTTAATGCTACAATGACAAAAACCTCATATGAACACTTATTGTCTAATATTGTCTCTTTGTCTCGATATCTCATTAAGCAGGTTGCATCAATTGTGTCATCACCTATGTGCTTGATATATCTTTCTTTGACTTTCCTAAAATGAATTCATCATTTAAACTTCCATTTCCATGGACTTAATCAAATAGTTCCATTCAATTTAAAGGGACTCATATATCTACTTCCATTAATATAGAATGGGAAAATCCGTTCTTGATTTATTCATTAACGTCAAATCATATGTGACACACCCAACATATCATACCTTTCCATGAGCATGTATATTCATAATTTTAATCAATTAATCAATGTTCATGACTCATGATATACACTAATAATAATCTCATGTATAATTATCAATGTACATGTCTACTTATTGGGATATCCAATGACACTTACAGCATGTGGAATTCCAACTGGTGGGTCTATTATCATAACCTCCTCTCTTGGAGATTACCATGTGAAAAAATTATGAGATATAGTTGAAATTTATTATGAGCCTCCTATACATGATATTATTCATCATATATGTCCTATAAAATAAATTTCATCCTACCATATAATATATATTTAAGAATATTTTCATATCACTTCAGGGTTCTAATTATACCATGGAACTATTATGACCTTTTGATGTGATAAATACTCTTAGGACATTATCATATTATTATTATACAGAATAACACTCATTAAGTGATAATATATTTAGTAATATTCAAAACTTTTAAAATAAATTTAGTTACAATTATAAATTATTTGGTACTATGGCACCAACTCCAAAAAACTCCCACATTCATTAGAAAAAACTATGAATGGATTTCATTCCACTAGATCTCACATGATATTCATGATTATATAGAGATAAGGCATTAATCAGTGGGTCAATTTTTTTCTAATATATATAAAATTTTCATACTGGGACCTAACTTCTTTGAGAAAAAACCCTCAAGAGGTGATACTTATGAAGTATATGCTATATCTATTGATGTGACCATGGCTACTTGGAATGGTCCAACACTACTATATTATCGCAGTATAATGTGATAGGGTCTTTACTACTAGGAACTAAATCAAACTCCTAAATCATGTTTCATGTCCAAACAACTTCTTTAGCTACATCAGAAGCCACAATATAATCAGACTCTACTGTAGAATCAGTTAACACTAGCTACTTTGAGATCTTCCATCTCACAGATCCTCTGTTTAGACAAAAGGCATATACTGAGTATGACTTTTGATCATTCTTATCTATCTGGAAACTATAATATGTATATACTATGATGAATAACTCATCATATCCTCTATAAACTATGAATATATCCTTATTACACTTCAAATTATTAAGGATAATCTTAAATGTAATCCGATGATGGTAACCTAGGTTCACTTGATATATATATATATATATATATACTATGCTCAAGGAAAAAGAAGCATTAATATTGTTACATACCATGGAATACATGGAATATCCTATCATTGAATCATAAGTAATCCTACTAATTCTCTCTCTCTCCTCTTATTTATAAATACTTGTTTTCAAAGAGATATTTATACCATGTTATGATGGAAATGATCCCTTCTTATATTTTTCCATACTGAATATTTTCAGTACCTTTCCAAGGTATATACCTTGACTTATTCCAAGAAGACTCTTCTATCATGAATGGTCTTGATCCCTATAATTTAGTATAAGGACCCAACCTTAAACATTACATAATCCTGAATTAAATGAATAATTCACATTGAGGATCCTTTTAGGTTTAGAGTTTTAGAGAATTAGGCCATAACTATTACATTACATCTCAAAAATTACAAGGTAGACACTTCTACCCAGTTTACATTTTTTTTTCATAAAATAAAAACTCTTGAAAAAAAGAGTCATGTATAGTCCCATGTTTTAGACAACATTACTTTTCCTTGATCCCATCCTTTACCCTATTCATCTTTAGGTCCTGTGAAAAAAATTTCAAAACTTGGGATAAGCATAAATAGCTCAGTAAGGGTTATAAAATAAAGAAATAATTAGTCTATCAATACATAAAAAACATAAAATCTTTTACTTACCTCATGAAAAAATAATATTTATGAATGAAACATAGTAATCAAAAATCATGAAGGTACTTATGGCATTCATATCATAATAACATTGTAGCTATCACAGCTACATAGGGAGTTACATTGGAATACCCATAAAAATATATTTCCTAAATCTCTTAGGAGAAAAATTCACATTTACCTTCGTCACGTTACCCAATGCATTGGAGAGATATCTCAGGATCACCCACCCTAGGTTTATCACAGAACCACCCGTATTTGTAAACAATTACCAAGAACCATAAAATATTCATAACACATAAAACAAACATACAAGAAAGATAAAATTTCCACATTTCAATCAAAATATATCATTTAAATATATTGACATAAAAAAACCAATATAAAAACCATTTTCAATACCAAAATAAGTAAAAAGTATATGGTATTTATTTTCCTTAAAAAAACACTATGACTTGTTAAGGAATCCAAATATCAAATAATACTCGTGGCGGCGGAAAGGTTATTGTCACTGCTTATGTTAAAAGAAACATTATTTTTTGTAGTTTAGTAAAAATCTTCGTAGAGAAAATATTCATTTTGAATGAAAGTAAAAGTAAAAGGTGTTTATACAGCATATAAAAGAAAATTGTGTATTAAAACAAAATATGACTCAATGAAAGGAGATTGAGACGAAGTCCCTTACCTCATGTATGACTTGACCCATTCATTCTTTAATCTCCTGAATAATAAACTAGAGTTAATTTCTAATTTCTTAAGAACCTTTTTAAAGTTTATTATTCATTTTATATCACTTATTACCATGTTATAAACATTATGTAATAATTTAAGTTAATAACATTCGTTTTATTGATATTTGGTACTTGAGTCAAAAATGGACTTCTTATAATTACAAGTTGTTCACATGGTCAAAAGTTCATTATATTCAGAATTATATTCATGATTTAGATATCATATATATGATATATATCTAGTATATACATGTATTTATAATAGTACATAACATTTGGAGGGAAGAAATGAAATGCACCGTTCATGGAGACGGTAAGCCGTACGTACGCATGAACGCTACTTTCATTTCTATTTATTATTTTAATGTAATTAAAACATAATTATACATAGGTATATTATAATTACATTATATTATCATATATAATATCATTAACGCTATCCTTTATATACCCCACATATGGAATTAAAGAGTCATATCACTTTGAGGGGGCGGTAGTCCGCACTTCCTCAAATGAAATTATCGTGTTTACCCATAATGGAAACCATAAAGGTATGATATAAAAGAAAAATACAGAAGCATAAATAAAACATAAAAATAATATATATCATATATAAATACAGTTCCATCTTAATGGCCACCATGAGAGGTGGTAGGTGATAATCGAACAATCATTGTTTCGTGAGGCGTTAGTTTGTCATCCACATAAACAGTATGTTCTTCAACCATTAGATGGAGGTTTGTGTAATTTTAGTTAGAATAATTCACATAAAAAAATCCTAGTATACTTAGGATACTTGTGTTGTTATAAAATAAAGGAATAAAAAGAGTATAGGGGTTGGAGAAGTAAAATAAAAGAAAACAAGTTAAGAGAAACATTTACCTTTAATTTGGGTAACTCCCTTTGGTTTGAACCAAAAGGACTTCTTGAAGTGACTTATGCATAAGGTAAGGATTCTATGTGGAAAATAGGGATCTTTAGAGATTATTTGGGCAGAGGTTGGACGAGGCAAGGGGCTTTAGAGGTGTGAGGAATGAGTAAGAAGTGAGGACTTTTTATAAGGGGGAGGAGGGGCTCTTTAGGAAAGTGTGAAAATATTATTTTATTATATAATGATATTCGGTTTCTAAAGGTCCAAAACTAATTAATGTCAAATATAATATGACTCATGGTATAAATAAAATCATCCAATAATAATTAGATAGGTTTTGGATGTTATTTTAATCTTTATAATATTATTTATTTAAATCATTTATTAATGAGATAAACACTCCATCATTATTGTGTCACCAATAATTTTATTTATTTTATGTCTAAAAATTATAAAAAAAATACCATGATTTATGAAATATTTTTATATTTCTAATGAATATTTATAGTCGAAAATATATTTTATATAACCCCATGTAAAAGTTTATTTACTAAAAGATATTTGTTTGTGTCATTTTTGTCATTACTTAAAGTTAATTAATATAAAGTGTTATTACCACTCCCAAGTGGCTACATGGGGTCCCAAAATCATCCCAAAGATGCCCATGGTCGTAAATGACTCAACCAATAAGTCTAGGACAAGTGTTAAGGTAATTTTTTATTATTATGATATTCTATTTACCTTGAATTACCTTATTTACCTTTAAGTGCGGTAAATAAAAGTCAAAAGTTACTATTCACTAAAAATTATTTTCATCATATTGAACCACATTTTACTTACTAGTAAAAAAAATGTATGTTTTATTTTCTAAATTGAATTCACAGAAGCGGTAAAATTTCATTTAAATGAAAAAGTCAGTTTTTAACTACTACAAAGTGGTTTCACTATTCTTCAAAAATTAAAGTTTTTTCAGAAAAATACAAAAAATTCATCCTAAGATATATTTAATATTATGAATTTAAAAATGATGTCTATTTTACCAAATTAAAATCATATAAGTTTCATTAAATAATTTAAAATTAATTCCTCTTGTTAAAACAAATAACGTGTTTTTAAGAAACAATAACTATCAAAAGATTGATACTTGTTTATGTCCAATTTCAAAGTAAAATTAATTCCAATGACCAACATTGAATTATTTGGTAAAAATATATTCTAATTAAACTTTAAAACCAATTAAAAAGATAATATAACAATATAAATAAATTAGATTAAAAGTTACTTTTGAATTAAAATATAGTATTTTTCACTATTCATTAAAAAAATGAACTCTATCAGAAAAATACCAAAAATTTACCCAAAGTAAATTTTTATGTCCCAAATCTAAAGAAGAATTTTATTTTGTCAAATAGAATATATAAAAATTACCAAAACTATATTTATAGAGGTTTCTCCATCAAAAGGTGGTAAATTGACCTTTTAGTGAATATTAAAGTATTTATGCTTAAAATTAGATTCATTCATATTTTAAGCCCCTTACTTTTATTGGATAAATGTAAAAATATTTAAAAAACATATATAATCATATTTTAGTTAGTTCTATTCATTACCACCAATAAAACGACTAGGTGTTAACTACAATTTAATTTAATATTATTATATTATTAGTGTGCAACATAAGATTTCAAAGAAACCCATTGTTGCATATCAAGTACGCCATCGAACATAGTGTCGCATTTAAAGAAAAATTAATATTTAATTCAAAAATATTAATAAATATGAAAATTTATTATTTCTTTATTTACCTGGGATATTACATTTAGGCTACTTCAACTTAGTATTCCATGGATAATCATTTGTTCAACCACATATTAACTAATTGTAAGAATGGTATCTGGTTTCCAATCAGTAATACATTATAAACATATACTACTAGTAAAATGGTTTCACTCCCACTAATCCACTTACATACATAGGTCTCACATTTATTCTTTATAAAACTAAATTTCCTTATGGTTTCATAAAAAATAATGTTCCATGACCTGGATTATTTATTAAATCCATAAATGGATCTCTATAACTTTCTTACCTTATTGGAATATTTTGGTGTCATGAAACCTTATAGTTGTGTCATGTATACATCTTTAACAAGGTTCCCTTTAAGGAAATATATTTTCACATCCATATTCCATATACCATAATCCTGGTATGTGATTATTCACTGAAAGTGGATAATATTCATTGTTAAGATCTTAATATTAATGTTTTTAAAAGTTTATAAACATCAATTTTAGTCCAATTCAGAAATTGAACTTCATTTCCCATCATTGTGCAATTCATGCTTAAAATGTCAATTTGGGCCCACTCAATAATTTGCTTGTGGAAATTACAATATTCATCATTTTAATTTTAAATTTTGGGATATTATTGATCACTTTTTTTGGAACATTTTATCTTTTAGGTCCGATGGATGAATCCCAAAGGAAGATGGAGAATTTTGCGCCTGAAGTCAGAAACTTGCTGGAAAAAGCATAATGAGCCTAAGGCCAATCAAACAAATGTGTGGACCAGAAACCAAGCCCAATGAAGCTCAAATTTATAAAGTAGAAAGATAAAAATATGAGGATCATTTTATTCAACTGTGGCCGGAGCTAATTCTGATGTTTTCATGATGATAAAGGGATCTGAAGTTGAGATTTAAATGAAGGACTCGTCATTAATGCACAGAAATCCTTCCCACCATTTCGACCATAACTTTAAAACGGCTGAGCCAAATGTCCTAAAGGTTTGATAGATTCTAGAAGACACATGGAAGAAGATATTTTATATTTAATACACCTTCGGATTCGGCCATATGAAGTGTCAAACGCACACGTCAAAATGGAGGACGAATCTGGACAGTTTTCCGGGTCAACTTCAAAACGTCAATTTCCTTTTGATTATTCACCCTCATTTTGACTCTATTAATTGTTGGGGGGTGAATTAATTATTGGGTGATGGACCTAAGGCTCCTAATATGCCTATATAAGGAGCTATTGGTGAAGGGAATAGGGGTGGATATTTTGCATATCATCTTTTGTTGCTTGTTTCATTGTAAGGTTATGCTTCCAAATTTCCTTTGTAATGTTTTCCATTTCCATGTAAGTTTATTTTTTGTATCTTTATGTTATTAATCAACTTCTTTCTCTTCTATATTTTCCATTTCATTTATTAAAACTTTATAATCACAAAGAATAGTGATATCTCTGTGTTGTTGTGAATTAGTTCACACATAGGTGTGAATTTCATTCACACACACGGAGGAGTGCTCGTTATTTCCGCGGTTTTAATTTCTTCAATCCAATTCTTGTTAGCCATATTCCGCCCACCATTGAGAGTATACCATCAATGGAGAGCTAAACCCTTAATGGGTTGATCTTAGGAGGATGAAAAGGCTGGATTGAATGTTATTTTATGAACGAATTGTTGTTAATTGGATAATTAATTTAAGACATCCATTCTTCAGTTATTTCTACTCTTCATCTTTACTGTGTTTGAGCAAAATAAATTCAATTACTAAATGACCATATACCTCGGAGAGATCATGAATTTGGTTCTCTAAGTGTATAAGGGATTAGTAATTGTGTTTATTAAGCACCAAACCAGAAAATGATGAAGGTAGTTTTATTTTTGAAGAATGGATTCATCAAGAATTGATAAAACCAAAATTGTTTAAAGAAGTAAAATTCATTCAATCCACCCTGAGCATAATCCTAGATCAACCCATTTTCATTAAATTGAATTCACGTAGGTTTCTTAGTGTTATTTAAACCATCCAAAATCGAACCCAAAGTTGGCTACTTCAAAGCCCATCCCGCACCAAATCATAGCGTCTCAAGGTTACTTCTTCGGTCCCTGTGGATTCAATCCCTACTTGTACTTCAACGACCGCTTTTACTAGTAGGGTAAATTTGGGCGCAACCAAATTTTGGCGCCATTTCCGGGGACCAAGTAAGTTACTTAGACCAAAAACCTTCTTTTCTTACCCCCATTCTTCTATTCTCATCCCAATTCTCTTATCTTTTCCCTTTCTCGTTTTTTTTTCTTTTGGCGCATGTCCGCCTACACCCGCGATAACTCAAACAGATTAGTTAGGGTGGATACTCCTAGAGCTGGGGAGTCAAGCACTAAAAGAGGTCTATTTCCTTTAGATCCAAATCTTCCTAATACTCCAAATTCATACGTTGAGTTCGATACAATGGAGAATCTCCCACAAAACCAAATCATAAACCGGGGAGGGAACCAAAATAACGGGCAGGACCCTAACTTGGGAATTGTTGCAGACCCGACCATGAATGACTACCTCACACCAACCTGGACCAATGAACCCTCATGCATTAGGCATGATAACATAGGATATGCCCAATATGTTTTCAAACCCCATGTCCTGAACCACCTTCCAACCTTTCATGGGATGGAGTCTGAGATGCCTTACCTTCATGTTAAAGAATTTAATGACATTGTCGAAACCATGTGCCCACCAAATCAAATTGAATATGCTAAAATGAGACTTTTCCCTTTTTCCCTTAAGGACCGAGCAAATAATTGGTTAAACAATTTGAGACCAGCATCCATTCACTCTTGGGACCAACTTCAACGAGAATTTTATAAAAAATACTTCCCCCATCACAAAACAATTGCACTTAAAAAGAGCATACAAAACTTTTTTGAAAGAGAGGGAGAAACATTCTATGAAACATGGGAAAGGTTCAAGGACACATTAAACATGGTACCGCACCATGGTTTCTTAATCCTAGAACAAGTGAGAATTTTCTATGAAGGGTTGGGTCCCGGAAACAAACAATTCATTGATATTATGTGTAATGGAACCTTCAAAAACAAATCCCCAAATGATGCTTACGAGTATCTAGAAAATCTTTCTGAACAAAACCAAACACGGGGAACATCACCATACTATGAAAAGCCACCCAAATCTGGTGGAATGTACAATCTTGGAGAAGAAGAAAACCTAAGAGCAAAACTTGCTGCACTCACAAGGAAAGTTGAGGAGATTGATCTTAGGAAGGTCCACAAAACCCAAACTGTTGAGCTTGTTTGTACAATTTGTGACAAGAATGACCACAAGAATGATAATTGTCCAACCATTCCTTCCATCAAGGATGTTATTTTAGGAGGACCACCAGAATAAGTTAATGCAATGAACTTTCAAAAGCCACAATTCACGGACACCTTCAATCCAAGGTATAACGACCATCCGGGCTTTCGTTGGAAGGACAATCAACAACCAACACAACAAAAATGTATCAACCCATACCCTCAACAAAACTTTCAACCTCATAATCAGTTTCAACCACAACCGGTCCAATTCCAACATCCTCATGTCCAATATCAACAACCTATCCAACAACCAAAGTATCCTCCTGGAATAAACCCACAAGCTCAAGCACCAACCCAGAATGTTCCACAAAGCCTACTAGAACAACTGTGCAAACAAATGGACAAAATGAACTCAGAATTCTCATCCATTAAACAATAACTTCAAACCATAAAAACTGGAAAGGCACCCATGCCCACACAGGCCATTCCACAACAAACATCAAGGGGAGAGACAAGTTTCACTCAAACAACTCACGAACAACTAAAGGCTGTGACAGTTTTAAGAAGTGAGAAATCAATTGAAAAACCTGAACAGATAAGTCAGAAACCATGTGAAGCTTCAAAATCTAATGAAAATTCAAATGAAATACAAGATCAAACTGAAGAAACTGATAATAATGTGAATGAAACAACACTTCATCAAACGACTCCACAATCTGCACCATTTCCTCAACGCATGAGGGGGAAAACCAAGCCCGAATTGAGTGAAACATTGAGGGAAATCTTCTCACAAGTCAAGTTGAACATTCCCCTTCTCGATGCCATCCAAACCATACCTTCCTACTCAAAATATCTTAAGGACTTGTGCACTTTTAAAAGAAAATTTTCACATAAAAAACGAGTCCTTTTGGATGCTAATGTGAGTACCACCATTCAAGGGACCATTCCTCCTAAGATGAAAGACCCAGGATGCCCTTACATAAATGTTGAACTAGGAGAGAACAAAGTTGTAAAAGCCTTGTGTGATCTAGGTGCTAGTGTGAACCTCATTCCTTATGCCATGTACTGTCAGTTAGGGCTCGAAGAACTCCAACCCACATCTGTCACTCTTCAACTTGCTGATCGTAGTGTTCGAGTTCCAAAGGGGATCTTAAAAGATGTTTTGGTAAAAGTTGAAAATTTCATTTACCCAGCTGACTTCATTGTTCTGGACAATCACCCAAGCTTAGGTCCTAGGGAGAAAACCCCAATCATACTTGGTCGTCCCTTCCTTGCAACAATCAACTCTGTAATCCGAGTCCGAAATGGGAACATGACCATCACCTTTGGGAACATGAGTCTAGACTTGAACATCTACAATGAAAACTCTCAAATTGGGGATGATGAAGAGATCCATGAGGATAATCGGATTGGTAGTGTTGATAATGAACTCAATGAACATCAAGGAGTTACCGAAGGATGGTTAAGTCAAGAAGAGATTGATTTTCTTTATTCACATGAGGGAAATTTGCCTCCTTGGATTGAATCCCTTTCAGACAGCTCTATTGATGAATTTCTATAATCACCAATCAATGATACCATGGTTGAAATCAATAACATTGAGTCCATAGCCATTCATGACACTACTCTAGAAAATTTAGTGGATGAAAATTCTGTTCACAAGGAACCAATTTTGTCAAGAAATCTGAACAAAGAAACTAAGTTCAATACAAAGTCTCAACCATTCTTGGAAAGTCATGACCAATCTGATCTTGAATTTAAAGTCTTACCTTCATCACTAAAGTATGCTTACTTAGGGGACAATCAATCCTTTCCTGTTGTCATTTCTTCCTCCCTTGAAGCCGATCATGAGAGGATGCTTCTAGATGTTCTTAGGAGACACAAGAAAGCCATTGGATGGACCCTATCTGATATCCCTGGGATTAGCCCACTTATCGGGACTCATAGAATTATTCTTGAATCTGAGTCAAAGCCATGTCGTCAACCTCAGAGGCGAATCAATCCTAATCTCATGGAAGTAGTGAGAAAAGAACTTTTGAAATTGTTAAAAGCCGGTATCATCTATCCTATAGCTGAGAGTGAGTGGGTTAGCCCAATCCATGTGGTTCCAAAGAAGGATGGAATCACAGTAATAACCAACAAGGATGGAGAGATGCTTCCAACAAGGGTCAGTAGTGGATGGAGAGTTTGTATTGACTATAGGAAGCTCAACTCTTGTACCAAGAAAGACCATTTCCCCTTACCCTTTATTGATCAAGTCCTCGAGCGAGTGGTGGGTCATCAATTCTATTGCTTCCTAGATGGATTCTCAGGGTATAATCAAATCGAAGTCTCCTTAGAGGATCAAGGAAAAACAACCTTCACTTGTCCATTTGGCACTTTTTCCTTCAAACGCATGCCCTTTGGGTTATGTAATGCCCCTGGTACCTTCTAGCGGTGCATGATGGGAATATTCTCGGATATGGTGGGGGATTTTTTAGAGGTCTTCATGGATGAATTCTCCATATTTGGGGATACTTTTGAGGGATGCCTTATAAATGTTGAAAAGGTTTTGTCAAGGTGCGAGGATAAGAATCTCATACTAAATTGGGAAAAATGTCATTTCATGGTAAGGGAAGGACTTGTTCTAGGTCATCTGGTATCTGGTAGAGGGATTGAAGTTGATAAATCTAAGATTGAAATCATTCATCACCTTCCCTCTCCTAAAAATGTTAAGGAAGTGAGGTCCTTCTTAGGACATGCTGGTTTTTATAGAAGGTTCATTAGGAATTTCAGCTCTATTTCTCGACCACTTAGTGCTCTATTGGTAAAAGATGATCCTTTTTTATGGACAGAAAGCTGTGAGGAATCATTCTCTACACTCAAGTCAACTCTTATATCTCCACCTATCATGCAATCTCCAAATTGGAAACTTCCTTTTGAGCTCATGTGTGATGCAAGTGATTTCGCTGTAGGAGCAGTCTTAGGACAACGGTGTGAGAAAACTCCACATGTCATTTCTTATGCAAGCAAATCTTTAAATGATGCACAAATAAACTACACCACCACTGAGAAATATTTTCTTGCTGTTGTCTTTGCCTTAGAGAAATTCAGGTCTTATCTCTTAGGATCACCCATCATTGTCTTCACTGATCATTCAGCCCTAAAATACCTTTTCCAAAAACAAGATGCCAAGGCTAGATTGATTAGGTGGGTCCTTCTTCTTCAAGAGTTCGATTTAACCATTAAGGATAAAAAGGGTGTTGAAAATATTGTAGCTGATCACCTCTCTAGGATGGAATTCAAAGACAACTCACACCACCTCTCTGTGTCTGATTCATTTCCCAATGAGCACCTCTATTCAGTGAGTGATTGCCCTTGGTATGCTGACATAGCAAACCATTTGGTGACGGGTGACATTCCAAAATTCATGGGGACCC
Source organism: Viscum album (assembly GCA_963277665.1). Lineage (NCBI taxonomy): Eukaryota > Viridiplantae > Streptophyta > Magnoliopsida > Santalales > Viscaceae > Viscum > Viscum album. Next base: position 774,694,783 of record OY728132.1, read on the forward strand.
AAGATAAGAGGAAATTCCTTTCTGATGTAAAACACTATGTATTTGATGATCCTTACCTCTTCAAGTTCTGTCCTGATCAAATCATCAGGAGATGTATTCCCGAGTCTGAGCAAGAGTCCATTATAAAATTTTGTCATGGAGAGGCATGTGGAGGCCACTTTTCTACAAAGAAAACCACTGCAAAGGTCCTCCAAAGTGGTTTCTACTGGCCGAACCTCACTAAGGATTCCTTCCAATTCTGCAAAAGTTGTCCTCAGTGTCAGAAATTAGGATCCATTACCAAAAGGAATCAAATGCCCCTCACTCCCATTCTGGTCGTTGAAATCTTTGATTGTTGGGGAATTGATTTCATGGGACCCTTTCCAAACTCTAAGGGATACCTCTACATCCTCTTAGCTATTGATTATGTCTCAAAATGGGTTGAATCCATTCCCACCAAGTCCAATGACCACCATGTTGTGATCCGATTTTTGAAAGAGCATATATTTTCTCGATTTGGAATTCCTAGGGCTATAATCAGTGATCGTGGAACCCATTTCTGCAACCGCCCATTCGCTTCACTAATGTCTAAGTATAGTATTACTCATAAAGTTTCCACTGCATACCATCCTCAAACCAACGGTCAAGCTGAGTTGGCAAATAGAGAAATTAAACAAATTCTTGAAAAAACTGTCAATCCCTCTAGGAAAGATTGGACAGAGAAACTCTTAGATTCCCTTTGGGCATATCGAACTGCTTTCAAAAATATCCTAGGCATGTCACCGTATAGATTGGTTTATGGAAAATCATGTCATTTACCTGTTGAAATTGAACATAAGGCCTTTTGGGCAATAAAAAAAATGAACTTTGACATTTCTTTGGCTGAAACAAAAAGAAAATTAGATCTTAATGAACTCGAGGAACTTAGGATGGAGGCTTATGAAAATTCAAGGATCAATAAATCTAACGTTCAAGCCTACCAATCTAGGAATCTCAAAGTCAAATACTTTGAGCTGGGAAAATTTGTGCTCTTGTATAGTTCAAAACTTCATCTACACCTAGGAAAGCTAAGGTCCAGATGGTCTGGTCCATACCTAGTGCATCATGTGTACCCTCATGGGGCAATAGAGATTCAGGATCCCACAAGTGGTCATGTCTTCAAAGTCAATGGTCATAGGTTAAAACCATTCATTGAATCATTCAATAAACAAGAAACCAAAGAGGATTTAACTAATCCAACATATGAACCAAAGAAAAATTTATAGATTGAGGGTACAAGTCGGGCTAAAGACGTTAAACAAAAGCGCTGCACGGGAGGCAACCCGTGGTTTTCATGTTTCCAATCACTGTGAATCATCTTTTGTTTCCTTCTGCTTAATTTTGTTATTTTTTTTATATATAGACTGTTGACCTATTATTCTTTTATGAGTAAGGATGGGTATGAAAAGGGAGCACCGTATTCATCTGTGTCACGTGGTGTGATCCCTGAGTAATACCTTACCCAGAAATTTAAAGAAGACAATGTATCATCAGTTTATTTTATTTATGTTTTTGTAGGTTAAAAAAAAATTTAGACTCTTGACCTGTTCTTCTTTTATGAGTATGGATGGGTATGAAAGGGGAGCATCGTATTCATCCGTGTCACGCGGTGTGATCCCTGAGTAATACCTTACCCAGAAATTTAAAGAAGACAATGTATCATTAGTTTGATTTAAAAAAACATGAAAATGATGGTACTTGGAATTAAATAAATCATTGTGTTGTTTGTTTTGTCTTCTTTGTCCTTCTTTTTATGGTTCAGGAACTATTTTGGGTGATACATGTTCAATCAAGGAGGTGCCTACATCCCCAAAGAGATCAAAGGAGTAATTTGGAGCATCATGAACCTCAACTTTAAAAACCAAGTGAATTTGTTCCATGTTTATCATTCTCAATTTCATCTTTGAACTCCTATCCTACCCCTTCTAACTTTTCTTTTCTTTAAACACTGGGGACAATGTTATTCTAAGTTAGGGGGGGGGGATAAAAAATGATTTTTTTTGAATAAAAACATGAATGAAAAGAAAAATTCCATTAACATTAAACATGATAAAAACACATTGCAAACTCTAAAATTGGATATCAAATAAATTTTGCATTCCTTGATTCTGATTTTAATGCAAGTTTAAGTTCATGATCATAGTTTTTGGAAAGTGCGGTTGTCCGATGTGATTTTTCAATGTTTATATTTTCATCCTCTTAATAAAAATGCCACAATGCACGTCTACTGGATCGTGGGTGTAAATTTGAGTTCTTGGGTCCCTTTCATTATAGCATAGGGTTCTGGGGTCACTTTTAGTTTAATTTGAGTATTCAAAAAAACACAAAAAAAAAAACAAAACAAAAAAAACAAAAAAAACAAAAACAAAAAAATGACCACATAGAGCAATGTTTTGTTTAAATGCATGGCGTCCGACACTTGGGGATCGTGACTCCATAGTTTTCTTGCCCAGATTTAGGCTTTATATCTCTATTGTAGAGCATGAAATTGACAATATGTGTGGCGTCCGGCACTTGGGGATCGTGACTCCATAGTTGTCTTGCCCAGAGTTAGTCTTTTCATATCTATTGTGGATAAAAAAATCATCAAAAAAAAAAAAAATCAAAAAAAAATGGATACTCATATTAAGGTTTAATGTGATTCCCACCTAGCGCTTCCATTTTTTCCCCTTGAACAATAAAATGGGCCCCATATCTTTTATGATGCACAACACTTTATCATGCTTAATTGGAATTGGATGAAATGTGGCAATGAATTTGAACAAAGGAATGAGCTTGGGCTTGGGATATGCTTATGGACCTATCTTGTTTTAAATTATTTTGATGGGTTCCATAATTTTTTTGATATGAGGTCTTTTGAGTGAGCAATGTGTATTTAAATGTTTTTGGAAAAGGGGATTTGGATTTCATATTTGTAATTTATTTTGCTCGGGACTAGCAAAACTCAAGTTGGGGGGTGTGATTAGTCACTGAAAGTGGATAATATTCATTGTTAAGATCTTAATATTAATGTTTTTAAAAGTTCATAAATATCAATTTTAGTTCAATTCAGAAATTGAACTTCATTTCCCATCATTGTGCAATTCATGCTTAAAATGTCAATTTGGGCCCACTCAATAATTTCCTTGTGGAAATTACAATATTCATAATTTTAATTTGAAATTTTGGGATATGATTTATCACTTTGTTTGGAACATTTTATCTTTTAGGTCCGATGGATGAATCCCAAAGGAAGATGTAGAATTTTGCGCCTGAAGGCAGAAACTTGCTGGAAAAAGCATAATAGGCCTAAGGCCCATCAAACAAATGTGGGGCCCAGAAAACAAGCCCAATGAAGCTCAAATTTATACAGTAGAAAGATAAAAATATTAGGATAATTTTATTCAACTGTTGCCGGAGCTAATTCGGATGTTTTCATGATGATAAAGGGATCTGAAGTTGAGATTTAAATGGAGGACTCGTCATTAATGCACAGAAATCCATCCCACCATTTAGACCATAACTTTAAAACGGCTGAGCCAAATGTACTGAAATTTTGAGAGATTCTAGAATACACATGGATGAAGATATTTTATATTTAAGACACCTTCGGATTCGTCCATATGAAGTTTCAAACGCACACGTCAAAATGGAGGACGAATCTGGACAGTTTTCCGGGTCAACTTCGAAACATCAATTTCCTTTTGATTATTCACCCTCATTTTGACTCTATTAATTGTTGGGGGGTGAATTAATTATTGGGGGATGGACCTAAGGATCCTAATATGCCTATATAAGGAGCTATTGGTGAAGGGAATAGGGGTGGATATTTTGCATATCATCTTTTGTTGCTTGTTTCATTGTAAGGTTATGCTTCCAAATTTCCTTTGTAATGTTTTCCATTTCCATGTAAGTTTCTTTTTTGTATCTTTATGTTCTTAATCAAATTATTTCTCTTCTATATTTTACATTTCATTTATTAAAACTTTATAATCACAAAGCACATTGATATCTCTATGTTGTTGTGAATTAGTTCACACATAGGTGTGAATTTCATTCACACACACGGAGGAGTGCTCGTTATTTCCGCGGTTTTAATTTCTTCAATCCAATTCTTGTTAGCCATATTCCGCCCACCATTGAGAGTATACCATCAATGGAGGGCTAAAACCTTAATGGGTTGATCTTAGGAGGATGAAAAGGCTGGATTGAATGTTATTTTATGAACTAATTGTTGTTAATTGGTTAATTAATTTAAGACATCCATTCTTCAGTTATTTCAACTCTTCATCTTTACTGTGTTTGAGAAAAATAAATTCAATTACTAAATGACCATATACCTCGGAGAGATCATGAATTTGGTTCTCTAAGTGTATAAGGGATTAGTAATTGTGTTTAGTAAGCACCAAACCAAAAAATGATGAAGGTAGTGTTATTTTTGAAGAATGGATTCATCAAGAATTAATAAAACCAAAATTGTTTAAAGAAGTAAAATTCATTCAATCCACCCCGAGCATAATCCTAGATCAACCCATTTTCATTAAATTGAATTGACGTAGGTTTCTTAGTGTTATTTAAACCATCCAAAATCGAACCCAAAGTTGGCTACTTCAAAGCCCATCCCGCACCAAATCATAGCATCTCAAGGTTACTTCTTCGGTCCCTGTGGATTCGATCCCTACATGTACTTCAACGACCGATTTTACCAGTAGGGTAAATTTGGGCGCAACCAGTATGCTATTATGGTAATCAAAATTTTTATGGATTTTAATATAGTGATTAGTGAAATGGTTTCACTATTTTCTAGGACCTGATGTTTCTTAAACCCTTTATAGGTACTAAATTTACCTAACATGTCCATTTTCTTCTTAAATATCCATTTACACCCAACATACTTAACATTTACTAGAGTATCTATTGAAACCTAATTTTAATTTTTATACATGGAATACATCTCAAAATTAATGGATTAATTGCATCTTGAAACTTCTATGTTGCTTACAGCCTCCCTGTAGGACATAGTTTCATCATTATCAACTAATAATGATTCACCATCCTTAGTGACTAGAAAAATGTATTTATCAGTTATATACCATATCTGGTCCTCATGTGTAGTACTTATGTATCTAGAATATCCACTTCCATAGAGACTGATGGAATTTATTCCTATACTAACTCATGTGTATCATTCCAATAAAAATCATTAAATTAGATCTTTCTTCAACTATTTATTTTGGATATGTTATCCCTCTAAATAAATATGGCTTGTATTTCCACTATTTACTTTTTATATCAGGTGATGTATAGGTAATATCTTCTTATTTCCTTGAGATATCCTGTAAATATACACTTTATACCACAGGGTGAATGTTTTTTCTATATATATACTTTAAAATGATTCTCAAACCCATACATTTGCATACGATAAAACAGATTTCTCTTCATACACTAACTCATATGGAATTTTTTTCCTCATTAGTTAGTACTCCATTTAGTGTGTGTGTGTTGCAACCTATAATTCATATCCCTAAAAGTATTCTATAAGTTCTCCATGGATCATCATTGATGTCACCATATACAATAAGGTGTGGTTACTCCTTTCACTAAAACCATTCCACTATGGTGTATAAGGAGAAATTATTTAAGAAAAAACCCCAAAATTATTTAGATATTTTATGAATTAATGGTTAAAATACACTCTATCATAGTCTGATCGGAGTTTCTTTATCATTTTACCAATATTATTTTCTACTTTATCCTTGAACTCCAGAAATTCCTCAAAGGATTTATACTTATACCTTATTAAGTAAACACATACATGTCTACTAAAGTCATTGGTAAAAGTTATAAAGTAAGAGTATCCACCTCTAGCTTCAACTGTAAAAGGTCCATACACATCTATGTGAACTAATTAAAGAAGATCTATGTCCCCTTCACTATTTCCATCAAATGGTGGTTTGATCATTTTACCTTAAAAACAAGCATGAAACATATCAATTTGTTTTAGTTTAAAATATTCCTAATACCCTTTTTGATACAGCTTTTCCATTCATTTCTCATTTACATGCCTAAGTTGGTGATGCAACAACTAGGTGTGATATAAGCTATGTGAACATGATTAATCATCAATTTACACCACTTGGTTTTTATATTCTAGTACTTAAAGATCATTATAAATATGTTTCATACCATAAGAAATTTTATATTTATAAAATTAGTAATTTTTATTCCCAATCCTGAATATAAATCCATTTATGTCAAAATTGTACAAAACATTTGCAACATCCCAAGTAAATAAAGAATATGAAATTTTCATATTTATTAATATTTGTGAATTAAATATTAATTTTACTTTAAAGGGGATTATATCTTCAATGGTGTACCCAACACACAATAATGAGTTTCTCTGAAATCTCATGTTGCACACAATGCTGAGTCATACTGAAAAAAATATAAAAATATAAAATTATTTTAAATGGTAGTTAACACCTAGCAGTTGTATTGGAAGGAATGAAAAAAACTAACTAAAATATGATTATAAATATTTGTTAAATGTTTTTAAATTTATCCAATAAATGTTAGAGGCTTAAAATGTGAATGAATCCAATTTTAGGCATAAATACTCTAATATTCTTTAAAAGGTCTATTTAACAACTTTTGATGGAGAACCCTTTTTAATTCTAGTTTTGTCACTTTTAAATGTTCTATTTGAAAAAATAAAACTCTTCTTTACAATTGTGATATCAAAATTTACCTTGGATGAAATTTTGGTATTTTTATGATAAAGTTTTATTTAATGAATAGTGAAAAATACTGCATTTTAATTCAAATTTTTTTATTAATATAATTTTTTTATATGGTTAGATTATACTTTTAATTAGTTTTAAAGTTTAATTAGATTATATTTTTACCATTTAATCAATTTTTGTTCATTTTAAGTAATTTCACTTTGAAATTGAACATAAACAAGTGTCAATCTTTTGATAGTTATTATTTCTTAAACACACGCTTTTTGTTTTGGCAACAGGAATTAATTTTAAATTAATTTATGAAACTTATGTGTTTTGAATTTGGAAAAATGGATTAAATATTTTTAATCAGGAGGTAAAAATTGCATAAATAGTTAACTTTTATTTTTAGACATTATGAATAGTAACTTCAGTAAATATTTTATTTACCATGGTTAAAAGGTAAATCTTGTAAATAAGGGTAAAAAGTAATATTATTATAATATTAAATTACCCTAACACATGTATTAATCCTATTTTATTATAAATTTCCAACGATTTTAATCCTTGGGTCGATTTTGGGACCCCATGTAGCCACTTGTAAGTGAAAATGACATCTTATAAAAATTAATTTAAAGTTAAGGAAAATGTAACATAAACATATAACTCTTAGTAAAACAATTTGTATAATGGGTTATATAAGTGATATGTTAGACTATAAATATTCATTAGAAATATAAAAATATTTCCAAAATCATTGTATTTTATTTATAATTTTTAGACATTAAATAAATAAATTTAATTATGACACTCCGATGATGAAGTGATTGCTTCATTAATAAAGGATTCAAATAAATGAAACTATAAATGTTAAAATAAATGTAATTTTTTTTTATTTTTATGCCATAAAATAATTTTAGGGATAATAATAACTTGTTATATTTTAATTAATGAAGTATTTTATAAAGAATCAATTTTTTATATATTTTTTAAAAATCTTGGTATGAATAGTTTATAAATTGACATAAATGAGTTTTTAAAACAATTAATATTTTATTAAATGATAAAATAATACTAAAAATATAATATTCGGCCAAATGAAAAATATTATGTTAAAAATATCATTAATTATCCATTTTGGGTCTCTTGGAATTTTATAGTAAATATATTAAATATATAGTATGACTATACAAGAAGGCATGGTAAAAGTTAAATAAGTTAACAAAGGGTTAAATGAAAAAGATAATGATTAAAAAATATTCAAAACCTCTCCAATTATTATTTTAAGATTTTATTTAGACTTATATTCATCTTATATTCTAATTTAATGAGGTTTGGACATTTTTAAACCGAAATTAATTTTATAAGAAAATAATACTTTTAAACTTTCCTAAAGAGCCCCTCCTCCCTCTTATAAAGGAACACCACCTCTAACCCATTAATAACACCTATAAAGCCCCTTGTATAGTCCTAAATATAACCAAATAATCTCCCTACATACCTATATTAACCCTATGATCCTTCCCCTAGGCATAAGGAAATTCAAGAAAGCCTTTTGGTTCAAACCAAAGGGAGTTACCTGATTTAAAGGTAACATCTTCTCTCAAGTTCTTTTCATTTATTTTCCTTCTCCAACCCACTAAAATTTCTTTTATTACATTATTTTATAAAGAAACCAGTATCTTAAATATACTAGGATGTTTTTATGAGGAGTATCGTAACTACACATCCACACACCTCCATCTAATGGTTACGAACATACTGTTTCTGTGGACGACGAACTACTGTCTCACGAAACGATGCTTGTTCAATTATCTTATACCGCCTATAATGGTAAACATTATGATGTAACTTTATTTATATATCATATATATTATTTTTATGTGGTATCTATGCTTATTTATTTTTTATTTATAGCATAATTTTATAGTTTCCATAATGGGTAAATAAGATAATTTCATTTGAGGAAGCACGAACTACCGCCCCCTCAAAGTGATATGACTCATTCATACCATAAATAGAACATATAAAGGATGATGTTAATGAAATTATGTAATGTATATAAAATATTATATTATATTGTAATTATAATATACCTATGTATCATTTGGTTTTTATTCTTTTAAAAATGAAAAAAAGAAATGAAAGTAGTGTTCATGCATACGTACGACTTACCGTCTCCATGAACTGTGCATTTCATTTCTTATCTCCAAATGTCATGGACTATTATAAATACATATATACTGGATATATATATGATATATATGATATATATATGAATAATATTCTAGATATAATGGACTTTTGACTACATGGACAATTTTTAATTATAACAAGTTCATTTTTGACTCAAGTTCCAAACATCAACAAAATGTCTGATATGAACTCAAATAATTAACTAATTGTTATTGCAAGGTAATAAGTAATATAAAATAAATAATAAACTTGAAAATTTTTCTGAATCATTTATAAATTAACTTAATTTTATTAGTTAGGAAATTAAAGAATGAACGAGTAAAGTCGGACATTAGGTAAGGGAACTTCTTAACCCAATTTCCATTCTTTGGGTTAATCTTATACTTCTTTATTATGTCATGCTATAAATATGTGTGAATGACCTATGATTTTTTTAAAATTAATATCTACTTATATTTGGTGTATTTTTATTTTTCACACATAATTATTTCATTGGTTTATCCTTAATGTAATGATACGATCTTTATAAGGGAACCTTTCACCCTCCTCTTTTAGTCAAAGACTTATTCTTCGTCATGTATTTTAATTTCCATTTTCTTATATTTGGATATGTTCTTATATTTTTTTATTGTTGTGAATTTTATGTCTAATTAATGAGATCCCATTTTCTCACCCATCAAATCATTTTCTGAATTTTAATGTGACGCTGTTAAGATGCAGAATATTTGTAAGGGACTTCGTCTCAATCTCCTTTCATTGAGGCGAATTTTGATTTATACAAGAATTTATTTTATATGGTGTATAAAATAATTTTAATTTTAATTTCATTCAAAGGTAATCTTTTTTCTACGTAGTTTTTTACTAAATGACAAAGGGAATGTTACTTTTTTAATGTACACGATGACAATGACCTTTCCGTCACCGCGAGTATTTTTTGATATTTGGATTCCTTAATAAGCCGTAATGTTTTTAAAAGGAAAATAAATAACATATACCATTTTTATGTATTTTGTTATTGAAAATGGTTTTGAGAAAGAATTGGTTTTTTTGATATCTTGAAATGATATATTGTGATTGAAATGTGGAAGTGTTATCTTTCCTTTATGTTTGTTTTATGTGTTATGAATATGTCATGGTTCTTGGGAATTATTTACATATATGGGTGGTTCCATGATAAACCTAAGGTGGGTGAGTCTGAGATAGCTCTCCAATTCATTTGGTAACATAACAGAGGTAAAAGTTAATGTTTCTCCTAAGAGATTTAGGGAATATATCGTGATGGGTATTCCAAACATAACTTCCTATGTAGTTGTGAATGCTAAAATGTAAGTATGTTATGGATTACGCAAGTTACCTTTATGATTTATGATTTCTATGTGTTATTCATAAATCTTATGATTTCATGAGGTGTGTTAAAGAGATTTTGTTTTTATGTATTGATAGACTAATGTTTTATTTATTTATTTTATAACCATTACTGATCTTTTTATGCTCATCCCAAGTTTTTGAAATGGTTTTTCATAGGGTATAAGGTAGGGTAAGAGAAAGGAATAATTAAATAAGATTTATATCAAGAAAATAATTCTTATTTTCTTTTAAGAGTTTTATTTTATTTTATGAAAAAATGGATACTGAGTAGAAGTGTATACTTTGTAATATTTGAGATGTAATGTAATTGTTATGGCCTAATTCTCTAAAAATATAAACCTAAAAAGATCCTCAATTAAAATTCTTGACTTAACTGAAGATTATGTAATTTTTAAGGCTGAGGCCTTATAGTTGGTATCAGAGGTCAATTTAGACAACATAAGGGATTATGAGTTTTTTTAGACACATGGTTAGTCTCTATGTGTACTCCATAGGTTAAATCCTTATTTTGTAACTTTTTCAGATCAAGGAAGGTCTCTTACAAATGGAAGGAGGAGGATATCAAATGACATTACTATCTCTTCCTGATTACCTGCTTGTAATAATTATTGAAAAGTTATGTCTAGACGATTCTGAAACATTTTCTAACATACAACTCACTTGTAAGCAATTGTTTGAGATATCAAACACCTCTTGTGTACCTCGATATCATCATGGATCATGGGTTGTATTTAATCAAATCATATTTTCTCAGTATTATCATATTTTCAAGAAAGGTAATTATTATCAAGTAATTTTTAAATATTTTACCTTATCACAAGATTTTGAAGCATATTATGATTTTGAAAAAGGTACTGAAGAAGGAGACCCTTGCACAACCTATTTATCTTTGATTTTAAATTATAGTATTTTTGCACATAATTATGGTATTTTAAAAGGTCCATTGATTGAATTTTTCAACTAAAAATTGGTCTGAATGTTTTATAAAAATAAAGTTTTATCAGATGTTTTGAAATTATATTTCATACATGATTATTTTCTGAAACTATTTTTCTGTGAGAACCCAGATGACCCAAGTTGTATGAGGTGTATTTGGATAAAGAAACAGATGATTTTGAAGGATCTCTAAATCATTGTTTCAATGCATGGACCATCTATCTATGTGAAAAAGATGACAATGAAACCAGGTGGACACCATGATCAAGGTACGATGTTCTTTATTTGGGAATAATAATATTTTATGGAGGAGTAAAATTTCAATATATATAAGACTTCATGAATTAAGATATTGGGGTCGGGGGGGGGGGGAGAATTTGGAGGATGGGAGAGCGCTCTGTGGGCGATCCTCAGGAGACTACTTCGCAAACCCTAGCTCCTTGCCCTTATGCTCTTCCTAATCAATTTTGCTCCAAAATCACCTGCTAATCGTGCATGGTAGGCTTCAATCCTTCTTGGGATACCATCTTTGAAATCCCCAAATCGGTGTGTAAGATATCTAATATGCCCGGTATTGGTCAACCGAAGCAAAATTATGCGGGGACATAAAAAGGGATCTCCTTCTTGGAAGTGCTAAAAGGTACAGATCTAAACTCCTAGAAGGTTACTAATCCCTATTTTTTCAAGAGATTGTATGATGGAAAGTATTCAGTGGATGTGGATCCAGATGCTCTACAAAAGAGAGCACATATGTGCAGATTTTCGCTTCTAGGAAGGATTGCTTATGCTAAAGGTGATCATCTGTGGCCCATTCCTGATTTAAAATCTATATTATCTCATTGATGGGAATTAAAGAACTAGAAATTAGTTCCAGTTGGTAAGGGATATTACTATATGTTATTTAGAACCCAAGAACACCTCGATTATGTGTGGAAAATTGGTAATTTTCAATTGAAACCAAGAAATCATAGACTTTCTAATTGGGATTATGCATTTAATCCCAACACACATAGAAATAATGTAGCCCAAGTTTGGATTAGAATGCATGGAATGAAATGGTATTTTTGGCATCCCAAAATCCTTAATGACATAGCCTCTTTCATTGGTTCCCCAATCAAAATTGACCAAAGAATGCTTAATGTTGAATTAAGGATCTTTTCTCTGGTTTTAGTGGAAGTTAAACTAGACACAGAACTACTTAATTCTATATGATTTAGTGCTAATGATTTCAAAAATGATAATCAAAATTGAATATGAAAAAATGACACCATATTGTGAAGTTTGTAAAATAGTTGGGCATAACATAAATAACTGTAGGGTTATTAGGAAACAGGTTATTCAACCTGTTGAAAATGATTGAAAAGAAATAAAGAATGATAAAAAAGGAAAGGCTCATGTATCTAGTATTCCTGAAACTAACAAGAACAAAAAATTAAGTGTGGGTTAAATAGAAGAATACTTTTTCCCCCTAAAGCATACCACAGATAAATCTTGGGTAGACATTGTCGATAAAGAAGAAAGCCTTGTAAAAGAACAGGATCTTCACAAAGAGCTTAAGACTATGGTGTTGTACATTTTCAAAAGCCATAATGATCATGAAACACATTTGGTTAACAACTCTTTGGATATTATGATGGTTCCTTCTTCTACTAACCCTAATAAAACAGATAAGGAATAATCCTACAGTCTTGAAAAACATGAAAAAGAAAAGGAGTGCATTCAGGGAAAAAGGGAGGATCTTATAGACAATTGAAAACACCAAACACCCACCCCCGATGTGAAACCGAATGCCCCTTCTGAAAGTAGTTTGGATTCACAGTTATGTGAAGCTGGTACTGCACACTTAGAACATTACTCTGACTCAGTGCAGGTAACTAGCAATGATCATCTTGATAAGTTTGAGAATGTTATCACTGCCACTTCTTTGAAGAAAAGCAATATCTTGAAACAAGTGGATATTCAGTAATCTGGTAACAAAAATTTAATGCATTCTGATAGTACTATTTTACCTACTTCTCAGTGCAATGCATGTTCTGATGATTGATTAAAAAATAATTTGCTTGATGTACACTGTATGCATCCCCGTGCAAAATCTGATAACACAGTTTTGCTGCATCATAATAGTACTGACTTACTTGTCTTCATCTCTTCCTTGGACCAAAGTTATATACTGGAAAATACTGACAATCAATAGCCTGGTAACACAGATTCACTGCATACTGTTAGCACGATTTTACCTGTTTCTCCATGTAATGCATCATATTGTGATGGTTTAAAAAATAATTCAAATTCTATGAATTGTGGTCAGCCTTCTATACATGAAACTATATAGGAAAAGGATATTATTGGTATACCTTCTTCTTCTGTGAAAACATTTATGTATGAGACACAAGCAGTCCAAAAAACTGGACTACTGGATTCAATTCCTAATTCTGCTTTGAATTTATTAAAATTTTCCAACACTAGCACTATTAAATAGGTCATAAAAACTAAATATTCTAAATATGATAACACTGTTTTGGCCTCTAATATAGGTACTACCTTGATAGACTCAAATAGTAAAACAGAGTCTGTTAGCACTTCTATCCCGGAAAACAAAAAAAAAGACCCCTTCTCATGATGTCATAAGATCTAAGTGGAATAAAAGCTCGGGTAATTTAAAGAAAAGGGGTTCTAACCCCAAAAATAGTTCCAAATGAATATAATATTTTGGAACTGACAGGGTATTGCCAACTACGACACTATTGTTGTTCTTTAAAGATTTTTAATGACAGACAAACCAAATTTTTTTTCTATTGCTAAATAGAAAGTGAACTATTTCAAGAGATTTTCTCACATTTGTTCTTATGGTTATAACTTCTTGGGTGACTAAAAAGATGATACTTTAGTTTATTCCTTATGGTTATTTTATCATACAACCTTACAAAATGTTACTACTTTTAAAAATTCTAATCAATTGTACACTTGTGATTTTACCTATGATAGTAAACACATTTTTTGCACCATGATCTATGCCAAGAATAGATACCAATATAGAATGCCTATTTGGGATGATATTATAAATTTATCTAACACTATCCAAGACCCTTGGGTCTTGATTGGGGTCTTTAATGATATTATTTCCCCCAGTGAAAAAGTTGGCCCTTCTCATTCCTCCATTTCATCTCATGAATTTAAAGCTACCATAGATGATAGCAACCTAGTTGAAATTAATCTTACTGGTACTAAATATACTTGGTACATAAGGCACTACAATAAAGTGGTTTCTAGAAAACTCGATATAGCTCTCACTAATATTTCTAGGATTAACAATTGGGATTCTGTTTCTAGTGTCACACTTCCTAGAATAAACTCTGATCACCATCCCATTCTTGTTAACCTTTTTACTAAAAATAAAAAACCCTCCCGGCCTTTCAGATTCAACAACGCTTGGTCTGAAGACCCTGACTGTGCTTCCTTTATTAAATTTTTTTGGAACTCTATGAATCATAAATATGATTCATATGCCTACATTAATAAGATAAAATTTCTCAAACAAGATATAAATAGTTGGTGTAGAACCCAAAAAAAAAACAAATTGACAAAGACATCCTATCCTTGGAAAGAGATCTTACACAAATTCAAAATAGTAACACAAGCTCCGGTTTTTCTCTAGATCCTAAATTAGAGATCAACACAAATTTAAAACTCAACTCCTTACTATCTCTTAAAGATATCATGCGCAAACAGATATTCAAAACTAAGTGGATCTCTGATGGAGATGGAAATATTAAATTTTACAACTCCTTAAAAAGAATTAGGAAAATTAATCAGCCTATCACTTTTCTTTTACATGATGACATTCTTATAGATTCTGAAGAAAACATTTTTAATCATGAGGTCTCTTACTTTCATGACATCTTTAATGGTCCTAATGTGAATAAAGACCATAGGCCTGATTTCATTCCTCGAATGGTTGAGGAAGATGATAATGCTTACCTATATTCTATACCTCTTGACCATGAAATAAAAGATATTGTTTTTAGTCTAAAGCCTGACAGTGCCCCAGGTCCTGATGGATTTAGCAATGGTTTATTTCAGTATCACTGGGACATCATTCACACTAATGTCTGCAAGCTTGTTAAAGCTTTTTTCTCTACTAGGCATCTCCCACATGGACTTAATGATCAATTTATTTATTTAATACCTAAAGTGGATAATTCATTTGAGATACATTTGTTCCAGCCCATCGCCCTTATTAATACCCTGTACAAAATCATTACAAAAATTCTTGCTAATCAACTTACTCCTATATGCAATAAGATCGTTACCTGGAATCAATTTGGCTTTATCAAAGGTATATCTATTCAAGATTTAATTTATCTTTCCTCAGAATGTACTAATATTTTAAACAAAACCAATAGAGGTGGGAATGTTGCTATTAATATGGAAATTAGGAAAGCTTTTTATACTATTGACTAGATCTTCATCTTTAAAGTTCTTCAAAATTTTGGTTTTAATGAGGACTTCATCAAGAAAATCAAAACTTTATTTCAATCCGCACACATTTCCATTCTGATTAATGGTTCTCCCAAAGGTTACTTTAAATTCTCCAAAGGTGTTATACAGGGTGAACCCCTTTCAGCCATTCTATTTTCTATTTTTGAGGATTAACTCAGCAGATTGCTTCTGCAACTTGTGGTTCAGAGAAAATTTAGACCTATTAAATCCTCTAGGAACTTAAATGTGCCCACTCATATTCTATATGCCGATGATATCATTTTGTTTCTATAAGGCGATAAAAAGAATATACAAGTGCTAAAAACTGCACTTGCTCATAATGAGGAAGTTTTGGGACAAGCTATATGTTGGAATAAATCCTTTGTTTTTTTGGGAAAATCTTCCCATCCACTCGTTGACGATATACAAATGGCCTGCCAGTACCATTAAAAAACTTAATACTTTTATTAAGAATTTCATATAGACTGGAAATATTCTTGAAAGGAAGCTTGTCACAGTTTCCTGGAGGAAATGTTGTAAACCTTTGGAGAAAGGCGGCATTGACATTAAAAACCTTGAAATGTTTAATGATGCTTTGCAAGAGAGGATTGTCTGGAGGTTGATTCATAAAAACTCTGATGCTATTGAGTTTATTAAGCAAAGATTTCTTAGTAAACATAAAAAAGGAAACTTAAATTATATTCAGTCCTCTATCTGGCCATCTATTAGGAATATTTATCAAAATATTATGATTAATGCTAGATGAATGGTCAATGCTGATTCTTCATTGAATTTTTGGACTGATAATTAGATGGTTACCCACTTAATTTCCTTATTACCCTCTAAATCTTCTCCTAAAAAAATTAATAATACCATTAAGTATGTAATTCACTCAAGTAAACATGATATTTCGGATAACATTAATCACATAATTGACAATTACCCTTATTCGATTTCTGAAGACTTCCCTATTTGGGAACCTGCTCACAATGGAATTCTCGACTCAATTTTTTTTACAATCAAAACTTCTTGAACTCTAATCCTTGTTTTGGGTGGTTGAATGCCTTTAATAAACCTTGGATCAAACCTTTGAGACTCACTCTTATATGGAGAATCTCTCATAGCAGAATTACCACTGAAGTGTTTCTTCAATCATTTGGTATACAACTTTGTTCTATGTGCTATCTATGCAATCAACACATGGAGGACATTAACCATATTTTTCTTTCATGTGCTACAACCTTTGCTTTTTGGAACTATATTTTTGATATTTTTAATTGCAGATGGTCTTTTTTTGATTCTATCACCTCTCAGATAAAAAGATGTGTCGAACACGATGCTTCTCAGAAAATTAAGAACTTGTTACTCTCTGCTGTTTCCTAGTTGATGCACATGATCTGGTATGATAGAAATAATTTTATTCACAAAAAATGCTCATTAAATCTCAATGCAGGTAAAGCCAGGATCCTCATTACGGTGAAAGAAGCAGCCTCCATTTAGAAAGCGCACTGCAACAATTCTATTAGTGACTTTGATATTATCTACAAACTTCGGATTAATGGAATCTATAGGCAACCCAAACACACCCTAGAAGTTTTCTGGCAAGCCCCGCTCCTTGTATGGATCAAAGTGAACATTGACGGGGCCTCGAAAGGAAATCCAGGTCTTGTGGGTTGTGAAGCTATCTTCAGAGACTACCTTGGATAGTTCCATGGGTGATTCTATGGTACATGTGGTACAACCTCCTCATTAGAAGAAGAAATGATGGCTGCGATACATGATATCAATTTTGACCATCAAAAAGGTTAGAGGGAGATTTGGATTGAGAGTGACTTGACCACAATTGTATAGGCTATGTGGAATGGTGTGATCCATCTCGCATGGCCTCTTACCATCCACTGGATGAGATGTCTTGATTTGCTTCAGGATATCAACTACATAGTCACGCATGCGTATTGGGAGCAGAATATGGTTGCCGATGACCTTGCCAACAAAGGTCTCAATCAATACTTCACTTGTTCTGATACCTTGCTTACTAAATTTCACTATTTTTATGATAAATATTGTAAGAAACTCCCATCCTTCGGACTCATGTAACTCCTTTTTTTATATATTCAATAAATTGTGCCTTGGTATTTGACTGAGGCACCACCTTCTTAAAAAAAAGATATTGGGGTCAATATGAGTTGGGATGAAAATGAGAGGTATAAGAAAACCGTTGAGGTTAAATCATGTTATGGTTATTTTTGAGTTTTATAAAAAAGGGAAACACGCAAGATGGGTGACAAACCGTTGCATATAGCAAGGCCGCATGCATCAAATCCACAACCAAAGGGAGACAAGGGCACATCACCTACCACTGACCTATGTGAAGATGCTGGTTAGTATGACTTATTCATTTTAGTTAAATGATTTTATTGATCAAGAATAAGTTGATTTTGGGAACTTATATTTTATCAAATAGATATCCTTTGTATAAGAAAATTATTTGGTGATTAAGTGATAAAGGTTATTTTGGAAGACGTTCTATCTTTTGGGAACACTATATTCCTAAGGAAAATAGAATACTATGGGATTTTATTTGTAGAGTAATGGTTGAAATTTTAATTTGGAAGAATCTCTATTTTTATTATGGACATATGGAAATTTGGGTTATTTATGGAAATGATTAACCTATCATAGAGAATATGTGATTAGGTTAATTACTTTTTAGTATGAGACTTTAAGAGTAACCGATGTTATTTGGAGATAAATGTTTAGATTTTTGTGGAAGACTATGTGGTCAAATCCTTATGAATTTTGGGTTTCAAACTTAGTTTACACTATTTTGGAGAATTTTAAAGACAATTGTTTATTGAATGGTATTTATTGAGCTTTGGGTATTGTTTTTTCAAATTTGGAGATTAAGAGTATTATATTTTTTTATAAAAGATTATCCTTTTTGGGGATTATCTGATCTTGTACTAACCATTTTGGTTTTGGTTAATGTATAAAGATAAGGGAAATATATGGATCATCTTTTATTGATTATGTGATTCTCTAGAATTTGATTATAATGCTTTAGGTGTGACTAATTCATCTTAAATAATCACCATTTGGTGAAAAGATGAGTTTTTGGTAGAAACTTATTAAAGGATGAAACTCTACTTGAAAAGTAAGTATATTTACTTAGGTTCTTAGACAATCTCATAAATAAATTCTCTAAATTTATGAAAGATAACTTAAAACAAAAACACTGTCCATTTACTTTTCCTACTAATAAACCAATGACCATTTAACCAATCAAAAATTTGTGGTTTTGTGATGGTTAACTTTCCCCTGATCATGTTTTCTATCACTCTCCATCAGAACTTGACACTTAGTTCCTCTTCCATATCCATGTCTTCCCACATGGAACCCTAGTATGTGTTATCTCGGGTGACCTTTATACTTATCCATATTTATTTTAAAGTGATAGTTTTATTGACTCTATTTCCGATGTGGGACTTTTAATGAAGTTTGTGAGCCCAATTTTAAAATTGCAAGGACGCAATTCCCAAAAGGGGGAAGGATGTAACATCCCAGGTAAATAAAGAATATGAAATTTTCATATTTATTAATATTTGTAAAGTAAATATTAATTATACTTTAAAAGGGATGCAATGTTCGATGGCTTACCCAACACACAATAATGAGTTTCTCCAAAATCTCATGTTTCACACAATTCTAAGTCATACTAAAAAAATATATAATAATATAATATTATTTTAAATGGTAGTTAACTCTTAGATTTTGTATTAGAGGAAATGAATAGAACTATATACAATATGATTATACATGTTTGTTAAATATTTTTAAATTTATCTAATAAAAGTTATAGGCTTAAAATGTGAATGAATCTAATTTTAAGCATAAATACTCTAATATTCTTTAAAAGGTTGATTTACCGCCTTTTGATGGAGAACCCTTTTTAAATTTAGTTTTTTCCACTTTTATATGTTTTATTTGAAAAAATAAAATTCTTATTTATAATCGGGAAATCAAAATTTACTTTGGATGAAATTTTGGTATTTTTTTGATAAAATTCATTTTTTAATGAATAGTGAAAAATACTGTATTTTAATTCAAAACTTCCTTTTAATATAATTTATTTATATGGTTAGATTATATTTTTAATTGGTTTTAAAGTTTAATTAGATTATATTTTTACCATTTAATACAATTTTGGTCATTTTAAGTAATTTCAATTTGAAATTGAACATAAACAAGTGTCGATCTTTTGATAGTTATTATTTTTTAAAAACACGGTTTTTGTTTTGACAACGAGAATTAATTTTAAATTAATTTCTTCAACTTCTGAGTTTTGAATTTAGAGAAATAGATTCCATTTTTGGAATCAGGAGGTC
Organism: Viscum album; assembly: GCA_963277665.1. Classification (NCBI taxonomy): domain Eukaryota; kingdom Viridiplantae; phylum Streptophyta; class Magnoliopsida; order Santalales; family Viscaceae; genus Viscum; species Viscum album. The sequence continues at coordinate 774,714,872 of OY728132.1, forward strand.
CAAATTGTATAAATAGGTAACTTTTATTTTTAGACATTATGAATAAGAACTTCAGTAAATATTTTATTTACCATGGTAAAATGGTAAATCTGGTAAATAAGAGTAAAAAATAATATTATAATAATATTAAATTACCCTAAAACATGTTCTAATCCTATTGTATGATATGTGTTTGACCATGGGAATCCTTGGGTTGATTTTGGGATTGCATGAATCCACTTGTAAGTGAAAATGATATTTTATAAAAATTAATTTAAAGTTAAGGAAAATGTAACATAAACATATAACTCTTAGTAATTTTTTTATAATGGGTTGTATAAGTGATATTTTTGACGATAAATAGTCATTAGAAATATAAAATATTTACCACATCATGGTATTTTATTTATAATTTTTATTAATTAAATAAATAAATTTAATTATGATATAATGATGATGCAGTTATTGCCTCATTAATAAAGGATTCAAATAAATGAAATTATAAATGTTACAATAAATATAATTTTGTTATTTTTATTCCATATACGAATTTTAGGGATAATAATGAATTTTTATCTTTGAATTAATGAAGTTCTTTCAAAATAATCAAGTTGTTATAGATTTTTTAAAAGTCTTGATATGAATAGTTTATAAATTGACATAAATGAGTTTTTTAGAACAATTAATATTTTATTAAATGATAAAATAATCTTAAAAATCTAATATTCCGCCAAATGACATATATTATGTTAAAAATTGTTGAGTCAATAAGGTTCTCTTTATGACTTTTCCATTCCTTCATGAAAAGGGGGAGATTGTTAAGTCATTAAGGTATCCTTATGACTTTACCACTCCTTGTTTTGAAAATCACAAACACCTCATTTACAGGAAAAACTCATTTTACCCCTGTTTTACTTCTATAAGGAAAATTTCCTTTCCCAAGAAAATTTACCCTTTCTAAGATTTCATTGTTCTTATCAATGTTTTTCTTAAGTGTAAAAATTGGAAACATATCTAAAACCTCAGAATTGTATAATAATTAGATATCAAGCATTCTGTTTTAGGATCCGAATTCTTGTTATGAACTTTTATGAAGTTCTATTCCGAATTCCCTGTTACAAACTTTTATGAAGTTCAACTCTGAATTCTGATTACGAACTTATGTAAAGTTCTAACTAAGAATTCTGATGATGAATTCTGATTACAAATTTTCATTCCAAATTTTGATGATGAATTCTGATTATGGAATCTCATTATGAATTCTGATGATGAATTCTGATTACGAATTCTCATTACGAATTCTGATGAATAATTCTGGTTACAAATTCTCATTATGAATTCCTTAGAAAAATTGAATATGAATATGTCTTTATTATAGACTCTGATTTTATTCTTGGTTAGACTCCAAACTTTTATTTTCTTATATTCCGAACTTTCATTTTCTCCATTCCGAATATCAGTTTTAGTTATTCTTTCACTTGTTCTATTATAAAACTATGTCATGCCTTCAGTTATCAACTAACCGTTGGTTTAGTGACACGTGTATAGGTCCCTCCAAAATTCAAGGAAGAATATGATCGTTGGAGGAGGGAGCCGACCGTTGGAGCTTCACCTATAAATAGGAGCTCATTTGAAAAGAAGAGACAACACTTGACAACATATTTGACATTGGTGATTATATGCTGTTGAAGTGATTTCTAGAGAGAGAGGCTCTTATCAACTCTAAATCTTCATGCAGAAAGTTTGAACAGCTTGTTCAAACTTTTCCTTGTGCATATTTGCTTTGTGCGACTCTGATTGTTGCTGTGTACAATCGAGGGCTTCCAGGGATAGGAAGACAGATGTTCAAACACCTTGAGTTGAGGGCTTCCTTGCTGAGGAAGATAGAAGTGCCAACTACCTGATAGTTGAGGGCTTCTGGGGATAACAAGACAAACTTCGATCTTCATATCAATGGATTACCCTGGTATGGGTAAGACAGACTTTCTTGAAAGTTTAAATCAAGGGACCTTTATCCAAGGTTGTTGGATACCCTTCTCTTTGGGTTAAAAGACTTATTACTTGTTACTTGTTTTTGTTACAAGTTTTTCCACTGCATTTTGTATTGTTGAGGAAAGTATACTATCTTATACTTCCTCACTCTTGTACTCTGATATAGTTAGATTCTATACTCTTTAAGGTATAATCTTAATCTTTGTAACTTTTGTTAAGTTTCATTTTCAGAATTACTTTTCCGGAATCTAGAAAGTGTTTTGAACCTATAAGAGGTCTTGTGAATTATTTTGTTTAACCTTGTTAAACATAACCATCTTTAAAAGTTCCAAAGGAATTTTTAAAAGGTACAATTCACCCCCCTATTGTATCTGAGAATATCATTATTATTTCGATCCTACATTTGATATTATAGAGTATATAATACTCAGACATACCATCTCAACAATTGGTATCAGAGGATTTGGTTCAATCTGAATTAATCTCTTGATTAGATTCAGAAGGGAATTCTCAGAATTACAATTTTCCGGATTCATATTTTTCAGAATCTGTTTTTCGGATTCATACTTTTCGGAATCTATTTTTTGAACTCATAGTTCGGATTCACTTTTTCTTAGAGATACTTTTGCTCTATATTTTATTGCTTAGAATACTTTCCTTGTTTACAAACTTTTTCTACTAACAAGTTTTTATGGAAAGGCTTTTCTTAAAGATGAAAGGAATCAATGTTGGTTCCATAGACAATCTTAATTCAACCAGACCACCAATCTTTTATGGTAATGATTATGAATATTGGAGAGATCGTATGAAGACTTTCATTATCAACACTGGGGTTGAAAATTTTGTTATTCTTATCGGTGGATACAAAATTCCTGATAAATAAGTAAGTGCCTTTACAAATCAAGAAAAGCATGAATATCAATTGAATTATAAGGTATGAAACACTTTACTTTGTTCAATGACTAGAAATATATATAGCCAAATTTCATCTTGTGAAACAACAAATTCTATATGGAAGAAACTTGAAGTTACTCACTTTGGAACTTCCAAAGTAATTGAGACCAGAAGAGCCATTCTTAGAGATAAATATCATGGTTTTAGTTTTACTTATGGTGAACCCATATGCAAGGTGCACCAGAAATTCATGACTATTGTGAATAGTTTACAATCAATGGGTGAAAAAGGATTATATGATGAAGCTCTTGTTGACAAGATTATCGACATCATGCTGAATGGGTGGGAATCTAAAAGGACTGCAATTGATGAGAATAGAAAGTTTACTCAGATTACCCTTGATGAGCTGTTTGGAACTCTTCTTCCTCATGAGACTAGAATGAAGAGAGATGCTAATATTGTGAATAAGAATAATGGAAACGGCAGCATAGCTTTTACTACTACTTCCAATCATATGAAAGCCAAGACTCCTGAGAGAGTTACTAGATCCAGATCTAAGAAAGTTGTTATCCATTCTGAATCTAGTGGAAGTGAATCCTCATAAAATGAATTAGAAAATCTTGATCAAAGGATGAACAAGATAGCTGGGCAGAGGAACTTTCAATCCAAATATAAGAAGAAGGAAAGGAAATAAAATAAAGATTCAGAAGTTACATGCTATGAATGTAAGAGAGATGGACACATAAGACCTGATTTCCCTATGCTCAAGAGAAAATAAAGAAAGGAAAGACATTCTGAGAAAAACAGAAAGAAGTATTACAAGTCAAAAGCTAAGAATGTGTTGAAAGCTAATGACACATGGAGTGCTAGTGATGGAGACTCTTCAGATGAATCTTTGGATTATGAATCTTTAGAACAGAAGAATCTTGGTCTTCTAGCAAGGATTCCTATTGATAATTATTGCTTGATGGCTAAGGTACACAATGCTGAATCAATGACCAATGTTTCTTTGAATTCTAATGATAGTAAATATTATAACTCTTCTGATAAAGAATCCTCTTCTGATGAAGATAATACTTTACCTACCTATGAAGAAGTTTCTAAGTTTTCCAAACTCCTCGAGAATGAGAATTCAAAACTCATGAAAAATCATGATAGGGAAAATTCTAGGAATACTATTCTTACTAGGGAAATATCAGATCTTTATAAAGATCTTGATAATAAAAATGATGATTTTGAAAGTATTTCAAAAAATCTTGAGGAAGTATGTTATGAGAAGAATAAAATTTCTAAATATCTAGAAAATGTAATTTCTAAGAAAAATGTTTTCGAGCCTAACTCTAGCTTAAAATCAGAAGTTTTTGAAGACAAGAACTTACTTATTAAACTCAAATCCAAAATATTTTCCTTGAGGAAGTGTTTGTCAAACTTTACCCTAGGTAAAGAAAATTTTGATAAAATTTATACACAAATCTGACCTCGAAGGAATACTTCTAGTTTTGGTTACACTAGTTCTAAACTGATTTTTAGTAACAACTACTTTGTTCCTCAAAGTGCCCCATTATGTACTAAATGTCAGTGTGGTGGTCACTGGGCAAAGAATTGTTCTTTAAACAAAACCCAATCTTTAGGATTTCATAAGGCTTATTTTTCTAATAAGTTGTGGGTACCCAAAATTTTTCTTTCTGAAACTTCCGGATCCAAGCAAGTCTAGATTCCGAAAATCTAATTTTTTTCTTATTTTTAGGAAAATAGGAAAATTACCAACAATAATAATTGGTACATGGATAGTGGATTTTCTCAGAATATGACTGATAACAAAAACTATTTTGAAAATATTATCAAGACGAATGGAGGAAAAGTAACTTTCAGAGATAATGCTCAGGGAGAAATTATTGGTATAGTTAACATCGTTCTTGTTGGAAAAACTTTTATTTCAAATGTTTTATTTGTTAAGGGTCTTAAGCACAACCTCATCAGCATAAGTCAATTATGTGATGGAGGCTATCTTATGAATTTTAGGAATGATAAGTGCTTAGTACAAAATTTCAAGGAAGAATTTATTCTTTCTACCAATAGGCAAGAGAATATTTACATACTAAACTTAGAAGAACTTAGGAGCCAAGACTTACCTTTCCTTAGTGCAATGGAAGATCATTCTTGGTTATGGCATAGAAGGTTAGGACACTGTAACCTTAGGAACTTATGCAAACTTTCTAATAAAGGTTTAGTTAAGGATCTACCGGAGCTTATATTTGATTCTTCAAAAGTTTTTGAACCCTGCAAATATGGCAAAAAACATAAATCAAGTTTTAACTCCATTGGTGAAGTCTCAACCACTGATGCATTACAGCTAGTGCATATATATCTTTTTGGTTCTACACAATCTGGAATCATTGGGGGAAAATATTATGTATTTGTTTTGGTTGATGATTACACTAGATTTACGTGGGCCTATTTTCTAGCAAAGAAGTCTGAAGCTTATTCTTATTTCAAAAGTTTTAGAGCCCAAGTCAAAAATGAGAAAAACCTTCCCTTGAAAACTATTCATTATGATCATGGAGGAGAATTTCAAAATTCTGATTTTGAAACTTTTTGTAGTAGAAAAGATATTAATCACAACTTTTCAGCACCCAGAACACCTCAATAGAATGATGTTGTTGAAAGAAGAAATAGAATTCTTCAAGAGATAACTAGAACCATGTTGAGTGAGTATTCTGTTGCCAAACATTTTTGGGCTGAAGATGTTAGTACTACTTGTTATACTATAAATCAAGTTTTGATTAGACCTTTTCTTAATAAAACTCCTTATGAGTTATGGAATGGTAGAAAACCTAGACTTTCCTACTTTAAGGTTTTTGGATTCAAGGTATTCATTCTGAATACTAAAGATAATTTACACAAATTCGCACCAAAATCTGATTAAGGAATTTTCTTAGGCTACTCCACAACTTCTAAGGCATATAGAGTTTTTAACAAAAACACTTGTACTGTTGAAGAAATAGTACATGTCAAATTTGATGAAACTGATCCTTTTGTGCTTAAACAACCTCAACCTCCATCCTCGGATGAGTTTTCAAAAACTGATTATCAACCTATGATAGAAAATCCTTCTGATAAGGAAAATGTACAAGAATATACTTCTGAAACATTTACCCCAGAAGATTTCCTACCCTATGTTGATAAATAGGTTCTTCAAAACCCAAATCAGTCGTTTATTAAGAATCATCCTAGTGATAATATCATTGGTGATGTGAATCAACCTATAAGGACTAGAAGTTCTTTAAGAAATGAAGTAGAACATCTATCATGACTTTCCCAATTGGAACCAAAAAATCACTGATGAATCTTTAGGTAAAGATGATTGGATTAAAGCCATGCAAGATGAACTAAATGAATTCTAAAGGAATAAAGTCTGGAACTTGGTTGAAAGACCTAAGGAAACTTCTGTAATTGGAGTAAAATGGGTCTTCAGAAATAAGTGTGATGAAAATGGAGTCATAGTTAGGAATAAAGCTAGATTGGTTGCTAAAGGCTACAATCAACAAGAAGGAATAGACTATGAAGAAACATATGCTCCAGTAGTTAGACTTGAATCTATTTGTATTTTACTTGACTTTGCAGCATTCTTCAATTTAAAGCTTTTTTAAATAGATGTAAAATGTTCTTTCCTTAATGGTTATGTTCAAGAGGAAGTTTTTGTTGAAAAACCTCCTGGATTTGAAGACACAAAACATCCTGATCATGTTTTTAGGCTTACCAAAGCTTTGTATGGACATAAAAAATCCCCTTGAGCTTGGTATGATAGACTTACAGGATTTTTGCTTCAAAATAAATATGTTAAGGGAAATGCAGATCCACCCCTTTTTATTAAGAAAGATAAGAAAAATGTTTTAATCGTTAAAATTTATGTTGATGACATTATATTTATTTCAACTCAACAATATTTAACCGATTCCTTTGTGAATCTAATTAAATCTGAGTTTGAAATGAGCATAATGGGTGAGTTAACATTTTTCATTGCTTTTCAAATTTCTCAAAAACCAGAAGGAACTTATATATCTCAACATAAGCATATTAAAGATCTTATTAAAAAGTATGGATATGACAACACTAAAAGTATTAGTACTTCCATTGGTACCTCAAACACACTTGATCTTGATGAAACTAGGAAACCAGTGGATCAAACATATTTTATAGGTATAATAAGAAGCTTACTATACTTGATAGCTAGTTGTCCAGACTTGATGTTTTCAGTATGCTTATGTGCTAGATATCAATCCAATCCTAAGGAATCTCATTTAAAGGCAGTGAAAAGATTTTTTCACTACTTAAAGGGAACCATAGATCTCAGACTATTTTATACTTCAGGAAATGATTTTATCTAAAAAAGTTTTTCATATGCTGACTTTTGTGGGTGTATAATGGATAGAAAAATTACATCCAGAACCTATCATTTCTTAGGAGATTCATTAGTTTCTTGGTCATGCAAGAAGCAACACTCAGTAGCACTATCCACTGCTGAAGCAGAATATGTAGCAGTTAGAAGTTGTTGTGCTCAAGTGTTGTGGATGCAACACACACTCACAGACTATGGTATGAGTTTTACCAAAACACAAATTTTGTGTGATAATACAAGTGCCATTTCCCTCAGTAAAAACCTTGCACATCACTCTCGTGCAAAACACATAGATATTAGGCATCACATTCTTAGGGATCATACACAAAAAGGAGATAGTATTCTTCAGTTTATCAGAATTCAAGATCAAATTGCTGACATTTTCAAAAAGACTTTACCTTTTGATAGATTTGAATATATTAGACAGAAGTTAGGAATGATTACCATAAGGTAGTTTTCCTTGATTAACTCTATGTTAAACCAATATCCTTACAGTAATAAACTCATTTTCATAGGGGGAGTACATTTGTTTGTCAGCTTTTCAAAAATTTTTGTAATGATATTTTCAAAAATTTCCTAATGATGTTTTCGTACTGGAAATTTTCGTAATGAAGTTTTCGTACTGGAAATTTTTGTAATAATGTTTTGGTACTGGAAATTTTTGTAATGAATTTTTTATACTGGAAATTTTTGTAATAATTTTTTCGTACTGGAAATTTTCATAATGAAGTTTTCGTACTAGAAATTTTTTTAATGAAGTTTTCATACTGAAAATTTTCATAATGAAGTTTTCGTACTGGAAATTTTCAGATTTAAATTTTTTTTCGTAGTGAAGTTTTTTTTTTCATATTCTAGTTTTTTTGAAATCCAAAGTTCTTCAAGAAGAATGTGACCTATTACGAATAATCTTCATAGCCAATCCAAAAGGTATGATTTCTTTATTTAAATTTTGGTAGTCATTTTTACTTGTTGTTAGTTTCTTTTATTTTTAAAATTTCTCAGATTCAAGTTTCCTTAAATCCGAATTTTTCTTAAAACCTCAAAAGATCGGATTTAAGTTTTCCTTGTGGGTATGTTTTCAACCATCAGATCAAATCAGAGAGATTTTCAACCATTAGATTGGTTTTGGAAGTTGAAAGGTCACTTCCATCACCTATATAAAGGGCACCCCTGATGGTTGTCCCACATCAGTTTCCAAGATCTCGCGTCTCGAAGCTCTGACCCTCTACAAAAGCCCGTTCTGAATTCTTCAGAAGCACCCAGTCTGAATGTCTGCAAAAGCCCCTTATCAGGATATGTCTTCAGTCAAGTTGATCTCAGAGTGGAAGATATATAGGGAGAGGTTGGTTCACCCAAACTTCTTCAATAAGTATGACTCTCTAATTTCCAAGAACATCAAGCTCTATGGATGGGAAGATGTATCCATTTATAAGATAGGAGCTCAAGATGTAGTTTATCTGGATCTTCTTATAGAATTCTATGAGTCAATGTGCTTCTTTAAGGAAGTTGAAAGTGAGAGGTTTTCATTAAAAGCCTATGGAAAAACCTATAAACTCTCTTACACCAAGGCTGCAATCTTGGCGGGCTTATCATATGAAGGGGAGGTCGAATTTTTCTCCCACAAGTTGTCGGATGTGGAAGGAAGTTTCATCAAGGTGAAGGCTATGGAATGCCTTGGTCTTTCTCATATCAACACTATAAAGAAGATCACCCATCTATCAACTAACAACCGCATTCTACAGATTTGGGTGAAAGGATTTATAGTACCGAGGAAGGGTGATAAAGATACCCTTAATAAGAGTGATATGTATATTCTAGGTTTTTTGGTAAATCTAAGGAAGATGAATCTCATGAGGCACATCCTTATTATGGTTCAGAACATCAAGAATGGGAATTTGAAAGCTCAAATTATTATGTATACTGCACTTATCTCTAAGTTTATTATTCGGTGTCTTGATTCTTTCAAGATTGATTGCACCTCCAAGCCAAGGAATTGAAAGGTAATGCTTATTAGTGATGAAACTCTTAAGAGAATGAAATTAAGTTTTTCAAAAGAGTCAGGTGAATTCTATGATCTACTTGAGGAAGAGGTAGAAGCCAATCTGTAAATCGTTGAAAAAGCTAAACCATCTAAGAAGGCAGGGAAGAAGAGGAAGCCAAAGGAAGTGGAGGAAATAGGTAAAACCCCCAAAGCCAAGGAAGCTCAATCCGTACCTCCTAAACCCAAAAAATAAAAAATCTTACCCAGATGAGGTGGTAGCAAAGTGGAGGGAGGATAAAAAGAATAGAAAAGAAGGGGAGCAAAAGTTTGGTTTGGATCCTGCTGAGGCTAAGGCTTTAAAAGAAACAGATGTTGAAGAGCTTTAGAGGCAAGCAAAAGGGAAAAATCAGAAGAAGAAGATGACAGAGGCCGAGATTTGTAAATCCCTTCTGAGGGATGCTGAAATTGCTTTCGAGAATATTCCTGTTCTGAAATCTTTTTTGGTGGAACAATTTCCTGAGACTCCAGGTAAGAAGACTTCAGAAAATCCCAAGGAGAAGGAAATTGAGAAAGAAGTGATGGAGAAAGTTCATCAAGTTATGGAGGAATATCAAAAAGAGCTGAAGAAGTTGAAGACCATTGTGAATATTCTAATGCCCAAGGAAAAAGAACCAAAATAAATACCACTCTGATCTTTTGTTGTATATGTTTTTCCCTGTACTAATAATTTCAATCATAATGGAATGTCGGTTGGCCTATTTTTCCTTACATGTATTTACTAATATTTCAGGTACTATATTTCTTTTCCATTCCCTTAAAATCTTTTTGAAAATCACAAAGGTGGAGAAGGAAAAATAACTCAAAATGGAGAAGGAACAATCTAAAAGGGACAAGAAAAATTTCTAAGTAAAGAAGAACTATCCCTAAGTAAGGGGGAGATTATTTAAGGGGGAGTTTCTCATTACGAAGATTTTCATTTTCAAGATAATGAAAATTACATTATGGAAATCTAGAATATGATCCTTAGAGTTCCAAATCCTAATGGGGAGTTAGTCGTATTCACCATTGTCCATGAACAAAGGGAGATAAGTTTTAATTTCAAAGTCTAAATAAAATTTTCCAAGTCCTTATATTTTTTTTCGTAAGGATGTTTGGGCTTTCCAAAAAGGGGGAGATTGTTGAGTCAATAAGGTTCTCCTTATGACTTTTCCATTCCTTCATGAAAAGGGGGATATTGTTAATCCATTAAGGTATCCTTATGAATTTACCACTCCTTCTTGTTTTGAAAATCACAAACACCTCATTTCAAGGAAAAACTCATTTTACCTCTATTTTACTTCTATAATGAAAATTTCCTTTCCTAAGGAAATTTACCCTTGTTTAGATTTCATTGTTCTTATCAATATTTTTCTTAAGTGTAAAATTTGGATTCATATCTAAAACCTCAAAATCATATAATACTTATATACGAAGCATTCTGTTTTAGGATCCGAATTCTTGTTATGAACTTTTATGAAGTTCTATTCTGAATTCCCTATTACGCACTTTTATGAAGTCCAACTCTGAATTCTGATTACAAACTTATGTAAAGTTCTAACTACGAATTCTGATGATGAATTCTGATTATGAATTCTGATTCAAAATTTTGATGATGAATTCTGATTACGAATTCTCATTAAGAATTCTAATGATGAATTCTAATTATGAATTCTCATTACGAATTCTGATGAAGAATTCTGGTTACGAATTCTCATTACAAATTCCTTAGAAAAATAGAATTTGAATCTCTCTTTATTATAGACTCTGATTTTATTCTTGGTTAGACTCCTAACTTTTATTTTCTTACATTCCGAACTTTCATTTTCTCCATTCCGAATATCAGTTTTAGTTATGCTTTCACTTGTTCTATTATAAAACGATGTCATGCCTTCAGTTATCAAGTAACTGTTGGTTGAGTGACACATGTACAGGTCCCTCGAAAATTCAAGGAAGAATAGGACCGTTGGAGGAGGGAGCCGACCATTGGAGCTTCGCCTATAAATAGGATCTCATTTGAAAATAAGAGACAACACTTGACAACATATTTGAAATTGGTGCTTACATGCTGTTGATGTGATTTCTAGAGAGAGAGGCTCTTATCAACTCTCAAGATTCGTGTAGAAAGTTTGAACAGCTTGTTCAAACTTTGCCTTGTGCAGATTTGCTTCGTGCGACTCTGATTGTTTCTGTGTACAATCGAGGGCGTCCGGGGATAGGAAGACAGAGGTTCCAACACCTTGAATTTGAGGGATTCCTTACTGAGGAAGATAGAGGTGCCGACTACCTGATAGTTTAGGGCTTGTGGGGATAGCAAGACAGACTCCGATCTTCGTATCGAGGGCTTACCCTGGTGTGGGTAAGACATACTTTCTTGAAAGTATAAATCAAGGGACCTTTATCCAAGGTTGTTGGATACCCTTCTCTTTGGGTTAAAAGACTTATTACTTGTTACTTGTTTTTGTTACAAGTTTTTCCGCTGCATTTATTATTGTTGAGGAAATTATACTATCTTATACTTCCTCACTCTTATACTCTGATATAGTTAGATTCTATACGCTTTAAGGTAGAATCTTAATCTTTGTAACTTTTTTTAAGTTTCATTTTTGGAATTAATTTTCCAGAATCTAGCAAGTGATTAGAACCTATAATATGTCTTGTGAATTATTTTGTTTAACCTTGTTAAACATAAACATCTTTAAAAGTTCCAAAGGAATTTTCAAAAGGTACAATTCACCCCCTATTGTATCTGAGAATCTCATTCTTATTTCGATCCTACATTTGGTATTATAGAGTATATCATAATCAGACATAACATATCAACAAAAATGTCATTAATGATCCATTTTGGGTATATTTTCATTTTATGGTAAATATATTAACCATATAATATGAATATACAAGAAGACATGGTAAAAGGTAAATAAGTTAACAAAGGGTTTAATTAAAAAGATAAGGATTAAAAAATATCCAAAACCTGTACAATTATTATTGGAATATTTTATTTATAATAATAATATTATCTTCAAATTTAATGTTTTGTGGACATTTTTAAATAGAAATTCATTTTATTATAAAATAATACTTTCAAACTTTCCTAAAGAGCCCCTCCCCCCTCTTATAAAAGAACACCACCTCTAACCAATTACTCACAACTATAAAGCCCATTGTCTCATCCAAACTCTACCCAAATAATCTCCCAAAATACCTTTATTCCTCCTAGAAGCCTTCCCTTTGGTAGAAGGTAATTCAAGAAATCCTTTTGGTTCAAACCAAAGGGAGTTACCTGATTTAAAGATAACATCTTCTCTCAAGTTTTTTTATTTTATTTTACTTTTCCAACCCTATAATTTTTTTTATTCAATTATTTTATAAAAACACTAGTATATTAAATATAATAGTATTTTTTTATGAGGATTATTCTAACTACAAATCCACACACCTCTATCTAATGGATACAAATATACTGTTTCTGTGGATGATAAACTACTGCCTCATGAAATGATGATTGTTCAATTATCTCCTACAGCCTCTCATGGTGGACATTATGATGGAAATATATTTATATATGATATATATTATGTTTATGTTGTATCTATTCTTCTTTACTTTTTATTTATAGCATACCTTTATGGTTTCCATAATGGGTAAATACGATAATTTCATTTGAGGAAGCGTGGACTACCACCCCCTCAAAGTGATGTGACTCGTTCATACCATACATGAAACGTATAAAGGATGGTGTTAATGATGTTATGTAACATATAGAAAATATGATATTATACTTTAATTATAATATACCTATGTATAATTTTGTTTTCATTGCTTTAAAATTGAAAAAAAGAAATGAAAGTAGCATTCATGCATACGTACGGCCTACCGTCTCCATAAACGATGCATTTCATTTCTTATCTCCAAATGTTATGAAATATTCTAAATAAATATAAAATGGATATATATGATATATATGATATATATATATGAATAATATTCTTGAGATAATGGACTTTTGACCACATAGACAATTTTTAATTATAATAAGTTCGTTTTTGACTCAAGTTTCGAACATTGACAAAATGTCCGATATGAACTCAAATAATTAACTAATTATTATTAAAAGGTAATAAGTGATATAAAAGGAATAATAAAATTGAAAAAGTTTCTGAATAAATTATAAATTAACTTTAGTTTATTATTCAGTAAATTAAAGAATGAACGAGTCAAGTCGGACACGAGGTAAGGGAACTTCTTAACCCAATTTCCATTCTTTGGGTTAATCTTCTACTTCTGGATTATGTCATGCTATGAATATGTGTGAATGACATATGATTATTTTACACTTAATATCTACTTATATTCAGTGTATTTATATTTTTCACACATAATTATTTCATTGGTTTATCCTTAATGTAATGATACGATCTTTATAAGGGATCCTTTCACCCTCCTCTTTTAGTCAAAGAATTCTTCTTCCTTATGTATTTTAATTTAAATTTTATTATGTTGGGATATGTTATTATATATTTTTATTGTTTTACATTTTATGTCCAAGTGATGAGAGACCCTTTTCTCTCCCATCAACTCATTTTTTGAATTTTAATGTGACGCTGTTAGGCTGCCGAATTTTCGTAAGGGACTTCGTCTCAATCTTCTTTCATTGAGGCATATCTTGATTTATACAAGACTTTATTTTATATGGTGTATAAACTAATTTTAATTTTCATTTCATTAAAATGGAATATTTTTTTCTACGTAGCATTTTACTAAATGACAAAGGGAATGTTTCCTTTTTAACGTACACGGTGATAACAACCTTTCCACCACCACGAGAATTATTTGATATTTGGATTCCTTAATAAACCATAATGTTTTTAAAAGGAAAATAAATACCATATACCATTTTTACATATTTTTTTATTGAAAATTGGTTTTGAGAAATAATTTGTTATTTTGATATCTTGAAATTATATATTGTGATTGAATTGTGGAAATGTTATCTTTCCTTTATGTTTGTTTTTTGTGTTATGAATATGTTATGGTTATTGGATATTGTTTATGTATATGGGTGGTTCCGTGATAAACCTAGGGCAGGTGAGCCCAATATAGATCTCCAATTCATTGGGTAACATGACATAGGTAAATGTTAATGTTTCTCCTAAGAGATTTAGGGAATATACCGTGATGGGTATTCCAAATGAAACTACCTATGTATCTATGAAAGATACAATGTAAGTATGTTATGGATTCCATAAGTTACCTTAATGACTTTTTATTTCTATGTGTTATTCATAAATCTTTTGATTTCATGAGGTATTTTAAAGAGCTTATGTTTTGTATTTATTGATGGACTAATGTTTTATTTCTTTATTTCAAAACCCTTACTGAGCTTTTTATGCTTATCCCAAGTTTTTTAAATGTTTTTTCACAGGGTATAAAGTTGGTTAATAGAAAGGAATAATTCAAGAAGATTTATATGAGTAAAAGAATTCTTATTTTATTTTTAGAGTTTTTTTATTTTATGAAAAAATGGATACTGAGTGTAAGTGTCTACTTTGTAATATTTTAGATGTAATGTAATAGTTATGGCCTAATTCTCTAATACTCTAAACCTGAAAAGATCCTCAATGTGATTTCTTGACTTAACTCATGATTATGTAATGTTTAAGGCTGGGGTCTTATAAAAACAATTTTATTGGAGACACTAGTAATGTAAGAAAAATTATTAAAAATGATAACCATTTCTATTGGTAAAGTAAAGTGGTAGTCTCCTTTTTCTAGTATAGAAAATCTTACACTATTGGTAGCTTGAAGATCCATATCAACTATTACTACCTTCCTAAATCTACTTGGTTCTTGTATTTGGATAAATACGTGATCACCACATGATGTATCTAATACCCAAATGTTACAAAGAAAATGGTTAAATTTGATAAAAATATTCCCTTAAAGATTTATTATTCTTATTAATTGAGGTGTAGTTCTTATTTCAGTGGCCATTATTTCCATATTCAAACCATTTTACATATTGTTCCTTATCCATTCTCCAGATATTTCTCTTATTTATAGGATGGTGTGTAGAATCCTTAAACATGGAATGAGTCTTTGGACCCTTTTCTTTCCCTTCCACTTATTCATCATAAATAATAATGGATTTCTAGGCCTCATATCCTTATATTCTTAGAGAATCAGAGTAATAAGTTCTAAGAGAAAACTAAAAATATTTTTCATACTATAATTCTTAATGAAAATATAGAATCTATGAGGCAGTAAGGAAAACATCAGTTCGGTGCACAACTTATCAGGTAGATTAAACCTAAGATTTACAAACACTAAATATAGCCAATAATCTTGACTATATGAGGTCTGGATAGAACACCTTCTCCAATATTTCACATGAAAAGTTAATTGGATATCACATATCTCTCCCATCTATCTTTCTCTTGATAAAGTTCATGAAGATAATAAAATATAATATATGCATCCATGTCCTTAAAAATATTTTAGAGATAACTAGGATGAATGATTACATGAGGTGATGTACATCCAATTAATTATCAACATGTTTCCAAAAGATAGTATAATTATACTCACTAGCCTCCTTATAAGGTTCTTTCATAGTAACATGGGATTCCAACACATAGAATTTATAATCTTTGCATAGTGTGATGCACAATCGCTTGTAACACTCATGGAAATTCATGCCAGTTAGGGTATTTCATTTATCTAATACCAATTATAGAGATAATTTTAAGGTCATATGACTTTAAAATTTCTAAATAAAAACAAAATCATATTGTGGTACTTTATCTTGATTACCAAATGTGTGATGTAATAAATTTTATTTTATTAGTATCTTACTTTATCAAATCCAAAATATCCCTCGCTATTGGATTTTATATATCATGTCTTGTATATATTCTAGTTTCAAAGACCAATATTTCTATTTTAATAACCCAAACGGGGTCCTAACAAGTTATTAAATGTTATTTAGCTAGAAAATATTTCTAGTTGTATTAACTCACAGTTCTTGGATCTATTAAGTGGACTCTTAAATCCTAATATTTTAGACTCAAATTTCCTTAAAACATTCATACTAGTTAAACAAATTTATATAGAGAAAATAAACCCTTGATTCCAACTAGGTTAAGTTGATTTAAAACTCTTAATAAATCTCCCTCATAATTGAAATAAACTTGATAGAGTCTGGATAAGTACTCAAAACTACAGTTGTATTTTAACATAATGAAAGGTATTTTCTAAATTAATATTTTTTGGAGGGTTTTTTATATTTATGTGTAAATATTTTCTTAATATTTTTTCATTCCCATTAATATTATCTGAATTGTTCAAAATTAATTAACCATGTATTAATAAAATAATTTACACACAATCTATTTATTTTATTCTATCTTACAAGCCTGTTAATTTATTTATTTTAAGTGATCATGTTTAGGATTCCAATAAACATAAATAATTAACCATGCACTCTATGGATATAAAATAATTATATATTTCATGATCATGATACTTAACTATTTTTTAGTTTATCAAGTTTATAATAAACTAACCCTTAATCTTAGGGGAATGATTCCTTGAACCAGGGTTGGTTCAAGATGCAACATTCCACCTATTTCATGTGTATTTTATTGGGTTATTTCACCTAGGATACCTATTAAACCATATTCATTCATCAGGTAGATCCTTCCTTTATATATTTTTACTCAAATTTGGGTGAGTGGAACCTAGGTTATGGGGTTATAGAAAAGATACCATTGATATGTAGGCCCACACATAATAAGAGGAGGGGATAATATGCATATTGTCATTTTAGTTTAATGATAATTATCACAAAAAATTATGAAATAAAAATAAAATTTAAATAAAATAAATAAATATATAGGTTATCCAAGATCATGATCATACATAAATGAGAAAAATACACATTTAAATAAACTATCTAGTATTCATTTCAATTTGTTCTTTAATAATAAAAATTTATTGAATGAATGAATAAATGAATGAATGAATGAATTTTTTATCTTAATTATACATCCAAACAATGATTTATATTTGTATCCAATATAATTTTAAATAAATTAAATTAATTAATTTTAATTAGAATTAAATAACTACATGTTGTGAACTTGAGGTGACACAACATGTATCCTTATGCTTCTTCTTTAAACCCATTTCTGGAGTTTAATTATAACATGACATGTTTTGGAATAGGATATGACATCTTACTAATGTTGTGTATGGTCCTTATCATATATAGTGTACTTATATAACATGTAATCCTATAATACATGTTGTTATATACATGATGTATTGTTTCATGATTCAAATCATGTAGTATGCACACTATTTATAACCACACATCTCACCTTGAATATATGCGTCCTGTACCACTGGAAATGCCCATGAAATATACAGTGTGTATTATAACCCCACACATAATGTAATTAAATAATTACACAACATCAAGTAATAAATCATTTTAATACCACACACAACTTACCTAAATACTCAGCATGTAATCTATGTGGTAAAACCCTATCACACGATATATACATCAACTACATGTCATGAAATTCAGTTACATCAATTAATTCCTCTATGCATTGACCAAAACTATATTCCGAGAAATTCTCCATGTTTTCTGTGTGTATAATAAAGTGATTAATTACATTTACAACCCTCTACATGTCATTTACTTTGCGTATTACCATGTAGCTCGATTAGAAGTTATTACATAGTGTGTATTAATTACATTCCACATACATTGACCACATGGTTTTCAAAATTATCATAGGGGAAAACCATGTGGGGTGACACAACATGTACAAAAGTTATAGGTTTTATACCCTTTTCAAGCCACATTCCAACTAATTATAAATAAACGACATGTTATGACACTATTTACTAAACCCCTATGTTAAATTTTTTGATTTGTGCAGATCATCCCTATGTGGTTGACCAAGGGTAAATGACCTGTACATTTATATTACACTTTGTCTATTTGTTTCATGCATCCAAAATCTTTATCACCTCAAAATGAGATTTTCATGTGTTAATCATCTTTTCTTAGACTATTCTTGGTTATATGAAAGTGAAGTATCATAATATTTTTACTTCCGGATTAAAGAATAAAATCTTGAAATAAAATTTTATAAATAATATGTGTAATTGATCAATGATTAATAAATAATTATTAATTAATATGTGAATTATATAATACCACTTAAAGGTTATAGGTAATAAACTAATTGATTGATACCATACCTAATAATGTATTTATTGGTATGAATGACTAACAAACCGATAGAAACATCTGATGGTTGAACCTAAATTCACTAGAAATTCGTATCCACCAAAAGTTCATTACTATGAAATTCTAAAAACTACTTCTTTAACTTCCTGACATAGAGAACCAAAATTAAGAAGTATATTTCACCCAAATAACCACCTATAAGTCACATCCTATGCACAATCAAAACTTACCCAAGTAATAAGGGATCAATAAGAAAATTAAATGGACACACAAGATTACATGGTTTCGAATTTTGTCCTACATCCATTGAAATATAACACAAAATATTATATGACCAAAAGTATAAAGGAATATAGAAATTGTACCTAAGTATCTAATGTTCAGATTTATTTTTCTTATGAACTGTTACACATCATAATTTGGTCATACCACTGTTTTATAGATATCCTCAATGGGTAAACTGGTTGTACTACTATCTGAGAATCATAGTCAGTCATCCATTGACTTCACCATTCAATATTATCCATCATTGACCTGACCATATCAGTTGGTACACTCTTTACCACACCCATAAACCTATATTCTCAACCCATCAAAAGTATATGATCTTATGATAAACTCATATGCATGTTGAATGTTGTTAGTTCTACTGCTCTGACAAGATTGAATTGAACTACTAACGCCTGAAATTTTAGTGAGTAAAATATAGTAACTTAAAGAAAATTAAAAATCTAAATGATTTATCACTTGAAAATATCTTCAAGGAATATATTTGATATCTTCCAACAATTTGGTCAAACCATATCCTCCTTCCACAAGAAAGTATTGTTCATATTCCTCCATTTGTTCAGCTGAGTCCCACTAAGGTACAATGCTACCTCATGATCTCTTGGAATAACAAATTTATGAACATATCAGCTAGATTTTGATTCCCAATGATCTTAAATAGATATAACACCTTGTACATAAGTATATTCTGTATGGAATAGAATTTTGGGTCAATTTATTTTTTTCTTGAATGAAATGATGGATTATTTAAAAGGTGGATAGCACTATAACTACCAAAAAAATAACATTACTACTTATGGCCATTTTACTAGCTCCTTCAAGAAATGCATAAACCAAATAAACTTCTTTCTAGATTTTTTAGTTGTTATATAATAATATTCCATAATAAAAAATGTAACCATAAGTTGTATTCAATACATTCAACTTACCATCATTCCATCAAATGTAAACACAAAACCTATATGCTTTCACAAGTTTCAAAATCACTAGAAAAATATGCATAAAAAATCCTTGAAAATGATAATACCCCATCATATAATGATGTATCTTCTAATACTTTCAAGTATCATATGAACCGGTTCACATCTTCCCAATGTTACTTCCCAAGGTTAGACATGAACTAACTTATTACTCCCACTAAAAAGGAAATATTTATTCATGTATATATCATTGAATACATCAAGCGTATGAAAAATGAAGCATAAATAACTTTCTCCCTATATGAGAAATCATCTTCCATTAAAGGTACCTATTCATTGAATAACTTGAAGTGAATGAAAGTGGGGGTTTCGATATATTTACATCTGGTCATCCCAAATTTCTCAATGATATTATAGATGTATTCTTATTGGATAACACCAAAGTACTATATTTTCAATTTCTTTTTTATCCTCATCCCTATGATTTTATTATCATGGATAAAATATTTAATTTCAAATATTTCGATTAACATCCTCTTCATCTCCTAAATACATTGAATCTATGGACCCACAAGCAACACATCATCCATGTAGAGTAAGAGTAAAACATAATTCATGTTATTATAGGAATTAAAATAACAAGAATGATTAGAGTCACTCATTTTGAAACCTTCTTTAATCATTAAAGAATATAATTTCAACTTACTCTATTGAGATGCATATTCCAAGTCATAGAGACTTCATTTAAATTTTCTACAATACCCTCTATTAAACAGTATTTAAACCCCTTGGGATTTTTTATATAAGCCACATACTCCAAGTTTAAATGAAGATATAAAGTATTAACATCTATATTTTTCAAGTGTAAACCATAAAAAAAACAATTATTATAACTATCTGGATGGTATTATTCTTAAATACGAGTGAAAAATTATAGAAAAATTATTTCCTTCCTTTTGTTGCAATCCTTTCACCACAAGTCATGCATCATATATTCTATTTCTATCCTCTTATTCCTTCAAATGATAAACCCATTTTCTCTTGAGTACTTGTTTACCTTATGAAATCTCAATCAACTAACAAGTTATGTTGAACATTAATGAATTTATTTATTCCTCTATGGATAAATCCCACTACTTTGAGTCACTGATTTTTTTTGCCTCATCTAGAAATTAGAGTTCTCTAGTATCTATTAGAAGTAATAATTTCATGTTGACCACAAAATATTTAAATAGATATCTAACTCTAGAATACCTTCATAGAGAGTTTCATGTACTATTTGATACTTTAATTTCTAGTGTTTGAACTTCTGATGCTCTTTATACTAATTACTCTTCCACCAGAGATTTATCTTGTGATTTTATAATAATTTATCATTCTATAAAATCTAACGTTGGTATAATTTCTAGTGAATTCAAGCTGACATCTGATATCACTACCTTTTTTGATCTGTATATTCTTTTCTTTAGATCAACTTATAATTTTGTAGTTGATATATTTCCTTAAAATTATGATTCAAAAATGTTCTTATCTTTCCATATAAATGTTTTATTAAATATTACATCTTGGCTTATGATTATCTTATATTGATAATCATTATATGGTTAATATTAAAATTATTCATTTACATATTATACAAGAAAAGAATATTTAAAAATTTATATAAGATTATCTTTATCCTTTAACTTAATAATAGACTAAGTAATGAAACTAGAGACTTTGAGTTTTGATACTTCTGGTAACTTATCGATCCCTAACTCTTATAGTAGACTTTGTTCCACTACAAAGTTTGTAATTATATTGAACAAGTATGCAATTGTGTTGATTGATTCCATGTATATGGATTTGGGAATTCTAGAGTGTTAACACATGCATATATCCTTATCTATCAAATTATGGATCATAATCTTTGTAACTCCATTATTTTTTGGAGTTCCGATCACTTTTCACTTAATCCTAATCCCATTTTGACAAAAAATTACAAAAAAATTATTATCTTTGTATTTCCACCATTATCATATCTATCAAATTTCAATTTTCATCCACTTTACAAAACCACCATGGACTTCCAATATACAAAGGGAAAAATTAAATTATATTTATTTTTAAGAAAATAAACCAATAAATTTCTCACAACATAGTCAATGAAATTGAAAAAGTAACTTGATCCTCCATGAGATTTTACTACAAAAAGTTCCCAAATATCTTTGTGAACAAATTACAGGTTTTTGGCTCTAAAATTTCAACCATTCAAGTTGAATTAAACCCCTTTAACATAGCTGACAAATTTTTTGATAGCTGTGTGATCAATATTTGTAATTTAATTCCTTGGTAGAAAATTCACGTCCTTCTCACTAAGGTGACCTAAACTACAATGTTAGAGATCTGAATCTTATGAGGTTGTACTTGTTTCCATTTTATTGCCTTTTGACCACCTATCCAGATAAATGGTCCCATATTTTACTCGTCACACCATAACCATTGACCCTCAAGACACTTTCTAGACCCCATGGTGAATTTCGTACTAAAAACTTCATCATAAAACTTCCCCATAGAGATGATATTTCTCTGAAGACCTAGTATGTTTATCACCCCCTTCAATCAAAGAAAACATTATTTTCATTAGAATATTTATATATCCATTTCTTATCAATTAAAAATATTATTCATCTTCTAAGAAAAATTTCATAATCCTTCTTGATGCACAATTCACTATGTATCCATGATCAACTATTGATTCGAAGGATTCCCAAGAGTAAACCACCCAAGACTCTACTGGATTAAGAAAAGTGAGGAGTATATTGATTCCTCCATCCATTTATCTAATAGAATTTGATCTTTTGAAATCTATCATTTTCTTTCCATGTGATTTATACAATTCTTATGGATATTTCCTTGTATACCTTAATGCCAGAATGTGAGACCTAGACAAATCAATTTCTCTAAACTCTTCTCCCTAGACTTATCTTCCAGTCATTGATGATTCCTTCTCTAAGGTGATAATTCCCTTCCTTAAGTGCTAAGATCATTTTCAAAAGGAAATTGGACCTCTCTTCTTTATATATCCTTATCTAGGATCAAATTATAGACATCAATGCACTCAAGATCAACCTTTCTATAGGAATTACTTACTATAGTTACCATTTAATCCCAAGATTTGGGTAAAGTAGAAAGCAATATTATTTACCATACATAATATGTGAAATTTTCTTTCATTGCACTAAGTTCACTTTTGATCATGTTGAAGTCATTAACATGATCTTTTGTTGACCATCCTTATGATAACCTCATATTAAAAAATTCTTTAACAAGAAAACTTTATTTAAGGTTATATTCCCTATAAATTCGTATCCATTAGAAGTTCAACACTACATAATTCCAATAACCATTTCTTTCACTTCCTGGATTATAATACCAAAGTTAGGATTTCTAGTGCACTATAACCTATTATTCTAATTAGCATCCCATATACACTCAAAACATACTTGATAAATAAGGGATAAGCAGTAAAAGTAATGGAAACAAAATATTACATGGTTCATAGTTTTGAAATACATCCCTAGAAGAACAATGAATACTCTTATATTAACAAAAGTAAAAGGATTAAAACACTTTATCTAAGGATATAGTGTTAAAATTTGATTTTTATATATATAGTTACAAATTAGTAGTTGAACCTGTCTCTTTTTTATAAATATCCTTATCCGGTGAATTAGTTACAACACAATATGGGAATCTTTGTCAGCCATCTGTTGTATTCATCATTCAACAATAGCCATAACCACATAAACTAGAACATTATTCATTATTCCCATAGACTAGTATTCTCAACCCATTTTATGTATTTTATCATTAGGTAAACTGGTCTGTATAGTGAAGGTTTTCACTACCACTAATTTGA
This sequence comes from Viscum album, assembly GCA_963277665.1. Taxonomy (NCBI): domain Eukaryota; kingdom Viridiplantae; phylum Streptophyta; class Magnoliopsida; order Santalales; family Viscaceae; genus Viscum; species Viscum album. The sequence continues at coordinate 774,738,533 of OY728132.1, forward strand.
TATGGCCAAAGTGAACTATAGGAGCCTAAACTTACAGTGATTAAAATCTTGTAACTTCAAGAATATTCATAATCCAATGGGATTTTCATTAGTTTCTTTAAATAAATACTCATAACTTGATGAATGAAAACCTATATGATTCTAATAGAGAATCTACACATATAATTTATAATTAATTTATATATATAGAATTTACCTTTACTTGGAAAATTTTCTTTATTATTGAATTGATTGACCACTCTTGTCATACTATCATTGTGATGAAGGATTCAAGGTTATAAAACCTCTATAAGTATTCACATGTGCTCTACAAAACTTATAACGTCAAAATTTAAACTTTGAGAGATAGTGAGGAAAAACCAAATCACATGCAATATTTAACATTGATCACAACAAGAACCCCTTTTGGTCTTGAAGGATTCTTTCTACTTCTCTCAATATTGAGAGGGAGGAGGATGATGATCTCTCTCTATCCTTGGAAGTGTTCTTGATAATTTATCTCTACTATTTATAGAATTATCAAGAGAATCAATTATGCCCACAATCCCCTCTCACACAAGCTGATATAATCAAGTTATATATTTAGCTCAAAGAATTATTTATTATACAATAACCCTGAACCAATCTCTAAATAATAAATAAAACCCCACATCTAATAATAATAATATTATTTCCTTGACATGTGAAGAAATTTTGGATATTTAAATATTATTTCTTAAATAAATTTTTATTTATTTAAATGATATTAAATAAAATATATAATTTTATTCTAGACCCTCAACTTGGTCCATAAATCCCCATTGGAATTTATCAAACCTTGAAAAAAAATATTTATTTACTTGAATAAATGTCACTATATAATTCATTTGATAACTAAATAACTATTATATTCAATAACTGTTGCTAATGGCCTATATGCCTTAGTTTTTTATTTTCTCTCTATATAATACCCTTTTTAACTGGGTTGAGAGGGAACCCTAACATGGACTGAAATCCTAGTGGCACAAGGCCATTACATTTCCCATGGGACCAACAACACAAGACCAATACATGACCCAAAGGCCCATTCCCAAGACCCCACACTAAAATATCCTTTTTTCTTTTCTTCTACATCTGTCACTCCATATTATGGTACTGACTTCACATATGCGGTTAGACATCACCTCCTCCATATCTAGGGTCCTTAACTGGTATGTTCTATCCACTCTATGATGGAACCTCAATGTACAACTGATCATCAGGTCCCACCATTACCCTTATGCTTCTCTATAAGTCTGGAAATGCTCCAACATGAAGTCTTGGTCTACCATTTATGGGAATAATGGCATAGATGGCATGAAAACCATTATTCAGAAGGCTTTTGTTTTCTTGAAGGACCTATATCCCAAATGCCTTAGGTGGACCAAAGTACCTATGGTATAAAGATACAAAAAATGGACTGATGTCCAAATGTGGCCAAAAAGACCAATACAGTGAAGCCAAAGGTCCATAAACCAAAGGACCAATATCAGTCTAAAATTTTGCCCATATGTCTGACTCCTAAAGGACAAGGGATAACCCTAGGTCCCAATTGGAAAATACCCCCCTGTGAACACCATCATGCATTGCCATCACCACCTAGAAACCCTTGCCCCCAACATTGAACCTAACCCAGGACACCAGTGATCAACGCTACCACTGATGAACCTAGAACACTTGAAATTACAAGAATATTCCTAGATGATCATCTCCAATAAGAATAAGATATTCCAAATTTAACAACAATTGAATTTTGTGACTCTTATAATCAATTCTATCTAACAGATGTGACATAGTCACCACGGCAGGCATCGTACCAAACTCTAATCCATTGACCCAACCACCTCCCACACCATGGCCACATAAAACATAAATTGACTGATGAGGATAAAGAAATTGGCACTGATGATATTGGATATGAACATTAAATGAAAAATGATTGGGTTATGTGGAAGGTCACAACATTAGGACTTGTTAGAGGGGTTATAAGAGGCCAAATCACTAGATCTAGACTATGATAGAAGTGATGAAGTCACAAGGGACCAAACTACCAGAGAAGGGATGAAAAATTAGAGATGGACGATAAATTTTGGATGATCAATATGGTAGGTATGCATACATGTTGAGGGGAGATGATGTTGGGGAAGGAAGGAGGATCTCATCTAATATCACTCAAGGGAGAGATCCTGACTATATGTATAATCATGATTATATTCACTGACCACTAAATAAATATTTATTCAATACTCAACCCATATATATATATATATATATTCTTTCTAATAAACTATTATTTAATATAGGAAATAAACATAAATTAGATAATTATTATTCCTTGAAACATGATAATGTTATTTATTCTAATATTAAATTAAAATAGAATTTAACTTAGGTTTGGGATAAACTTAGTGTGTGACCCGCTAGGCATCTTTCTCAGTGCCATTTGGAAGACTTTATTAAAGTCCAAGATCATTTTCTAGAAATATACCAAGAATACCATAGATAAAATGATAATGTCACAATGATAGAAAACTCCTATGAATGATCACTGTGTAATATAATCCCTTTTTATTCATATTCATCAAATAGGTTCTATCACTTGTGTATCCACCTATATGCTTGATATACCTTTTTTTACTTTCCTAAAATGAACTCATTTATGGAATTATCATTTCCATGTACTTAATTATGTAGTTTCATTCCAATTAAATGGACTAATATATCTACTTCCTTTAATATGGAAGAAAAAAAATCATTTCTTGTCCTATTCATTAATGTCATATCATTTGTGACATACCCAACATATCATACCTCTTTTTAAGCATACGCCATCACAATTTTCATCAATACATCAAATAACATGAATAATGATATTGTTTCTAATGCTTTCATCAGGGTGCATCCAACTTGCGTGTTAATGTGTGATTAATGTCACAACTGTTGCCTCTAATTACCACTTTCCAAATGTAGGTGACACTCATCACTTTCATCAGCAATGTCTTCTCATTGATTGAAATAGTATGATTGGATGTTAGTTCCTCCTTAGAACACATCGCTTAGTCTGGGTCTCCATCATAGAGTTAAGTTATGTTCATGAAACTCATTCCCCATGCCATCTCTTTGTGGATAATAGATAATTACACCGCTCCTGTATGGATATTCCAAAGGGTCTAGATAGAAAATACACCTTTGGTCTGAAGAGTAGTCACGTTGGGCATTGCTGGCATGTTTGGAAACTATGAACATTGGTTAGATATATTCATCCTCATAGGAGGCTATCTCCTGGAAGCATCTTTAGGTGTGGAAACCAAGGAATATCGTGTCATTCATGAGGTATTTGACTCAAAAGGCTTATCTTACAAGTATTTCACCTTAGGAATCCCATGCTTATAATGAGGTAGATGACACCATGGGAAAATATCTTCCAAGAATTTCACCTCAGACATCCCATGTTTAGCATGCGATAGTAGTGTGAGAGGGGTTGTGAGTTTAACATCTTGAGGAGATGGAATGAGGCTGATCAGAATTCCCAATGGAGGTGGACTAATAAGGTGTGTCCCTAGGATTGATCACCTGAAAGGTTTACCGGTGGATGGATCATAATGCCTTGTAGAGGTAGATCCATGTGTTGTGCTATATAAAGGGGAGATGTCACACCATAATGGTTGATCATAAAACCCTTGAACGTGGATAAGGGAGGTGAAACCCTAGGAGGGGGTACTAAGGTTTTTCATTGTATGGTATCAAACCTTGAAGAGGCGTCCTATATAACCTACTAGGAGATAGGGATCAAAAACCACATAGTTCAATGTCACAGTTTAAGGTCATGTGATTGGACCAGTCCATACAATTTAACAACATGTGGTGTGGATGATCACATCATGAAAGGAGTTTTGGCAAGGGATAGTGTGGGACTTACACATGAAAGATTCCATTCATAAAATCTTTTATCTTGTCTGAATTATGGTGTGGGGATTATGCATGGGGGCTACCCTAGTGGGTGACATGATCTTATAGGGATGTGGCAGCATGGGGAAAATCAGGATGGATGTGGATAGAGTGGATGGATGTTGGGTTTGTACCTCAAAGTAGATTCCTACATATCATAATTAGCTAGGAATCAAATACCACATAGTTCAGAAAGGGGGAATTGAGGCTTACAAATGAAGAGTCCCACCTGGTCGGGGCATACATGTGGAATTTTCCTTGATAAGGGGACATGATGAGGGTTTCACCTAAGGAGGAAACCCATGGAACATGTATGGTATGAGGATTACATATGGAAACCTCTCTTCATAAAGTGGAAGCTAGGACTTACTCCATGAGGGATTCCCATGGGAGGAGATGTATGGGTGTCATGGTCACCACTAACCTCCAAGTCCACATGAATCATGCTAGGTGTGAGAAATAAGAGGAAGTAGTATACCTGGTGATCATGTCATGCAAGATGCTCCAACGAGAGATGATGCAGGGCTTATGCATTGAAACTTCCCTTAGATGATGTTATTCCATGTGGGGAGGATCTAATTATGTGTGATGAGGTTCTAATTCTATGTGAGGAGGATACCATTCCCTATTGTTCATACATGGATCATTCTATGAAGGGTGTTTGGGGATTACACATGGAAGCTTCCCTTTGGGGGTGGATCATCCCATGGTGGGGAAGAATGTGGCATCCAATGATGATTATACATGTGGAATCCTGTGTGAATTTAATGGAGTAAGACTATAGTTTAACATCATGTTCTGAGGACTTTGGTGCTAGGCAGTTTTACATTATGCAGCATGGATGTGGGGTACTCACTCCTCACCCCTTGGGCTTACATAACTGCATATCAGGTGCCTCTGGGAGGGGAATAAATTTTTCAATTCCAAGTTTTAATGGTGCAAATGAGTATTTAACCACGAGTTCCGTGTTAGTGTGTCTATTCTGAGAAGAAAGAGGCATTATTGTACCTATGCTGATAAATAAAAGGTACGGAAACACATGCACTAGTTGCATAGGGGACATCTCGCAAGGGACCATGAAATTGTTGTGAACAAGTTTGGAGGGTTGTGTATAAGAGGCGCATGCAATGAATGATATTTTCATGCAATAGGTAATCAAAAATAGTGCTTCGGTTTAAAGGAAAACCATGGAGATTCAAAGAAATGGTGCACGCAAGATTGGAGTCTTACATGCAAGGGTCGAGGGTGTGTGAAAGATGATTCATTATACGCACCTGACATGGGTAGAAAGAGGTTGGGAAAGGATTACACAACTACAATCCCACTTGATGGAGGACCCACAAGGAACCTATCATGCATGATATCTACCTTGAGTCTTCCATTTCTTTGCGATGTCATGGAAGATCAATCATACACACAATAGAGCAGTGGTTTGACTTACGAAAGATCACCATAAAGAAGTGGGGGTGGAATTCTACTTATAACCAAAATATTCAATGATAAAGAACAAGATTTAGGTCATGGAAGATGCCTTCTATGCAACCTCATCCTAATTCATGGAATTTGAGCACACAAGGGGTCATTGATTTCATATTTGGAATGCAAGAGTCTGGCGGGCGAATGAGGGTTTTTGCATGTAATGTGGAAATCTTTCAAGTAAATACCTTAATAGTTTTGAGGGGCCTCCATGGAAGGGGATGGATTGATGTCATATTTGTTGCGCAAGGGTATTGCACATGTATTTTTATCTTTCATGCACACCTATATACTTTCATGCATCTAAAATGGATTTCTTGGGATGCTTAGTTGATTCAAATGAGGGATTCAGTTTTTCCAAAGCTATCCATTTGTGGCTTCACACAGAATTCAGTGCCAAAAAATCCACCCCCTTGGAATATGAGCTGAAAGGGGACCATAAGGTATGGTTCTAAGGTAAACATTAAAGAGATAATTTGATTCCCATGGGTGCATGAAAAACTCAACATTGGGCACGTAATGTACTTACATGCACGAAGAAGACCAATTCCACAACTATAAATAAGAATAGGTGGGTCTATGCACAACACTTTCAATTTTTGTGTGATATGAACTTTTCTCTTGTGTACGTAAGTTTTGAATTTCTATGTGAAAAACTGAGCTTTGACCACTTCTTTCATGTAGTAATTCCTTTTTGTGAAAATATGACTTTTTAGAAATACCAAAATTTTGTGCATACACTACATGATTTTGTGTGAAACATTTCATCTTACATGCTATTACTTTAATCTTACAAGATCCATCATTGGATTTTTTATACTTGTTTGAGATGGTTGGAAAACATAAAGTTATTGATATTGAAGTTGCTATTGCTATGGATAGAGATGAAATGATTGGTAACCCTCATATCCTTTAGGATTGGAGGGTTGCATCAGAAAACAAAATGATTCTAGGCATGCTGATACAAGCACAGAAAGATTAACTTCTGAGTGACTAACTCCCACTATGGAATTTTGGGCTTCCAAACGAAGTGTCCATCTTAAACTTTGCGGTTGATTCATCATGATCATGGTTTACACGTGAAGATGATCTAAAATTCTTGAAAATCACTGTCCATAGTCATGTTTTTAGAGATCATAGGGACATTAATTTCTATGCACTGAATGGGAGGACTAGAAAGATCACAAAGGATCATCTAGAGGAAGAAGAGTTCTCTTCCCACTATTCCACTACTTTCCAGAGTAACATGGAAGACAAAAACTTGGGACGATAGAAGGATTGAGACCCGAGGTCCAAAGAAACTTCACCAGTGAGTGGGAATGGGTGTATTTGGTACGCTACAAATTCTAGGAGTACAAGGTAGAATTTCACAAAATGAAGATGTATAAAGTGGTATAGACATCACAATTCCATTTTTATCACCAACATGATCTAGTGTTAGAGCTCCTCGACCAATGATCCCTGTATATGAACACATTCCATCTCTACTCTAGGGAAGTCATCATCAGCTTCTAGGACATTCATTCCATTAGTGGCATTCCACTGGAGGAGTTTTAATATGATGTGTTCCCCCCGCCAGAGAATACCTAGAGGAACAGGGGGTAGGTTCCTATCATGGAACAATATCTATTGGAGGTGGTGAATTAGAATTTGAAACTCACACCTATTTTCTATAAGTAAATCATATTCAAGGAATGTTTTGACACATTCCATAAGAAGGGCTCAAGATTGAGGATGTTGGGTCGATGGAAATAGTTCCAACTCGCATCGCATAGGGGAAATGTAACACCCTGAGATTTTATGAGAATAATTATTTTTAATTTTTTTGATTTCTTTTGTTGTATGCTTCACCAATATTAGCTTGCACTATACACAAAACCGTATTAGATTGTAGTATACGCAACACTATTCTTGGCTTGTGATGCACACAATTTCAAGTTCTTTCGAATAAAATTCATTTTACACAACACCAAGTATAGATTTTTATCAATGTATAACTGGACTATATTTTGAATATGTTATACACAACACCAAAGGAAGCTTTCCCTACACACAACCCTGACTTGGTTTGCATTACACACAAGAGCGACCTTCCTCAATAGCGTGCGTTGTACGCAATACCGAGTTTCACTAAACAATGATATATTGGTATAATATTATTATGAACTAGCCATTATGAATATTATTAATCACATTTTTAATTTTATAAAATTATAATTCATCTTACACATTTCCTGGAATGAGGTATGAGAACAAAATCAATTTTTCGGATAAAAGAAGTATTTTTCAAAAAATGTTGTTTTTCCGCCTTTTGATGGAACACCCACTTTAAATCTAGTTTTGACATGTTTATAAGTTTAATTTGAAAAATTAAACTTCATCCTTGGAATCAGGATATAAAAATTTATTTTGGATAAATTTTTGATATTTTTTTGATAAGTTTCTTATTTTGATGAATAGTAAAAATACGCTAAATGTTAATTGAAAACAAATTTTTTCATCAAAATAATTTATTTGGTTAAAATATATTATTGAATGGTTTTAAAGTATAAATAGAATATATTTTAACCATTTAATATAATGCATGTCATTATCATTAATTTTACAATGAATTCATAGGTAAAAACATTTCAATCTTTTACAATGTTTTAACTTTTAAAACCCATTTCTCAACAGCGGGATTAATTTTAAATTAAATACTTCCAATTCTGTGTATTGAATTTGAAAAAATGGATTCCATATTTTTAATCATTGGGTACACATTATTTCAATAGGATACTTTTTATTTTTGGGCATTATGAATAGTAACTATGGTAAATTTTATTTACCACAGTTAAAGGTAAATTAGGTAATTAAGGGTAAAAATAATATTATAAAATTAACCTAACATATGTCTTAATATAATTGGATGATTATATTTCGTCCTAAAATATATTTGGGTCTAATGTGATTAAGACCATTAATTTATTTTATTTAAATGAAAGTTAAATATGTCTCACTCAAACTTTAATAATAAAATTATTTGTAATATCAGGTTATACAGAATGTAAATTCGGTTATAAATATTCATTTGAAATCTAAAATGTTTTTCTTTATCATGGTAATTTATTTGTAATTTTTAAGAAATATATAATTACTTTAATAGCTTATACATTAATGATGCATAAATTATTTATTTAGTGAAAAATCAATAATATAGTTTTTATTAGACTAATAATACCCATAAAAGGGCCAAAACCTGACCCAAACTTATTTTTCATGTACATATGAAACATAATCATCCAAAGGTAGAATTTTTGACCATTTGGAGCCTTATAAAAGTGATTATTACATTATATTATTTTATTTTAAATGATGTCAAAGTTGTCACCTTCATAATTTAATAAATATAACAATTTAAATGTTGTTATTTTAAGACGATAAATTTGAGTAAAAGTATTTTTATGGAAGATATTAGATTTATATGAATCATAGTATTTTATTTTTAATTTTTATGTAACAAACAAGTATATTAAATAATTATACAAAAATGTTGTAGTAATTATTTTATTAAGGGAAATATCAAATAAATGGTTTTAAAAATATTAAAATAAATGTTATATGAACAAATTAATGTGCTCCATGAATTTTTTGACGAATATGACAAGTTTGGAATCTATTAAAAATTTTGGTTTGAATATATATTATGTATGGATTTAATATAAACTCAAATAATTTAATAGTGTCAAAATTGACACTATTGATATTTTATAAAAATAACATATTATTAAATTATTTAAAAATCACAAAAATATTTAAAAATAAAAAATTGAAAATTATATAGTCTAAAATATAATAATTTATCTAATTATGGAAAATTCAAAACACATAAGTAATTATTTATAACCATTTAAATTTTAGAATATTATTACCACTAATAAAATTAAATAGATTAAATAAAGATAAATCAAAATGATAAGGTTTAAAATAAAATCAAAACATGTCTAAATTTGATTGGTAGATCAGATTACAACCCTATCTTACCTCATATCCTAATTTGAGTCAATTTTTATTTTTTAAGTGGGGTTTTATATTATTATTAATTAATATGTTTGAGGTTTCCAAAAGTGCCCTTGTCTTCTATTATAAAAGGGAACCTCCTCCATATCCTCCTCATACCATTTTGAGCCTTCAATCTTAGCCAAACCCTCATAATTTCACTTATCCACTTTCCTAGAAACATAATAGAGTTCTTGGTCTTCTTCAAAGACCAACTTTAGTGTCCTAAGAGGAGGTTTAGAAGAGGTGCGTCAATGAAAAGGTAATATCCTTTACCGATTCTTTTAATTTATTTCTTCTTCTACTTCCTCTTATTTATTTGTTTCATTATAAAGTAATAAAATAAGTATCACTAATATAATGATATGTTATTATAAATATGAACCAACCCTATTTCACCTTCTATCCATCCAACGAAAAACAAAATCACCGCTCGTGTGTACGTACGACTTTCTGTCTCAATGCCGTGGTGTAATCTGGTTTTCCAACACCACCTTACTTGTATGGGTATAATGGTGGAAATAATAACTATATATGATTAATATAACATGATACTAATTCTGATATATTATATCATCCACTCCAATTCCATTCAATAATTATGGGAATGATATAATCGCCCATGCGTACGTACAGATTACCGTCTCCACGATGCGATGAGATTCAATTTCCATGTTAACAATTCAAGAATGATTATAAAGTATATATAGTGAATAATAATGAAATATATGACATAATAATTATACTGGATTTATGTATATATACATTTATGTCATCTAATTACTTCCATTCAAATTAATAAGGAAATGAAAACATCGTTCATGCGTACATACGACCTACCGTCTCAACGAACGGTGTATTTCATTCCATTTATCGATCTATTATATATATTTATATTCTAAATATATATTATATATAAATCATCTTTTAAATTCTGGAATTACATAATAATGATCTAATTAATCTTATTAATAATTATAAGTTAAAACACATATGACAAATGAAACGATTTTACCCAAAACGCTGCTTTAACATGAAATTGACAAATGAACGGGTAATATAAAGTCGTAAGTGAATCATATATGATATCATAAATATTATTATGGTTCTATTACAAGTTAATAATATGTTTAAACCCATTATACAGTATTCTCAGACACATATGAAAGAAACTGGACATAAGGTAACAGATAATTTTGCAATCTCATTTTTATCCGAGATTACTTATACGTAATTATTTACTGGGGTTAAATTTATCATACATGTCCATGTTTTATAAAAATGTTTTCATAAAGTGTTTAATATTCTTCCATGTATGATTAAATTCATTTTTACCCTTTTTTTGACTTTTAATACATTGTATGGAAGGAATCTTTCTTTTGTTAACCATACAAGGTACTTTTTGACTTTTTTCGGAAAAATTATGAGGATAATATTTTTTTAACTTATACGACGTGAATGGATTTTTATGGTTTCATAAAGACTTATTTCAATGAAGATTCCTATAGAAAATTTCATGATTATTTTCATCAAAATACTTTTCTTATAAAATTTCATGGCATTTTGAGAAAACAAAATGATTTTGAAGAGCATATTTTCCTCAAGAATTCATTTAAAGTGTTTTATCAAAACTATTTTCCATCTAAGATGAGATTATTTAGTATGTTTATGTTTCAAGTCTAATGTCTCTATTATTTACATGGTTTGATTTTTCTTATGATGAAATGATATCCATTTGTTTTATATGGATTATGTTATGATGAGATGATGTTTATAAAACCCATTTTATTATTTGGGTTATAATGAATGATTTATGTTGTGGCACATGAAAAAATGATTTAATTATGAGATGGGTGTGACCTATATCTCCCTAAAATGCATTGGGTGAATATTTATATCTCATGAGATAAACATGTCTGGAACGGAAATTAAATCTAGTTCAGTAATACAGGGCTGGAACGACAAGTAAACCCAGTTCAGTAATGCACTTTGTCCACTATGATGGTCTTGGCAGCAATGTCTTGGCTACTATGGAAATAATATCATGTGATTAATGGTTTACCACAATTATATGATTTATTAACATGCTATTTTATCATGATTAATCTTCCTTTATGATCTATGCCTTATGTACTGCCAAGATTTATGTCATTGCTCAAGATTTTGATGTTTTATGTTCATGTTTTTACGTTCAAATGTTTATGGATTGTTTTTTTTATGTTCTCCTAGTTTACCCTTACTGAGCATTTGAGATCACCCTTTTTATGTTTTTTCCCCAGGATATAAAGAAAGGTTTTAGGTAAGAAAACAAAAGGGGAAGATATTTATGGGAGATGTTGAAGATCTTTCACCCTGATTAGAAGATTATGTTCCGAGTTTCCAAAGACACTAAACTAACACGGTCTTTGGGCGTCTTTTGTGTCATGTATTATGTTTTCTGCAAAAGTAATGTAATGTCCATGTACTTCAAGATTTGGGTCTCTACAGTTCGTATCAGAGCAAAGGTTTAGTTAACCTTTTGAAACTAGGATGAAAAAACATTAGTGAGATCCCTTGAGATATTTCTAATGTATGTCTGGGGATGTCCATAAGGTTTAGTATAACTATAGGTTACAATCCTAGAATTATGTTGAATATCATGAATAAACTAGGGTGAACCTAAGGTGTCATGGATTAAATAATGTGTGATAAGTTAGACTTTTTATGATTATGTGTTTCCTCGTTGTTTTAACTGTTTCTTACACCATGGTTTTTGGTTTTAGTCAATGGAGGGAACTAGAAGAAATTGGGACAACATTGAATCCAATGGAAAAATTGGTGACTATGAGCAAATAAATTGTGTAATGCCTAGAAAGAAAGATATTGTGATTATGCCAAATCAGTCATCACGATATATGATTAACAATGTGAACTTTAGTGGTATTCCTAATTCATCAAATAAGAGGAAGTTGGACTTTTATGCATAGAGAAAGGAAGATTGAGATTTCTAAAGAAGGGAAGAATAACCTTGATGAATACATCAAATGGATGGGAAGAAGTTATCTGTGTGGGGAGAAGGTTCATAGAGTGATAGACTGTCATGGAGTTCAATGTCTTATCTATGGAGAACATGGGTATTACCCCACTCAATGCCCTGACCTAAGAGGTTACATCTAAATCAAGGAAGGACTTATTCCATGACAATCATTGAAGAGGATGGATTGAAGTGTTTATGTATTGGTATTCAAGAATAATTTTGTTGAGGTACTTTTATGGTATATTAGAATATCTATGTATTGGTCCATTTTGGTTTTCCATAAGAATATGGTACCGGTAACCATGAAAAGTGATTGAAATATTTTTGGAAAGCATATGATATGCAAAAAATGAAGGGATAATGAGAAAATAATATGTTTGATAGTATTAATGATCTCATGACTGATACAAGGAAAAAGTGACATAATGGTTTGAGTATATAGAAATTTTGGGATTTTGGTATGTGGAAAGAGTTATCTTTTGACAGTATTCATGTTTTCACTAAAGTTTTATGGTAATTCATGTTTCAAGAGAATACATGATTAAGGTATTCACATGTTTGTAATGTGACCAACAAGATATATCTTATGATATATGAGGTATAAATGATGGTATTCACATGCTTGGTAGATGACCTCTCTAGTAATCTTTTTCTTTATACTATGATATTGGACAAAAGTATTTTGGATAAGACTAAAGATTGGAATGAATTAAGTTAGAAATCAGATAGTATTTTTTAAGGATAGAACTTTTTGATATTATTTCTGAAATGTTATAATATTATAGTTTTAGAAAAAGGACAACCTGTAGGATGGATGACAATCCATCGTGTCGGACAAAGTTTCGGGAATCGAACCCACAACCGAAGTGCGACAGGCCTTTATCACTTACCACTAGCCTACAAGAAGTCCCTTGTTTTTAGAAATTAGTTTTATTTTATTAAGAGGTATGATAGTTGAAGTATAAGTCCATTTTTGGAATCATATATGGTTAATATCACTATATATGGACTTAGATATATTTAATAACTTTTGCTAACTTTTTTTTGAGACATATGGAATAACCTATCATTCTATCGCATGATCTGCTAACAATTTAAGAAGGAAAAATTCAACTTCATTTCTTTAAATAAGAGATGAAGTGGAAATTTTTCATGGAATTACCAACGATGATATTACACTAAAATCTAGTAAGTATTTCTCCTTATTCAAAAATCCATCAACTTTAGGGAAATGATCTTGAAAACAAAAAATGTTGTTCTAGTACCCTCATATCCAATGAATCAGATGGTACCTTCGATCATCAAAAATTTATCGCTTTGTGATTATTTTCTTTTTTATAGCCATGTTCTCTACCACTCTTCGTTAGAACATGATGTTTATATTTCTATTCCATATCCATATTTTCACCAATATTCTCTTATGGGGAAACCCAGTGCTGAGTTACTTTGGGAGACCGTTATGTTTCTAACTTTCCTTTTTAAAATTAAGTTTTAGTATTACTTTTTACGATGTGGGTTTCTATGAAAGAAACTTGCAAGTCATAAATTATTTATAACTGCGATGAATTTCAAGGGAGAAATTCATTTTAAGGGGGGTAGAATTTAACACCCCAAGATTTTATGAGAATTATTATTTTTAATTTTTTTGATGTCTTTTGTTGTACCTTCACCAAGATTAGCTTGCGCTATACACAACACTGTATTAGATTGTAGTATACTTAACACTATTATTTTCTTGTGATGCACACAATTTAAAGTTCCTTCGAATAAAATTAATTTTACACAACACCAAGTATATATTTTGATTAATGTATAACTGAACTATATTTTGAATATGTTATACGCAACACCAAAGGAAGCTTTCCCTACACGCAACCCTGACCTGGCTTGCATTACACGCAAGAGCGACCTTACTTGGATGGGTATAATGGTGGAAATAATAACTATATATGATTAATATAACATGATACTAATTCTGAGATATTATATCATCCACTCCAATTCCATTAAATAATTATGGGAATGATATCATCGCTCGTGCGTATGTATGGATTACCGTCTCCACGACGTGATGAGATTCAATTTCCATGTTAACCATTCTAGAATGATTATAAAGTATATATAGTGAATAATAATGAAATATATGACATAATAATGCTACTGGATTTATGTATATAAACATTTATGAAATCTATTGACTTCCATTCAATTTAATAAGGAAACAAAAACAACGTTCATGCGTACGTACGGCCCACCGTCTCCATAAACGATGTATTTCATTCCATTTATCAATCTATTATATATATTTATATTCTGAATATATATTATATATAAACCATATTTTACATTCTGTAATTAATTAATCATGATCTAAGTAATCTTATGAATTATTAGAAGTCAAAACACATACGACAAATGAAACGATTTTACCCAAAACACTGCTTTAACATGGAATTGACAAATGAACGGGTAATATAAAGTCATAAGTGAATCATATATGATATCATAAATATTATTATGGTTCTGTTACAAGTTAATAAAATGTTTAAAACCAATATACAGAAGTCTCGGACACATATGGAAGAAATTGGACATAAGGTAAGGGAGAATTTTGCAATCTCATTTTTATCCGAGATTGCTTAAACGTAAGTATGTATTGGGGTTAAATTTATCATACATGTACATGTTTTATAAAAATGTTTTCATAAAGTGTTTAATATTCTTCCATGTATGTTTAAAGTCATTTTTAACCTTTTTTTACATTTACCACATTGTATGGAAGAAATCTTTCTTTTGTTAACCATACAAGGTACTTTTTGACTTTTTCTGGAAAAAGTATGAGGAGATTTTTTTTAACTTATATGGTGTGAATGGATTTTTATGGTTTCATAAATACTTATTTCAATGAAGATTCCACTACAAAATTTCATGATTATTTTCATAAAAATACTTTTCTTATAAAATTTCATGGCATTTTGAGAAAAGAAAATTATTTTGAAGAGCATATTTTCCTCAAGAATTCATTTCAAGTGTTTTATCAAAACTTTTTTCCATCTAAGATGGAATTATTTAGTATGTTTATGTTTCAAGTATAATGTCTCTATTATTTATATGGTTTTATTTTTCTTATGATGAAATTATATCCATTTGTTTTATATGTATTATGTTATGATGGGATGATGTTTATGAAACCCATTTTATTATTTTGGTTGTGATGAATGATTTATGTTATGGAACATGAAAAAATGATTTAATTATGAGATGGGTGGGACCTAAATCTCCCTCCAATGCATTGGGTAAAGATTTATATCTCATGAGATAAACATGGCTAGAACGGAATGTAATTCTGGTTCAGTAATACAGGGCTGGAACGACAAGTAAACCTAGTTCAGTAATGGACTATGTCCACTATGATGGTCTTGGCAGCAATGCCTTGGCTAATATGGAAATAATATCATGTGCTTAATGGTTTTCCACAATTACATGCTTTATTCCCATGCTATTTTTTCATGATTAATGTTCCTTTATGATCTATGACTTATGTACTGCCAATATTTATTTCATTTCTCAAGATTTTGATGTTTTATGTTCATGTTTTTACGTTCAAATGTTTATGGATTATTTTTTTTATGTTCTCCATGTTTACCCTTACTAAGAATTTGAGCTCACCATTTTTATGTTTTCTTTTCCCCAGGATATAAATAAAGGTTTTAGGTAAGAAAAAAAAGGGGAAGATCATTATGGGGATGTTGAAGATCTTTCACCATGATTAGAAGATTATGTTCCAAGTTTCCAAAGACACTAAACTAACATGGTCTTTGGGCGTTTTTTGTGTCATGTATTATGATTTCTACAAAAGTAATGTAATGTCCATGTATATCAAGATTTGGGTATCTACAGGAAAGGAAGGATCATACTAGTTCATCAAATAAGAAGGAAACTATCAGACATGGGGGTAAAGCATGGTCGGAGGCTGGGACCAGCTAGTTTTTTATACTACATTCCTTACAACTTTTTTGAGTGGGTGGTTATTTTTAGTAAGAGAAATAAGGATGGGAATATGTATAGGGATGTTGGTGATGGTGGAGATCCTGATAGTTGGTGACATGGTCAACCTTGGGGAACCTGTTATAGTTAGGATTTACAGTATATTGGTCTGTGTTGTAAGGGGAAACATTACTAAAAGGATCTTCTGACTGTTACTATTTCTTCATGGCTGGACCACAGTGTATCTTGAGGGTTATGAATTATTGAATACCATCATCCCTCTAAACACCAGTCTATGACCATCTTTGTTGAACATTTATAGGGTTAGAATGATGAATCCTTATAAGGACAGGATCATGTTTCAGATAAGAAACTATGCAATCTTCAACTTCCACCCCTTTGGGGCTTTGATTGGTACGATGGTGGACAACCTGCAAGGATCATAGTAGCATAGGGAGTACCTAAAAAGTTTCAAGGATGGAGTGTTGGTGGCCTAGATCGATTGAAAGGTTTTAAGCAATCCATACACACTATCCCATTTTTCTAGGTAGTTTGGGTACTTTCAAGAAGTGGATAAGAGAGTCTACATGGGGGTTTGTGAAGAGAAACACCCCTATATCCTTCACCAACTATGGTTCATGACGGTGATTTTAGGCTTTAGTGAAACCATCATCCTGCCACCAACCAACATTGATGTCAATATGTCGATGGAATATTATAACAATAGGGTATAATCATATCCAGAGGAAATCCTGCAGAAGCATATTTAGGTGATTGAGCCAGCAAGAAGGGATCCAGAGAAGTGAGGAAGCACACAGCCTGCTCATCAAGAGGTAGGTCAAGAATCTAGGGTAGCTCAGGATGGAACCACAGTGGTGGGGATGTCTCAAGGTGCAGCGCACCCCTAACTCCTTGAGGATGAGGGTTCCATAATAGGTTTCACAGACCAAAAGGGGAGGATCCTAGGAAGAAGTTGAGTTACTTTCTATAACCAACTACCAAAATTGTCCATCCCTCTCTTTGGTCTACTCTGAGGATGCTACATACATCAATGATGCTGGAGGACCTATGTCGGAATCTAACCCGAGTTGGGGTTGAGATTTCAGATGTTGGGCTTGTTCATGTCATTCCCAAGGTAGACTTTCATGATATACATATGTATCTATAATCCATGGATGAATTCACTTTATAGAGACGTGAATCCATCATTCCTTACACCATAATGTGGACGATGTTTGGTGGTGATCCAAGGTTTGTGGAGACACCACCCATGGATTATACAAGTAATGAGGAAAAAATCAACGAGGAGGTTTAGGATCCTGATGATGAGGAATATTGGGGGACTGTAACTCATAAAGGGAGTCCCTTAGAGAGTGGTGAAATCATAGTCTCTGTAGAAGAACTGGACTAATTCCTGGAGGTAAGTCTTAACTCACCTAAATTTCCTACACCTTTCCTCTTTTCATTATATAGATTATCTAACTAAATATTTTACTATATAGGAGACTTTTGATAATGGGAAATGGGATCTTATTGATGGAGATGAGGGTGCACTAATAGGCGTGGATGAGTGTGTTTTGGGGCCTGCGCCCGGGAATGAAGTGGTTGGAAATCCAACTGATGATGAGGAGGTCATGGTAACATCTCTAGAGCCTTAGGTCCTCCCTATGATCTATGGGGGGCCATTCTATAGCATTCTGATAAAGACACATACTATTGGAGAGGTGATGTGATCGATACGACTAATCATTGAAATTACTCCTCCTCAAGGTAAGAGAAAATCTCGAATCGTTCATCCATAACCATATTTTATGAAGCCTTTGCGCCAATGTGTCTTTTTTTTTTCATGTAGTTCTTACTCAATTGACATAATAGGAGTTGGTAACAGTCATTGAGATACCCAGTATTAAAGGGTCCTTAATGGCGGAATCCACTACTATGACCAAGGAGATTAAATTTTCAATGCTCAATTCCTGTAAGTATTTTAATTTGATAGGGTCACACTTTCTACTTATTGATTAGAGTAATCTACTTATCTATTTTCAATACAGTTCTCGAGATACTGCATGATTGGAATGTAGGATAGGTCAGAAGATCTAAGGGACATCCTCCGATGGTTACGCTAGTTCATATAGAGTTATCGTTCAAGCTAATATAGCCTTGATTCTAGGTGGATAGTCTGTCGTGGTTGTGTGTGATGCTACTGGTGGGGCGAAACTTGAGGCTTGTTAAGACAATGTTGTCAAGGTAGGTTCAAGTGAATATGACCAACCTCACAACCTAGAGGCCATCCATTATGAGAGGATTATGGAGGATGATCATGTGGCCAACCTTCTTATAGCCTTTCATGAGTATGCACCTGCACCACCTAAAGAAATGGAAGCATCTAACCCTGATACGATTGAAGAGAACCACATAATTTGGCATAGGGCATGGAAATGTATTCAACGCAATATCAAATAGACTATGGATCCATAGATAGTTGGTTGAATGGGGTCACTTATATATTGGATGCA
The DNA here is from genome assembly GCA_963277665.1 of Viscum album. Lineage (NCBI taxonomy): Eukaryota > Viridiplantae > Streptophyta > Magnoliopsida > Santalales > Viscaceae > Viscum > Viscum album. The sequence goes on from OY728132.1 coordinate 774,757,532, forward strand.
CAACCTTTTCGTTGGAGGGGCGGATGCTTGTGGTCTTCATAAACTGCTTCATGACTATCATGGAGAACAAATGTAAGAATAAATCCAACATCTAGATGTTTCCTAGAGCCAAGAGAATTATGAAAACACTCTCATTCTCTAGGAATTAAATTAGGAGACCCAACATCTATAAGAATAAACATACGAGAATTCTACCTTCATCGATACTCAATCAGAACTTTTCATTCAACTAAGGGCTCAGCTGGAGGAGGTTGAGGGGTAGATAAGGTAGGCAACATGTTAAGTAGACAACCTCCGAGATGAGAGAGACATGGAATAGAACAAGGCTGAATAGCTTCTTCTAGTGGATGAGGAGGAGGGAATGGAGCTTCTAAAGTTGTATCAGACCCTAGAGGCTACATGAAAAAGGTTGGTGGAGCTGCATTTTTTGATCACCAGAGTAGAGTTATAGGGAAATTTTACAAAAAATCATGAGAGGTTCCAACATTTGGATGTCCCTTGATACTACCACAACTTCTTTCTTGATTTTAAAAATTTTCTAATTACATGAAAACATTTACTTTTGTCACATTAATTATCACACTTCAATCATATTTTCAAGAAAACTAATGATCAATCCCTAAGCTCACGTGGGTTATAACCGGTCTGAGAAACAAGGGACGACCACCTGATCTCTCATTTGTATGAGAGTTCCAGATAATAATTGAGCACTTGGGGTATGCTATTTTCGACTGAACACCTAGGTTGTTCAGGTTGAGAGGGGTTGTGGATTGGGAACAAGCCTCTTATAATAGCTAACTTTATTTTTTCAACGTGTGCTAATACACAAATTGGATAACTCTAAGGGTGTTGGAATCTATCCGAACAATGGGGAATGAGAAGTGTGATATGAAATTCCAAAAATTTGGAACATAAAGAGTGTGGAATGGAGACATATAAAAATTACTGACTGTGTTTGAAACATAGCATTCATACCCTTAGCCTAGAATGGGAAACAATAAATGATGGGTAATGAAATACCATGTTTAAAACATAGAACCTTTCTTTAAATGTCATATGAAGTCTTCTGAGATGTTGTCCTAGGATGGTAGGTGAGCCAGAAATAGTATGGGACCATGTTTTTAGGGATTCCCTTTAGACATGGGAGGGGATGATGATCCAAACAAGTGGCATGCAAAGCATGAAAATGCAGTGATGGAATGTTTGAATGTATTCCAACACTATAAGAATTATGACACCATGCCTTAGAGAAAATTGGTGTAATAATATTGGTATGAAATAAGATCAAAACCCTCTTTTAGGGAAGTGTTGCCTCAGATGTCAAGTGACAGATGAGAATGTGAATAATGCGGTAGCTGACCAACACTGGGGAAGAGGACCTCTCAGGTGAGGTCCTATCATGTTTTTTAGTTTTACATCATCAACTGAGGAAAATAAACACACATTCTTATGTCATATAATGAGGATGTTTTACATGTATTTTAATTTCATATGGTAAGGAAAAATCACTATATAGTTTAATTTCATGTGACCAGGATGTATCTTACAATATAGTGTCATGAAATAGGGATGTTGCATGTAGTTTAAGGTCATAATGTGTGCACCTTGTCCAATAGTTTAAAGTCATGTTACATGGACCAAAGTAATTTTTGTTGAAATTATATTATTTCAGCACAAAAGAAGTAACCCCAACATGCATGAGACAAAATAGGCTTGTGTACCACATAATTATCAAGAAACGGATGGATATTAACACAAATGAGGGCCAAGAAAGCATGTGCTACATTGAACAACCCTAAGAGGATTCACACATTTCTTAAAGTCATGACTGGACATAGATTATCAGTTTATGATCATAGAGTTTGTGCCTAAGGAAGGAGATCCCCCAAAACAGGTATGTGTGGTGTAGTAGAGTGATATAACCAATATTAATGAGGGCCTAGGAGGCCCAATGTCACACCAAACTTTACCAGTGATACTCTTAGTTCAAGTTCACAGAGTTTGGACCATAAGGGTTCTTAGTTTAAGGTCATTGATTTTGGACCAGTGAAGCTCCTGTATGGCTCAACCACATCGATACACACCCTACCAGAACTTCTAATACCATGTGATCTATGCTCAGTGTAAGAAACAAGGAATGATACAAGGGGTATTCCTGACATGTGGAAGTTCACATTAGGGGAAACACCAAGGTTTGGAATTCCACTATGATATTGGGGAGTGGAAAGGAGGTAAGTTAAGACTTTAAATATTTAGATAAAGGGTCGACTAGTGAATAGGGATTGATTTTTGACCATGTTTGAAATGAAGGGACCATAATCGTACCATTCAGGAATGGGGAGAAAAAACGCAGGACCAATTGTTGACCCAATTCAGAACACAAGATCAACTATTTGTTTTTAGATATCCATTAGGACATTGGATACAGATGGGAGGTGAACCAAAATGGCATGATACCATAACCATTAGGGGGGTATGTGTGGATTTAAAATATTATGGAAACCCAAATAGAGAATGACTTGAAGTGTGGGATAAAGCACATCAAAAAACAGGATTCATACGTAGGATTTTAGAATAGTTTAATGTCACATTACATGGACTATATATTACATTTTTGAGTCATGTTTCTTAGAATATAGGATCTTATTTTAATGTCATATAGTTTGGAAAAATGAGGAGTGTCTCAAGTAGATATGTGTAGTATGGTGTCTTGAAAAACCCAATGTGAATGAGGAAGATGGGTCCCAAAACCACATAACACATTCCTTAGACAATTTGAAGTCGTGATTCTTGGATTGTAACTAAGGAAAAACAGACAAAAGGTTTAAAGAATTTGCAGATAGACCCAAATAAAAAGTGTCTAGGTGTCTCTACATATCCCATAAGTATGGGAATCAAGACAAGAGTATTTCTAAATGGAAGATGCACATTGTTTAAGGTCATATAGGCTGTACCATTGGGGGAGATCATTTTAAAGTCATGATATATGAACTATGAAAAGTTTAGTTTCCAAGACATCAATTTGGTATAAGAGAGGCATAAACTAATGTGAATAGATCCAAAGGAGGCCTGTGTACCACACATACACCATGAAATAGATTGCATACAGTTTAAGGTCGTGGGGTTTGGACAATGAAGGGGGAAAGGGGATGAAAGGTCATGAACATGCAGATGGGCCCAAATAAAAATTGTTCGAGCATCGAAACGTATCCCATGAGGATGGAAATAAAGACACACATAGTTCTTGAACACATAGTGGTGAGAGAATAACACTTTTGGGGACCTCCCTCTGTATCAAAGGGAATGAGGCATCCCACGATTACTGTGAGGCATCCAAAAATTATTCAGGGTAGGATTGGAGTTTAATGTCATGTGTTAAGGACATCAACTCTTATTTTAAGGTCATAGAGTTTGGACCCTAAGGGAGAATATTCCAAATGGGTATTCATCATGTGGAGTTCTAATAACCTCATTGTGAATAAGGACCAAGGAGGCCTACACACCACATGACATATTCCTCCATGCAGTTTGAAGTCTTGATGCTTGGACTTGGTGAGAATAGTTTAAGGTCATGTTTCCTGGACCATAATCTCTTAGTTTAAGGTCATAGAGTTTGAACTATGTAGAGGGAACTTCTAAAAATGATATGTGTAATTAAGTGGCATAATAATCATGATGTGAATGAGGACCAAGGAGGCTCACACACCACATACACATTCTTAGAGAGGCTTGAATACAATTTAGAGTCATGATTATTGCACTAAACATGTAAAAGGGGTCAAAGGTTTGACATATTTGCAGCTAGGCTTAGAGATGGGAAGTATGGTAATCACTACATATCCCATAATGATGAGAATCAAGCCACATGTAGTTCTCTAATATCCCAACATATCTTTGACCCATACATGTGGAGGGGGTATTTTTTCATCTTATTTTTTATTATTTATTTATTTTTTGTTTTTTTGGGGTGACTGGACCAGGATAGAGAATTTAGGTGTTGATATGTATCTTGTGTGGATAGGAATCAAGCCATATGTAGTTGTTGAACATGGAATGGTAGATAACCAAGGAAAACAGAGATTTCCTCTCAGACTAGGTTCCCAGTTTAACATCATGTTCCCAAGATGCTGATGCTATGCTATTTAAAGTCATACAAATCAGACTTTAGGGGATTCAAATAGTTTAAATTAATCATGCTTGGACTTATTGAAAACAGTTTAAGGTTGTGTCTCTTAGACCATGGGTTCTTAGTTAATGTTCATAGAGTTTGGACTATAGGGGAATGGATTCTCAAAATGGCTATGGTGGAGTAGCGGAGTAACAAAACTGATAAAAATGAGGAAAAAAGGGGTCCAAATCCACACCACACATTTTAAAAAAGGCCTGAACATACTTTAGAATTGTGATTCTTGGTCTACATGGTTCCTTACACAAATTACTTCATGAGAAACTTTTCATTGGTTGGAGTAGTGATGTTCTCTACATCCATAGTGATAAAAGAGTACACACCATCAGGATAGACCTTGTGAATGATGTAAGGTCCTTCCAACCCGAGATCCAACGTTGGAAACTTTCTTCTAGGTATCATCGTTGTTCTGAGATCCAGTAACATTTCACCATGGTTGAAGGATAAGAGGAAAAATATCTTATTAAATACCTTGGACATCTAGTTATAGTGACTCTCTAGATTGTAAAGGCATGAATAATCTTTTATTTGAGGGATTAAAACTTATATAAATAAAAAATTTCTATTCTTTTTGGAATCTTATGGTTATAGAAAATTATTTTGGGTGATGGAATCTAAATATCAATGGGTAAGACTACCTATGTTTCATACACTGGGGAATATGGAGTCACCTGGGTCAAATTTAGATTCATATTCTAATAAACCCAGAGAGAATTGGTGAGTTTGTTCATCCAAATCTTCTTATTTTGTCCTAACATCTTCTATATAATATTGGAGAGGGTCTTATTGAATGCCTCATTTTGTCTATTTTTCTGTGCATGGTAGGAGGAAGTATGGTGGGCTAGATGTTGTACTTAGATTACAACTTATTCAGCTCAAGATCCTGAAAATTGGTGTCATTGTTTATAGGAATGGTGTGAGGAATTCCAAAACGTTGAATGATATTGGATATCATGAATTCTACCACTGATAGGGCCTTGAATTCCTTAAGTGTAATCTCTTCTACCCACTTGGAAAAGAAATTAGTCATGGTCATAATGAACCTGCATTGGCGAGTTGTTTCTGGTGGATATGATCCCTTGACATTGAGTCCCCACACCATAAAGGGAAAATAATAATTGGTAGTATGTAGTGGATTTAGAGGCCTAGGAATGAAATTGGTGTGGATCTGATAGGTGTGTAACCTCTTTTAAAAATAGATAAAATCATATACCATGGTGGGATAGAAGTATCCCAACCTTGAAATATGGTGAGAGAGATCCAACCCCCCTTATGAGCACCACATGACCTGGAATGAACTTCCTATATAACCTAGGGAATCTCATATCCTTGAATGAAATGTAGAATAATCCCATCAAACCCACATCTATATAGAGTATGCTCATGTTTTGGTCTACTCTATAGGGTGAACTATGCTACATACCAACATATTCATTCAAGATCGACTCTGTTCGGTGGGAGGGTTCCATGATAGAGATACTCAACAAAAGAGGTTGTCCAATCAGAGATTTACTTGTAAGTAGGGGGATCTGGTGGTACTAATGTGGAAGAACTATCAGTCAACTGGTTTATCTATTGGTTGTCATTTTCATCTGAGATGATGAGAGTGAGGACACTCTGATGTTCCACATAAATGTACAGATCAAACTGGTCAGGCTCTGTAAGATTCACGACCAAATTGTCCAAGGCATCGGGTTGACCATTTTGTGATCAGGGAACATAAGTCACCTCTACCTGATAAGGGAGTAGGTCTATCAACTAGAGAGTGTGCTTAAGGTGGGGTATAAGCTCTAGCTTCCTGATGATGCAGTCACCATTGATGTACTTGATGACTTACTCAAAGTATCCCTTTACATGTAAGTGGGATACGTTAATCTTGAGGGCTATATCAAGACCAGTAATAAGAGCATGATACTCTACCTCATTGTTGGTGTAGACTTCTGACAATAGGAATGAGTAGGGTATGAAAGCTTATGATGGGGTGATAAAGAAGATCCCCAAACCTAATCTATTGAGCTTGGTATCATCGATACTTCTAATGGTTAGGATTCAAGAGGAACCATAGAAATACATATTCTAACATGAAAAAAATAGATCCATTTAGGGGATGAAATCAGCTGAGAAATCATCATCCATAGGAACTTATTTAGGAGTCGTATGGGAGGCTAGAAAATTTTCCAGTGCCTGACCCTTGATGGACTTATGTGGGATAAACCTGATGTTGAACTAATAAAGAATCATTTACCAACATGTGATATGTATTTTCAAAATTAGTATCTACTTTAGAGGATCCACATGGGACACCATTTGTATCTCGCGATGATATATATAATGCTGTAACATCTGCACAACGAAAACAAGAATGAGGTGGTTCTTCTTGATAAGATATTATTGGTTTCCTTTTTGATGAGCATGTGACTGAGATAGTATAAACTGTTTTATCTTCCCTCATTGTTTTTTTGAGTGATAATGGTGGTAAGGGATCATTCTAGGGAAGTCACATAAAGTAGAAAAGTATTTTTGGAGATGGGTGTCATCATAACTAGAGGATGTAGAAGATGATGCTTGATTTCCTCAAATTCAGTATAGAACTCTTTACCCCACAGGTAGACAATAACTTTATTCATGAGCTAGGAAAAGGGATTATAGTTGTTTTCCAGTCTCACAATGAATTGGAGTATACAGGATAAGTGGACTTTAAGTACTTAGAGTTCCTAAAGGTTTCTTAGAGGAGGTATCTGGATGATGGAATTTATCTTCTCTGGGTCAATCTCAATGCCTTTGTATCTGATGATGAGTTGAGAAACTTCTCAAAGGAAACCCCAAAATCACATTTAAAGGGTTCATCTTCAAATGATGGGAGAGGAGGAATAAAAACAATTTATTTAGGTTTCTGATATGGTTTTACGCTGGTAGGATTTGACCACCAAATCATCCATGTAGCATTCCACTAGCATCCTGATGATCAGTTGGAAGATGCGGTGCATGACTCACTAATAAGTAGATTCTACATTCTTCAAACCAAAAAGGAATTACCTGATCCCATAAGGTCCTTTAAATTACTATGAAGGTGTTATAATCCTCATTATTGGGGTCCATACAGATCTAATTGTACCCAAAGTATCCATCCATGAAGGAGAGATCTTGGAACCCATCTGTGGCATCAATAAAAAACTTTATCACTAGAAGGAGAAATTCATCCTTTGGAAAATAGAAGTTGATTTCTTTGAAGTCATTAAAGACTTTGATCCACCCATTATTCTTCCTTACTAGAAAAATTTTGGTGAGATACTTGGGGTACTGAACATCCTTGATGAAGTTGGATTTGATAAGCTTATCAACTTCGGCCTCAACCGTAGCACCATCAAAAGTGTTCATTTTTCTAGGAGGTTTCTTGAACCCACGACGAATCACTGGAAGACCAAGATGGTGGATGGTGACCTGAGGGTCTAGTTTGGGAATCTCATCATAACTCTAGGAAAATAAATCATGATGTTTCTTTAGTAAATCCATATACTGCTTCAGTTCCTTTGGAGACATAGATGCACTGATAAACATTGGCCTTGGATTTACCTCTGTGCCAAGGTTCATCTGAACCAAAAAATCAATGGTGGTAAATACACCCTATTTAAATGTGGGAGAAGCCTCTAGATCCTCTTCATGTTCTGAGGAATGGGGATCAGTTGGATGAGATGGTTTGTCTGGGCCAACTGATTTCAGGGGAACACTGATGCATTCTTGGGTGAATACAAAATTTTCACCGGGGGGCTCCTGACCTGTTGAGACCATGGTGATAGCAGTTGTCGAACCAGTCTCATAATTCCTTTGATTACAGAGTCCATGCTTGATATAAATGAAATAGTAGTGGTTTGGATTGTGTCGTCTTAACCTGGATCGATGGAACAAGTGGGTCTCACATACAATTGTATCCATAGGTAAAACATATTGATATCTGATAGGGGTAGGGGGTTCTAGTATCACTTGATCCTAGACTTTGTAGGAGCATGAGTTAATCTTTAAAAATTTCTTATACTTAGGGAAAAAACATACTTTACTCCTAGAAATGATGAAGCAACATCCCATGTCTAGTGTCACAGCCTCCAATCAGTGAATTGGGAGGATGAACACGCCATCCAAATCTATCTATTGGCTAGCTGCGATGGTGGTGTGATCAACCTCATTATTCTAAACCTACTTTTCCTTTCTCTTGTAATAGATGAAATCCATATATTATGATTCATTAAAGTCAATGGGAGACACGTCACCTCAAAGCTTAACTACTCAACCATTGAGAGAGTACTTGAGGAATTGGTGATACAAGGAGGGAATTGATATATCCAGATGAAGCCAGGGACTACCCATCAATGCGTTATCCGCAGTACCCTGTGAGAAAACCATGAATTTAGTTTTTTATAAGAAAATTTTGAACTAGGTATTTAATTAGATTTTGTTACACGGTCTCTACTTGGTCCTTCCATAACCCTGAATCTTTAGGTCGGAGGGACTCAAATCAACTTCAGCCATTCCTAGATTGTGGAGCGGCTAGGTTGGAATGAGATTGATTACAAAACCTATATCCACCAGAAAGTGAAGGATCTCCATGCCATTGAACTTACCAATGATATGCAGTGGGAGAATGTTCCCCTGTATAAGGGATTCACCATCTTCACCCTAGAATGAGATGATGTATTGACATTCTTCATGCTCAACTTTCTCAGTATAGAAGGTATTTGTGGCCACTACCTATGTATCAAAGTGGAAGGATATTTTCAATGATTCTACGAGGTCCTCATGCGTTTATTTTGACTGGTGAAGGGCCTTGAGGATTTAGAGCTTCACAGGTATGCTAGATAGGTGATTGAACACATAATAATTTCATGTAAGACACACATTTCTTCTATAAGGGTATACTCTTTAGAAAGAGGCATGATGTGAACTACTGCTTAAACTAATGGATTCTAACTCATGATGGTAATTTCCTATTTCTAATCAGATAACTCACCCAAAATGACCAATGGATGATTTCCAGTTGACAAAGGCCTAGATTTAGCTAGATGTGGATGATCAAGGTGTAGTTTTGTATTTTCTTCCTGGTCAATTAGAAAGGTCAACCATGGTGGTGTGTCTGATGGAGTGGGATGAGAGGAATATGTCTACTAAGCTCTGTGCAACACCTACTACCTAGTCATGGTAGCACAGATGACCTTGTTCGAAGCATTGTCATAATCATTACAATAATTTTCAATTCCTTGAAATCTTCTTCAATGTTATCAACTAAAAGAACTCATAGATATTTCTTGATATTCCTCATCATCGAGGACCATGTAGGGGTTTAATAGTTGAACAATGTTCATAGAGGCATACTCCTAGCCATTATCAAAGGAGTCTTCCAATTCTAGGTGGACCCTAACTATGATTACTATTTCAGGAGGCATGAAATCATTGAGAGTGTGGTAAGGCTTTGAAGCTAGTGAGGGAATTTTCTTTCCCTTTTATCACTGGTGCCTACTCTTCTGATATGTAGAAGGTTGTGACATAGGCATGCAGGTGCTATCCAGATAAGGAATGATGACTTCATGAGGTTTGGTCTAACCTAATTAGGCATGAATGATTCCATGGATGTGAGGAACTACACTGTGATCCAAACACTCATCACAATTTTGAGTTCTATGTTTAGAAACCTATTATAATTCACTAGAACCTTTAATGTCACTATTAGGATCACTGGAGATATGTGCCACCTATGTTAGGAAATGTCCCAACTTGACCAAACCATTGTACACTTGACCCTAAAGCTAACCCTTGAACACATAGAACTGATTGATGTTATGTCCAAGGATAATGTGGTAAGGGTTGTGGTTAGGGTGATCAGTGATCTTGGCCTTGTGGGGATTCTTACACTCTAGAAGCTTCAGAAGCCCCTATTCCAAGGAACTGTGGAAATAATTAGGGTCCTGTTCTTATTTAAAGGAGTAGGTCTAGTTTTCCATTATGGAAAGGGAAATATGAGATATTGGACCTAACGAGGGGTTATATCCTAAAAAGGTCCTGGAGCCACATTCTCTCGCCTAGTTGGCAGTGCTTGATGAGGAGGTGTGTACCAATTCTGAACTGGGCGAGGATGATCTTGATGAGGCTACTGCACTCGGTGAGGCTGCACTTGGTGAGGCTCAGATGGAAATAACTCTAGCTGCTCTGGGGACTCCACCTATACCAAGGTGGAATTATCTTCCTTGGTGGCTCTTATTGTAGGATCTGGAAGAGAAAATGGATGCACCTACTTGGATTTCTGTAAGTATTACTCTTGGCATTAATCCTTTTCAGAGAAATACTGTAAAATTCATAGGAAATTATGAGTGATGAGAGTGGGGACCAGCTCAGTCTTCATGTTCCTCAAACACATATCTAGTAGCTACTAATCATTCAACATCATATCTGATGAGTGTGTGAGGCCCTTCCACCTAGAAAAAAAGTCTGTGATGTGCTCATCTATAAGTTTCTTGCACATGAAGAGGTCAAAGATACTTGTACTGTGCATGTTAGAGATGAATTGGTAGCGAAAATTCATGTGAAGTTCCTCCCAACCAATTATGGACCCAATGAGTAACTGTATGTACAATAAAAATATAGACCCTTACAATGTATGAATAAAACAACACATCTTAGAGGCCTCTTGTTGCTCTAGGGTGCCCAACATGGTCCCACACCTTGAGATAAAGTGTGGAAGATAATGAAGCTAGTCAACCATCACATTAAAGGGGAAAAGGTATGATTCCAAAAATCTAGGGGCACTCACATGTTGTCCACCAATTCTAGGTATGGCTTTCCTTTAGGCGATTTCGCCTAAGTGATAAATGGGAGGATTATACCATAAGGGGCGCTCTCACAAAATCCTTTCCTCTCTTAGTCGCCTCCTCTATCTAGGGTTGGCCCGACGCCACCTCCCTCGTGCTCAGTGTTTTGCGGCAGCAACTTCTTGGTTGCGGTGGCATCGGAGACTGTCCCCCCTTCCCTTCACTGGTTAGGGTATTTGAGGTGCACGTTGCCGGTCGAGATCCAACTTCGCATCCTGTGTGTTCTGCCGCGTCTTCTGCCTGTTCGTAGGGTGGTTTGTCGTGGTCTTCACGTGCGTTAGGGATGGCAGCGACAGGATCTGACATGTGGTGGGTCTACCTTTCAGCGCACTGGTGATGCTTTCTTGTTTTTGTTTTCTGCAGTTGATTCTGGTGTGGTGTGCCGCTTCATTCCTAGCCAACGCCTTGTTTGATGGTTCATGATTTGGATGAGGTGATGGATTTCAATCCTTACGCTCTTGAATCAAGTAAGGGTTTTGGATGCGAATTGTTGTGAGTCTTGCGGTGTGCTATGTGATTCTTCTATTTTGAATATGCTGGTCTTGATCATTATCTGCTCGCATTCCTGTTGATAGGTTGTTGCATCCTGCTGAGTTCTCTGCCGGCATGAATTTGTGATATTCAATGAAACTGTAAATGATGAAGGTTTTATGTCAAAAGATGCGAGGGCTGGGTTCCCCGGAGGTGGTTTTGCCAGCTCTCTACTCCGGTGGGATCCTCGACAGTCGAATGCAGATGGTGGTGTGTGGCGTTTGGCGTGTGGCGTTCGGTGTATGTCAGATATTTGATATGATGATGTTTGGATTTGAAGTTTGATTTTGAAATTTGGATGTGTTTGATATGGGAACCAGATTCCAAAAAACTGGCTTTTTGAAAATGGAAAAAATGGTTAGCGCGCGCGCTTTCCTTTAGGTTGGATTTCCACTTTTCGTATTTCCAAGGCTTCGAGCTGAGCAGTGAGAGTAGTTATCTGATCATCTTGGTGGGTATTTTTATCTTTATGAGGATCCCTAACCACCAGTGTATTGAAAGGATCATAAATATGGTAGGAAGGCTCATTGACTCATGGAACGTCTTATGGGGCATCTCGATTCGGATCTAGAGTGAGATTATAATGCTGCTCGAGTGGGTTTGGTGACTTGTATTGTGGGATCTTTTCATACACTACCACCTCTACCCTATCGAGATGACTAGGATCACCGGGATCAATCAAGGGAAATTGGAAAAGAAGGATGTTTGACTACCCTTGATTCCCCAATGGAGGAGGAACATGATGATGTTGAGGATCTCTATAATATGGATGCTTCTCAGCAATAAGATCATCAATGACCCTCTTCTGATCAGTGAATTGTTGAAGCAAGGTGAAAATTATAGGATTGACCACTATCTTCTATGAAACATTAGATGAATAAGATGAATCAACAAGTCCTTTATCATTGTTGTTATTTCAAATGGTAGATGAGAAAGTAGGGGGCTCCCTGAGGCCAAGTGTTGACCATTGAAAGTGGGTTCAGACACCTGTATGGGAGTCCACTTGATACTACACTTCCCTTGGGGATGGATTCTCTCTATTAGACCCTGTGATGGTGTCCCCTTAATAGGAATTATTGGGGACAAATATATTTACCTTAATGATAACAAGAGTTATATCATAAATATAACTTGGTAGGTTTGATTGTCACAGGATGGGGATGAATTAGATAGTAGTGTACTATACCCATCCAAATATCTACATGTGTGAAGATTCTACCTCAGTGATTCTGTAGAGAACTGTGAATCTATGAATGCATCTCTGTTGGAGGTTCTGGTGGTGGCTAAGTGACGAAGGGTGCTGAGCTACTAGGAGTGCTTTCAACTAAACCATGTGACACTACTAATCAATGTTGTCAAAATGTTCTCATCCTACTAGGTAAACCAACAGAAATTTATGTAGGAGAAAATGCATCATCCAGATGGTCCTACTAAAGCACATGACCTAGTCCTGGGTAAGGAAATCTGGTATGTCGAAGTTGGGAACCACATTCATCCAAAAAACCACCGAAAGATGGTCAGCAACCAAAGTGTCCCATTGGATTTCTTTTTCATAATAAAGGTCTGGATCTTGGCTGGCCTAAGTTTCAATTAGTGCTGGATAAGAAACTAGTGACGAAACTAATGTGGATTGATGCATTGGTGTAAGTGCTAGTGTAGGAGCCACCACATGAGCTGACTGATCGCTACAAATTGGGTCTTCTCTCTAGGGTGGTACCAACCACATCATTATGTCCCTATAGGACTAGGTTCTTACCATTACCTCATGTTCTAGGGAAGAAGTAGTCATTGATGGGTTGACCAGAATCTCACAATCTATAGAATTCCATAATAGCTCTATATGATCTTAGGTAAAGGTAGATGCAGAAATTGTTGATGATAAGATGACTACACTGTGAGACCCTAAAAGGGAGCCAAATCCTCCTCCAACTGCATGTACCTACAAAAGGATTTTGGAATATTTTAGATATCACCTTCCATAATGATGAATATCATCTATCGAGATCCTTCCCAAGACTTTGATGCATATGGTTGGGGTTAAGGCTCTATAATCAAATCACATTCTACCTTAGAATTTGAGAAGTGGATGTGATTGATATTGACTTGGTGCTTCCTATTGTTTTTATTTCAGCAGTGAAGGTTATTCCTTATTCCATGGGATGGTTCCTCAGGTAAGGGAAGCTATTTTACATGAGGATGACCTCTGCTTTGATTGGTTGGGATACGTGGATGGCCTCTGCATCGATTGTTTTTGGAGTGGGTAGGACCTCTGCTTTGACTATGGTAGGAGTGGGGAAGACCTCCACTATGATTGTTGACATACCTGAGAGGACATATTCTTTGGTCACTGTGAACATGGGTAGGACCTCCATGTTGGTTGGTATCAATATCATGGGGATGAACTCCATACAAGTGAGCTGAAGTTCAAGGAGGACCTTCATATTGATCGATGCTGGAGTAGGGAGGACCTCCATTTGAGATTATTTAAACATGGGGAGGACCTCTATGTTGCTGATTGAAGGAGCGGTGAGGGCCTTCAATCTTTTTGGCTATGGAACAAGGATGACCTATGTGTTGGCCAGTGGTAATTTCATGGGGAGGACTTTCATACTCATTGTTGATGAAGTAGTGTGGACCTACGCATTGATTAGTGTTGGAGTGGGAGGGGCTCCTCTTGAAATAGGAATGGTGTGAGGAGGAACTTCATGATGATGGTCTATGACATGGGGAGTACCTCCGTATTAGGTAACATAAGTCTGGGGAGGACCTCCATACTGGATTTAAATGAAGTGGGGAGGGCCTCCACTTTGATTGATGTTGGGAACATGGGGGGACCTCCATGCCGATTTTGAGAGTAGGGAGGGCCTCTTATTTGGTTGGTTATAGTATAGGGAGGACCTCCATAATATATTTCATCATCATGGAACAATCCATAATGGCTACCGATGACACCAATGACTGGAAGAGTTAGCCCAACCTCCCTGTAGGGATACCGAGGTCTCTATCCCAGCCGAGCATTGATGGGTCCCTATTTAGTAGTGGTAGGGATCTTGTGGAATGAATTTATGGTGGAAGGAGCTTCTGGAGCTATGTAAGATGATGAACCTTGTTAGAAATACTTCTGAACAGGTGCCTAGAATTAGTGTCAAGTCATTCAGGCCATGGACAATAGAGCAGGGGAATAGTCCACCCATTCCTTGGACTAGAGGACTAGTCACTACTGGTGCTAACAAGGAACAGTGTGAGACTTCCTTGGCTACTCGTAGGCAGTAGTCATTTCCTGGGTGACTCAGACATCCCCTACCTCCTCATCATATGGGATTGATTCATAGGATCTCTCTAGGGAGAGGCTCCCAAAGTAGTTTATTGTTAGAGTAGAGAGTAGTGGATCCCTTCATGGTACTTGGGGGCAGCGATGTTGGTGAGGTGCATAAGCCTCAATTTCCTAGAGATCCATATCACTCATGGTAATGAATCCCTCCTTCTCATACCATCATATGAGGGAATCCATCAACCTCCTTTGAATTATCTCTGAGGGTGATACGGTGTTTGGTCATCTGGTAGCCGATGGCGTAGTGGATATTATGGAGGAGGTGGGGTCATGTGGGATTGCTGTATTGACATTTATCCTGCCCGACATCTGTGGGCGGTGAGTAGTTGGTTTCTTGTAGCTTGGGTTCTGTAAAGTGAGAATATTCAGTTATCAGTATAGATACAAGGAAAGAAAATCCAAATGCTCCATAATTTTACAGTATTTCATTAACAGAGAGATAGAGAGAGATCTACATTTATGATGTCACAGACTGAAATGCCCAATGTTTAGATGCCCCAATTTCTGGTGAGTTCAATGCTGATCCCTCTATTTTCTTAGTGGGTCCTAACATCAGATAACTGGATTATGTGATATGATAATCTATATATCTCTTGAATGATACTAGTCCCCATGTTGAGGATAATTAATTCACATCAAGTTCACCATTTCTGTTTTTAACGATTTCACTGGGGTGAAAACGCCTTATGTGTTAATTTTTGCTCAACATCACAACTATTTCCCCACATTCCCGATTTCCAAAGGTGGAAGAAATTCACTAGTTTCATTGGTGATGTATAATACATGATCGAAATGGTATGATGGGATGTTGGTTCCTCCTTCTATGGATTCCTCCTTAGAACTTATCGCCTAGTCCGAGTCTCCCCCATAGAGTTAATCCATGTTTGTGGAACTCATTCATAGTTCCATATCATTGTGAACATTATAATGGGCCTAGATAGGTTAAAAACCTTCATTCAGGAGAGTATTCTCGTTGGGAATCACTGGAATGTTTATATTCTAATAACATTGGTCACATGTATTCTTCCTCATAGGAGGTCATCTCATGGATGCATATTTAGGAATGAAACCCAAGTCATACCATGTCAGTAATGAGGTATTTGATTCCAAAGGAATCTCTTAGAATGATTTTGACTTAGGCATCCCATATTTAGATTGAGGTAGCTGATGCTATGGGGACATATCTTCCAAGGATTTTACCGTAGGTATCTCATGTTTATCATGAGGTATTAGTGTGAGATGGGTCACTGGTTTTACATCATGATAAGAAAAAATGTGGCTGATTATAATTCCTTAAAAAGGTGGATCTATGAGGTGTGTCCTTAGGAGGGAGCACCTAGAAGTTTTACCAGGGGATGGATTATAATGCCCTATGGTGGAAGATCTAGGAGGTGTATTCTATAAAAGAGATATTCCACACCATGAAGGTTGATCAAAACACCCTTAAAGGTGGATCATAGAGGTGCACCCCTAGGAGGGGGGAACCACAGTTTACCATTAGTTTGGACTGAAACTAGAATATTTGTCCTGTGTAACCTAGTAGGATACATGGATCAAAACCCACATAGTTTGATGCCACATTTTAATTTCATGTGACATGACTAGTCAATGAAGTTTAACATCATATAATAAGGAAGCTTTTGTTGTGAAAGGAGTACCGACGAAAGATGGTGTAGGGTTTATGCATGTAAGATTCCCTTCACAAGAGGATTACTCTTCATTGGATAATGGTGTAGGGATTACACATGGGAGTTTTCCTAGTGGGTTTCATGATATTATTAGGATGTTATATACTAGGGAAAATTTGGGCGGTTGTGGATGAAGTGGATGGAGTGGATGAATGTTGGGTTTAGACCTCAAAGAGGCTTCCTAAGTATCCTAATTAGATTGGAATAAAATCCCATGTAGTTCAGAAAAGGGGAATTGGAGATTACACCTGAAGAGGCGCACCTAGTTGGGGATTGAATGTGTAAGCTTCCTGAATAAGGGGACATGATAGGGCTTAAACCTAAAGATGAAACCCATGGATCAAGTATGGTATGGGGCTTACACGTGGAATCTTCCATTCACAATGTGGAATCTAGGACTTACTCTAGGAGGGATACGTGTAGGAGGAGGTGGATGGGTGTCATGGTCACTACTAACCTCCAAGCCCATGCGAGTCATGGTCAGTGTGATAAAAAAGTGGAAATAGTATACCTGATAAACACTATGTATGTTTTAACCTTGTAGTTGATAAAACTATATCCATCTTTGAAATGATAACCCACTCATTAATACTTCTTAAAAAATTACTTCATTTATTTTATCACACATCTAATAAACACTATGTATGTTTTACTTTAAACCATCTAAAAACATATAATTCTTTAACATTGTATTTTGGTTCCACTATTAGGAATATCTAATTACCATCCTTTTAATTCTCACAAATGGGAGACATTCACCTTTTATAATGAATATCTTATGTGTATTTATTTATTGTTCAAAAATGAATATTTTATAAACCCAATAAGATATATTTACTTTTTATCAAACAATTCAAAGCTTCAATACAATGTATCTTATTTTATACTCATCCTCCTCAATAATTGATTGATTGTTTGGTGATATCTATTTGCATTTTTTATCATCATTTATGCTTTACTGTTGGCATATCCCTATGGTCAAAAATGTTTTCACAGTAAAATCATTATCCATATAATTAATGTATTTTTTCATATTTATGTTTAATTTATTTCTTTTCAATATTACTCATATAATAATTGTTTCCTTTACAAGTATATTATTTTGTTTGATTTGGGGTGGTTTGTTCTATGATGCTCATGCTCGCGAGAGATTGGACTTCGAGCCTGTAATTGAGATAATGAAAATGAGGAAATGCATCAAGAATGCATACAACCATAAGAAAAAGGTGAATTGATACTAATTATTTCATTAAATTTGTAATCATTTTATCTACTATTTGTAAGTTAATTTCCTTATCATTTTAGGTAATACTTATTTAGTTTTTTAACAAATCTTTTGGGAAGTCATATTTTGATTTTAACTATCTACAACAAGCCACAAAAGAAATAAAATGATTCTTTCAGAAAATGTTACTATGTTTTCCATTTTTATTGCCTTTATTTTTTGACCTGTAAACACTGCATATTTATTCAATGTTATTAGCTGAAAAACCATTCTCATTGTTGAAAGTCTATGATATTATGACTTTCAATAATGAGAAAGGATTTTTCGCTCCGAACATGGAGTGTGGCATCCATGTATTTATTTTTGGACATTTTACCATTTTATTTTGGTATATATATTTTCCCTTAGGTTTCCCTTAAAATTTATAGGAAATATAGGTTTTTGGGTGAAAAATCCATGGTGCACGATTGGCACGTGGTTAGTGAAAACCATGCACCTCAGCCTAGGTAATTGTGTGCTCTGGACAGAGCATGCACACAATTACCGCAAAATTTATTAAACTGTGCGGCCAAACTGAGCACCCAACCAAGAAAATTAAAAACTTTTTATTCCAAGTTTCTACTTTTCAAATTTAACCCCTAATCCCCCCATTTTCTTCCCCACTTAGAATTTTCCACCATAGGAGGTCTCCAAGCTCCCTCAATCTCCCTTGGCACCCTTTTTTGGAAGGGATTTGGTGGGGGAAACTCAAAGGTTCTTCAATTAAGTGATTCTATCTCTTCTTTCTTCCTTATATTTAGGGTTTCATCCCTCTTTATTGAGGTTCTATTTTTACAAGAGCTAGGGTTTCATCCCTAGGGTTTAATTATGAGTTTTTGGTTTCAATATCTTTGATTAGGGTTCATTTTTTTCTTTCTTGTGGTGTGGTTGAGGCGAGGTTGAAGATTTTCACCATTTTGGGGGTTTTGACATCAATGGTAGGTGGTTCAATCTCTAAACATTATTTGGTGAATTGTATTTCTAGTTTAATTAATTTATCATGATCTTTGATTATTACCAGTGGTGAGAAAGTAGTTTTTGAAAGAGTTTAACATGTGTTTGATTTTCAAGTGGAATTTTTTATGTGAAATGGGGTGTGTTTTTGTCTGAACCCATGTTATATCACTTGGTAATGTTTTATGAATTGTAAAATGAGTTTATTAAATTATTAAAGGGTTTAAAATTGTGTTTTGATATGTAATTAGGCTTAATTTGGTCTTAAAAGAGGGTTTTGAATGGAATTTTGTGTGTAAAACCATGAGACACTTCTTGAAATTGTTTTACCAAATTTTTGAATGGTTTATTAAATGATAGAAAGGGTGAAAACATGTTTGTAGACTATTTTTGTGTGTGTATGAATTTAAAATGTAATTTGGGTGTGAGAGTGATGTTATGTGATATTTGAAACTTGTTTGAGCATAAAAGTGAAGCACGAGTATCTAGGTGAAAAAAGTAGGACTTGTTTTCTAGTGATTCAATAGTGGATGTGACCTGGTTTCACTTAACGGGATTGACTATGACAAAACTAACAATATATGGAAAATTATTAAAGACCACTAGAACTTTGGATGTTTCTCCTTTGTATTGGATCGTGCATGATAAAGCTATTGGTCGTGGTTCCTATACCACATTTCACTGAGATACGAGATACCTTGGGTCCCACTACTAGCTAGTGCATAGGGGTAGTTTCCATGATAAGTTCTCATTAGCTATATTTCACCTATCATTGTTATAAAACTACATTTGGTTGTAAATTTTAAGAATCAAGTGCATTCTCTTTAAAAATTGTTTTCTTTAAAACTATATTTCATTTAGTGTTATTTTTCTTAAAATTGTTACTATAATTTCCTTTGTATAAAACCTTGCAAGTTATTTACCTTTATAATGTTTAGTGCATGCAATCCTTTTCATGGGTGGCATCCAATAGGGATTAGTCTCACACCCTACTTACACCTTTGGGTGTAAGTAGACTTGGTAATGTTTAACATAGGTAAGGGAAAGGCTTTTGATAATGACATCTTGTGTTGATAGCTATCTTCTTGGTGAGGTTTTGTGGAGATGGCTTGAGGGTGATTCCCCCTTTACTTGTGGTGATTTTTCAGTGAGACTTGCTACACCTTTTAGTTGTTTCCTATTTAGATGTTGGTTTAAAACCATTTAATTCAATTTTAAAAAATTGTTTATGTATTGTTTGGTTGAATTTTTAGATTCGGTTTATCAAAATTTTCAGGTTGTTTTATGCTTATAAATTCAGGTAAATCATTCCCAATATTTATTTATGCTACCTGGAAACTTGTACCAGCCTGTGGGAATTGAGAACAGCCTTCGGGACATGCCACAAACTGGGTCAGGCACCAATTTTCATTAAGACCCATCTTGGTTCATGAAAAAATGGTATTAGAGGAGGTTAGCATGTTGGTTGATTTTATTTGGGATGAGTTGGGTTAGATAGGATCTAGGACTGTCGGGGCTCGAATTTCTAGTTGTGTGTGGGGTGCCTAACCAACACACCTCGTGACATACCTTGAGTCACCATGATATGTTGGGATTTATATTTGACTTCTCTTCTAGGTGGGATGTGCAGGATGTAGACTGCACATGGACTCTGGGTAGAGGTGAAGTGGTTTAGTCATTTTATTTTCATATAAAGTTTAATTTATTTATATTTTATTCTTTTGATAAAGGTTTCTAAACTGTTGTACTTATGTTTTCTCTTGTAAATTTTTCTTTTTGTAGCAACATTCCTCTCCTAAGAACTCCCTTGCACCTAAGTGAGGAATCCAGAGAGAGTTCTCCCGCACAACTTGATCAAAGGTTGGTGAAAGCAGTGGTCAGGGCTGTTTAGGCTCTGGGATAGGAAGCGACTCCTGCTACTACTCCAGTTAGAGAGGATGAATCTTTTCCTAGGAAGGATAAATCCCAGGAGTTCTTCTAGAGTAAGCCTCATACTTTTTGGGTCAATGATAATCATTAAGAAGTATATGAGTGGATCGAGAAGTTTGAGATGATGTTTGACTTTATTGAAAACCTTGAGGAAGTCAAGGTGAAATGTGATTCTTTATCACAAGAGGGTCCCAGTGGAAGGTGTTGGGAATTGATGATTCAGGCTGGGAAGTTTGAGAAGATGAGATGGAAGGACTTCAAGACCATCTTCAACAAATAGTATTATCATAAGGTCCTAGATTATGCAAGATACCGAGAGTTCATGGATCTTTCCATGGGAGATCAGTCAGTAATGTAATATGATAACTGTTTTACTGAGATAATATGGTACACACCTGCTATTGTTTCTAATAAATATATGAAAGCTCAAAAGTTTGATAAGGGGATGCGACCAGAGATTTACTCTCAAGTATTCTTGTTCAAGATGGGACCCTATGATCAGGTAGTTGATCATGATTTCATAGATGAGATTGATCAGAAAAGAATTTCTAGGTTTTTGGTGTGGTGTTAGCTTTGGGTAGTGGTAGCTCCTTAGAGAATAAGAGGATGCAGGACGAGCAAGAAAAGAATGGAGGTGGTAGTTCAGGACAATCTTCTAAGTAGTTTTCTTCCGTAGCTTTTTATGTGAGATCTGTTGTGTGCCAATAGTGTGGGAGGGAAAGACACACTTTAATTTCTTTCACTTTTTATAATAGGACTTGTATTTAGTGCAAAATTATATGGAACCTGCAGCATTTATGCAGGGCGATACACCCATACTATCGTGGGGAAGGATCTATGGATTCTAGGAGAGCATCTGTTCAGCCAGAGCTGACCTAGATGGTGGGGTCTCGATTTGGTGGTCATGAAAGTAGGACCAGATCATCTTATGATCAGATCTAGTTTAGGGAGAATCCACTATAAAGTGTCCATTCACAGGTAGAGACCAAGAATCATCATGTTGTGGATCAAGAACTAGCGGGACAAGATGTAGGTCCCTCAACAGTTTTATGTACCATTATGATTGCATCTACTATGGATAATGTTTTATTTCATACAAGTGCATATATTTATTTTATATCAACCCTTTTTTTGATATGTTGAAATTTATAATAGAGTTGATGACTTTTGTAATAGAGTTGGTAATGTAGTTGGGTAGGAAGAAGGAGAGGGGTCTCAGGTGGCCATATTCTTCTTTCTACGTGTTAGGAGTTGAGATGAAGTGGGATTTCTTAGTCATGAACATGGAACCTTTTGACATGATCCTTGGAATGGATTGTATGGTGCACTTCCTAGCACATATTGATTCTTACAGGAGGCGGGTGAGTCTTATGGAAGTTTATGGGAGTCCTCAAGTATTTATTAGGGAATGGGATCCTCGGTTGGGTGACGTGGGACCTCCAATCATGGAGTTGGGAAATATTATCTTTTAGTTATCTTCACTCGTGCTCGAGGAAAATGGTGGTGCACCCAAGGGTGGACTACCTCAAATATTGGATGAGTTCCCCAAGGTATTTTCAGGTGAATTTTCAGGCTTACCCCTAAACCGGGATGTTGAGTTATCGATTGATCCAGCACTGGGAACACAACTAATTTCTCTTCTGTAATATCGTATGGTCCCCACATATCTTAGGTAATTAAAGATATAGATGAATGATTTTTAATTCAAATGATTCATTTAAATGAGTTTCTATCCTTGGGCCACCTCTATTTTGTTCACAAATAAGGTCGACGGATCCCTCCGGATGTGCATTGATTACCGAAAGATGAATAAGGAAACTATTAAGAATAAGTACCCTTTTCCCTGAATCAATGACTTGTTTGATCAACTGAATGGGGAAAATTTGGTTTTCCAAGATAGATTTTCCTTCGGGTTATCACCAAGTCTAGGTGAGAGAGGTGGACATCTCGAAGACGACTTTCTGAATCAGGTACGACCACTTTGAGTATTTGGTCATGCCTTTCAAGATGACCAATGCTCCAAAAGTTTTTATGGAACTCATGAATAAGGTGTTCCACTAGTATCTTGACTCTTTCATTGGGGTATTTGTGGATGAAAACATAGTTTATTTAAGATCTTAAGGGGATCATGAGCATCACTTTCGAATTGTTTTGGGCACTCTATGGGATCACTGACTATATGCCATGATTTTAAAATGCACCTTCTAGATTAGGGAGGTGAAGTTTCTGGGTCATGTAATTTCAAAGTAGGGAGTCTCAGTGGATCCCGAGAAGATCAGTGCAATTATGTTGTTGGAGAAGCTGAAGAATGTGTTTGAGATCAGGATTTTTCTCAGATTGGAAAGTTATTATAGATGGTTTTTTAGAGATTTCTGGTGAATCTATTACTCTATGAATAAACTCAGATGGAAAGGGGTGAAGTTTGTATAGAGCCTAGTGTTTTCGGAATCCTTTGAGGAGTTGAAGCAACAGTTGACTATTGTACAGGTATTGATCTTACCAGAGTCTGGAAAGGGATACGTGGTTTATTACTATGCTTTAGGTATGGGTCTCAGGTGTGTTCTTATGCAAGAAGATCACATGGTGGCATATGGATCTCCCCAACTCCGAACACATGAAATGAATTACCCAACCCATGACTTGGAATTGGAAGCAGTTATTCATTCCCTAAATACTTAGTTCCATAATTTTTTGGGGGTGAAATTTGTGGTCTACTCTGGCCATTAAAGATTGGACTACATTTTCTCCCAGAAAGACTTGAACCTGAGGTAGTGCTATTGGATTGAGTATTTGAAGGGTTTTGACTTTGATATTATATATACCTCAGGAAAGGGAAATGTGGTGGCGAAACCATGAGAAAAAAATGTTAAAGTGTAGGATTTGAGGAATACCAGTGATGAGTGGGCACTGATGGGGTCTTGGCCGAGATAAAATTAGAAACCAAGGAGCACAATGGTGGTGTGTTATTAGAGACCATTCAGTTGACTCCTATTTTGGACCTGATTCTGTGGGAACAACCTAGTGATGATATGTGTCAATGGTCTATGTAGTTTCTTCATGGTGGGGATACATCTTCTAATTTCCCTTCATCTCCTGAGGGAGTCTTCTACTTTAAGGGTCGTTCAGTGGTGTTTTTGTATCTAAGGGAGGTGGTGATGTAGGATACCCACTAGTCTCAGTGTGCCATTCATACTAGGACTAAAAAAATGTATTACGATGTTATTTGATAGTTTTGGTGGATAGTAATGAGGTTGGACATAGATGATTTTGTATCAAGGTGCTATATATGTTAGTAGGTAAAGGCAGAGCATCAAAGGCCCTCTGGTTTGCTTCAGCCATTACCCATTCCTACCTGGAAGTGGAATGAGGTATCCATGGATTCCATCATTGTATTACCTCAAAAAATCTGGGGTAAGAACTCTATTTGGGTGGTGGTTGATCATCAGACTAAATTATCCCACTTTATTCTGATCAGAGATACTTCTAATGTGGATGAACTAGGACAATTGTATATTCAAAAGGTGGTAAGACTTCACAAGGTTCCATCAAAAGTTATTTTAGATAGAGAGATACGTTTTACCTCTCGATTTTGGTAAGGCCTTTAGAAGGCATTGGGGTCACAAATTAAGATGAGCACAACATACCATCCTCAAATGGATGGTCAGTCAGAGCAGGGAAATCATATTTTGGAGGACATGCTTCGTGCATGTGTTTTAGATTTTGGAGGATCATGGGATAACCAATTTGGGTTGGTTAAATTTTATTATTATAATAGTTACCAATATTATATCTGAATGGATCCATTTAAATAACTTTATGGCTGGCCTTGTTGGTCCCCTCTATGTTGCGCTGAGGTGGGTGATACCTCACTTTTGGGACTGATCCTCATGCAGGAGACGTTTGAGAAAGTCAAGTTGATTAGGCAGTGACTATTGATAGCTCAAAGTTGCACAAGTCTTATGCTGAACAGAGGTATCGAGACCTTGAGTTTTTTGTGGGTTATTGGGTATTCTTGAAGGTGGAACCTCACTTGGGTTATCTCCATTTGGGGAATAAGGGAAAGCTATCACCAACATATGTTGGCCCTTTTGAAATTAATGATAAGATTGGAAAGGTGGAATATAGGTCATGTTTTCCTTCTCTATTAACATCTATTTGTGACATGTTTCATTTCTCCCAAATAAAGAAGTATAACCTGAAGCTATCCCATGTGCTGAATTGGGAGGAGTTGCAGATAGATCTTGATTTATTAGTGTTTGAACGACCAATGCAGATAGTGGATTCCTAAGAAAAGGTGCTTCATGGGAAATCTATTCCGTTGGTCTGTGTCCTTTGGATGCATGGGAATGATGTGAATGAGGAATGGGAGTGGAAATCATGGGTTTAGAAAGAGTATCCATTCTTTTTTTTCCTGATCAATCTTCAAGTTGAATTTCTGAGGGTGGAAAGCTTTCATGGTGGGGAGAATTGTCACATATGTTTCTCTATTTTTAGGTATTTTCCCATTTTATTTTGGTCTATCCTTTTCTCATCAGTTTACCTTTGAAATTTGGAGGAAAATATAGGTTTTTGGGTGGAAATTTCCTAGTGCATTATTGACACATAGTTAGTGAAAACCATGTGCCTCAACCTAGGTAACTATGAACTCTTGACATAGTGTGCACATAGTTTCCACACGATTTATTAAACCGTGCTTCCAAACTGTGTGCCCAACCCAATTTTTTTTTAAAAAATTTATTCCAAGTTTTTCCTTTTTTATTTAACCCCTCCTCCACCCATTTTCTTCGCCACTCAGGATTTCTTCCATAGGAGGCATCCAAGCTCCCTCAATCTCCCTTGAAACCCATTTTTGGAGGGGATTTGGTGGAGGAAACTCAAAGGTTCTTCAAGTAAGTGATTTTACCTCTTCTTTATTCCTTATATTTAGGGTTTCTTCCCTCTTTCTTGAGGTTATATTTTTTCAATAGTTATGGTTTCATCCCTAGGGTTTAATTTTGAGTTTTTGTGTTTCATCTCTTTAGTTAGGTTTTGTTTTTTCTTTCTTGTGGCGGGGATGAATATTTGCACTGTTTTTAGGGTTTTTGACATGAAATGTAGTGGTTCCACCTTTAAACATTATTTGGTGAATTTTCTTCCTAGTTTAATTAATTTAGAATGATATTTGATTAATAAAAGTGATGAAAAAGTAGTTTTTGAAAGAGTTTAACATGCATTTGATTTTCAAGTGGAATGTTTATTTGTAATGGGGTGTGTTTTGTGTGAACCCATCTTGTATCACTTAGTAATGTTTTATGAATTTTACAATGAGTTTATTAAATTATACAGGGGATGTGAATTGTGTTTCGATATGGTATTGAGGTGCATTTGGTCTTAAAAGAGGGGTTTGAATGGGTTTTTGTGTGTAAAACCATGAGACACTTCTTGAAATAGGTTTACCAAATTTTTGAATGGTTTATTTAATGATATAAAAGGTGAAAAACATGTTTGAGGAATTTTTTGGTGTGTGTATGAATTTAAGATGGAATTTGGGTGTGCGAGTGATGTTATCTGATATGTGAAACCTGTTTGAGAACAAAAGGGAAGCCCAAGTATCTAGGTGGGAAAACTAGGACTAGTTTTCTAGTGATTCAGCAATGGTTGTGTCCTGTTTTCATTTAGTAGTATTTATGATGAAAACACTAAAAATATATGTAAAAGGATTAGAGACCACTAGAACTTTGGATATTTCTCCTCTCTAATGGCGCATTCATCAGAAAACTATTGTTCGTGGTTCTTATGCCACATTTCATTGAGATATGAGGTACCTAGGGTCCCATTGCTAGCTAGTTCCTAGGGGTAGTTCCTTTGATTAGTGAAAATTGGATATATTTCACATAGATTCATAATATGGTAGTGATTTTTTGTAATTTTTTAGAATCATGTGCATTCTCTTTAAAAATTGTTTTGTTTAAAACTGTCTTTCATTTAAAGATGTTTTTCTTAAAATTGTTACTAGCATATCCTTTGTATAAAACCTTGAAAGTTATTTAAATTTATAATGTTTAGTGAATGGAATATTTTTCTTGGGTGGCATCCTACTGGGATTAGGCTCCCACCCTAATTATACCTTTGGGTGTAAGTAGACTAGGTAATGTTTGACATAGGTAAGGGTAAGGATTTTAGTGACGACAATTCGAGTTGCTAGCTATCTTCTTGTTGTGGTGTTGTGTAGATGTATTAAGGGTGATACCCCCTTTCCTTGTAGTGGGTTTTGAGTTAGACTTGCTGCACCTTTTTATTATGTGATGTTTGGATGTTGGTTTAAAACCTTGTAATTCAATTCTGAAAAATTGTTTAAGGCTTGTTTGGTTGAATTTTCAGATTCAGTTTGTCAAAATTTTCTATTTTTTTATTCTTATAAATTAAAATAAATCATTAATAATATTTATTTATGATACCCAGGAACTTATTCCATCCCTTGGGGATTAGGAAAGCCCTTTGGTCCATGCCACAGACCAGGTCGGGTGCTGATTCTCATGACGACTCAGATTGGTTTGTGACATCAAGTCAATATACAGTGTTGGAATTTCAACATAGAATGATAATGGAAATTTTGTAACATTGTAATTCATGATTTTTTTTTGACTCTTTAGGATATTTAAGAATCATCCACACCTTAATCAGACACACGGTGTGACTATTATGACTCCATGTGTTTCCTTTTATTTAAAACTGACATTATTTTTTGTAAAAAGGAAAACTGACATACTTAAAACATAGAAAAAATATTCTTATTATTTTGATACTTTTGGTAAACAATTCATAAGTCACTTGATACATTTAGTAATTATCCATACCCCAATTAAATTCATTATGTGACCACTATGACTAAATGTGTTTTTTATCAGTTTAAAATTGACTATTTAGTTCAACAAATGTCACTCATTGAAATCAAAGGAGACACAATTATATTTTCTTAATAATTTAGTATAATGATTCATATTTCATTTTTGATGTGTAGGAATCAGTTTCATTACAAACCTATACATGATATTATCAGAATAGATCAAAGTGTGTGTTTCCCGTTTAAAATGAAATTTTAGTTAAAAAAACAAGTGACGTACTCAAAACTGAGAAAACCCATTCGTATTATTTTAATACATTATTAAAATGATAAATAAGACATTTGAGATGTTTAAGAATCAACTGGACCATGATCCTATGGATAGTGTGACCGGTATGACTCTAAGTGCATCATTTTATATAAAAATAACATAAATTTTAATAAAAATGGAAACTGACCTACTCAAAACTGAGCAAAAATATTCATATTGTCTTTATATGTTAGGGAAAATTTCTATAAGTCATTTTTGATATGTAGGAATCATCTGTAACTCAATACGATACACGATGTTCTTGGTGTGACTCAATGTGTCCATTATCAGTTTGAAATCGACAGTATATTTCAAAAAATGTCACTTACTAAAAACTGAGAAAACATGCTCGGATTTTCTTGATAATTTATGAAATTGATTAATGAGTAATTTTTTATGTATTCGAATTTTTATCACATCAAATCAATACCACAATGTGATCAGTATGAGTCAAAGTTCTTGTTTCTAGTTTAAAATGACATTTTAGAAAAAAAGATAAGTGGTATACTCAAAATAGAGTAAACACATTCAGATTGTTTTTATACTTTAATAAAAAAAATTCATAAGCCATTTGGGATGTGTAAGATTTATCCGTACCACAATATGATGTACAGTGTAACTGATATGACTCAAAGTGTGTCTTTTTATTTAAAATTGACATCAATTTTGGTAAAAAGGACATCTCACCTACTCAAAACTGAGAAATATCATTCAGATTGTTTTGATACTTTAAGACAATGATCTATAAGTCATTTGAGACATGTATAATCATATGATCCTCAATCTGATATATGATGTGTCAAGTCTGACTCAATGTGTATGTTATCAGTTTAAAATCAACATTTCAGTTCAAAAAGTGTCAATCACAGAAAACCAATTAAACACACTTAGATTGTCTTTATAATTTATGAAAATGAATCACAATTCATTTGTGACCTATAGGAATCAGTATCATATCAAAATGACACATGATGTGACCAGTATGAATTAAAGTGTGTGTTTCTAGTTTAAAATGACATTTTAGTAAAAAATAAAAGTGACATACTCAAAACTAAGAAAAAAAATTTGGATTGTTTTGATACTTTAGGAAAATGGTCCAAAAGTCTTTTTATGCGTGTAAGAATTATCCATACCTTAATCTAATACATGGTGGGATCAGTATGACTCCAAGTACGTTTTTTCAATATATAAGTATAATTTTAGTTTAAAACGTGCATCACATCGATAAAACTGAGAGAACTGTCTAGATTGTTTTCTCTTCATATAAATTATATATTCATACTTGATTTTTTTTCTAATTTCATGGTGTTTTTGGGGATTTTTTTTGCTGTTATATCACACTACACTAGTGATGCAGTGTGCTGTAACAACCCACTGTAGTATGTCCCTTTATGAGAACTTTTATAAGTATAGATAAAGTATCCCTTTATCAACACTTATAAACACACTAATAATTGGATCCTATATCATTGCTTCTAAAAATTGTAATAAATGGTCCCTTATAAGATCCTTTTTAATCACTGATAAAGGTTTTCTTTATCATCGCTTCAAAAGAAATGATAAAGGACTAATTTATCAATGCTTCTATAATCAATGATAAAGGACCCCTTTATCAGTTTATTTAGAACCAATGATAAATGGGTCCTTTATAATCAATTTTTTAGTGATGATAAAAGACTCAGACCTTTAATCTTGCTCTATTAGTCAGTGCTTCTCTAGAGCCGATAAAATCCATTTTTAGCATTGTTAAAGGATGATTTTGTAGTAGTGAACCACTCAAAACATGTTAAACATGTGATAATGTAGTATAAAAATTATTATTAAAAAAATATAGGTTGTCATGTATGGATAAATATACTGAAATGGTGAGTTAATTTATATTGATCAGGGATTTAGTAATAGATTTTCACCTACAAGAGTGGAACACCTTCATGGATGTGTGACATTGGATGAAGTTCATAGGAAGATTCATATCATCATAAAATTGAGGGCTCATCAATCAATTAATTAAATGACATATATAAATATTTAATATCCTAATCATCTATAAAATATTGAGTATCCAATGCTCGATGGTGAGGATTGCATGGATGCATCGTTATTATTTAGGCAATAATTTAGTGAGGTTTAATGGAATTTTTTGTGGTTATTTCTGAAATTGATGAGGTGTGGCATACTACTACAAAACCATGTTATAAAATATCTATTGAAGTTGGTACTTTATAGCATTATCATTCATTTTCTTCTCATTTTACTTCGATAATAGAATCAAATTATATAGAATATGATCATAATTAGG
Source organism: Viscum album (assembly GCA_963277665.1). Taxonomy (NCBI): domain Eukaryota; kingdom Viridiplantae; phylum Streptophyta; class Magnoliopsida; order Santalales; family Viscaceae; genus Viscum; species Viscum album. Next base: position 774,787,701 of record OY728132.1, read on the forward strand.
AAAAAAATATAGGGTACCACCCCGTTGATACTTCAGATTTAATGAATAAAACTTTATCTGATAAAGAAGTATCATATGATGAAACAAGAGATGATGTATGTGATTATGATGTGATAAATGAACCTTATTAGGTTACTTTGATAGATAAGAAACAACTAGTTAGTGGTAATAATTCTATGTTATCGACTTATTTAGTTGAAGGAATTTCGCGTGCAAAACATTTTTATTCGGATGTAATTACACCAACTACTACATTACCTAGAATTATAGGTAACAAATATCTTTCAAATAATAACACCATATATGTTTAAAAAGAGTTTTAAAGTAAAAGTTTCTTGGAAAATGATCTAATGAAATACTACATAGAGTGAAATTTTTTATTTGTGATTGATGAGTCCAGGAAGAGAAAATAACTCATTTGATGTGAAAAATATGGGCCATAATATAAATTTCATCAGCAGGAAATATATGATATATATTTTTCAAGTTAGAAATTAACTATGTTGAAAGGCCCACATACTTATATGAATCCAACCTTTCAAAAGATCACTCTTCAATTGATGCAGAGTTTATATCGACTATTGTTATAGATATGATAGGAATGTGTTAGGAAATTCTTATGTCTCGTATCCCGAAATGAATACGATAGTTATTCAAATACGAGATATCCTCATGAAAAATTTGTAATGAAAAACTCTATGGTGATTGGGATGAATCATGTATAGAGTGACACAACTAATGGGATTGTTTTCTCTCACCAATCAGGTTATTTATCATTTGGACACTATTGATTATGTCTCCCCAGATCACTTAGTTGATCAAACAAAGGTGATGTTCTATTGGTTGTTTTGGTCATTCAGGCCATGTATCGCTGCTTTTACCTACTATAAAAAAATTAATTCAAGTCAATGAATCTTTTCTTTATGTAAATTATACAAGTGTTCTTGTTATTGCTTCTACACAGGATGGTAATCATGCTCCTCTACCACTTTAATTTTCCATTATTTACATGAATAATTTTGAATCATGGAGTTATTTTTTGGAATATTTATGTATTAATGTTACAAAAATCTAGGGAGTGTTTCTGATATCTGATCACCATTGATCAATTATAGAGGTTATTAATAGTGATTTAGATTCATAGTGATAACTTAATTCTTATCAATGATATTGAATTAGGAATATTTCTAGTAATATGTATAATCATTTCAGAGATGAGGCAATAAAAAAGGTAATCATCAAGTTGAGTATGTTTTATTGAACTTATAATTATTGGGAAAAAATTAATATCCTTTTAAATACATTTTTTTACTTCTGGTTTAATCATATGAAACCCAAAATGAAATTTTTTATCAAATAATTAAAGAAAATAAAAGGGATAATCAAGATTTATATGATTATATGATGCATATTTCAAAGGAAAAATGGTCATTAGTATATGATGGTGGTATGAGATATGAACACATGACCCCTAATACTATATAGTATATAAATGGGGTCTTAAAGAGTGTGCATAAACTATAGGTCACAAGATTAGTATACCATAAATTTTATAGATGTGTGAAGTACTTTTTTGAATGGTACCAATAGGCCTATCAGAGGATATAACATGTAATGCGTTTTGGTTAGAGTTTATAAAGAGACATTGATAAGATACTTCAGGACACATAATTATTTCAATTTTGAAACATTGACTAGGTAGGGACCCTCTTTCAAGTTATAGAGTGCCAAGACCCACTATGTTTTACTGTTATTGTACACCTTGGATTCCTGTTAGTGATTTTCATATTATTACATTGTCTGCTAATTAGCTGACTGTGGTACGTGATATTACCTGGTTTTGTATTCTGACTTTTTTATTTGTGGATTACTTCATTTGTAGTTTTTTTTTTCATTTATAACTTTTTATATTTCTGGTTTAAATCATAAATAATTTTTATGATTATTTATACTTTTTCCTTGCCCACTCATCATCTGAATATGGTGCCTAATATTTTTAGGTTTCACCTTCAAGAAAGACCAAAGTCTAATCATATTAGAAATGAGATGGACTAACCTCAAGAATGGGGAGTGGGAATAAGGTGTTTCATTTTTCACAAAGAAGGGAATAATCATAAAACATGTCCCTTCTCCAATGGCCTGAAGGCCTTCATTTTTTATTGATTTTGATAATCCACCTTTCAAGGGGTGAGGTGGAACCCTTACAAGGCCCATAGGCGTAAGTATTACATGGCCCATATGCCTTAGAGGAATTCATTTCCCATAGGATTCAAACATTACATACAACCTAGACTAACTACTTGAAACTGCTCCTCCCTAGCATCTTCATCGTGAAATCAGCTCTCCACCTTCGCATGGCTATTTGGTTAGGCTTTCCCATGCATGCACATGCTTGTCCCGATGGTAGGTGCCATAACCTCTCATTCTTGTAATCTGTTTAGCTTCTACTATGGTGAAAGCTCCTTGCTCATCCTTCTTCTGAAGCTTGTTCCTTATAGGTTGTCTAGTTTTCATCTGCACTTAAGGTGTTCCGAAGGACTTGAGGTATCCTGAAGGCCTTACTGACCTGAATGCCTGGGTGGCCTGAAGGCCTTAAAGGACTCGGGGATCAAATCGGTGGTCCGAAGGCCCAAATAGAGGAATATTCCTGGATTCTACAATGCCAAACAGTGCCTGATACAGTACCACACAATTCCTACTACAGTGCCTTCTACAGTACTGCTATAGTACTGCTACAGTACCCTTGGAAATTAGCCTCCACCTGGATTTGATCTCGGGTCTCTTGGATGCACTTAAGGAGTCCTCAAAAACTGGGCTGAGGCTCATGTGCCATAAAACATGTCCCCAAGTGGTAGGAATGGGCTCTACTTCATAACGTCTTTGATCGAGTTAATATATTTTATCATGACTATGTGTATTTATGGATCCTTTTATTTTTTACTTGATTCATTTTTTTCTTATTTCATGTTTGGATTATTTCATATTTGGTTCCTATATGATATAATTTTTTGATATTTTAACTATTGAAACCTCCTTATTTTAATTCTCAGAAATCATGTTTATTATGTTTCTAATAAGCTTAATGTTTGATGATAGTAAGTCATTTTATAAAGCAATTTTGGATAATTATAGAATATATCCACCATTAGTTAAAATATTCTACTGTCAGCATATATTTTCTACCATTAGTACAAAATTTATACCATTAGTATAATTTATCTACCATTAGTTCAATCTTACTACTGATAGATTTTCTATCATTGGAGTTATTCTACTATTATTTTAACACATTCCACCATATGGTGTATGCCACCGCTAGACTTTTTTACCACCAGGTTATTCCACCGTCATGCGTATTCCACATCTAGGATTTACTACCACCAAGTTATTCCATAGTTAGGTGTATGCCACTTCCAGTTTTGTGCTACCACCAGATGTGCTACTACCATCCATGTGCTACTATCAGAACATGCTACCAGTAGCTTGTGTTATCACAAACCATCCCAGTGGGGCCCATGCTATAACTCCCAAGATCACCTCCAATTGGTCAGGGGATGAAGATTATCACTGATTATACATATCACTAACTTGGGAGGCCTTAGCCTAAAGTAAATGTATATATGCACACATCTCCTAGCCCATACAATGCCAAAATTTAACGAAACTAATAAACTATGCATACTTACATATAAATCCCACAACCAGAGAATGAAAACAAGTAATGTAAATTATACAGTTCCAAATACAATCCCACTATAAAGAGTCTAAAAAAATCTAACCTAAATATATATATGGGTACTAATGTCAAGATAACTGCAAGAAAACACCTCAGTATTTTTGCCTCACTAAGCACTTCCTGGTCCTGGTCCCTTTAGGACTTTTTCAAAAGTCCGATCATTTGAACAAGACATGATATGTGTGGTTAAAGATCATGAAAGGGTAAATATAAAAATACCCACTAGGACACCCCGGAAACACTAAGAATATAACAATAAAAATAACATCCATCTTTACACATTTATATTTCTATAACACATATTATAAGAATATCTGTATATAATAAAAAAAGAAACATATTCTCAAGGTAAAGTCATAGTCGTAATTTCATCCTAGGATTCATGCTCAAAGGATCCACATAGAAATCATTCGAGGGGACACACTCAATGAGTTAGATAGAATTGATGGTGTTTATCCAAGATGTACTGATCAATTAGACCTAACATAAGAAATACATACTGGAAGTATGAAGAGAACGACAAACATATGAGGATCACACCTAAGTCCATGGGGTATACTGACAACTCAATCTATAAAAACTCACTAAGTAGAGGATCAGATCCCACATAGTCTTGGTCACAATGATACCATGAACTCTACCATAGGTAAAAAATGATAGAGGATCTAACTATGTTCCTCACGAAAGGATTACAAAAACTCCATCAAAGATGTACTACTGAAGGGATCAATGTACTATGTATAGGAAATGGTTCCATAGTAACCCTTGGGGAATGGGTATAGGTAACACACCCTAATGAAAATTTTCCAAGATAAAGAGGACAAGGGATCTAAGCCTTCTTCAAATGAGTACATGATCTGTACTAGTAGTACATGGCATGTCCCTTGAGTATTGGGTATTTCCCATGTATCATGACCCATTCCCATGTCCATGTCAAAGTATACAGTGAGTCTCAACCCATGAAATTATAACTGTGTTCAGGTACATTTTTATTCTCATTTACACCTGGTCTGGACATGTCCATGTTGAAGTTCATGGCATATACATGACTGTGTACTCTTGGTCATTTTTGTGCAACCTATAAGGTACACATATATTATCTAGGTAAAGGAACATGACATGAAATATTTAGATTCACTACAGAATCCCTATCCATCTCACTAGGTGTCCCACATGGAGCATGTTTCCGAAATACATGCCCTTTAGATTGGGATTTTCTAGAATCTTATGTTCCTCCTCCATTGGAGTCATCTGCTCCACTGGATCCAAATCCAACCATGAATCAAATCGGTAATGGTGGATATAGTCCAAACAACCCTTTTCATCATCGTTCTCCTGAATCCAGCCTTCAAAACCACCCATAAATGCCTTCTATTCTTTCTCATTGCCATCACACACCCCTCTCAAACTGAGGGTCAAAAATCCATCAACGATCCTCTATTTCTATCATCATATATTGATATCATTGTCGATCCAAGACTGAATCTATGACATTGAATCATTGTACCAAGAAATGGGTGTGCAATGTTCTATTTATCATGAATCCATTGAACCACCATTTAAATAAAACCCTGGTGATGAACACATGTATAACAATGGGGGAAAACCAAGAAAAATGAAAAATAAAAATGAACCCCATCTGTGTTCTGTTTGACTTGATTCATTACCATTATTATGATGAAAAAATAACCCGTAATAAATAATCAAATTTAACAATAAATCTCAAAAGATGAACTCATCCCGAAATACAACCGATCTACAAATCTATCTGTTGGTCTATTGATTTAAGTTAATCAAAGAAATAAACAACAGAGAGGAAATCAAAAAAAGAAAATCCTACCTTTATTTGGATAAATTGATGATGAATAAAGAATTTGTGTCTTTTTCGTTCATGAGATCCTCAGATTATGTTGCACACTGGTCATTGATCTTCGATTTGGTTATCATTCGTTAATGGAACCTCCTCCAATGGATCTCCAACACTCTCTCAAAATTACAGGGTTATTATTTTAACCCTTCAATTTGGATATAACAACATATTTAATGAAGAATCTAGGTTGTTGTGTCAATGAACAAGATAAAATAATTTATTTAATTATTTTATTCATTTTATACCCTCAATTATTTTTTTCAAAAATTCCCCACACCAATAAAGGATATGTCACACCTACGGTAAAACCCATATTCTAAACTCAACGGTGACCTCTTATTTCTAATTTTGGGCCCTATTTGGGAGATATACCACTTTTTAAAGAAAATTATGTGCACATACATTTAATATGTTAATATATTTAAAACATTTAATTTTTCCACACTGGGCCTCAGAATCACACACTTTCTTTGTGACTTGTCCCAAAGTATTCCATAAAATATCAAAAAATAACACATGGAAAATTTGAGTTACTAAATTCTCCCCACCTTAGGTATTTACATCCCTAAAAGCCAAAAAAGGCTACATAAAGAGTGTGGTTAATGAGCATGCATCTAATCCTACCACTCCCATGTTCTCTCATGAATATTCTCATGTTGCCACCAGAAACAAACTAAAGTAATTTCTCACCCATAAAGAATCCTCTTCCACCAATACTTAATCTCTACCGAGTACTTAGTAAAGGTAGCTCCATCCTTGATGTCCTGCTTGCCCCAGTCAATAGATCGTGCACATACCTCCATCGCTGTTACACATAGAATATTTAGTGTATCTGGTCTTATTGTGGTGGTAGAGCTAAGAAATATTCCACCATTACAAATCTCCATAGTATTTAGAAATCGATACAGAATCTCGGAGATATCTTTCCAGCCCGGCCAAATCTCCATAATCCACATCAAGGTGAAACCTGTAGAAACACATATTCTCTATCCTCGAACTCTAAATGCCTCTTTTGTATATTTTCATAGGACTTATGATGGATCTATAAAGTCTTTATATACTCCTTGTTGTTTTTTATCTTCTTAGTATTAGTTCACACCAAATCTGGTCCCATAAGTGTTGACTCTCCTAGGTCAGTCCAAAAAAGTGCTGACCTCCATGGTCACCCATACAAGGCCTCAAATGGCGCCATGGAAATGGTGTAATGGTAGCTGTTGTTGTACTAAAACTCCACCAATGTTAGGTGATCCTCCTAACTATGACCAAAGACCAACAAGAAAGCTTGTAGCATATCCTCCAAAACCTGAACAGTCCACTCAGTCTGGATGTTAGTATGGTGGTGAATATCCATGTTAAAATGACACTGAGTCCCAAAAGCCTCCTTCAATCCATTCCATAATTTATATTTGAAGCGATCATCATGGTCAGAAATGATCATTGAAAGAAATCCATGGAGTTGAATTATCTCCTGCACATAGTGGCATCCCAAGCTCTTTACTGAACTCTCCTCCTAAATATATTAGAAGTGGTTCGACAAGGTGAGTCGGTTTATGATCACCCAAATAGAATCATTTCCCCAGGATATATATGGTAATACCATAAAAAATTCTATGGATATCCCATTTCACTTTCACTCTAGAACCTCAAGGGGTTGAGCTAAACCTGATGGAACTTGGTTGTCAACCTTCACTTGCTCATAAGTAAGGAATCAAGAGACAAACTCTGCAAATAACTTCTTAATCCCTATTCACAAAAAAATAACATTATAGGTCATGGTACATCATTAACACACATGGATACACTAAAAAAGAAGACGCATTAAACTCTCTCATAACCTCCTCCTGCAACATCACTGGTACCATCATTCATCCTTTGAAAATAAAAACATGCCCCCACCTTCATAAAATCCATCAAAAGCATGTCTAGTAAATTTATAAGTGTATAGGGTCTCACATTTGGAATCCCCAAGTTTTTCCTCCTTAAATAACTATAAAACAGGATGGGTAACAACCATTTACTAGAGGTATGCTACTCCATCTCCATCCACAAAAGATATCCACAATGAGGACAACTACTCTGATGCATCACTTATCAAATAATAACAATATCTTATTCCAAGAGAATATGCTACAATGTTTCCCTTACTAGGATTATAGACAATCTATAAGTCATAATCCTAGAGGAACATTATCCATTTTCACTCTCTCACTTTAGGATCTGTTTGAGGGAAGATATACTTGAGGCTCTTGTGGTCATAATAGAGGATAAACTGCTCACCCATTAGGTAGTGTCTCCATATCTTCAATACGAATACTACCACTGCTAACCCAAGATCACCGTTAATTTAGTTATTCTTATGTAGTATCAAATGATGTGGACCATAGGCAATCACTGCCTAACATATTATAAAAAAATAGCCAAGCCTAGTTCTAGATGTATCACATAACACTATGTACTGAATACCCTCCTTTGGAAATCTCAAGATGGGCGTGCTCGTCAATATCCACCTCAAAACCTATAATTCCTTATGAAACCTCTATATCCATATAAAATGATTCCACATTTTGGGTCAAATATGTCATGGGAGATGATATCCAAGAGTAATCAAGTATAAATCTTTGACAATAGCCTTCCAACATAAAGAGGATACATAAGTTAGTCATGCTCTTGGTTGGATCCCAAGCTAGTACCACTTAAACCTTTGTCAGATCCACTACCAAATTGTTGGCTGATATAACATGTCCTAGAAAGTTGAACTCTTAAATAAAGAACTGTCAATTAGAAAGCTTCCCATTAGGATGGTTCCCTTAGAGTGCATCCAAAACCATCTTCATGTGTGTCACCTGATCCTCCTCAGACACTGAGTACACAAGTATATCATTGATAAAGACTACTATGAACTAGTCTAAGAAAGACTGAAAGATCCATTTCACGAGTCCCATGAATATTGTTTGGGAATTATTTATGTCAAAGGGAATAACTATGTACTCATAGTGACATCTGAATATCATCTTCTATATATCCTCTCCCTGTACTCAAAACTATTGATAACCTAATCTGAGGTCAATATTTGGGAACCATCATGCCCTTCTCAACTAATAAAATAAATCATCAATCCTCAATAGTGGTTATTTTTTCTTTAAATTCACTTGGTTTTGGATATGGTAATCCAAAAAAAACTCAACCTCACATCTTCCTTCTTGGAGAAAAAAAATGGGTATTCCCAGGGTGAAACACTAGGTCTAAAAATTCCCCTTCTCTATAAGTCCTCCAACTGCACCCTTAGCTCATGAAGCTTTGAGTGAGCCATCAGATATGATGGCATAGATATTAGGGTCATCCTAGGGTGTAGATCAATGCATAAGCCTATGTTTCAGAGGGGATGTAAGTTTGGAATGACCTCAAGAAATATGTCCCCATACTCCACCACCACTATAGGGAACTGATAACTTATGAAATCCACTACACCAAGGGTAAAGCTATCCAACTTATGAGTAATCAGCTATACCCTCCTATGTATGAGTCCAACTTACATTGTGAGACTTTCCTTTTCACCCACAATGGAAAACATAGTCCCATAACTATGGACACACCACACAATCTTCCTAACATATTATTTCTGGGAATAAAATATAGATACCCAATCCATACCTAATATGATTTTGTAAGGCCTCATTGATATTACAAAGGGGTCACAATTGAAACTCTCACCTCCAAGAGTCATGTTACACTTTTAGAAAAAGATTGTGATCACCGATTCATCTCCATTTGGAGTCTCCAAGCACAATTTTCAAGACAAAGACTCAACCAGAATCTCTAAGTCTTGAACCAGATATGTGAAAATAAAGGAATGACTAGCACCTATGTCCATTAGTATTGTATATATGGTAGAAAAGACATAGATCATAACTCGTATCATCCTCAGATCCTCTAGGTCATATTCCATGACTGCTTATAACTACCCCTACCCCTATCATTCATCTCCCTAGGTCTGGAATGGACCACCTGGGGGTGGTGGTGGTAACAAGGCAAAACATGTACCACCTTCAAATTCTCTCCAATCCCTTATACCACATCCATCGTCTTACAGACCTGTCTTCTCCTGATTGTACCTTTTCCTTGGTGGACCACCAAATATCTCCCTATCAGTTGTATAGTGGGTCAGAAAATCCATTGTGAGATATCCCCTACTATCACATGAGTAGAACCACCTCTCACTGAAAAAACTAGACCCATCTTGTGATCCTTAAACCACACAACCTCTATCCTAGGACCTCCTCCTAAAATTCCTTACATTTCTAGGTACTTGAGACTGATGTCGGCTCCTTACTACAAACGTATCTGCTCCTATGTTTCCACTATCATCAACCACTATCTACATCTGGTCATCCGTGAAACAATTGACCACCAAATATATCTATATAAACCCATTATAGGTAGGAATAAACAAATTTATAACATTGGATTGGATGTCTTTATGAAGTCATCACACAAAGGTTTGTTCCCAAAATAACTTATCTCGTACCATATCAATCAAGTACATATAGAGGTTGCTGAACCTCGATGAATGATCTACTACTGTCATAATTCTCTACTGAAGTTGTAGAATCTATTTTTTTGCGTACATCCCTAAACATAGTTGGAGAGAAATCCTCCATGAAAAGGGACTCAAACAATGACCATGGTAGAGTCATCTCATCATATGACTGGTTCACTAATCCCCACCACCATCCTACTGAACCATGGAGAAGGCTTTCCTCTAGGACCACCTTCTGATCTACTAGTGACTTAACAAGATAGAAAAATTATGTCACCGCCTCAAGAAAATTTTTATCCACCTATGTGTTGAGCTCGCCTCTAAACCTGAGGTGTTTATGTTACTAAAACTCATGAAATGTGCTCAGTCTAGTAACTTTATCTATTGGTAATGTGGGTACCATATACCTCTCAATAGGTGGTGGTGTAACATGTGCACCACCAAGAGGTAACACCTTTGGAACATGCCCTTGTATCAATGCCTCATCAATAAGGGGATAATACTTGTGATCGAGATGCTGAATCCTAGATGTAATTTTTTGTAGAGGCATTGTAAAATAAACAAGATATACAATGATTAATGATTATATATTGAGAGATGGGTAAAGAAGAATGTAGAAGCCACAACCCATTCCTATGTGATTCATGTACCCTTGTTTTCCCTACAATTGGTGTCTACATGTACTAAGTAAAACGGTAGGTAATCAGATTCTGGGTGTATGGATATGTTGGTCTCTACACCAACAATAGATTCCCTAGGATAATATTCAAACTTGAAACACTTAACACCATACCCCAAAACCAATCTCACAAACTCTGATCCTAAGGTATGACTGAATGATCTAATACCACTCTCTCACAAACTGTCCCAATGGGGTCTATGTTTATACTCCCCAAGTCCACCTCCAATAGTCCAAGGGCCAAAAACTAGATCCTTATAGGAATATCACTTACATGGGAGTCCTTTTCCTAAATTACCTGTAAACTTGAACACATATGCAAATCCATACAATAATGAAATGTAAAATAACTGATAAACCATACATGCATACATATAAGTCCCAAAACTAGAGTCTGTCAACAAGTAATGGAAAGTAAATAGATCTAAATACAAGACCACAACACATATTTTAAAAACAACTCCAACCTCAAAGTATATATGGAGACTAGTGTTAAGATAACCATAGGAACACACCTCTATCTCTCTGAATCACTAAGTACTGACTGGTCCTATTACCTCTATGACTTCTTAAAAGTTTCTATCATCTTCACAAGACACAACACATGTTGAAAAACACCATACATGGGTGAGTATAAAAATACTCAGTAAGACACCCTGAAAACACTATGAATATAACAATGAAAATAACTATTAGGTCTATATGGGTATATGTATAGAGAAAATATAATAGGAATATTTAGATACACTAAACAAAGACACAAATTCTCAAGGTAAATCCAAATACATAATGATATACTAGGATTCCTACTTGAATATTTTACATAGCACTCATCTAGGAGGACACACTCCATGAGTCAGATAGCACTAATGACATCCTTCAGAGATGTACTGCTCATTGGGTCCCACCATATGAAAATATATGAAGGAAGTATGAAGAGAATGACACATATATGAGGATCACATGCAAGTTCATGGGGTATACTAAAAACTTAATCTTTAATAACCTACTAATTAGAGGATTGGAGCCCATGTAGTGTTGTTCACGACGATACCAAGAAATCCAACTAGAGTAAGAAATGATAAATGATCTCACTCTGGTCCTCAAAGAAGGATTCCAATTACTCTATCTAAGAAGTCATGATGAAGGGATCACTATCCCATGTGTTAGAACAAACTCCATACTAACCCTTTGGAAATGGATATAGGGAACACAAACTAACAAAACTTTTCAAAGCTAAATAGGAAAATGGATCTAAGCCTTCATTCAAGGAGTACATGATGTATACTAGTAGTACACAATGTGTCCCTTTGACATCAAGTTCTACCCATGTATCATAGACCATGCCCATGTCTATATTAAAGTACACAATGTGTCCCAATCCATGTACTTCTGAATGTGTCCAAGTATATGGCTCTTACCCATGTACACCTAGCCTAGACGTGTCTATGTCAGAGTGCACAACATGTCCATTTCCATGTACTCCTAGACATTTTTGTGTACCCTCTGAGGTACATGATGAGATTCCATGTCAAGATACATGTCATGTGATGGAGTCACACATAATGTGATATTTAACTTCACCACAAAAATCCTAGTTAGTGTACAAGGGGTCCCACATGGTGTGTTTTTCCAAAATAATTTCTGATTATATCAAGATTTTTCATAATCCTCGAACCTTCATCCTATGGGGTCTTACACTCCTCTCGTGCCAAATTCCTCCATGAATCGCACCAATAATGGTGGATATATTCCAGTTGACCCTCTCCATCGCCGTTCATTGGAATCCGACCTTTGAAACCAACCAAAATCACCCACAGTTGGTTCCCTTCACCATCACACCCCTCAATCGAACTGGGGGTCTCAAATACATCAATGATCCACCATTTACATTGTCATAGCTCTATCCCATCATTTATCCAATCCCATATATGAGATATTAAATAGTTGTTCCAAGAAACAGGTTAAGAACATTCAATTTCCCAGGAATCGATCGAAACATTGGCTAAATGAAACCTCAGTGATGAACACATGTAAAAAAATTGTAGAAAACCAAGAAACACACAAAATATGAATGAATATTGATTATGTTTTATTATTCTCAATTCATTTCCATTATAACAATGAATAAAGAACCCATAATAAATAAAAAAATTTCCTAATAAATTCCCATAGATAACCCCGTACTAAAATAGGATCGATCTAAGAATCAATCCATTGGTGGATTAATTTGAGTTCATCATAGAAATAAATAACAGGGATGAAATCCAAAAAAAATCACCATACCTTGATTTGGATCGATCACTGATGAATAAAGAATCTGTTTCATTATCATTGGTAGGGTCCTTGGATTTGATTGCACACTAGTCATCGATCCTTGATCTTATTGTTGTTCATCAATAGAACCTCTTCTAATGGCCTTCCAACACTCTCTGAAAACTATAGGGTTAAGAAGATAACCATTAAATTTAAATATAATAGTTTATTTTAAGGAGATACTTGATTTATGCATCAATGAACTAAATAAAATAATTTATTTAATTATTTTATTCATTTTACACCCTTGATGATATTTTCACAAATTCTTCATGCCGATAAAGATTATATCATGACTAAGATAAAACCTATATTCTAAACTCAACGATGCCCTCATATTTATAATATGGGACCCCATTCAAGGATTATTAAACTATTTTAGGAGAACTATGTTCTCATTCATTTAATATATTTAATATATTTCAAAAAATTATTCTAGGCACACCTAGCCTCGGAATAAGATGTCTTCTTCATGCCTGGTCTTGAAAATAATATATATAATATCCAAAAATACTACATAGTAAATTTGAGATGCTACATGTGTTATTGTTGGATTGTGCTATCATTGGTCTATGACACCATCATAGTTGATATCCTATCATTCATGATACCATTGTCGCTCTGTCGTTCATTAAAATTTAATGCTTCCAACAACTTCTTTATGGGATTCAATGTAGTGAGCCTCAATTGGATGTTTTAATGATTATTCCCAAACCACTCCATAGATACATTGAAAACCAAGTCAGTGGATTCGTAATTTTTTTCTCAATGTGAGGATTCAGGATATATTTATTACTATTATTCAATGGATAATTTATCTTACAGAGCTATATATTTCAGATATCTTCCTCATGTGCGGGTTCATGGCTTAAATGATGAAATATATGTGAATGTGAAAGTGTGGAACATACAGAATAACCACAACCTTTCATACACTAAGTGTGGTGGTCTGTAAAGTTATAAAGGAGAACCTTATAACACTCTGTTTTCCTATAATTTCATAGAAACATGTTCAAGATCCTTATCAATAAAAATATGTGGATCCTCAAGCATCTAAAGCATCATAAACCGAGAATCACTATATCTCTCTATCTTTTATTTTTCCAACATGTTATTACATTAATTTCGAGTAGTTTGTTGTTATGCTCAGTTTATTTACACACACTATCTCTAATAATTGAATCAGATAATTCCTGATATTCTCTTAAACCTCCTTTAAATGTATACCCATGACAACTGTGTAAGAGGCCTTATGTGGCATGTATTTTTTTTATTACCACATATAACTATGGAAGAGGATTTGACTCTGGATAGCCTCTGTGGTATTGTTTGTATACTCGATCTAGGTTGTGGATCAGATTTTTTATTATAATAATCTTCTTGTTAGTTGTTGATTTTGAAGTGGAGGGGAGATTAGGGTTTGGCTTGAGACTGATCCCCTTGTTTATTCTGCTGTGTGATATTTTGAGTTTTTCCTCTTAATTTCAAAGAATAAATTTCATTTGTTTCTAATCTGTAAAAAAACTCATACTTTGATAGTCGATCTTAACTTGTTTTTATATAAATTATTTGATTAATTAAATAAATTTGAAAAGTTTAATTAATTTCAAATATTGTTTTAACTAATCTCTTGTAACGATTTGTGAAATGCTTTCAAAGATCAAACTTATATAAAACTACTATTTTGATTAAACGGGAATTTTTAATTAAATTGGGGGAATCTGTGTTAACTTATTTTTTTAATTTTTTGGGAACTCAATTAACCTCCCCCTATTTAGTTAATCACTTCAAACAACTTTTGGCATCAAATGTTCTTTTCAAAAATATTTTTAGCTATGATTAAGTTTTATTTTAAATATAAATATAAATTTTCTATTATTTCTAAATTTAATTATCTATGGATAATAACATACAAGAGAGATATTCTAAAAAAATACCTCCTTATTTTAGTGGAACTAACTATGCTCCATGGAATATTAAAATGAATATTCTCTTAAAAAGTATGAGTTTTGATATCTAGACAGTAATTGAGGATCAATATGAGAAACCTCAAATTTCTAGATATTCCTGCAGTAATTATACTAAAATAGTGTAAGAAAATAACTAAAAATACATAAATACTTTATATATTGTTATTTTTGTAATGATTAGTTTAATATAATCTATACATGTGGATTTTTTTTTGAAATTTTGGATACTTTAACTATTTATCATGAAGGAATATCTAATGTTAAATAAATGAATTTAAATAATTATACTATGTAGTATGATACTTTTAATATGAAACTTGATGAACCTATTTTTGATATTTGTCTTAGGATCAATGCGATAATGAATAAAATTTATTACATGGGGAAACATATAACTGAAAAAGATAAAGTGATGTGCTTTATATGGTGACTACCAGGTAGATGGAGAGGAACTTCAGTGTCAATCCGAGAATCATGTGATATTAGCACGTTACTTGTTAAGAAGTTGATAGGAAATATGACGATTTTTGAGGAAGAACTCAAGGTGAACATAGAAGAGGGGAATTATCCAAAAAGTAAATCTATAGCCTTAAAAAATAATTAATTAAAATAAAATAATAAAATTCAAGCTAACATTTCAAGTGATGGGAAGTCACTTGCTAACAGTGTTGAAGAGATGGACCATTCATACAAAAGATTTAAAAAATTATACAAGAGAAAGTAGTTATTTAGGAAACCCAATTATAAAGAATAAATGTGATGATAAGGATAACAGGTATAAGAAATCTATAATAGAAAACTATAGTTCTTCTGAATAAATTTCCAGTGAGACTCAACCCAAGAGGATAATTATGATAGAGCTAAAATGTGTTTTATAATGAACACATCCAAGGTACTTAATAAATTTCCCACTACCACTATTAATATTTCAAATCACTCTATAGATTAAAACAATGATTAGAACATTAATAGTGAGGGAATTTTTAAATTATTTAATATGATGGAAGATAAATTTAATAAATTTAATTATAAATATAAGATTTTAAATAAATTTAAGCCTTGACTACTAGTTTTAAACTGATATTACTATTGAGAAAGATAAAAATGAACAATTTTTAAAAGAGAAAAATGAATTCAAATTGTTTAATGAGAAACTAAAGAAATATTTGGAAATATTTACAAATGGGATAAATACACTTATATATATTCTTTGAAAGATTACTTCTTCTAAATACATCATTAGGATAAGGAATCAACTTTTATAGAGGAGGATTGTTAAAAATATTTTTATTCCTAGTTCTAGTTATTTTATTACTTTTTATTCATCCGTATTGAAAAAAGTTTTTATTCATAAAAGTTTAAAATCTTCTTATAGGAAACCTGTTAATAAATTATGGGTTCCTAAATCTTTGATTTCTAACATTTTTGGACCCATGAAAATTTGTGTGCCCAAATCATTTTTTGTAACTTTTTTATGAGAAACATGCTTAAAAGGATGAAGAAAGAAAATATAGTATTTGGATAGTGGTTGTTCTAGATATATTATTATAGACTATTGATATCTTAAGGACCTGATCAAATTCGATAGTGTACATGCCACTTTTGGTGACAATTCCAGATGAAAAATTATTGGCCTTGACCAAATTGGTAATTCAAACATTGTTTTAATTTATAAAATTTTATTTTTATATAGATTAAAATATAATATTTTTATCATCTCATAGCTATGTGATGGTGGTTCTCATGATATGTTTGAAAATAATTCCTATGATATTTTTTATTCTAAAAATTATTTAGTTTTTACTTCTTTAAGAAATGATAATTTTTATGATGTTAATTTGGATTCATTATTTTCTTAAAATATTTTGTATCTAAGTGACTTTCAAAAATAATACTAGCTTTGAAATAGGATACTATTCCATTGAAACATTAATTCACATAGAAAACTAACTAGGAAAGTGTTAGTCGAGGATCTACCTAAACTATAATTCCCAAATGATGAAGACCGCAACCCATGTCAAAAAGGGAAACATCACAAAATATATTTCAAATATAAGAAAGGATTTTCAACTTATCAACCCAAATAGTTTATTCATAGGTAATTTTTTTTGGAAATTTTAGAGTTTATAGATTAAATGGTAAGAATCATGTTTATGTTCCTGTAGATTAATTTTCTAGATATAATTGGGTATTATTTCGAGCTAAAAAAAGTGATATCTACTCTTATTTTACCAAGTATACTAAATTTGTAGAAAAACTTAGTGGACTTAGAATTAATACCTTAATAGTTGACCATGGATGTAATTTTGAAAAAGAATATTTGGAATATTATTTCTCACAAAATGGATATAATCACAACTTTTATACTCCTAGGACCCCACAATAGAATGGTGTTTTAGAAATGAGAAATAAGACACTTTATGAAATTTGTTGGACTATTATTAATGAGTATGAATTACCTATTTTTTTGTTAGAATTTATAAAAAATATGTTAATATAATCAATAAAATTTTAATTATACCTATCTTAAAGAAAAATACTTATGAATTATGGAATGGTATAAACCCAAAGGATAATTACTTTAGATTTTTTGGTTGCAAAGTATTTATTCTTAACACTAAATATAATCTGGACAAATTTTCCTCCAATAGTGATGAAATAATTTTCCTTCATTATTCAAAATCTAGTAAATCATATAGGGTGTTTAATAAAAGAAAAAAATATTATGGAAGAATATTTTCATGTAAAATTTGGTGAAATAAATCCACATGAGCCTAAGATCCATTTATAGAACCTTGAGGATGAACTATCAAATTTGAATATCAATATCAAACATTCTGACATTTTTTTAATGAAAACAAAAAAATATCTAGTTCTGAGGAACAACCTCAACCTGAACCTATTGAAGAAAATAAGATTTCCATCCCTTATTTTCCTACAATAATTAGGACTAATAGATACCATCCTTTAGATGTTGTAGTTGGAGACCTAGGTAGATATAAAAAAATGGAGCTTCTCTATGAACCAAGGTTGAACATCAAGCATTCTTATCATAGCTTGAACCCAAGAACATCAATGACGCAATTAATAACAAATTTTGGGTGATGAAAATTCAAGAAAAACTTAACAAATTTGAAATAAATAGAGTTTAGGAACTAGTGTATAGACCTAAATACCATATGGAAATTGGCACCAAGTGTGTTTTTAGATTTAAAATTGATGAGTTAGGAACTATAGTGAGAAATAAATCAAAATTGGTTACACAAGGGTATAATCATGAAGAGAGAATTCACTATGAGGAATCCATTTGACCAATGTATAGACATTAAGCCATCATAATACTTCTAACTTATAAAGCACATTTTGATTTTAAACTATATTAAATTGATGTAAAAAATTGAATTCTAAAAGGGTTATATATTTTAGGATATTTTCATCAAACAAACCCCTAGATTACAAAACCCTCATTTTTCAAATCATGTTTTTAAATTAAAAAAATCCTTATATGGTTTAAAATAAGAACCTAGAGCTTGATATGTTAAGATCAACTCTTTTCTGATTCCTAAAGGTTTTTCAAAATGAATAGATAATCCTACTTTTTTTATAAAATGAATATCAAAATATTTTTAGTAGTTAAAATTTATATTTATGATATTATTTTTGGGTATTCTAAAAATTATTTTTTTACTAATTTTTCAAAAATTATGCAAAGTGAATTTGAAATGAGTTTAATGTGTGAATTAAAATTCTATCTTGGTTTTTGAAAATTTTAAAAATAAATATTGAATTATTTTAAATCAAATTAAGTACAATAAAAACTTTCTAAAATGTTTTGGTTTAGATAGAACTAAAAGTAGTGATACTCCCATGAGTACTACCTATTAATTGGATGCTGATGAAACTAGAAAGCCAATTGATCAAATAAATTATAGAGGCATGATTGTAAGATTTCTATATTTAATTGATGGATGAACAAATATTTTTTTAGTGGTTGTATGTGTGCCCATTTTCAAGAAAATACTAAAGAGTTTCATTTACTTTTTGTCAAAATAATTTTCAAATATCTCAAATATACCACCAATTTAGGGTTGTTATAGCCAAGAGTAAAATAATTTTACATATTGAGTTATTCAGATGCGTATTTTGGTTGTTTTAATTTAGATATAAAAATAATATATATAAAATGTCATTTTATGGGAATGTATATAGTTGTAGGAAGTGAAATTCTAATACAATGTCTACTACTGAGGCTGAGTACATAGTTGTAGGAAGTTGTTATTAAAAAATTATTTGGATTAAACACACATTTATAGACTATAGATATCAATTTAGACATGTCCCTATTAATTGTAATAACAAAATTGTGATAAATATTTCTAAGAATCCTATGTATCATTCTAGGACAAAGCATATTGATTTAAGACATCACTTTTTGAGAGACCATTTCCAAAAATGGTTATATAACTCTTGAATTCATAACAATTGAACATCATCTTGCTGATATTTTTACAAATACCTTGAATTATAGGAGATTAAGCTACATATAACATGAATTAGGAATGATAAATTTTGGTGATCCACCATTGGACAAGCCACCATCGAACATGCCACTATTAGACAAGCCACCATTGGACAAGCCACCAATAGTGAGTCACTGTTGGTGAGGCACCATTGGAATGTCATTGATGAGATGATCCACCATTGAGATAATCCACCATTAATATGATCCACAATTGAGATGATCTACCATTTAAATGATCCACCATTAGAATGATACACCATTGGAATGATCCACCATTGGAATGAGCTACCTTTGGGTGATCTACCAGTCTCTATTTTTCTAAAGATACTAATTTTATATGATAAAATTTTCATTCAATTTATTTATTTATATTTTATTATATTTTTTAATTTAAATACCTAAATGATAAATCCAACTTAAAATCCAATTTTGAGCCAGTCTCTCTCGCTTGTGGCTACATATTCGAGTTGTTTCACCTTCTATTTCTCTCCCAACCTTCAATATTATCTCACCCTTTCTTCACCATTTGTTTTAATTAAATAGTGAGAGTCAAGTTCCATTTAGTTTCATCTCCTAAAGGATCAAATTATGCTAAAATATCTCATGAATAACTGAGATGGGTTTCAGTTAAGTTGATACCCCCCAACCTATGAACTATGTGGTTGTTGCAATGAGAGTAGAAGATGCATACTGGTTATTGTTGAGAAAATCATTGGTATATAGGGTGATCCAATAACAGGGATAGATAAATCTTCTCTCAATAAATTATGGAAAATTTTATCCAAGGCTGGTTCACCAGTTCTTCCAATATGTAGAGATCAGTTTTGGAAAAAAGAAATATTTTACTCAAAGAATGACAGATGGTAAAAAGATTAGTTGTTATTAAATAGAATGAGAATGGTGTTGTAATATACGTAATTGAAAATTAATTTTTTTTATTAAAAATAGAAGGAAACTTACAACAAATGATAGTACGATCCCCATAGGAATCATGGTAGCCTAAAGTGGTGCAGTCCAAGAGTGTTTCAAAGAATGATTTTATTGCTGAATTTTGGAATCGATCATATAATGTTATAAATAATTAGATCCACATCAGATATATCTTAACAAGCCAAGTTGTCCACTACAAATTTCCCTTCATGCCAAGCATGTTTGATAGAATATCCATGATTGATATTGTATCTATATTTCCTAAAAAGGTATCATAAGTCCCAATGAGGATTAGCTTTCCCTTGAAGAAAATGAAAAAAAACTGATGAGTCTGATTCGATCTCCTCCATCCTGATATCTAACTGATTACACAAGGTTAAACTAGTAAGCATGGATCTAATATTCGCACCCAAGGATGAACACTGACCATAATTGGAACTAAATCCGAAAATGACAGATCCATTTGGGTTTCTGACTAGGCCACTACCCCTCATCTCCCTATCCATAAAGGAACCATCGACATTGAGATTCAAACCACTACATAACAGTAACATTTAACACATTTCCCCTGCTTCTACTGAACTAGATAGAGAATGGAAACTCCTGCTTGAGTTTATTCAGCATATTTTATGTTCTAAGAAAGGGTATTTTATTACTATGAGGTATCAATATGTTTATCTTTTATTACTTATGTAACAAGGGTATAAAATCAATATTTATAGATATCTTATGGTGCACATGATGGAGATATTAAAGTCATATTCCAGGTCAAACTCGTTGATTTATCATAAGATGATCTCAACTATTCTAGAATCCAAGGTCTAAATTAATGAATAAGAAGAATTAGAGGTAAGTTGTGGTGGTTTTTGTTTAATAAAAAATACCTATAAAAGAATTAAAGTTAATTATAATACCTAGATGAAAAATTGGATTGAAGATAATGATAATCTCTAGGAGGATTTTAATCCTATATACCATCCTACTAGACCTAAGAATTTTGTTGATCCTGGATTAGATATAGATGAGATTGTGGTCTATTATGATGAAGATGAGAAATAATAAGTGGAATAAGTTGAAGAGGTTTCTGGTTCCTTTTAAAAAGGTAGTGATTTGAACATTTCCAAGATCCCAATTATGTCTTATGGAACCTACAATTACACTTGCTTCTCTCCCTGCAAGAGAGAGTCACTTAAGTTGAGGAGAAGATGAGGATAATAAGGTATTTAGAGAATAAAAAATTCATAGTTATTCTAAAACATCTAAATAAGTCATGGAAGTTTCAGATGATGGGAATGGAGATAATGGTGATAATGGTCATAGTGATGTTAATGATGTTGAGAGGGATCAGTCACATCATCCCTCTCCTATTGTGTTTGGATCAGCTAGGTTTGTGGAGAGACCAGGTTTAGATCAGTCTGCTGGTGGTTCTACCTCTGTTAGAGGTGAGTCAAGGGCATAATTTTAGGGGAAGGAATCCTTAGATTATATCGGCTAGAAGTCGGTGCAGAGGGATGGGCCATCTATTTCTGTTGAGGATGGAGCTACATCTAAGGGGTAGCCTTCATCTGGTTTAAAGCTACTTGGAATTTCTTATCCAAAATCAATTAGAGTGGATGGAGGTGATGATGATCACATAAGACCACTAGATCATGGTGGACCTATTATATCAATTGTTGTTGGGACATATCTTATGGGATCTTTAGTTGTGCGGATTGATAATGCTAGTGAGATTCATGCATTTTCTTCCGATATTCCACCTACTAGATCATAGCATAAAGATGAATTTTTGCATATTCCTGAGATAGTATCTCAAAATCTTTCTGTTGATCCTCTATCCATCACATATTGTGACCATAGATGATTTTTATGCCTTTAGAGAGATATTAATTTATGATTTCATAGGTATTTTGAGACTGTAGGCACATCATATTAATCATCTTAGTGAAGCTGATTCCATGAATTTTTTGAGTTGATTATCTTTCATATTTATCCTAGGATAATATTAAATATTTAGGAACATGAAATTGATAATGAAAAAATGGATAGTGATATTGAATCTATGAGATCTATTGTGGAGGAGATGAGAACCTCCTTTGTTTCTATTCAGTATACTATGTTGGAGAGTTTGGAGAGATTACTGGCTATTTATTATAAATCTTCTTCTCCACCACCTTAAGACTCATTTGATATTGAGATGATCAAATACATAGTTAGAGAATATTTTCAAGCCATTATGGGTGATGTTCATTTATCTCATTAGGAGGATCTTATACAGATATGACAACATGGTGAGTATATATATAAACTGATAAGGGAGTGTTTGAAAAAAACCCTAAATTGATTGGTAAAACATCACCAATGCTATAAAATACTACCTTTCCAAGTTATATAAAAATAATTAGTTGAATTCTCATTTTATGTTTTTAGCTGAGAATATAAGGATGACACCTGTTAATAGGGCCTTTGAGGAATAGGTAGACTAACTCAAAGTTATGACTCCTCTACTCAAGCTGTTTATGGAAGAGAATAAGGTCTTATTCAATGTTATGGAGAGAGGTTGAAACATAATCATAGATTTTTTGAATATCATGAATCCATTATTTTATGTATTTTTTACATTTGTTGTTGCACCTGAGGATATCCCCATGTCATCTGTCACAGATGCACCTTCTTTTTCTCCTCTTCTTCCTCATTTTTAGTACTTCAACATGTTTCCAACCAAATAAGTTAGACATATCAGACTAGTAGTGACCCAAGAACTTCTTTAGACTACCTCATCCCCCTCAGCATCTCCATCACTACCTCCAGCCTCTGGAAAAGACAATGTTCATGTTGATCCTACCACTCAAAGAGTTGAGAGTGACTTATATTAGGATTAGTTTTTGATAGGGACTCTGCTGCATTCACTTGTATTTCCTTTTGGTTGTAATATAATTAATTTTATTCTTAATTAATCTTATATATTATTCTTCATGAGGTATTTATTTATCTTTACTCTTTATTGTCTTTTCTTTTTAATAATCTCAAAAGGTGGATAACTTATTATGGTAATTAATGTTTATGTTTAAAAGTTTATGATTTCCAATTTAAGTTTTAAAATCTATTTCAAAATTTAATCCTTGTATCTCACATTTGTAATTTGAAATGTTAATAAAACTATTACACTTAAAATTCATTTATTTATTCCTATGATTTTTTATAAATGGTTTATAATCTATCATTATTTTTATCATAAAAATGGGGGATATTATTAGCACCTCCTTATTTTAATGCTCACAAATATTTTTTATTATATTTATAATGAGATTAATGTTTTATGATAGTATAAAATTTTTAAATTAAATTTTGATAATTATAGAAAATAGCTAGCATTAGTTCAAATATTCTAGAATTAGTACAAATGTGATATTGTTAATAAAAATGTGCTAATGTTAGTAAAAATGTTCTACTATTAGTTCAATCTTTCTACCACAATATTTTCTACCATCAAATATATTCCACAGTTAGTTCAACACATTCCACCATCTGGAAAATTCCACCTCCATACTTTTCTACCGCCAATTTATGCCACCATCGAGCATATTCCATCACCAGAATTGTCAAACACCAGGTTATTTCACAATCAAGTGTATGCCACTTCCATATCCGTGCTACCACATGATGGGATACTTCTAGCCATGTGATAATATTGTATCAAGCTACCTATATCTTATTATTCTACCAGATCATGCTTCCATTGGTCTATTCTGTCATCATAGCTGATCTACCATCAGTCATGCTAGTGTTTTTATTCCGTCCTTCATTCGAATTTAATTCTTCCGATTGCTAGTTTATGGGAGTTAATTTTGAAATCCTCATGAATATGTCTTAATGATTATCCATAAACCACTCCATGGAATCATTTAACACCAATTAATAGGTTTCCTAATTTTTTGCTCAGTATGATGATTCAAGATATATTTATTACTATTATTTAATGGATAATTGATCCTGCATAGCTATATAATTTAGAGATCTCCCTAATTCATGGGTATGTGGATTTCATACTTAAATACAAGTGAATTTGAAAGTTTAGAACATAAAAAACAACCAGAACCTTTTATACATTGAGTCATTAGATCTATAAAGATTGAAAGGAGAACCTTACGACACTCCATTTTGATGAAATTTCAGAGAGACCTATTTGAGCTCCTCATTAAAAAAAATATGAGGATCCTCAAGAATATAAATCATCACATACCAAGTGGAGCTATATCTCTATATCATTTATTTTCTCTCTATGTTCTTGATTTACTTTCGAGATGTGTGTTTTTTTTCTATATTTTTTTATACACACCATCTCCTACACTTGAACTGCAGAATATCTGATATTATATCAAACCACTTTTATTTGTATACCCACAAAAGTTGGAATAGGTTATATATGACATGTATTGTTTTTATTCCCATGTTTAACTATAGAAGAGACTTTGATCCATGAAATCATATGTGATGTTTTTTTATACTCGATCTAGGATATGGATCAGATTATTTTTTATAATAATTTTCTTGCCAGTGGGTGATCACCATATGGAGGAAATTAGGTATAGTTTTGAGAAGGAATACCTTTTTTATTCTTCCATGTGATCTTTCAATTTTGTTTCTCTTAATTTCAAATCCTTAAACTCCATTTATTTCTAATCTTAAAAAAAAGTTATAATTTGATAGTTAATCATAACCCATGTTTATATAAATGATTTCATTAAGTAAATAAATTTCAAAAGTTAAAGTAATTTCAAATATTATTTTATCTAATCCCTAATCAAACTTTGAGAAACATTTTAAAATATCAACCCTATATTAAAATATTTTTTTAATTAACTATTAATTTTTAATTAAATTGGAGGATTTTATTTTAACTTATTTTTAACATAAAATTGAATGGGAACTCAATTCAACACCACCCCCTCTTGAGTTACTCACTTAGACCAACATCAACAATTTAGAAATTAAATAGATAACATAAATTAATAGTAATATGTTAAGCCTATAAATTAATTGTATTTAAATTTATCCTTGAAATCACACATTTAGTTGATTATATCATGTAGTTTCTTGTACTATGTGAGATTTTCTTCATGATCGATATACACCGAATTATTTAGAAATAGATTAAACATTATTGGAGATCATTAAAAAGAAAAATTAATGGAATAAGTGAATGACATCAATCACATCTATTTTTTACCTAATTTTTCATCATAATGCTTAATTATGAATGTTAATTGGCTACCTCATTTTTTTTATTTTATTTTTTTAAAAATATTTTATAAATTATATTGAATTAACTATAAAAAGTAATAGTGATATCATATGCAGAGATATCGGGCCCTCCATTGCTCACATTATAGGATAGACATGTTTCATGGAAAGTCATAGAGGGACATATATTTCCTTGTTTGAGTGTACGAAGGTATCATTATTTTCATCATGTTGTACTAACTCTTATCATCATCCATTATCTTTTCCATGTTGGGTTATATAGTGTATCAATGTGCAACTTCACATTCATGGATCATTATCACAATACTTCTATAGTAGAGAGATAGATTCCAAAGACACATACATTTCATTTTCCTAACAGAGAGATGACTATTACTCTCAAGGATGTGTCCATTATATTGGGCCTCCCCATCGATGATGTGGTTGTGATGGGCCGAGTTAGTGCATATTGGTTTGATCTAGTTCACAGACTACTGGGAAGTGAGGTTCATAATCAAGGAAAGTCCGTCATCAAGAATCGATTATGCATGACATTGATAGACAATCACTTCACCCATCTAGATGATGATGTTGATGAGACCATCATGTGATATTTTCATGTGCATATAATCTGAGACTTATTGGTGGCACAATCTTCATCTATAGGTCGACTACATTTGTCCACTTGATGTATTTATCATTATTAGAGGATTTGGACCTGACATGGAGGTATAGTTGGGGTATTCATGTATTATATATACATAAAAAGTTCTATATAGTGCACGTCACATCAATAACATGCAAACTAAAAGATGTTTTATTTTTTTTCTAGATGTGGATATGGGGTTACAACTCATGCTTAGCTCTACATGGTCATGCACCATTTCATACCGATATTTTATTGGAGTCCCCACATGGAAGATGACATGTTTTCCCTTCTTTCCTATGAGAAAATCAAATTTATAATTTTATATTATTAAATATAAGTATAAAAATGTTATATATAGGTGGAGTTAGAAACATTGATATTCAGATACCACTAGACATGATTTCCACACTTATAGAGTTACGTTTGACAGTATTTGACCAGATGATGTGTGTGATTATTAATTATATAGTTAAATTATTATTGTGTAAAATACATGGATTTAGTCATTTATTAATTTATTTATCATTTTTTTGATATTTCAGGTTTATGGATGTTATATATTGAGCCTATCATCCAGAGAATCTCACTATACCATACAATGATGCTTGTTGTCAGCTCATGCATCATACCTACAATTCATTTTCATATTGTTGAGTGGAATCATATTGATAGAGTTATGAGGCAGTTTGGCTTCTTTCAATCCATTCCTACATCACTTAGTCAGTTATATTCACTTCATTCCATGAAGATGTCAGGGAAGAGGGAATTTGACTACAGGAAATATCATTAATGCTATATTGAGATGTGGGAAAAATGACATGAGTACCGATTATGAGGGGGTGATACAGTACCTATGCATCTATCATATATGATGTATTATTGTCCATAGTACCACATATTCTTAGTGAGCTATTTTATGCGACACGATTGAGGCTATTATAAGTTAGTAATAATTTTTCCTTCCACTATTGAATTTTTTTTATTAACTTTAGTTAACAACATGATTTTTTTGAAAGATGCTCGTATTGGTTAGCTCATTCACATATATGATCCTGTAGAGGAAGACACATTTTACCATACTTATTTTTATAGAGCAGTGACATAGCTGCTTCTTCCCAAGGATGATATTTATCATGAGATTTTATTTTATGTGTCGGGAAATGACAGGGATGCTGAGCCTGATATAGATGTGTCAGGTGGTAAAAAGGCTATTTTTAATGCAGATGTGGCATAAGAGGAGGATCCTCATCATAATCATCTAGACACTCTCTCACTTCCCATTGCAAGTGAGTCACAACCACAACCACAACCACAACCACAACCACACCCACATGTTATTCATCCAGAGGGACCCGATGCATCATATTATATTAGTACAGAAGATTTTTCTACATAGATAGATATTGACTTATCTGTGTTGTAGTCTTTATTTTATTCCAAACCATAGTTATCTTCTAAATATCTGTAATCTTCTTTACCTATTGGGGAGAGTTCCAATCAGAAGTCATTATCCTTGAAGTTAGGACACATTATAGGTGAAGAGATTATAGATCCACCTCCTGTCACCCAAGAATATGTTGAGGTAGGTGTTAGAGATGCTACACTAGAGGTGCATATGCCAGAGCATAGATACCAACAGACACAACATGTACACATTATCTATAAACCTGATTGTGGCACATAGGAGCACTCAGGACACTGATGTATATTAAACTATTATATGTTATATTATATTTTAAATCATGACTTGTACATTAATTAAAAACCTACTAATATATTATATTTTTTTAACATAAAAAATTGATATAATTGAAAATTCATGAAAACATTTCTAAAAATTTAATAAACAATAATATCAACAACTACATTTGTAGTAATAATAATTACTATTTGATATTTATATTATTAATTCTTTGTTTTATTATCCATATTATGTATAATAAATAATCATATTAAATGTATTATTAAATATTAATAACACTATTATTTTTAATTCTATAAATATTATTAATATTAATGATAAAAATTATTTCATTTATTATATAAGTAATTAATTTATAACACAACATAATATAATAAAAATAATATAATTATTAGCTATTAAATAAATTTTTCAATACAAATTATTTTATTTATATTATTAAATAATAAATATTAGTTATATTACTATTAATTATATTAATAACATGATAATATATTATTAATTAATAATAAATAATAAAATTGATCATTAAAAAATATAATATCTATTAATAAATTAAAAATAAGTATATCAACAAAAATTTCATATTAATTTAAAAATAAAAATTTATATATATTAGTTGTTATAATATTAATTAATTAATAACATAATAACATTATATTAATTATTAATGAATAATAAAAATTGATAATTAATAAATAATGTACTAATTAATAAATTACTAATATTTATATTAACAAAAAAATTCAAATAAATTTTTAAATAATAATCTATAAATATTACAACTAAGAAACATTAATATTAATAACTATATTGGTAATAATAATAATTACGGTTTGTTAATTATATTAATACTTCTAAGTATTATTATCAATATTATCTATAATAAATAATTATATTAAATTATTATTAAATATTAATAATAAATATTATATTATTAAATAAATAAATAATGATATACCAAAATATATTAAAAATAATATAATTATTATCTATTAAATAATGTTTTCAACACAAATTATTTTATTTATATTATTAAACAATAAATATTATTTATAATACCATTAATTATGTTAGTAACATAATAATATATTCTTAATTAATAATAAATAATAAATTTTATAATTAATAAATATATTATTTATTAATAAATTGCTAAAAATTATATAAAAATTTCAGAATGATTTATAATTTTTTTATAAATATTTCTTAATAACTAATATTGAAAAAAAGAGTTGGGAATGAGGTTCATGCCTCATTGGCCGTGACTAAGAAGCGTAAACCCTATTCATGCTTCTTCACCCAATGGAGAAGTGTGAAGAGAGTTCACACCTTTCTTGACCCAATTTTAAAAATATGTGCAATCCCATTGCTTTAATTTTTTTTTCAACAGTATAAAACCCATTATAAAAAACTCTGGCTTTTTGGTTCCTTCAACCATTTATGGGGAGGGGATTCTTCACTATTCGAATTTAGTAGGTTTGGGCTGTAATTATCCTTTATTCATCGAGGTTCGGGTCAACCCATGCTTGATGGTCACAACTCCTCTAATGCGATCTCTATGATCTCCCCTAATACAGGTTTCTTCTCAAAAAAAAGAGTTATTATTGATGGTGCCCCGATTTCGGCCCATCTTCATCTAAATTATTGGATATTGTGGCATTTCATGCTCCTACACCTTGTTAGCATGAACAATTCAGGTGGAAAATAAATTAAATAAAGTAAATTTAAAAATTTACATCATTTGGTGAGCTAAAAATAGGGGGAGAGAAATAAGTGGGGAAGAGATGGGGATAAATCCATTCATCTTCCATTATAGTTATGTAATCACCAAAAATGGGATGATTTGTATGGAAATCATGATGGGAGAGAAACCATTTTTAAATTTTTACAATATAATCCATCTCCAAATATTATATTATTAAAATTATAATATTTGTTTTTGAAATAATTACGTATTGAAAAACTATATTTTTTAATAAGGGATATTTTTTCATATTTTCAAAACTTTTTTTTGCATTTAATAATTTTAACTAAACAAGATGAAAACAAATTAAAATCATTTATTTTATTTTACTAAATTTATAGAAGAGAAATAAAAACCATTTATTTTATTTTATTTATTTATTATTTAAGAAATCATTTCTTACAAAAACATGACCAAACATACCCTTATGTTGAAGATCAGTCATGATTGTCCTCTTATGCTCACGTTTTCTCAATGGGTTAACTCCAAATGGGTACTTTCATCTCCATATACTATTTGTGCCCTTGATTATGGCCACTTTTGTATCCTTATTCACTCTGAGGAAGAATTTGGTGTTGTGTTGTCTTGGGAACCTCATTTATTTCTCATGCACACTATCACCTCTTCAAGCAGACTTTGGATTTACATCGGTGGAAAGATCCCTGTAAAACTACATTGTGGCTTTGGAAACCTGGTCTTCCTTTTCCATTACAAAACTTGGCTATTCTCAGGGGTATTCAAAACTCATTGGGAGGCTTCCTATGGGTTGAAAAATCTACATTGGATCTTCTTCAACTTATGAAACCACACATTCATGTGGAGATGGATATTTCATAACCTCTCTCGTATCATCTTTAGTTAAAGATTAGGGACGCGTTTTTTGGTTGGAAAAAAGTTTGTTTTGAAAAGGGTCTATCTTTCTGCTCTCATTTCCATTCGCAAGGTGATATCCTTGAATAGTATAAGAAATACACTTGATCAAAGGGGGAGAAGCCAATTTTCATTCACCGTTTTGGGGTTCTTCTACGCATCAGTTTAGGAACCCCTCATTGATGAGAATCTTCTCAGGATTCTTAAGTCTCCCTGCTTATATCTAGACCTTTTTCCTCAACTGATCTCATCTCTTCTAGGTTATGGTCCTATTTTGGATGTTTCTCATTTGGAGGAATTATCTTTGGAGTCTCCATTGGTCTATTCCTCATATGGGGGTGAATTGTTTTCATACGAGGACATGAGTTTTGTTTGATAGATGATTCAATGTCTACTTTTGCACTGGATTGTGATTCTAACTTCAAGGTTCCTCCTTCATCTACTACCCATGGAACATACCCTTGTCATTCAGGGTCTTAACTAAGAAGGATATATTATACAATCAAAGGGATGATGTGTGACTTCCCCTCTTGTATGATTTTTTTGATAACTCCTTCATCCCCTTGGATGTTGGTCATAATCTTGAGTAAGCTCCAACAGTTAGGGGTAAGAGGATGAATTCATCCCGAAAGCTTCCTTTGGATAAAAATGTCAATGGAATAACTCAAACTCTCTCTTGGTCTAAAAATTATTAAGCACGTTATAAAATCTTTGTCTCTTCAGACAATGAAGGTGGAGAAGCTGCCCATTATTTTAAACATAATAAATCATTTTAATGTCAGACCTTTTATAGATTATGAGGGGATATGGGGGTTTTCCATGTGTGAGTATCTAAGGTCTTGGTTCTATTATAACAAAAGAACATTGAGGTTTATTTTAAGGGTTTGTCTTTAACTTTTTCTTCAAGCACTTCATGAATGATTCTATGACTAACTTTTGTATTTGAATTATAAAGATATAAGTAATGTCTCTCTTATTTAAATTATTTGTACTAACACATTATGTTTGAATACTAATTTATGAACATGGAGTTTTACTTCAATTTTGTTTCTAAACACTGAAAAATGTAGGAAAGTATGCGCTAATTAAATGATATTTCTAACTATCCCCTATCTTTTTCCTCAGTTAGTGGGAGGATATTTTAATACTATCTCAGATAATTTTGAGGTGAGGGGAGGCTGTGATTATTATAGGAAATATGTGGATAAATTTAATGTGTTCATTTCTGATAATCAATTGGATGATCTGGGATTCATTGGAAATACATTTTCTTGCCATGGATTGAAAAGTTTATGTTGAACATACATGGGACATAAAATTCGGTGGAATTAAGGTTTTTCATCTCCCCTGTTGTTTGTTTAATCACTTATCTTTGGAGATTGAACATGACATATAGCCTAGTATGAATTGAGTCTTCAGGTACTCCCAGTATTGATCTAAATAGGAAATATTTTATAAGGCGATCTTCTCTTCCAAGAACGAGGAATTAGTTGTTCCTCCCATGGCATAATTACAAGGAAAGTTGAAGAGGCTTAGAAAAGAAATTTGAAAGTTGTATGATGATAATATTGAGGATACAAATGGTCTTGGGAATATCTTGGGGGTGATTGAATACAAGGATAAGATTATATGATGTACTTGGAACCTATAGGTCCATGATGATTTTTCTTAGAAGCAGGAGCTTCTTGGATCCCTCTTGTTGGAGATTAATACTCATGATGGGGAAATGTATTGTGTGCTGGGTTTGAAATAAGGTGACCACAAAAAACTTATTTTTGTGCATGTATCAATTAGAAAAGATTATTAGAGAGTACAAATATATAAAGGATGATGGTTCCTTTGAGTCTGATGTTGATAATCTTTGAGGATTAGCAGTTAGGTAATTTGTTGGTACTCTTACTGACCCCATTTTGATTCTTATTTATGCGGACAGGCTGGTGGAGGGAATGATTTTGTAGATAATATATCCTCAGTGAGGAACTGACATAATGATGATATTATTAGTGTCCTAGAAGAAGAATAAATATATAAATATGTTAAACAGTTGGGCTCGAAGAGTTCCCCTATACCTGATGGTTTTTTGGGATCCTTTTTTCTGTTTTCTTAGGATATCATTCAAGATGATGTTGTGAGTGTTATGAGGGGTTTTAGGGGTTTCCTTATCCCTAAATCTTTAGTAGCCACCACTTTGGGCATAATTCCCAAAATTAATCACCCTTATCTCTTTCAAAAATTTTGCTGGACTATCCTTTTCATATTTTCTTAAAAGACAATGGCTAAAATTATTGAATACATTTTATCTCTGCTCCTCCCATTTATTATCATAGAACATAAACATTATTTTATCAAGGGAAGGGGGATATAAGGGGAAGTTATCCTGGCTCCGGAAGTGACTATAGTTTTGTACTATAAATTTCTAGTAGGAATTGTGATGATTAAGATTGATATGGAAAAGAATTATGACAAGATGGAATTCGGTTTCATTTCACTAGCCTCAAGAAAAATTGAGTTCACTCTAGCCTGTCATTTTCTGTTCTGGTTTTTTTCATCTCCTTGGATATCTATATCCATTATTGGTCAAATGTATGTACTCTTCAAATCAGGGCTTTGACAAGGTGGTCTTCTTTCTATATCACTTCTCATTATTTCCCAGGTTTCATTTATCAATAACCAAAATTCATTCATAGAGGAGGGGAGGGTTGGGTGTTTATTTGGTTAGTTTGTGACCCAGGGCCCCTCTAATATTTTATATAAGGATGAATTTCTTGTTTTATTAAATGGAAAAAATAAACCCATTTCCATATTCATGGATCTTATCAAATCATATTGCTTATTGATTGTCCAGACCATTAATTTTAACAATTTCAGTTTTTTGGATTAAGGTAATATGTCCTGGAAGAGGACATAACTCCTTGATATGCTGTCCAATATTAACATAAGTGAATTTTATTTTGAGTAAATTGGGGTCCCTTTGATTTATGGCCACATGATATTTCACTAATTTCATTGTTTCTAAAGTGGATCCATATTCCAAATTTGAAGAATAATTTTTCATCCTTTGATGGAAGGATCAATTTTATTAAACTGCTACTGAATATCATTTTTATTATAGTGGGTTGATATTTTTTTCATGGGTTTTGTCACTAACTATTATTTTTGATATTTTTAATAATCTGGAAACATTTAAAACAAAATTATGGGGGAAATATAAAACATGACTGCATGAAATAAAAACTCAATTTATAAGAAAGGTGTTCATCCATAATAGTCTATCATGAGTTCCTTCATTGCCCACAATTGTTGTGTCAATTCAACTCATTATCTGAATCAATTTATGGGTTTTAGGGATCATCTAATATAATTGGAATAATTCATGGTATTCCTGATATATCTTTAATGTCTCAACATTCTATAAAATTAATACATCGAGCGTACCTTAATTACTGTATAATATATCTTTTACTTTTCAATGAATACTTGATAGAGAAC
The DNA here is from genome assembly GCA_963277665.1 of Viscum album. Classification (NCBI taxonomy): domain Eukaryota; kingdom Viridiplantae; phylum Streptophyta; class Magnoliopsida; order Santalales; family Viscaceae; genus Viscum; species Viscum album. The sequence continues at coordinate 774,821,959 of OY728132.1, forward strand.
ACGATAAGAGTAACCAAATGCTTCCTACCTCTAAGGAAATACACCACCCTTGGATCCTCATTTTCAATGATAGGATTCTTGATCACCGAATGGGTTCTAGGACATTATTCACGAGACAAACAATGAACAATAATGAAGAGAGCATCGAATTTTTATTGCACACAACATGGGTACTTCAATAAGAGGGATATGATCCATTTTTATCCACATAAAAGTGTATGAAATAATTGGAGTATCTATTTCTATCTCATGTTATCCAAGCATTTCTTCCCATTAAAGTATTATTTGTTGAACACTTCAATGAAAATGAAAAGGCATAAATGAATCATCTTATGATTCATAACCAATGTAATCCAAATGGGAGAACATGGCTGTGATGAGAAAACTCATGCCCCATTTAATGTATATCATAAGGATTATCGCAATCTATGATATAAACCAACTGAATCATCCCATTAAACATATATTGTAAGTATTATCATAAGCTTCATCCCATTTAATGTATATTAGGAGAATTATTTAAAGCTATGATATAAACCAAAAAAAGCATCTCATTCCCTTCAGGGTATTAGTATATCAAAGGATAAAGTATTCATCATATACATATTGTAGTATAAAACCTTGGTATATCATAAAATATGATATATCCTTAATTTAGTGTGCATATACAACAACATTCCACTTACACTAAAATACCACAAAGAATTAATTGAAAACATCACAACTCAATATGAATTAATCCAAAACTCTATTAGATACAATTTATCAAAATCTCTTCATTATGGAATTAACACTTTGTCCAAAACTTAATCCTTATACAAAGGTGTAATTGTGTGACCTGTTGGGCCTTAGCAATGATGATAAAAAATATGAAATCATAATTTCATAAATGTACGTAAAGAGTGAAATCAAGTAAAACATCAATACTAGTCAATATACTAAGGTTTTTGGTGTGATCTTGATCAAATATACTCATATCTCCATTAGAATATGACCACCACAAGATGTATCATATAAATCGTATATATGATTATAAAATCCATTTGTCTATGACATCAAGTGACCACTAGACATGGACACATGTAAATCTAGTATATGAAATCTAATACATTTATGATTCTTTGAAGTATATTTACCCAATCAATCAATAAATCCCATGTTATTCATATAATTTATGATCACATCACATGTCCCCTCATCTATGTATCCAAACACATCATATGTGACTCAACCAAGCATAGCCAAGAATTTCATTAGTCTAATTCAATAAAGGGACCAAATTACTTTTCTCATCATATGAGTGGAAAATTCCCATCTTGTTTGAGGTCCAATTGATGACATGATCAACAATATTCCAAACTATCCCTTTATTAGAGAATCCTAAAGTATTTTGAAAGAAAGGTATTAAAGTACGATGGTTCTCATGCAAGGTTGTATGACATTCAAGGAGAAATAATTTGTTGAGTTAGTCTAAGTAATAAGTCTAAAATTATTACCTCATGAATATATTCTTTAGCATCTCACATAAAAATTATATAATGAGTATAATATTCCATTCATACTAACCTTAGAATATCATCATATCCTATGATACTTCATGATGATCATCAACCAGGGATAACTCATAAATTTTACTTTGAGGTGATTTTAACCTTCTACTATTCATGTAAAATATATTGTATTTTTTAGGAATGAACGTCAAGTAGTTATTTCATTTGTTTTTTTAAAATCATGATACATTTTCAACAATTATATTTATCTATTATATATCATATACCAAGATATTTAACATGACACTCAAGTTGGTGTTGTATTAATGGATTCATCAATTGATCTAGTATATTATCTTCTATAGCCACCCAACATACCATAACATAGTCCCTCTACATGATCTCTTGTATGGGATGTTCTTTGTGAAGGATGTGTTTGGTGCTTTGGTGAGTCTAGAGTTCCATGGCCTGAGCAATGGCTTAATTGCTATCATGATAAAGACCGATTTCTCCATTAATACTAAGAACCACCCAAAATTTTAAAATGAACCTTTTTATACAAAAAAATTCCTTCACGACATTTGATGTAGTGATGTACTATGATTTTATTTTTCAATCTACCACAATGGATTTTTTGGAACTCTTTGAAGTGATAGCTCCACTGTTTAGGAAAAACACAAACCCATATTGAGATTTCATGTAATCTCTATCGGATTGGAAACTAGCATATGTGTAACCCTTTACATAGAGATCATCCTACCCTATAAAGACAAATAATACATCCTTAGTTCTTAGATATTTTAAGATATTATTAACAGTAATAAAGTGACTCACACCTGGATTGGATTGGTATCTATTGGTTTTTATACGCACATAGGTGAAATTAGGTCGATTTCATAGTAAATAATACATGATGTAACCTATGAAAAATTCATATAAAATTATATCCATCATTTACAACCCATTTTAAGTACGTCGAACGTTCATATGATTCGCATCATAGAATTCCGATGAACATCCCATTTTGAAGTTCTTTATGCTAATCTGATTTTGCACTATACCAATGTATGTACTGAGAATGGGTCTAAAAATCTTATTATATCTATCTATATAGATCTTTATACCAATTATGTAGGTTTCTTCACCCATGTCTTTCATGGAGAATAATTTACCTAACAACCTATTCAAATAGTAAATATTTGAGATTTTATTTTTGATAAGTACTATTTCATCCACATAAAACATAAAAAATACTACTACACTACCACCAATCCACTTATATAATCATGAATCATTTTCATCCTTGATGAAACCAAATTCTTTTAAGGAATCATCAAAACAGACATTCTACCTTTGAGAATCTTTCCATTTTCAATAAGTTGTCCATTGAAACTTTCATACCTTAGAGAACACTTTGGGCACTTCAAAACCTTTAGATCATATCATATATAAATCCTTGAAAAAATTATAATTAAGTAAAGTTATTTTGTACCCATTTGATATATCACATAATAAAATGATCTATTATGGAGATCAATATATAAATATAATTTTATCACCACAATAGATGAAAAGGTTTCTTCATAGTCAATACTATGAATTTTATTATAAACCTTTTCCAATAAGCATTTTTTATAGGTAGACACTCTACTATCCATGTTATTTTTCTTGTGGAAATACCATCTTCACCCTTTGGGCATCACCCCATTAGGTGCATCCACAAAGTTCCAAACTTCATTAGTGTACATCGAGTCTATTTAAAATTCCATATCTTTTAACAATATGTAAAAATAAAATATCTCAATGGCCTATTGATCGGTAGTAGGTTCATCTCATATGAACATTAGATCATCATAATTTTCTAAAAGAAATCCACATCTCTTAGGATCCTAAGAAATCAGACAAAACATTAAAGGTTTTTATGTAACTTGAGTCAATTAGTATTCCCCAAATATTTGTGGAACCAACTCAACTTCCATCTCAATTAAACTTCCTATTTGTTGGTCTTGAACCTATCCGTGTTTAACTTTCATCCTAGAAACACATCGACTAATTTTTTATTTCTCAAGGAAAAACACATCGGGTAATAGACACATTTTATTCAATAGGGTTATAAAATTAATATCCAACATTTTCTTTATGATAACCAAAAAATATATTTTTTTATTTAGGGATGAGTTTATAAGAATAAAAATCCATGAATTTATTAATAGAACCAAATCCAAAGAAAAAAACATATTAGGATATTTCCTATACCATATCTCATATGGAGTATTTATAGTTGGTTTATATAGAATAAAACTAAGTAGAGATTAACCCATTAACAAAGAATAACCACAAATTGAAATAGGTTAGTCACAATAATTCTTCATTTATTGAACCATGTCCAACATGGTATGATTCTTACTCTCAGAAAAACCAATAAACTATAGTGTTCTAGGTGGGGATATTTGTGAAACAATTACAAAATCTCTAAAATGATCAGTGAATTTCTAGCTCAAGTATTCACCACCCTGATCTAATCATAAAATGTTAATACTTTTCCCGTTTTATTTTATACTATATTTTGAAAATAATTAACCTTTTAGAAATATTCATACTTGTTTCATATTATAAACACATAACCATACTGAAAAAATAATCTATAAAATTAAAAAAATACCTAAAACCACCACTAGATTGTGTTCTCATTTCTCCACATACATCACTATGTATGCGATCCAATAGACCAATATCCTTTTAACATTTTCCACTAAAAGTTTCTTTGGTCATATTTCATAATAAACAAGATGCACTTATGTCAAACGATTCATAATCAAATGGTTCCAAAAATCCTTATCTATGGAATCATTGGATGTGTTTCTCATTTATATATCCAAGGATACAATTCCAATTGTATGAGAGATTAGAATCAATACTAAACTTCTCATTCTATATATTACATACAAGATTATTCATATATATAATGTATAAAACATTTTTCATATTCTCAATTCCATAAACCATATCTTTCAAAAATATAGAAAAACTCTTTTCCACAAGGATGAATAAAAATCCCTTATTTTCCAAACAAGATATAGAAATTAAATTTTTCTTAATAGAAGGAACATAGTAATAGTTCTCTAATTTCAGAACTAATATACTGGGTTGACTTAGCTCTTAAGTGAGGAATTTTAATGCAAGAACTCTTGATCTATTACTGAATGAAGATATAATTCTCTCTTCATCAACTCCCTCCTATATATAAGTCAGTTTTTATCAGTATAAATGTGTGGTGATGATAACTCAAATTCATGAATTAATTTTTATTATTGAATTCATTAATTTTAATTATTATTAATATTTTCTGTCAAATTTCAATTTATTTTTCATTTTTGGTAGCATGCGACATTTAAACTATGAGGTTGGAACAAAATGAAAAAACAAGTAGAATTTTGTAAATGTATTTGGTATGTACATATATATAGGAAATATGTACATATGTGTAAATAATGTTTTCAATATGATTGAAATTTATATGAATAATATTTATTCATTTTTTTATTATGTTTTAAAATTTAAAACATGTTTGAAATTTAATCTCTTTAAATGAAGACTGAGACCTACAACCACAAAATAGGTTTTCTAGACTTAGACTTTAGTATGAGTTAGTTTACTTGAAATTATATCCCTATGATAAATTGGAAAAAAATTGATTAATTTTTTTCTTAATTTTATGAATTGAAATAACATGTAAATTATGCGATTTCTTAAGGAAGAATCCCATCATCTAAAAATTTGTTAAATGATATATTAATGACCTTGGGGTTAAATGATAAATGAAATAGATTTTATATAATCATGATTATAATTAGGAACCTGATTTAATGAAATATATTCACTTAGACATATGATAATTCAATAAATTGATCATTGTGTCTCATGATGATATATTTGGTATGTGTGTTTTTGCCTTGTGATTTTTTTTCATATATTTTGTGTATATTTTAAATTGATGTGATTGATTCCTGACGGTGGGATGATTTGAGTCATGTTGAGATTGTCTTGATAAGACACAAGATTAAGTTGATTCCTGAGGTCTTGGTGAATGTTTTTCATACCTTATAAGGCCTAGGGGCACTGGTACTAGATTCACGAGGGAAGATTATATGATTTTTTCAAGATACTCGAGGGTTAAATAAAAAATTATAAGATGCATGAGGGTTGTATTTTGGTATTATTGAGGGTGATATTATATTTATCATATTGGAAGATTCCATTTGATATGATATGTTTTGTGTGATTCATCCATGATAGGAGAATACACCACCGAATCAGGTGATGCATCCTAACGTAAGAGTATCCAACCTTAGTCAAAGATATTTGGAAAGGTACTGAACCAGATTTTGGGTTGTCCCTAATTTTCATCCCATCCCTAAGATCCCTATGTGCTACCAATGCCTAACCGTTTAGAACCACATTCCTAGAGTACCCCACTAATATTTGTGGCCAGATCCACCTTTTGATGTCTACCATGTACATATTCATCAATTTCTTGTCGGGGTGTTACTCTGAGGGTAGTAAATTTTGTGTGATACTTTTAAGATTATATTTTAGATAAAAAAATACAATCCTAGGAGAATTTTAGGACTATAAATTATAGTCTTCTATGATATTTTAGATAGGAGATTCAGACTGGGAGGAATGCTATCGTTGGAGGTTTCTGCTTCAGGCACTATAGAACTATACAGTTGGGTTTTTATCCCCCCACTTGGATAGTAGGAGGGGTGAATTCATATGATAGGTGTTTTTAATGTATGGGAATTTATTTATTAAGGTATTTAGTATTTACATACTAGTCATGTTGGGTCGTTAATTCCTCATTTTATTCCACATCTCTCCTATATTCATCATGCATGACCATTGACGATGGGTTGAAGGAAGAAAATATAATGCATGACTTGTGTGTAATATTCAACATGAAAATTGGGGTTATTTCATGATATATTTAAACATGATTTCAATTTACTTGATCACTAAGAGAACTATATTAAATGACCATGAGAAAAGGGGAACTCATTGATGGTAAAGTTACTACCAATAACAAAGGAGTTTCTTAGACATGATTCTGATAACTTCATGGGGTTTAATTAGTTTTTTTTTGATTTTTACTTCATGAACAAGATCTTATAAATCAATAGAATCGTATCATCATAGTCCCTAATTATTTTTCATTTAGTTTACATACTATACATTTTAATTATATTATTTATTATTGAATTAAAGTATATTTCTGCACCTAGAATCCATGGGCTTAACCTCAAACATTCATTTCATATACCACCCATCCATAATTTAGTGATTTTGTTTGTTCCATGTTTATAAGTTATAAATTAGTTAGTTGTGGGGGACTAATAAAACCCTTTGGATGATTAATTTTTTGAAATCATTGTTAGGTACATGGTTCATGAGAGTTTTAATTTAATAGTTATGACAAAGTATTTTTCCTCTCCCTTTTATGCATTTTGATTTTAGATTAGTATTTTATTTTTATTTTATTTTTACATGTTGGGCGTTTCATTATGTAATGGAAAGAGTATATTATAGATAAATTGAGAACCTCAAATTTCCTATTCAAGTGGTGAATATCATGCATCAGATTGACCAACTCAAGGTGAAGAATTTGTGGGAAGGAGGCTACAACCCACAACCATACCCAAGTGATGAAGAGGAACTCCTTTAAAACCTTAAGATAATTTTCAAATATTTATGGAGAGATATAGAATAGTTAGTCAAAGAAGATGTGAAATCATAGGTGATGACCAAGAAGGAATCTAAATTTGAAATTTTTTTGTAGGATATGTTGAAAAGAGATACCGAGTTCAAGGCTAAATCAGAGGTAATTTACAATTATAATGTATAATTTAAAAATTTTAGGGAAAAAATTCCCCTAATTGGTGGTCAATAGGAGGAAGAAAACAAGGAACAAACAAAAAAAATATGAAAATAGTAGGTAGTACGAAGGAAAAAATGTTGAAATATGGATTTAAATTAATGAAATAGAAGGGAAACCATGAGAAGAAGAAAAAGAAGAGTTCTACCAGGTTTTTACAGCTCAAGTAAAATCACTTAAGCTATCTAGATTTTTGGATCATCTTCTATAAATTACTAGGAAAATTTTATGGGGGATAAAGAAGGGAGATACCCTGGAAGAGTTATAACTTTAGAATTGGACAAATAAAGTCTGTGTAACATCTTACCAAACTCAAATCACATAAGCACAAGAGATAAGGTAGAACTAAACAACCTTAAAAAAATATTTTTGTGGGAGGGAAAATGAGTTTTTATGGATTTATAAGACATTAGGAATTAGTTTTGAGGACTTATATTAGTAATATTTTTTTCAATTACCATTAATATTTTTGAGTTTTAATGCATGGACCATGTGATTTCACTAGTTAATTTTGATTTATCATGTCTATTATGTTTAATTGATAAGATATGTAAAAGAAGAGGTAGAACATAAGTAAGAAAGGGCATTAAAATTTTGAATTTTGAATTTCTTATTATTCACCAATGTTTTTTTTGAATTTCAAAGAAAATTCCATGCCCCAATTGAACTACATATTTTATTTTTGATATATGATGAAAAAATACCTTAATAATTCCATCATGAAATGTTATAAAAACCATAATTAGTAAGATTAAATGAGAAAAATGTCGGATAAAATAGTAAAGATAAGAATTTGGGAATATATTGTATGATTCAAAATCTAGGGTGGCTAGTTGATTTGTGTCGATTAAATCCCCCTAGTTTTTGCAAGCTTTTAATTTTTGAGATTTATGTGGATTGGTGTTTTATAATTATGTGTTCCATGATTGATTGTATTCTTTTCCTATGTTCCCATTTCCAAGAGGATCATAGGACATGTTTTTAATATTCTTTCTTATACCCATTTCTTGAGATATACTTAGGGAATATAGACTTATATTACATGAATTGAATATTTTTAAATCTATGAAACAACAAAGTCACATTAATATGATTGAGGATTTTTTATTTTTGAGCCCCTAATCCTAGAGACCCACCTTAGAATTGAATCATTATTTTAATATAATAGAATACATGAATAAACTTGATTGGTAAGCTATATTATAAGCCTATTGTTTCTTTCCTACCCTACCCTATGTACTTTTAATGATATGCGATGATTTAAGTGAGGGGAAAGAGATTTTCCATTATGAAAGAGATTTTTTTTCATTGAGGAGTAATGTGAGGTGTTCTAATTGGGTGTAGGGAAAGGTTCATGATTATTATTTAATACATTTCATTTTCCACCCTCTAAAAAACGTAAAAAAATAGAAAATGAAAATGAAGAAAAAAGAAAAAATTGGTTGTGTATTGGGTAGGTTAAAACCACTCTTAACTCAACCTATGATATTTTTATAAATATTTTCACTAGTGTTGGGATGAGATCAGATATAGGTTGGGTAATGGGTGTGGGATTTTTTCCAGTTGAAACTTCCAAAAAACAAATAAATAAGGGGGTGAATCTTTCATTGTATTTTTTTGATCCTTTCTTTGAGTTGGGAAGTGGGGCCGATGATATCATTCTTAGAGGAGTTTTCAATGAGCTTTTCTATTCTTTATCATGAATTGTGGATAGAGTGAACCTCCTCTTTGAGTTTTTTAATATTTTTACATTAATTACCTACCAAACCCATCCTTAGATTCATTTTATCCATTTTGTGAATACATCATAATTAATTTTTATATTTTTATTTATGATGTGTTGATTTTTGATTCATTTCAAGACTATGGTTATAATACATGCATTTGAGGTATGAGAATAACTCTAGTAAAATTTTACCTTGAATAATGAGAGAATTTTTTTCATGGTGATGTAGGTTAAAATTTTAATGTATGGTAATACTAAATTGAATAATGTGAATTGATGTTAATAAAGGAATCATCACATTAAATGGGGAAAGTAAAATGCATATTTGACTTTGTTTCCTTAGAAATTGAAGAGATGAAAAAATTTCCATGTGTTATGTTTGCAAATTTTTTCCTTGTCAATGATTAGTTTATTTTATAAACTTGATGATTAAATATAGGTAGGATGATATTTCATTTGTGATTATGTTTAGATTACATGCCCAAGTAAAAAACAATAATTTAAGTGGAGGGGGATTTGATAGCTAAAATTCATGCATTATTTTTTATTATTAAATTTATTAATTTTAATGATTAATTAATTTTTTAGGTCTAATTTTTATTGATTTTTCTTTTTTGATCACATGATACATTTAAATCATGATTTCAGAGAAAAATAAAGGAAATGGAGAATTATGGATTTTTTGAGGAATATTTTGAAAAGGTATATATTTGGATAATATTACTAAGTCTAAAAAATATGAAATACCAAATTCTAGAACCACAAGAGCCTAACTAGACAATGTATAGTATTCAACCTAGCTCAAACATGATGTAAGACAAGGTGGAAGAAAAGAGAAGATGCACGGGCTAACATGGGATAGAATTGGAGAAAGATAAGGAAAGTTGTACTGGAAGGGGAACCAAGGTACAATTTAGTGATTTGGTGGGGCAATGAGATTACTTGGCACACTTGAGTTTGATAAACCAATTCATTCTAATATAGAAGTATGATGTGATACAAGGTTTTAGTAAGTACTATTTATCTTATAAAAACACATGTGGGAATGGCATGATACGACATCGTCTTGTTTGTATCCTTTACATGATTTATAGGGTTCTCCTGTGTCATGCCACACTATCCTGATATATGTTATGATCCACCATAATAAACAAAGGATGTTCTCAACCCAAACTTCATGAAGTGATGAATAAACATCATGGATTTAGGTGGAGGAAGTTCAAGGGAGACGTGGCTTGACCTGTTGTACCACCATAAAGAGTAGTACTATCATGAAAGAATTTATAGAACCCATTACCACTATTATAAAGCCTAGAACCACCATTGGACATCGTTGGTGATCAATAAAAGTGTCTGTATAAATATAATATGATCTTTCACCATGCTTTATAGAGTTTCACCATGCTTAATAAGCCTTTCATGCATGAAAGAAGCTCGTATGAATAGAATACACCACTCCTATTCCCGTCTCACCTTGAAGCCGCTGAGGATTCCATATGATCTATGAAAATATATGAAGATGGTTCATCATAAATAATATGATTGTTCTATAGATGCATGGTATATGACTCTATAAGCATAATAGGGAGTTTATAAGGTTCCTTGATGATTTGTTAAATATTAATTCTTTTGTGAATTTTAAGAGAAATGCTCACACTATGATGGTTTGTATTATGCCATGAACGAAGAGGAATATTGAGATAGTAGGGAGCCATAGGCTCATTGGGTTTTCATCATGCCATGATAATTTGTTTTTGAATTCCAGGAATATATGAAGGAGTTTCCATGATATGAATCCATGTTTTCACTGTCAGGGTTTCAGTCAAGGAAATTTTAATTATATTATATTTCTAGGATTTTTGAGGTATTTTGACTAGTTTGACAATGAAATGTTTGGTATAATTTGAATATTATATATTATAAATAAAATTCCAAACCTAAGAGTATTCTAGGCCTATAAATTATAAGTTATTGTGCTATTGGTGGTGGGATATCCAGTCTGGGAGGATTTTTGCTATCAGTGGTCATTTCTTTGGCCATTACACTATCGTACAATAGGGTTTTTATTTTTCTCCCCCTCATGGAAAATGTGAGGTTGTGGTTTATTGTGGTTAGTTTTTTAATGGAAATAGAATTGATGAATTGAGTTATTTTATATTTAATGACCTATCATGTTGAGTTATGAATTTATATTTTTATTCTAAATCTCTCTTTTATTCATCATGCATTCCCATTATTGATTGATTCAATGAGTGATTTATAATTCATGAATAACATGTAGTATTAACCTTGACCATTGGTTTTATTTCACATTATGTTTAAACATGGTTTTGGTTTACTCTATTGTTGAGAGAACCGAAGTACCTGACCATGAGAAAGGGGGAAATCAATGATTAGAGAGTGAATACCTAGACCAAGGGAGTTTTGTACATATGATAAATTCTTGATATTTCATCAGTTAGTTATGATTTTTACTTCATGAACCTGATCTTATAATTTCTTGATGCCTTGTTATAATTTTTGATCATTCTCTTAGGTTAGGTTTAGTTGTTTTCCATTTTAATTATAATCTTTATTATTTAATTAAAGTATCTTCTCCCACCGAGTCTCTGTGGGTTCAACCACGAACTTACATTACCTATACTACCCATTCATAATTTACTGTTTTTTATGTTCCATATTTATAATTTTAAATCAGTTACCTATAGAGAAATAACAATGCCTTATAAGTGACCAGACGCACACCTGATATCTAATAACCATGTGACAACGTTGGAGAAATTTATTTATACACTATAGAATTATGATTTATTTGAGATGGGTCATTTTTGATGGGATCTAATTTTAAATAGTCATTTGTGACAGTGAACTATTGCAAATGGCATGTTGTTGAAAATCACATTGCAAATACATTTTTTATGACAGGGGTTTCCCTGTTGCAAAAAACCTTTAAAGGATTTATATATACAATTATTTGCAATGGGAGACATCTCCCATAGAAAATAATCTATGTGATGGGATAAGAATCCCATCCTAAATAATTTTTAAAACTATTTAGGATCAGATTACTTTCCTATCACAAATAATTAAAAAACTAAAAAAATTAAAATAATCAAAAATAAAAATAAAAAACAAAAAAACAAAAAAACAATAAAAAATATCAGGATAATATAATAAATAAAAATATAATATAATAATATAAAAAAATTAATATAAAAAACTATAAATTTCATAATTAATAACAATATTTACAAAAAAATGTTCACTCAATTGTTTAACATAATAAATTTATATACAAAATACATAAATCACAAGGGTGGGGGGGGGGGGTTATCTAGAGGATGAGGTGGTGGAGGGAACTTCATCCCTATACCCTACACCAAACACCACATGTACTTCACCATTAGCTATTGTTGTTCCTCATGGGATCGATGCAGCTTCTCCTCCTCCTGCTAATGCTGTTGAAGAAACTCATCCTGCTCTCTACGTAGGGTCTCTATAAGCTCATCCTCAGCTCAAAACTTCTGCACATATTGTGAATTAAATGATAAAAAATCTTTATTATCTCCCCTTGATCTAGATGAAATTATCACAACAATGATATAATAACTCTAATGCATCAATTGAGAGCTGATTCCAACAACCCAACCTTTCTCAAAGGTATACTGATTTGCCTACATCCATGCCAAGTCATGAAACCCCACTGCACAGGTGGCTTGATCCTCAGTCTCGCCCTAACTATCATCATGGGTGTGAGAATTCATGACCTCATATGACATATTTAAATGAAATTTGAAATTAAAATAGTTTAAATATTATTTTTAGTTAATTTTAAAACTAAAAAAATACTAACCACAATCTGACGCTATCGAGCACCAGTAATATCTCTAATAATAAATTCTATGTACATCCTCTTGTAAACATCAAAATCTGTAATATTGGATTGATCAACATACTATATGAAAAATAAAATAAAAAATTTACATTTAAAGTTATATAAATTATTAAATAAAATTACTTACCATATTTCATTGATGAATACAAAATATATTACTATCACCTCTATGGGTGACCTCTTGTCTCCCTAGTTCTGCCGACCTAATGATGATATCATATAAAAACTATCTACCAACAAATATGATCAAAATACATCCCAAACCTGAGAGGAGATGTAACCCGGTTGATGGATATAGTAAGAATAGTAAAAAACTGTGACTCCATCTTTCTATAGGGATCTCTTCCTCATATTGTGGAAAAAATAACAAAATTGGTCATACATGTAGACCTCCCAAGCCACCCATATAGAGTTACTCATGTAATCATTGATGATATACCATAAACCCTAAAAATAAATAATAATATGAATTTAATAATTAAATAAATTTCCAAATAACTATTATATATTTATATACCATCTAATGATCAAACATGATCCACCAAAAATCAATGGGAAAATGATCCCATGTCACCCATGCTTTGTAAAAATAATTCTATATAATATAACTCCCCTATCCAAAAACTCTATATGAAAAACTGTGGAAAAATAGAATAGATAATAAAATAATTAGTATATAAATAAATTAATGAAAATAAAAGATTATGAAAATCAACGAAATTACACAACTGAACACACCTCCATATGCATGGATAAAAATCTAGATGTGGAAGTCACTTTGGAATAGGGTTGGGGATCATAAATATTTTAAGACCATGACACCTATGATTTGAAACATCATCCACAACTGAGGGTTTGATGACATATCATAAGGCTCATCACTAGGCAGTAAAACCTCCTAGAGGCCATGAAAAATCTCATCATATGTCTCATCATCCATTTGAAACACAATAAGAAAGATGTCAGAAAATAATTAAAGATGAGTATTATATATACATATATATATATATATATTTACTACAACCAATAAGTAATTGTTTCATTATCATATTCATATATGAAGGTTTCAATATATTTATCTTCCTCCTCAGTATCAATAATTTCCATATAAGTTTTAGCTAAATCATCACTTGTTAATTCAAATTAATTTTAGACATCATGACCATCATAGTCACTATAGACCGATAATTGTTGGGTGAAATCATCAATATTCATGTCCTTTCATTGAAAATATGTATTTGGAGTTATCTCTTAAAAATTTTCAATTTTTTTCACTTCAATAAAACCACATTCACTTTGCATAAACTGATTTTCATGGTATTTCTCTTTTATAATGCTCCAACAACCAATTAACTCTCTTAAATCAACATAATAATTTGTACTATATATTTTGTGTTCTTTATGGTCCAATAAAAATGGTTCATTTACTATAAGAATGAATTTATATTTATTTTTTATGATTTCATGGTGCAGATGAACATGAAATCCTCCATTAGTATCAAACCATTGACATTTAAACATCGCTATAGAATTCTGTCTCAGATAAAATAGTTCATTTATTTCCTCCAGCATGCCATCAAAGTCAACTTTATTTTCTATATAATCAGATACTCCCAAGAAAACACCATTATTAATTGTTTTTTTTGATTCACCATACGTAAGTGTATGAAATAAAAAATCATTCATCACATATGAATTATAATATTTTACCATTTTGGATGGTGGTTTACTCAATAAACACAATCAATTATAAATTTTATCATCATGTTGTTATACCTAAAAAATTGGAAAAAATTAACAATATAAAAAACAATAAATTGATTTCATATGTTAAAAAATAATTAATTTACTTTACCAGTATTTGAAATTAATAGAAAAAAATATGTTGTTAACATTCTTTAAGAGAAACTGATGTAATTTGTGGAAAATATTTCTTGATATGATCATCATATAATATATACATAAATTAATATTAATGTTTTTTAAAAAATTAATGAATATGTAGAAGTATTAATCATTGTAAAGATCATGTAATTTTTTCATAGTTAAGAAGAACATATATATGAGCCTTGTGATATTTATTATCAGAAATCCATCATTCATAAACTGCATCAAATCCAATTTTTTACTAATTAAAAACTGATAATTTAATGGTCAACACATCGTCAAAATTTCACTAATTACGACTCATTTGGTTATGTTTTGAATGATATTCATATTGGAACCCTTAAACTGATGCTTTGTCACATACCATTTTCTTTAGTTTTTCTATGCATCTCTTGTATTGGTACATCTATCAAAACTGTACCAGACCTCTACATTTTTATTCATATGGAAAATGTAATATCAAATGTTCCATTGAATAAAATAATGTTGGGGGAATTTTTTTTCAACATACATAAAATTTAAAAAAATATTATTGTAGTATACTAAGTGAAACATAGCCATTTTTCACCACACAAATGTCTTAGAAAAAAATATTATATTTCTATTAGCGCATCCCAAATTGAAGAATTCATCAAACCTCTAAATCCAATTGGTATAATTATTTCTAATATAAAATGATAATAATTTTTTTTAATCTAGTAATATGACTGTTTCTGACACATCTAACTAAGTTAGAAAGATAACCACTCAAATCCACAATCTATTGAAAAAATAATAAATGGTTATATTTGGAAAGTGTACGAGATTATTTTGGCTTCATTAACTACTGTGATCTATTATTTTCAAATAACTAAAGCTCTAGTTACCTGCAAGTTTCGGAAAGATCTAATAATTCCTTTATATTTATCTTTGGTCTTACCAGTGTGCTCAAAAATTTATAAAATATATTATCAAAAAAGTTATTCTCAATATGAATGACATCCAATATGTGATAGACCAAAAAATCAGACCAATATGGAAGATCCCAAAAAATACTTCATTGAATCCAATTCCGATCATTCCCAAATATATCTATTTTTTGTTGGTTTATAGTCAGTATAAAGGTAATGGGAGGTAATGAAGAGATAATAGATTTTAAATTAATACCTGAGATCATTTTTATAGGTTCATCTATTTCAATTGTACCTTTTCCGAATTGATTTCTATTCTTTTTTGTAGAATGATCAATAGGAAGAAATCTATGATGACAATCAAAATATAAGTTTTTCTCCCATTAAAAAGAATAAATGATTTTCTGTCACTCATACACTACATACATGATTTTGGACCATGTTTACTCCATCCAAATAGTATGTCATATGTTGGTAAGACACTAATTTTCCAATTTAAATCAACATTCATTATGAAATTCTATTTCATAAGGACATCATATGTATTGAAACCATTATTCCATAATAAATTTAACTCACAAATCAATGGATTCAACTAAACGTTATTATTTTTAGGATGTATTGTACTTAATAATGTTAAAAAGATATATCTTTCATTCCTCAACATTCAATGAGGTAAGTTGTATAGAGTTATGATGAAATTTAATAAGAATATTGACTACTGTAAGAACCAAATAGACAAAAACAATTAGTGGAAATACCCAATCACACATTATAGGATTCTAATGAAAAAGAAAGATCTATATGTTCAAAAGGTTTCCGTGAATCCCCATTATAAAGATGATTTATGATTTTACTAGTTGAAATATTGGATTAATGCCATGACATCAATGACATTGTGTTATAAGACATAAATAAACATTGCAATCTCAGTGCAATCGGAAAATACCACAACTGTTTAACAAGTATAAATCCAAAATTCCCTAATTGAGAAACTTTGTACCTCGATTGTCCACATGTAGGACAACTTACTAACAACTCATTTTAACCATAATATAAGATACAATCATTTGGACATGCATGAATATTTTGATATCCAAGAATCAAATTACGAACTAGCCTCTTGGTCTCATAGAAATTTGTAGACAACACATTTCCTTAAGGAAATAGTGACTTAACAGAAGAGAATATCAGATAAAATAGATATTTTATATTCCATTATCTAATTTAATATCCATAAATTTTGCAATGCCTTCAAATTTCATTATCATAGAACCAAGACATAAGGCATCCTTGATAGACTTTAGCAACTCATAATATTGAGGCAGTTCTAACACATGAGTGAAATCAACATCATTATGAGTTTCATTTTGTTGAAAATATGGACCAACAACAACATGTACTAAATTTTGAAACCATGATGGATCTAGAACCAAATTATTAATATCTTTTCTGAAATTGTGTTCACCATGTTGATACCAAAAAACATAGTCTTTTTTAAAACCAAAACTCAATTGATGACCCCCAATGTACTCAAATGTGTCAAACCTCCTCAAATCACATTTCTTACAAGGACACTTAATTTTCCATTCTACAACAATTCTGGTTTTGATGATGAAAATGATAAAAAAGATTCAACACCCTCAATATATATATGATTTATACTAGAAGCATTTGGATTCCTGCGATGATTTATCCGATCATGATCATGTAATAAAGTCTGTTTTCAACTTCTTTATTTCATATTTCTCTAAAAAATAGAAAATAAGAAAAAATTTATGATTAATTTGATATAAGAAAAAAAAGATCCAAAAAAGAGTAAAAAATTAAAAAAAATTATAATTTTCTTGTATATATTATCAATTTTATCTATTTATCAATGATTTTTACTAATTAGGGACGATTTTAACTAATTACAATTACTTACCTCTAATTATAGGTAATTTTTACTAATTAAAAATAATTTTTAATGATTAAAATTATTTTAATAATCACTTCAAATTATCGTAAATTATTACTTTTTACGACAAACTATAACACATTATCAATAATTTTATGTAATTATCACAAATTTTTAGTAAGTGCAATTATTTTTTACTAATTTCCTCTATTTTTTACTAAGTGACGCTAATTATTACCAATTGGCACAAATTATTTCTAATTACAACTAATTTATTACAAATTACAGTTAATTATTTCCATGTGATGCTAATTTTATGCAATTATCTCCAATTATTTCTAAGTGTCGCTAATTATTACTAAGTGTTGCCAATTATTACTCTTTTCTTCCAAATTTTACTACGAGTTGGAAATTTTTACTAAGTGTCTCTAGGTATTGCTTATTTTTACTAAGTGCTACCAATTACTGATATTTTTTAGTAATTACCGCTAATTTTTAGTAATTACTGTTAATTTTTATTAATTATAACTAATTTTTACTATGTTTCACTAATTTTTACTAAGTGGTACTATTTTTTACTAAGTGCCACAAATTATTACTAATTACCGATAATTATTACTAAGTGACACTAATGTTTCCTAATTACGACTATTTTCTACTAAGTGCCGCTAATTTTAGCAAATTACAGTTTATTTTTTGAAATTAACACTAATTTTTAGTAATTACAACTAATTATTTCTAATTTTTAGTAATTATCTCTAATTGAAACTTATTATTACTAATTGCAGTTAATTTTTAATAAGTTCCACTAATTATTGCCATGTGTCACTAATTTTTATTGAGTTCTGCTAATTTTTACGATGTGATGCTAAGCACCACTATTTTTTACTAAGTACTGCTAGTTTTTACTAATTACTACTAATTTTTTATAATAACCACTAATTTTATGTAATTATAACTAATTTTATGTAATTACTACTAATTTTATTTAATTACTACTAATTTTTACTAAGTGCCTCTAATTTTTCTAAGTGCCACTAATTTTTATTCAGTGTCGCTAATTTTTACTAATTACAACTAATATTTACTAATTTCCGTTAATTTTTACATTTTTTACTAATTATCACCAATTATTGGTAATTGCTTCTAATTATTTATAATTAGTGCTAATTATTACTAAGTGCCTCTAATATTTCCTAATTACAACTAACTTTTACTAAATGTCACTAATCCTGACTAATTTCCACTAATTATTACTAAGTACCTCTAATTTTTCGGAACTACCAATTTTTTTTACTAAGTGCCGTTAAATTTTACTAATTACCGCTATTTTTTTTTGTAATTACTGCTAATTACTGCTAATTTTTAGTAATTACCACTAATTATCACTAATTATTATTAATTGCTAGTAATTTTTACCAAGTACCTCTATTTTTTACTAAGATCTATTGTTTTTTACTAAGTGCCTCTAATTTTTACTATTTACTTTTAATTTTTACTAATTAGCGCAAATTTTTACTAATTATTGCTAAGTTTTACTAATTACCACTAATTGCTGCTAATTATAGCTAATTTTTAATAACTATCACTAATTTTTACTAAATACCACTAATTTTAAGTAATGACTTGTAATTATCACTAATTTTAACTAATTACCGTTAATTTCTAATAAATAATTCTAATTATTAGTATTTACCATTATCTTTGAAGTAATTATCACTAATTTTTACTAATTATTGCTGATTTTTAGTAATTATCACCGATTTCAAACAATTACCATTGATATATAATAATTATCACTCATTTCGAATAATTACCACTCATTTGTAACAAATATTGTTGATTTTTTATTGATTATAACTAATTTGTACTTATTACTGCTAATTTCTACTAATTGTTTTATAATTATCAACATTTCCCTTTAATAATAAAAAATTAGTAGTAATTACTAAAAAATATTAATTACTAATTACTGCTGATTAATAAAAGATACTTTAAAAAATTATTATTTATTACTATGATCTATATATTATTACCAAGTTCTATTAATTTTCGCTCGTTTCCATTAATTTTTTCTAATTTCCACTTGTTACTGCTGTTTTTTTACTAATTACTATTTTTTATACTAATTATCATTAATTTTTGATAATTAGCACTAATTTTTAATAGTTTCTATTATTTTTTAATAATTACAGTTAATTAATGATAATTAAAACAACATACTGACAATTAAAATTAATAACTAATAATTTAAACTAATTATTTCTAATTAAAAATAATTATTAATAATTGAAACTAATTAAATTTAATTAAAAATAATTACTAATACATAAAACTAATTAGTCAAAAATAAAACTAAACATCTATAATTAAAACTACTTATTGATAATTAATATTAATTAATACCCATATAAAATAAAAAAAATCAACTAAAAATTAAAGCCATTAAAAAAATACCATAAAATGAAACTTTTTTTTTCGGATGCTAAGCCAAAAATTTTCTTCCCTATAAAATCTAAAACTTTTAAATATTTAAGGAGAAGAGGTGAGTAAGAAAAGGGACCAAATTAAGAGGAGAAAGTGGAAAAAACTAGGTCAGGGTATATAGAGGTTAAATAATTTGCAATGTGTCTTGTCATGAATAGTACCCACCATAAATATCCACATCGGTGGTAAAAAAAGTTATTTATAATGGGATCCATCGTAAATACCCTTCCTTCGATATTTTATTTGTGATGAGAATTAAATCTCATCACAAATAACTAACAATGACGGAAGGTATTTGCGATGAGTCCCATCAAAAATACACTTTCGCTGAAAGATTATTTGCAACGGGAAGTAAATCTCACTACAAATAACAATACTGATGAAAGGTAATTGCGAAAAAAGCATATTCCCATTGCAAATAGTTATTTAGAAATGACTATTTATCATGCAAAATGAATCCTATCACAAATAGTCCTTGTTAATGGACTATTTGTTATGGGAGATAGCCCCATCGCAAATACCCATTTTTTTATAGCTATATAACATTGAAAATTAGGTGCTTAGAATGATTCTATTTTAGAACACTTCTCAACCCTAGATACTAATTTTGAGCTATTCTATAGGACATACTGATTAGAGTTCTCCATATGATTTTCATGAAGTATGACGTAATCTACAACGAAGACACATCTATTGATGAGTATCATGTCTTATATCTTTTCATCATGGACTTTTAATGAATGTACTACAACTAAAAATGATGTCCCAATACAACATATCCACTTAGTGACCCATGAACCATATTTCATCATAACTTACACTGGGTATCATGTAAATAATCCTTGACTATATATAGTAGACAACTATATATGAATCATAGAATATATTATTCCTAGATTTCTGAGTGGGTAACTATTTATCCAAATCCATCATATGGATTCATTAAATTCTATTCCTCTAGTGTCCAAATGTCTAGGGTTTCAAAGATAAGTGTGACTTAAAAAAACATCAGGAATAAGGAACCTAACGGTTATGGTCACCTCAATAATTTCTTTCCTTACATAGGATAATTCTTGGGAACTTGGTAGTTAGGGCCACCCATACTGAATGATTTAGGTCTTAACAAGGGCTACTTTATAAGGAATCTCAAACTCAATATTTCAGGTTTATTATTTTAAAATACTCACCAAATTAACATACATTATATATATATATGAAATTCATATATATTAAATCATAGTAAATATTTATTATCTCATGTTTTTTTACTTTATATATTCATGGTTCTAATGATTTAGTTTTAGAATACCTATTCCCTCCACTAAATTAATGTGTTCAAACCACATTAATGTGAAATTATTCACAAAACCCATAGCTTCTATTACCCATCCAAATATAGAATCCATATATATTCATACATATCCAAATACATCATATTTATAAGGTATATGAACTTTTCATGTAAAGCTGTTAAATTATTTGAGATTGACGGTCTTCATATGAGTAATCCCCAAACCACATATAGCCAACCCCACTATTCTAGAATAAGACATAAGCCTCTAGGGTAGTGGGAATTCTGACCTAAATTCCTTCTACATGGGGACACTTTACTCAAGGTAGAATCCAATTCATGATAACTTTAAATCCTAATACAATTAAACTATATCCAACAAATAAATTCAAGCTAAAAACTCAAATAAAAAAATGAGGACAAATTAGATAAAAACTAAATCTTATGATGTCTTACATGAAATATAATTCCTGGATAGATATTTTATTAAAATAAATTCATCATATATAATATTCACAATTTATAAACATTTATAAACATTAATATTATATATTAATAGAAAATATAAACAAACAATGTATTTAGTTTCCAAAAAAGGAGATAAAAATATGCAATTTTTCATAATTAATTTAGGATTTAAAATATCCTATTTTCAATCCATAATGTGCATCATTTATAAAACTTTTATAAACTATAAGAAACAATAATGAAAATATTATTTTTTAACATTTTTTTATATATCATAGTTTATGATTGATAATAAGAAATTATAAGTCATAAAATATGACTGATATATAAGAGAATCTATGTATATCAATCATAGTTTACGATACAATACCAATTATACTTTATTATTGATGTCACCAATTATGTATGGTGATATCGTAATGCGTCAATGTTATTCTATAATATAATGTATATCATAATGATTTTTTATACACTAATTTTCATGAAACCTCAGTTTTGTTGTTGTTTACAATATTGTATATCATATATTAATATGATGAACAAGTTCATGAGTTTAAACTATATCATACTTTATGATATAGATTAGTTGTATACTATGACTAAGAAAAATATAAATTCAAGGGCTGAACTTCAACAACACCATATCTAATTTTATGTTATGACATCATGCACATTATGATATTAATATTATTAGAAAAAATATAGAAAAAATATATTTATTCATTGAATAATGAGGCTCTGATACCACTGATGGGTTTTAGGGGATCATCTAATGATCTTACGGAAGTTAAATAACCCATGATATTCCAAATCTATCTTCAATAGTTCATCATGATATAGAACTAAGTACAAATCAAGAATTTCTTTTACTCTTGAATGTATTCTTAATAGAGATCACAATATAAATAACAAAATGATTCCAACCTTTGAGGGAATACACCATCCAATGATCTTTGTTTACAATGGGAGTATTCCAAGCCACTTAAGGAGTTCTATATCCTTCTCTATGATACAAATGATGTTTGGGAAAAATATATATTTATCTTTAGAATTAATCTAATGAATGTACTTTAATAGGAAGGATCTGATCCCTTTTATAGCCACCTAAAAAGGTATTAATGGGTTGGAGCATCGACTAATATCTCATGGTAGTTGAGAATTTATTCCCATCATAGTATTATTCATTGAACACTTCAATGAATATGTAAATTCATAAATGAATCATATTATGAATCATAACTGATGAAAACCATGTAGGTGAACATGGAAGTGATGTATACACTCCCATACCATGAAACATATATCATAAGTCTTATCGTAATCTACAATATAATCCTGAAAAATCAACCCATTCCCTTTATAATATAATTATATTGTAGACTACGATAAGTATCATATGAATATCATAGTATATGACCTATTTATATCATATAATATGATATACCCTTATTTTAGTGCATTTTAACATTAATACCATTCTATGACTATTATCCACTATTTATGTTGTTGGGAATTAATGGGATTTAAAGAACATAAAATCCACTGAACTGCGGACTCCACCATGATATATATATATATATATATATATACAAACAAACATAAACAAAGATCATGATATCATATTAAACCTAGCTCCACCCTATATCATTTCAACACCCAACCCTTCCAACACAAAAGTATGTTGGGTGAGAGAATAAAAGTAAAAAAGAATGAATTTTATAGTAAAAGTGGTGAGGCCAAGGATGTGAGAGAAAAGGGTGGAAACCGCTAGTATGATCCATCTCACCCTCACTACCCACCATGAAATGGAATAAAAATATATAAAAATTTAAGAGTTGGAATTCAGAACACCATGACCTTCCTTAGGGTTCAACCCCTCAGATTATTCACTATATGAACATGGATTTTGAATAGTCATGGTGGCAGGAAATTATTTACACAATATAAAGTGATTTCAATGAAAGATGATAAAAAATTGTTATTATAAAACTAAAATTAACAATGAGAATACAAAATAAAACCTTTCATAGTCTAAAGATATGACTAAATTGTATAAAGTAATATTTTACTACTAGTTTTAATTAGGAAATTATTGTAAGAAAATTCTCAAAAATAAATTCATAAATTCAGAAAACATTTTTTTAATCGGTACAATACTCACTGGAATTCCCATCGCATGATCATTGATAAAAATACACATATGGGTTTTTCATCTTTTTAATTCTTTTGGGTACAGGTTAAATTTATTTACCAAAATTGATAATAA
Organism: Viscum album; assembly: GCA_963277665.1. Taxonomy (NCBI): domain Eukaryota; kingdom Viridiplantae; phylum Streptophyta; class Magnoliopsida; order Santalales; family Viscaceae; genus Viscum; species Viscum album. The sequence continues at coordinate 774,846,191 of OY728132.1, forward strand.
AAGTGTGAAAAAATTTCATGCTTTTACTAAAATATAGGGGATTTTAAAATCATGAAATAGTTTCATACTTTTAGTGTTCTGGTTGAATCAAAATCATGCAGAAATTTCATGCATTTCATGTTTTGTTTAAAAAATTTATTATATATAAATATATAAAACAAAATTAAATACACTATTTTAAACAATTTTATTTTATTTGGAAATACTATTATTGAAGTAATCCGAGAATATAACTAAAAACCTCACTTAGGGACCCCTTTTATAAGGGAAGGGTCCTTGATGTTGTGATTCTCACCACTCTTTGAATTTAATGATCACAAACACTCTTAAAGTGTTTAATATTTTCTGTTAAGTGGTGTATAACTAGATTTATTTCATCATAATATAACTCTCTAAAGAGTCATTCTTGAAGTCTTATTAGACTCCTTGAACAAAGACAATGACATAACACCTAGAACCACACCACAAATAAAGTATTACGGTGCAACCCTAAGCACCACGCTGCAGAAATCCACCTACCCATATACAAGATTTAGAAACCTGGGATGACCCTTATGTATTTGTACCCTTACATGAATATCCTTATAAATAATTAAGGATTTTATTGGTATATTTATGCAAAACATGAGTTTTTTAGGTTACCTCATGCAAGAACAAGAATTACGACACACCTTTCAGGACTACGCCACAAACTAGCTTGGTCAAATCCCATTCCAAGATTTACAGCAAAAATTCCAAAGGTCATAGTGCAATATAATTTTAGTTCTTACAATATCAATCAGATCCATTCCATAAGGTATATCTTACACCATAATTTTTTCATTATAAAAATTTTCCATGTTTCAACCCATAGGTTACACTATAACCACATTGAATTTGGTAGAACAATAAAAGTACTCCATGCTATAGCCCAAAGGCTACGTTGCAACTACCTCATTTTTTGTAGAATAAAAAATTATCACTTTGAGACTTCACTCCATAGCTATAATTTCTATTCCATAAATCAATTCTCCATGGAATAGATATCCCTTCCATGGTGAAAAGGCTATGATTCTGAATGATTTAAATTTTGGTCAAAATACATCGAACTTGGACTTATTCAGTTTAAAGACCCCCAATTGATTCCAGAACTTTAATAAAGAAATTTAAGGCTATAAATAGATACCTTTAAAGTCCTTTTAAACCTACACCACACATATCATTTTTTATCATCTTCCAATGTGATTAATTTCTATCAAGGTGATCTTTCATTCTATATGTCATTTCTCTTTCTACAATCTGAACTAAATTGTAATATTAAATCACTATCTTATAAAAATATTATTCTCAAATAGTGTTCATAATATTCTTTTCTGGAATTGAGAAAAATAATCAAATAAATTTCTTCCTAGAAATCTCCTCACGTATTATTTTTTTATATCATTGGTTCTTATTACCATTAAAGTAAGGGATAATGGTTTTATTTCCATTTACTTTGAAATGGGAAAGGGACAACTTTGTTTTTTGTTTCTAGCCTCATCATTAAATACCTAGTGTATTTTTCATCTGGTTTATTACTATAACCTAAAAATAAATGAATTGTTTTGGTATCTTTTCTATCATTAAATCCATGGGAATAATAAATTAAATCCTCAATATATTGAGGGGAGAGACATAGGGATACCTTTGGGTACTATTTCCAAACTTCCTCAATAAATATATTTTCTCATTTACTTTCCACATTTTTAATTATTTATCACTTTAAATAATTTAATGACTTACCACTTAATCAAAATTTTCTTCATGTTATTTTTAGTTTTTATTATATTTAAATATATTATATCACTTTCACTTTGATGCTTTTGTTTTTTATATTCAAATGGTTTCAATTTCATCAATCTTTTACAAAAGATGTTTTTAAAATTGGATTATTTTACTTTAACCCTTATAAAGGGAAATTCACCCTTATCATATAATTTTACCTCTCTCTAACCTAAATTTGGTATCAAAATTATTTTTATTAAAGGAACTTATTTGTGTACAAATTATTTATAAGTTTTTATTTTTAAAATATTTAGATTGTTTTTCAAATAAATATATCTATTTTAAATGGTTTTTTCAAACACTCATGACAGCCCCAAAGGAAAATCATTGGGTCATGTTACATTTTTTGATGGTACTAATTATGATTATTATAAATCAAGAATGTATAATTTTATTAGATCTATTGGCCATCATGTTTATAAAATTTTTTATTCAAGTCTATACTCTTTTATCTGAAAGAAGAAAAATGGACACTTGATGATATTTTTTGTTTTGAACTAGATAGTGAAGATATTAATGCATTAAATTTTTGTTTATATTTTAATGACTTTAATAGATTTTATTCTTTAAAAATTGATCATGAAATTTAGAAATTATTATATGTTTCATTTGAAGATACAAATAAAGTTTAGGACACAAGGCTTGAAAAATATAGGAAAGACTTTGAGAGTTTCCCTATGAATCTAAATAGGTTAATTATTGTTATGTTTACTAGATTTATTTATATTTATAATGGATTAAAATATATTGGTGATAATACTTATATAGAAATTTTGGTCAAGAAAATCCTTTTTTTACCTAGTAGTTGGGATAAAAAAGTAACTATAATCTAAGAACCTAAAGATGTAAAAAATATGCCAGTCGAGGTACTCATTAGTTTTACCATGACATATGGGATAAAAATAAAGAGATAAGAAAAAAAAAGAGGCTGATTAGGTCAAGGAAAATAAAATGACTATATCCTTAAAATAAAAAATTACGTCTCATCTAGGAGTGACTTCAATATATCTATCTTTACAAATATGATAGAAAAGTACAAGAAAAAGAAGATATCCACTCAAAATTTTAAAAATTTAAAATAAGTAACCTTAGGTAACTTATTTCAGTTGTAAAAATAAGGGACACATCAAACCATATTTTCCCTTGAGCAAGAAAAATCCAAAATACAATAAAAAAGGTAATAATTATTTTAAGGTCTCGACATGGAGTTATTAAGAGGAATCAATTTCAACTTATAAATCAAGAGATGAATGTATCAAGTGTCTCATGAAACATTTCAAGGATAGAATTAAGGTTAGTTTTAAAATTCATCTCTCTTCTTATCATTTCTATTCATATTCTTATATTTCTTCTGACTTTTATTTTACTTATGAATATCTTATTAATGATAAAAATTATCTTCAAAATGAATTTTCTAATATTATTTCTCAATTCAGATATCTTAAAAAGAAACACAATGTTGTTGTCTCTGAAAAATATCTAATTTTAAATATAAAGAAGGATTTGATTTTAAAATTAAAAGATAAACAAAATATTGAAAATTTGGAATTTCAAATTAAATATCATATAAATACACTTTCTATCATTTTACCCAATGGTAATAAAATTTAAATAATATTTGGGGTTGTCAAAAACCTTTTAAAAATATTAACGTTCATGGATGTTCAAAAAAATATAATTTCCCAACCTTTTTAAAAAGTCTAATTTTGTAAAAGGTATTTTTTAAAATAAAATTTTTAACTGTTGTAAGAATTTTTTCATCTAGTTTATGAATGAAAATGTTTAAATTATATATATGGAAGAACTAAAATAATTTATCTTTATTCTCATATTTGAAATGTAAAAAATTGTTCCGAATAAGTGTGTATTCAAAAATCATTATTAGCTAACTTAAGTGGACCCAAGATATGGATACCAAATTATATAGTTTTATAATCTTTTAAAGAAAAAGATAAAAACCAAAGAAGCCACATGGTATATGGATAATGATTTCCTAAGGAAAATTTGTGGTGATCCTTATGAATTAAATTGTATAAAATATTTTGATAGAGGACATTTCACCTTTGGATATGATTCTAAATGAAAAATTGCTGGTATAGGTCTGATGAGTTTCTCCAACTATACATTAACTAATGATGTTTTATTTGTTAAAGGATTTAAGCATAGTTTACTAAGTATAAGTCAATTATGTGATATAATATTTAAAATTAATTTTAAAAATGAGTTTTTTAATATTTTGAATTTTAAAGGAAAGCTTTTATTTACCAAATCCCATTTTAAAAAATTTTATATTATTGATTTAAAATCTACATCAAGTCAAAAATGTTAAGTGTTTAAGAGAATGATTCTTGTATTTGTAACTAATGACTAGGTTATTATATTATTAATTCTTTTGTGAAAATCATATGTAACTATTATAATTACAAAAATTTTCTTTTAAATATATATTTGTTTTCAAACCTTTCCAACTTAGAATGAAACATGAATATTCCTTTGAATAAAAAAACATTATTTCCTCTTATAAATACCTAAAACTAGTCCACCTTGATATTTTTTTACCAACTCAAGTTATATGTATCGAAGGTAAACATTACAACTTTTTAATTATTGATGAATTAATAAGATTTATATGGGTTTTATTATTATCATGTAATAATGAGTCTTGTAAATTATTTCTCAAATTTTCAAGACAACCCAAAAATTAAAAAATGTTACAAACTATTTTACCTTATAAGTGACCTTAGTGCATAATTTAATAACAAAAACATTGATGATTTTTGTGACTCTTAAGGTTATCATTACTTATTTTCCTCCCCTAGAACACCTCAATAGATAGGGTTATTGAAATACAAAATATGACGCTCTAAAAAATGACTAAGACAATACTTAACAAGTTTTCCTTTACTCAATTATTTAGTTCTAAGTTAGTCATACTTCATTATTTATCCTTAATCATTTCCTCACAAGTTGCATATTTGGAAAAACCCATTATGAACTTTAGAAAATAAAAAGTCCAAAAGTTTTTTTCTTTATAGTATTTAGTTGTAAATTATTTATCCTTAATACCAATGATAATTTAGGATAGTTTGATCCTAAATCCATAAAAGGAATTTTTCTTGGGTAATAAAACACAAGTAATTACTTCTGACTCTCAAATAAGAGGAACATGACCTTAGAATTTTCAATTCACATCATATTAGATGAGAATAATCCTAAATCATATCCACAAAGTGATAATGATGTTGAGTAACCTAGTCTGAACCTTACTAATAACCAATCTTCTAAAATAATCGAAGATGATCTGGAAACACCATCATGTACTTTACCCATGTATTGGATTTAATTAAAAGACCATACTCTTGAGAATGTTATTAGAGAATTACAATACAAAACTCAAACTATAAGGTCCGTATTAAATGAGTTTGAATATGAATATTTTATCTCTCATCTCGAACCTCATTTCCATGATGACACTATTAATGATGAGAATTAGATAATTTATATGAAAAAGGAGTTGAACTAATTTCAAAGGAACAATATATATACTATCATGTAACATCTCTATAATCATCCTAATATTGGAACCAAGTAGGGTTTTCAATGAAAACATAACAAACAAGGAAACTTTCTTTGTAACAAGGATTGAATTACTTATAAAGACTATAATCAAGAACACTGTATTTATTATGATGAAACCTTTTCAATAATTGCGCGACTCAAATCCATTAGAATCTTATTTGAATATTCCACTCAATTTAATTTTAATATTTTTCATATAAATGTAAAAAGTGATTTTTTAAGTGGTTTTATTTTTAAATTTTTTTGGGGACCAACCACGCAATTTTGAAAATCCACTATTTAAAAGAAATCAAGTGAACCAAATCTCTTTATAGTTTAAAACAAGTCCCGTGAGCATGGTATGAGAGGTTAACCAAATTTATTATATAAAATTATTTCAAAATAGAAAATGATGATTCCAACCTTTTTCTTAAAACCTTTTAAAATGATTAATTAGTCATTAAAATTTATTTTCATCATGTTATTTTTGGTTCAACTAATGAAACTATTCGTAGTTAATTTTTTGTGATTTAATGAATAAAGAGTTTGAAATTAGTTTTATAGGAGAACTATAAATTCTTCATTAGTTTTAAAATTTCCCAAAACTTTTATGGAACCTTTTAAAACAAATGTAAAAAAACTAATGGAATACTAAATAATTTTGAAATGGATCATGCTAAGGAAATTAGAGTGCCCATGTGTAATACATATAAGATGACATTGGATGATGTTATTCAATTGGTCAACTATACAATTTATCAAAAAATGATTGGAAGTAAAATTTACCTTACTATGAATCATATGTAAATCATGATAATTTTATTCCTTTCTGCTCATTTTCTAACCAAAGTTAAGGATTTAAAATAAAAATCTCTCAAAATAATTTTCCACAATTTGAAAAGAACTAAAAGACTTGAATTATTTTATCCTAAGGAAACCCATTTTGAACACTCTTGTTTTTATGATTTTTATTTTGGAGGATGTCAACTAGATAATAAAATTACTAGTAGGACTTCTTGTATACTAGGAAAACCCATCATATCATGGATTAGTAATAATAGAATCCATGTTTCTCTTTTTACAATCGAAGCATAATACAAAACTGCTAGGAGTTGTTGGTCCCAAGTTATATGGATGAAACATAATATTTTGGACTTTGTGATATCATATTATTATATATCTATATATTGGGATAATATTAGTGTGATAAATATTTATAAAATACCATAAATAATCTTACACTAAGCACATTGAATTGAAAAACTATTTTCTACTAAATCAATTTCAAAAAGGTGATATCATTCTTGAATTCGTTTTCAAAACCATTAACTTGTTGATATCTTCACTAAGACACTTCATATTGATCTATATGACTATAAAAGGTGAGTTGGGTATGATTATCTTGTGATACTTATCTCTTTATCCTGTAAATCTTTATAATTTTTTTAAATCTATTTCTTAATATTTAAAAAATGTATTTCTAAATTTTTTATTAAATAAAATGTTTTTGAAAACTTTTCATAATTTTGGAAAAGTGAAGTAAGTATGAAACTCCAAGAAAAACATTAATGTATGGATGCAAAAAAGCATATGTGGTTCTAGATTATATGCCCCTATAGATTTATCCTGAAAATATTTGAGTGGTTTTGTTAACACATTATCCATCCTGGGAATGGTGATTGAGCTTTACTACACACCTTGTTTGACACTCCAATAAAATTTTCCATGGGTTATTAATATAATATTAACTTAACTATAATAATGGAATAATTTTACAAAATATTTATTTTCCAAGTATTTTAATTATTTTAGTCTATATTTTTAATGGTGATGATCCCTTTAAAATCTTATGATTCATTAGTTGAGGGGGATCTAATCTTATTTATAATGAGATGATCCTAGAAGAGCCATTTTATTTTTCAAAATCATTTTCCAATAATAAAGTTAATTTTTTATTTTTTCAAACAAATGTATTTAGCTTTTCAAAACAAAAATATTTTTTGAATTTTTTTAACTTTTAAACTCTGATTAAAAAAAATACAATGATATTTTAAAATTTTCTTTTCAAAACTTCATTTTCATCTCTTTCGAAATATCATTAATTATGATAAACATAGATTCATTTTATTTATTATCTTACCCCTAGTATAACTCCTTTTTGGACAATATTAAAGGGGTAAAATTATATATTTTTATGATATTAATTTTAGTATGTCTCTCAAAGAAGGAAATTTATTTTTTGGGTAGAAATGTTTAAAAAAATGAATGTGTGGAGAAGTCATGTTTAGGGGAGAAGTTTCATCGTCTTGATAATTTGGAACTATATATTTTTATATCTTTATATTATAATGCAATTTATTTTTACAATCTTGTATAATTTAATTATTAGACAAGTGTTTGTGATCATCAAAAGGGGGAGATTGTTATGATTATCATTGTTCTTTGATTTTATTGATAAAAACGACTCTTAAAGTGTTGAAATATTTTCAATTAAGTAGAGTACAACTTGCCTGATTTCATCATAATAGTACTCTTTAAAGAGTCTTTATTTATGTCTTATTAGAATCCTTGAACAAGGAATACAATTCAACAAATAAAACCTTGCCATAGATCAAGTATTCTGATGAAGTCCAAAGAACCACATTGTAGAAAGATACCCATCCAGACATGAAATTTAGAAATCTGGGAGGACCCTTACACAACTATACCATCATTTGAATAATCTTACATAACCTTAAGTATTTCAGTGGTACCATTATGCAGCGCATGAGGTTTTTAGGTAACCCTTATATAGGAATATGGATTACAGTGAAACTATTAGGACCAAACCACAACCTAGCTTTGTCAAATCCTACTGTGAAAATTTTCAAAGAAAATTTCAGAGGCCACACCACAATCAAAGTTCTATTCCTATAATATTCGTTATCTACATTCTATAAGGTATATCATACACCAAATTGTTTTGTTTTTTGAAATTTTCCACAAAACAGGCCATTGGATACGTCGCAACAACATTGAATTTTATAGAACCATAAAAATAATAGATTCTATAGCCCAGAGGCTCCATCACAGATACCTCATTTTTAGATGAACCATAAATTAGAACTTTGATAATTCATGATACAGGTCTAATTCATACACTACAAATATTACCTCCATGAAATAGTGATCCCTTCCACTGTGTAAAAGGATAAGATTTTGAATACTTTAAATGCGGGTCAAAGTACATCAAACTTGGACGTCTTCAAATTACAGGCTCCTGATGTATTCCATAACCTTACCGAAAGAATTTAAGGCAATAATTAGAGACCTTTTGAGTCCTTGGAAATCTACACCACACATTAAAAAAATAGCTTTCTCATCCACCTACATGCTCAATTTCTCTGAAAGTGATCTCTCATTCCATATCTTCTTTCTCCTTCTAGATTGTGAAAAATTATAATATCCATTCAATCTATTCTATATTTCTCATTATAACTTAGTGTTAATCATATTCTTTGGGTGAATTGATACAAGACCACAAATATATTTCTTCCTAGGAATCTCCACCCATCCCATTTATTCTATCTTTAGTGCTTACTACCCTTAAATCAAGGGACCATGGTTTTCTTGACATTTACTTTAAAAAGGTAACTGACTACTTCATTTATGATTTCTATCTTCACTGTTAAAGAGACAATGTATATTGTATCTAGTTTCTTGATATAACATAAAAATAAAGGGTTAATTTTGGTATGATTTCTATCATTAAAGAAAAGGGACTAATACATTAAATCCTCAAGAAATTTATGTGGGAGACATAGGGGCACCTTTAAGTACTATTTCCAAACTTCCTTAGCAAAAATCTTTCCTCATTTATTTTTTTCATTTTCAATTATTTTTCTCTTTAAATAATTTAATTCTTAATCACTTTGTCAAATCATTATTCATTTTATTCTTTTTACTTTTTATTCTATTTAATTATATTTTTTTAATTTCAATTTGATCGTTTTATTTTTATATTCAAAAGGTTTTAATTTAATTATTATTTTGAAAATATGTTTTTGAAATTGGATTGTTTTTATTTAACATTTTTTAAGGGAAATTCATCCCCTCTACTACTAGTTTACCTATCTCTAGCCTACACATGGTATCACTTAAATATTTTATATATGTGATTCAACTTTCACTTTTTCAACATACAAATAATAATATATTATAAATAATAAAACATAAATAATAATATATAATTAATAATAATATTAATAAAAATAAAATATATTTAATATAAATAATAATTATCAATAAATATAATAAAAATTAATAATCAAAAAATGAAATCAGGGGAAAAGTATCATTGACCAAATAAAATAGAAAGAAAAATATTAAAAGATTATGGTGCTTGGATTTACACATTTATCCCTCTCCATAATGTAGTGCATATTATATGACATTTCATCCAACTTCATAATGGAATTATAATTCACACCTTCATTAACAAGTTAATCAGCAAGTGATTTTTATTTCCTAAAGGTGTGTGTCACATCAAAATTGAAGGATAAGAGGTCGAAATAGGATGAAATATCTTTTTTAGGATGGCTTGAACAATGAAAGTCGAATCACACTTAAATATCATATTCCTCCATCCTCTTTGATTTTTAATTTTTATAACCTTTATTATCCACTATATTTCAACTTTGAGTTCATAGTTGTATACATAGTTAGAAAATAAACAATTGATAACCTACACTAATCATCTTAAAAAACAGTCTTGCATCATTTTTGCCTTAGTTTCCCTTTCGAGGCCCCATCAATATTTATCTTCATCCATCCATGAACTGGTGGTTTCTTAATTAATCCCCTTGTCTATTTAAATTTATTAGAAATCTAATGTAATTTATAAAAAGTTATTTCATTTATTGAGTTATAAGTAGATCTATTCTATAGTAAGTCAGCTTCCTTTATCATAACCATGAAATACAGCATCATATCCCTTTCATTTTGAGTCTTCCCATTATAAACAAGACCATTTTCATATTTCTAGATAAACCAACATGATTTAGTTGTTGTATAGATAAGTATGTTCCTAAATTAATCTTAAATTATAATGGAGAATACTATCCTCAATAGATCCACAATGTAGTTGTCCAGTATATGATCAATTTCTAATAGATCCACAATGCGTCTCTATATGAAAGAAAAAAATGGCAATGCAATCAAATGTGATCATCATCCTCTATGTGACACATAAAAAAGAAATAATTATCAATTAAATATAATAATTAATTCAATTAATATAATTATTATTAACAATTAATAATTAATAATTATTAATTAATAAAATAATTAATTATTAATAGTATAATTAACAAAAAATTATTTGAACAAGAGGCCAAAAAGACTCCTCCAATTTATTAAAAAAGGAAAATAAGCACAAGGAAAAAAGAGAATGGAAGGGGTCATATATAGGGACATGGCCTCATCCATATGAAAGGATATATAGAAAATTAGTGATCATAATATAGTAAATAATTCCCATAATCAAACTCATCATTTTCCTCCTAGTTATAATATGAGTTACCTTGGTGAATTATCCTAAAAAATTCAGAATCAACCCTCACATACGATAAAGATTAGTTTTAAAGATTTCATGGATCATATGGTAGAAACATTCCTTGGGATATTGGAGTAATCCTTGAACGATACCCTTTTTGATAGTACAAAATTGAAGCCTTCATTTCCAACTACCTTTTTCATGCGTTTATCTATACATCCTTGAAATAGTAGTGGATACAACTTCTAGTGGTCTTGGGATCTTGATTTTCTTTCCCCATTATTTTTATTACTCCTTTCTCCATAATGACATAATGATAAAAAATTCCCAATTGGATATCTTTATAAGCATGAGAGTCTTCCAAATAAGCCTAAAAGTAATACATATCAATAGGTTGAAAAAACTGTGGACTCTTCCTAAATAAGAGCCATAGAATTTCCCAATCCATCTTAATCAAGACGTATACTATCAATTTTGAGAGTTTCTAGACTACCAACAATCAATTTCCCAGGGGAAATCGGAATCCACAACCCAAAACTAAAATCAACAAAATTTCCTCCATTTGAATCCTTATAAATATTACTATCCTTTGCCTAATATTTCCCCCTATGAAACTGATATCCCATGTTGAACATTATCACCAACACACAAAACCAAGACACAATCGTGGTTAGGAGCATCAATTTTCATAGCCAAACCAAAACTATAACTCTTCCCCTACTTGTATGCACCAAATAAAAAATACTCCCTAGATCAAGAGGTATTCACTCCCAACATATCAGAGGAAAATTCAACTACCCCATCTTTAGGATGATCTATATTCTTCACAACATTCCAAGATAATGAATTATTAATAGGAATAGGAAAAACCATATAAATAGATCCTTTACTAGTAGCTTCCTATCTTGGTATTCATCATTTTCTTTTCTTAATACACATATCCAAATCATTACCATAATAAAAACACAAGGAACAAATAAAAAACCTCTTTTAATTCATTTTATCGGGACCAAAAAAATTATAATCCATGTAGAATTTAGTAATCTTTTCATATTCTATCAGCAATCCAAACTCATTAGGATCAATTGAAAGAGATATTTTGTCAACCAAGGTAAAAGAAAAATCTTATTCAACCATTAGCCAAGCATAATGGAAAAAATTTACATTCTAAGTAACCTTTTACATCTTTATAGGAATACCAATTACTAAAGAAATATCATACAAATTCTTATGATTCTAAAGAATTTAGTTTAAACTGTGGACCATAACTTAGAATTAGAATGAAGAATTAATAACCTACATGGGATTAAATGTATGATCCCACTCAAAGATGTGTAATAGATCAAGCTTTAGAGATAGCAAACCAAAACCACAGTCTTGAAGTTTTAGTTTATTTGAAGGGAAAATTAAGTGAAAAAAAGAATGACCCATGGAGACACACTTTTAATTCAAGATTACCCATATAGTAGTTAGCTTCTTGACCCAAGCCACAAATATCTATGGCTTCAATACCCTTGATAAAATTAAATTATTAATAATAAAAAACTTCCCTAACTCGTTCCTCTTCAAAATGGAATATGTATTATCCATAACATAAGAAATATTAACTTCATAATGAATTAATGTAGAAGATAAATCCTTGAATTGGTATAAAGAACCTTGATTTTAGATTTTTAGATATAAATAATTTATAATATTTAAATATTGAGAAACCAAACACTCATCATGGTTTCTAAAACCACCAGTTCATGTTCAATCAATAATACACCAAATTTCATATTCTCAACCACCATTGAATCAATCGAGAATTTCATAGAAGCAGGAAATCCTATAAATCAAACAATAAACCCATATTTCCATGCTTGAAGCTCTTCAATTTAAACCCAATCATCTTGTCTCATAATATAATAAGGATTTGAACATGAGAATTGTTTGTGATAATCTCCCACCCTTTTGTCTGGACTAAAGGTAATTGGTCACTTTAAGAATAACTATAAGAGGGGTGTTATTTTTTTGAACATAATCCTTGAGTGGGAAAGATGTTTCTGAATGTTGAGGAAAGATTACAAACAAGGATCATAGTAATGTTGGGGTTATTTTAATAAATTTTAAAACTCTTATAACGACTATTTTTAATGGGACTATGATATATACTAGTAAAATTTCTAATTTCTAAACAAGTTTGATTACCTCTCATTAAGTGAAGATATTTCAGATAGTTGGATCTAGTTCTAAAAATAGTGATCAGATTCTTCATAAACCTATGCATGTGAAACTTTTTGACAACTTAGATAATTTTAAGGTTGTATAGAAATCTTGGTCTATTTACATTGCTAATGTTGTAGATCTTAATAATTTTGGTGAGAAGTTGGAGTCCTCTACTCAAATTAAATGTGGGTTTCATTTAGGGGTTGTTGAGATAATGAATAAGGGATCTTCCCAAGCATGGATGAAAATTATTCATAGTTGGGAGGATATACTGAATGGCCTCAAAATTTAGGAAAGATGAACCAATGAGTGTTTCTAATTTTCTAGTAGGTCCTTGGTAGAGGCAGTGCTTCTATACTTTAGAGTCTCAGTATGATCTTGGCCCCACTACATTATATTATCAAAATAGATTTGAAGATACATGAGACAAAATTGATGATAAAGGATTATTCTTTAAGGATTATCTTGTTATGATCATTAATATACTGGATGCCATTAACTATGAGGAGCGATATAGGTAACTAGATATACAAAATGAGGTTGATAAGAAACTATTTATAGAGAAACCATTTCTTATTATTGTGATTTCTAAGGGAATAAGAATCTTGACTTAGATTCTCAAATGAATTAAAAAACCATAAACTCATAGTTCTAAATGGTTTTTATCTATTCTATCTACTAAAAACAATAATGGCAGAGTAATTTCTACTCGAACCAAGACTCATGCCATGCTTAGAGTTTCAGGTCAGCAAGATTCCTTTACCAGTAAGGAGGTCCTGGATAGGGGAGCAAAAAATGATCAAATTATAGTAGTGGTCCCTAATACTTCTCTAGTTTCTCTTACTAAAAAACCTTAGGGTAGTTCAATAGTAAATTATGAAGCTCTAGTTTCATCATTAGTGTTTGAAGTAGTTTCCAAAGATTTCACTTATAAGGTCTGAAATGATGGTAAAAAACTTTCTTCACCCATGCATAGTAAGGTGGAATGTCAGGTAAGTAGTTCTAATTCCTTTTACATTCCCTCGAATTCATTAATCCAAATGGAATGTACTCTTGAATCAGAGGTTGATAATAAAAAGGATGTGGCTACGGTGGCAGTTGTGGAGGAGTTCCCACTTCCCATAATGAATGCCACTGAAATGGATACTGAGTATCATGATAGAAATTGACAAAGAGAAAAAAATTAGAGATGTGGGCATCAACCCCATGGTCAGGGAAGTTGGTGGGGATTCTTACAATATGAGGCTTTTCTCTTAGATTGAGTTTTTGGAGAGTTTAGGAATTTAAAGCTTGTTTTCTGGGCTTTTGTGTATATTTTCGGTATTCTTGTTTGGGAATGAGTGTAGGTTTGCTTTGCCTTACCACATCCTCCCCTAGTCTTTATTTTGGGGTTTTAATAAAGGGGAGTTGACCACAAATTATTTTAAATAATTGAAAATAATTAATAATAAATAATTAATAAAATAATTGAAAATTTATAATAAATAAAACAAATAATGTAATTAATAATCAATAATTTAATAAATAATAAATAATTTGAAATATAATTAATAAAATGACTAATGGTTAATGGTTAATTATTAATTACTAAGATGTGAATATTAATTATATGTTAATGAAAATTTAAATTACTTCTTAGTTATTAGTTATTTATTATTAATTAAAATTTAATTAATAATAACTATTTATTAATGAATTTATTATTAATTAATAAAGACTATTTCTCAATAATTAATAACTCTTAATAATTAATTATAATTTTAATTACTTATAAATTATTTATTATAAATTATTTAATATTTAATATTTAATATTTATTACTCATTATCTTAATTAATATCAATTATTTATTATTAATTATTAATTAGTAACTAGTATTTATAAAGTATTTTTCTATATTTTTATCATTTAAAGTTTATAATTATTTAATAATGTTGGTTTAATATTTATTATTCATTATATATGATTTATTATTTATCAAAAAATGAATTATTAATTATAAATTATATATAATTATTAATTTTATGTTATTTAAGATTTTAATTACTTGTTTATTATTAATTATTTATGTATTATTATTTACCATTAATGAATTTTTAATTAATAATTACTATTTATTAATGAAATTATTATTAATAAATTATTTTATTATTAGTTAAAAATAATAATTAATAACTGTTAAAAAAATTTAAGTCATTTTGAATTTAGAAATTTATTCATTAGTAATTTATATCATGTCTTTTATTTATTGAATAAGATAAATAACATTTATTAACATGTTATTACATATAAATTCATTTGGAGGAGCGGTTATTATTTAGAGAGGTATTTATGGGCTTACTTAAGTGGTAAAGTCATCCTATAATTCTACATCAAACTTAGACATGAGTGTATTTTTTATGGTACTATAGAAATATGGTAGTTCTGTAACATTTTATATACTATATCAGGGTACTATAACATTGACACTATTAATCACATATGGGATTTTAGGCCATGTATTGTGATTTTAGGTCAGTGGGCCTTTGGACCATCATACGATGGGCCTTCAATCTTTGTATTTGGGAATATTTGAACCTAGTTAACCATTAGATGATGTGATGGTGGTGTAACATCCTGAGATTTCAGTATATATAGTTTGTTTTAAATAATTATGAGTGTGATATATTTCTTCACACACACTAAAATAAAGGTCTTGATACAAACATAAATTAAATTAATCATCTTTAAAATATCATTATGATAACATATAAGATATCTATAAATGATATAAAATATTAAAATTATTTAAATTAAGAAATTGGAATGATATAATATTTGAAACACTTAATGTTTAATAAGCTCATTTTTAAATAAAATCAGTTTATCTTTAAATTTTGTATTTTATATTAAAATTTTAAATTTATAACATTTATAAATATAATTATATAAAATAAAATTTCTGTTTGAATTTATAATATCAAAATTTACTTAGTATTATTTTTTGAACATATTCTAAAAATATCATTTTTAGTCCAAAATACAGTTTTCTAGGGAAATTATAATTTTCAAGGATTTATCAATATAAAATAATGACCTAAAAGGTAAAAAAACAATTTAAGTAATCAAATATGAAATTAATGAATAAAATTATGAATTTTTAAATATTATTTGGACTTGTAGAACCCACAAAAAACATTTTTATAACTAAAGTAAAAGTTTACATTAATAAAGACAATTTTTTTATGTATTTTATTTCAATTGATTAATATTTTGGTTAAATTTGGTTATGGATTTTTTTAATGTAAAAAAACTTCATTTTATTTATCATAAATCAATTTATTTCAGAAAAATTATTGAAATTAATAATTTTAACTCACACATAAATTTTATGATTAAAACACGATTATCTTAAAGACTATTTGTAAGCGTTAAACATGTTTATTTTAAAATTAAATTTCATTTTCCATAGTATTTTTTATTGATAAATTAAATATCATATATGGGATGATAATACTAAAATTTATTTATAAGATCATTATTAATATTGAATATTTTATTTAATTAACACAGGTAAGAGTAAAAGTCGCCTATGAAAAAGTACACATGGGTAAAATGAAAAGTGACAGTATAAATCCATAAATCACCCCTTGGTATACTAAAATTAAGTTTATGGGAGTATTTTAGATCATATCATGGTCTATAATCTATACCCATGGAATGTGGGAGACTTTTACTAGGAATAATTCTAAGAAATAATTTAATAAGATAAGGTAATTCAAAAACTACCCTTCCTTTCACTTATAAAAGGTTCCACTTATACCACTTATTTAAGGACCAAAAAATTCTAATCACTTGGTTAAACTCTAGTAATGTTTTTATCCTATAAACCTATCCCAGTAAAAATATCCTTCTTTCACCCTTAATTATCCCAATCACTTCATTTCTAAGGATAATTCAAATGAAAATCTAAGTTCCCAACATGAGTATTACTACCCTCCTAGTATTTATTTTTAATTTTGATCTTCTTAATATTCCATAACTCTATGAATTTAATTAATTAAGAATAATATATATAATTAAAATTTATTAGATTAATTTTACTCCATTTTTTCATTCATTACATAGCATCCGCTAAGAAAATCAAACACATTAATCATGATTACATGTAGACTACTGCCTTCACGACACAATGTAATTTTTATTTCATCACAAAATATTGGGTTTGATATAAAGTATGGTTTTGTTGGAAAATTATTATTTTTATTTAACTTATAAAATTATAAAATCATGATCTTTTACATTTAACTTCATTATATCTATTTATTACGGAATGATATCTTTAACCATGCGTATGTGCAGACTACCACCTCTATGAATGATGTGTCTCATTTTACTTAACCAAATAACATGGATAAACCTAAAAGTATAATAAATTAACTAATACAATTTTTATAAAATTTTTATAAATCTTAAATGATAATTTTCTAAGTACCATCACTCTATTAATTCATTGAGAAATGAGTTCGTTAATCGTGCGTAGGTGTGGGCTACCGCTTCCACAAATGATGAATCTCATTTTTCAACACCATCAATAATTTATGGTTTTATGAATTTATTTAATGGACATATATGATATATATAATATATATTACAATATTAATATTTTTTAAATGTTATATTAAAATTATATAATATCACTTTCTTACTCATTCGATTACTACAACATGCTTTTATTTTGGTCGGTTTACTTCCTACTTGATATATATTGTAATATTTATATGGTGAATGATTAAGAAATGTTATACAATTTTAATTAAATATAATAAAAATTTATTAAATTTTTTAAAAGGTTTTGGAGTTATTATATTAATATCAAAACATGTTAATAATATACCATCTTTGTTCATTAGAAACTTCATAAATAAGCCAGTCTCCAGATTCATCTTCATGAGTCATAATTAAAAATCTCATGTGATGAAAGTAAAAAATTATAAATAATCATGAGATATATATTAAATAAACATTGTTAATCTAGGAATTATGAACTTGATATCAAATATCAATGATGAACATTAACATTACAAATCATGTGCAAGACAATTAAAATTATTAACACGCGATGTTAAAAATATGTTATAATAAACAACTATATTCATAGTAAATAATTATAAATTAAGTATATACAAGGGTTTTAAATATGAATAAAATTATAAAATATATGATTAATATAATTATTAATGTTTAATGGGATGTTATATTATGATCAACTAATCAGGAAAATAAGGTAAGAAATTTGTGTCTCAAACTCCCTTCATTGAGACTTGTTTTACTCTATGCACCAATTTACATTTATATGGTGTATATTCTACCCAATTTACATGTTATCATGAAATAGATATTATTGATGGTATTTTAGGTGAAATTTAAATCCCTTCATCCTTTAAGTGTTTTTATTAGAATTTTACTCAAGTCGTAACTGTTTTCTTGACTCGAGTCCTTTATCCTCTGAGTTGTGAAATCTCTTCTTGATTTTGATATTCCAAGTCTTTTTTACCATTATCTTTTTCAAATAGTTTATTTCCTTTTTTATCTTTGGATATTACATATCTTCATTAATATATCCCTTTTTATGAAAGGATTCCTCAAATAAAATCATTATTTTGATAAGAATAAATAATATACTTTCCAATAAATATTTTTCTTCCATGTCGATTTTTTACCAATAGAAATTATTTTATATACTATTTTAAGTGAAACTAATACTTATATTCACTTATTATCAATAACATGTTTTTATTATCCTTTTTAAGATGTTAGATTCACTAAAATGTTTTAATGGTCATTGATTGTTTTTTACATGATTAGTTTTCAAAAATGTATTCTTCTATTGTAATGTTTTAAAATGTTTTAAAATTACTTATTTAAAAAAAATATTAAAAGGCAATTTTTAACTACCTTGAATTTCATACATTTTTTTAATTAGATATTTTTAAATGTTTTTTGCATGGGTTTTTTTTAAAACAGGAATCTCTTTTACATGTTTCCATGTGAACGTATCATTCCACCACCATTTTTATTTTCTAAGAGACTTCCTCTCTACGAATTCAAGTTTACAAAAAAGGAAATTCTTAATCACATGGTTTAATAAAATCTACCTTCTAAATGTTTTAAAAGGAAAATGTAAAATATTATTTTTCAAATAATTTTTTTAGTGATTCTAAGAGTGTTCTTCTTATATGTCGTATTCTTGATCAAGGATATTTTCAAATGATACGATCCACCTTATTTATCTAGATGAATGATGTAATTATATTTTATATCTATGTTGTGATTCATCACTAATTTTTTATTTCCTAATTTTCCATTTTTATAGGAATAATTTACTTCCAATGGCTTTTCTCTGTGAATTCCCGATGTTCCATTACTTCATTGAATGGTGTTCACCATGATTCCTAATACATCAATTTATTTGGGAAATTATTGTCCAAACCATATATTCATTTCCTACATAGTGTAAAAATCATATGCATAATCATCTTTTTCAGTGATATTTACCTTGAATAAAGATTAAATTCATTTCATACCCATTTATTTTCCATGGGTTTATCATACAACGTTTATTGATGAAATAATAAATACTTCTTTAGGGGACCACTTGAAAAGTATATAAAACCCATTTTATTTCCTTGGGTTTTTATGATATGTTTATTGAAACCATGCAACACACATATGCATGATTTTCATTATGTAATGGGTGGGACCGAACTTATATAGCCCTCAAATGCATTGGGTAATGTTTATATCTCATAATGCATCACGGTGCATGGGTAGTGAGCCTAAAAAAATATGGTGTGTGGAAATTTAGAATAGCCAAATATGTTATGTTAAGAAGGTAGGGATCCTTGACCTATTCTTATGATTTCATGTTTATATTGTCTCTACATTATTATGATGACATGATCTTATGTTGTAATTGTTTTTTAATCTGTGTTAATATGATATCATATCTTTATTCCATGACACCATGTTTATGATCATCGTCATCATGATATCATTCTATTAAGGGTGTAATTTCAGCCTAAACTCGGTCAGGTCGAGCCGGGCATTCCCTCTAAAAAATTGTGCTACAACCCACTTTTTTGGGTCGGGCCGGCTCAACCCGAACAACGCCATGAAGTGGCTCGATACAAGCTTCAGGCTTTCCCCAACAATCGGGTCATGCTGGATTTTTTGGTCTGGTCTATGAGCAATACATTACAAGATTTTATTATTTGCAAAAATATTCTATTCATTTAAATGTTGTTTAATTTTTTTTATTTTTTTTAAAAATTTCCTCAATATTTTATTTTAACTTTATTTTAATCATTTTTAAAATTTTTTTAAAACAATTTTTTAAACTTATTATTATTTTTTTTTTCAAATTTTATAAAACATTTTTTAAAATAATTATTATAGATTTTTTAATCATTTTTTAAAATATTACTTTAAATTTTTTCTTAAACTTTTTTTAAATGTTTTCTAAAAAGTTATGTTAAAATGTTTTTTAAATATTTTTATGAAACTCTTTTTAAGACATTTTTCTTAAATGTTTTCTGAAACATTTTTTGAAATTTTTTTAAAGAATTTCCTAAAAAAATTACTTTTTTTAAAATGAATTTTTAAACATTTTTTATAACATTTTATAAAATGTTTTTAATTTTTATTTTAAAATTATGTAAAATGTATTTAATTTTTTTAAAATATTTTTATAAAACATTTTTTCAAAATGTTTTTTGAAATATTTTTTAATATATTCTTGAAATTTTTTCTATAAAACTATTTTTAAATATTTTTGTAAAAATTTTCTTAGAAATTTTATTAAAAAAATTTTCTTCAATTTTTTTTAATTTTTTTTAAAACATTTATTTTTTTTGATTAACATTCTACAACTCAAATATTTTTCATTTAATTTTCAATCATTTTACATGTTTTAAATTACTCACTTAATATGTTCCATAATATTTTTCATCCGCAACATCACATAACAATTATAAAAATAATATTTTCTTTAATTTAATTAAAATATAAAATACAGACCAATTCATACAATTATTAAAGGCCAAATATTTTATTCGAAAAAGTTCAATTTATAAAATCAAATATGAAGTGACTATATCATCAAAATAAATATCAATCATCCTAATAAATAACATGCATAATAATTATAAATCATAAAATAGACATAAAATAATTAATTATATGTTATTTTAAATAAATAATTGAATGAAAATTAATTAAAATAAATTAATATTGAATTTGACCATTTTTTCCTAAAATAATTAAATATGAAATGGGAGGTGGTGTGTTTGGTGTGGAATAAAGTTTGGTGGGATGGGGTATAGAACACTCATACTGTTGTATTTTAGTTTTTATAAATAGATAGATTGGTGGATATATTCATATACACACGCATATATATATATATATATATATATATATATATATATTGGTAATATATATATATATATATATATATGTTTGTGTGTGTGTTTTTATATATATGTATCATGTATATATATGTGTGTGTGTGTGTATGTATATATATATAATATATATATATATAGTTAGTTATATATTAAGGATTTTATAGTTTAAAACTAGGTGCACTGCCTAGATGAGTTGGTCCAAGCATAGCCTTGGAACGTGTGGTAGGGGGTTTGAGTCTCCCTACCATCAGTTTCCTGTTTATTTTATTTTTTTAGAGTGGGAGGGATTTTTCATGCTCAGATTCATATGAGCTAATGGGTGGGACAGCCCGGCCTGGCCTAGCCTACGAGCCTACCCATACAGGCCCTAGTTCGGCATAATGAATCATCATCCTGAGTTGGGATTTGTCAATCTGGTCTAGTCATGCTTTCAGGCCACTGAGAAAAAATTACATGCCTACATGTTATGTCTCAAATCTCTCATGTTATCCTTTATTAATGGGTTTACCCTTACTAAATGTTTTATCTCACCCCTTCTTATGTTTCACTTTCCCAAATTTATGAAAGAAAGTATTAATCATGTTAATATGAGATAAATATCTTTTGTGGAGAATTTATGGATGATGTTGAAGACTCATAACGGATTTATGATCTTATTATATAGTGGAAAAAGTGTCTAATTTATGACAAAGACATGAGTTTTTTAGTTAGTGATTTTTCTTAATTCTGTAAAACTATATTCTAAAAGGTCCTTGGATTATAATGATATTATGATCATATATATGAATCAAATATAGTGTTTTAAGTTGTGTGTTTTTAGCACTATATTTGGGATCACAGGTCTAGGGGTTCTAAAATTGGTATTTGAATAGTGTTTAGATAAATTTATAGTTTTTGTTGACTTTGGTATAGGATGATTTAAGATTTAGGAATGAAATTGAGGGTTTATAAGTTAGGGATAATCATAATTTAAATAGTGTAGATAAATGTTTTGATTGGAAGTGTTGAATATTTTGTGTTTTTAAGGATTATGATAAGAAAATTTTGGTAAAAACCCTAAGAATAAGTCTATGTATAGGATAACCTCTTAAAAGTATTCTACAGTAGAGATTGTATGATTTTCCAAGAAATTAAATCTCTGTACACATATTGGAAAATTGATACAGTTTTAGAAAAAAATCATCTCGGGGTAACAACCTTTAAAATATTTGGTAGAGTATATTTCATTCATCATTATATTGAACAATGAATAGGCCCCAACTGTACACCTGGACAAACACTCTTGGGGGATATTTTTTCAGTTAAACCACATTCTCTATACAAACTATTTTGAGGGATTTGAACATATGATTTTAATAAATTTAACTAGATTATATAATCTAATATTAAAATGAACATAGATAACCTATATTGAATATAAAGACTCATAAGAAAGTGTATTCACATCATTTATTAATTATTTATTATAATCACATATTTTTCCCTTTGTACATTTTCTAATTGAAGTATTCTCATTCCTAAAAATTCTTTTAAAGTAAAGGTTGGAGAAAGATGTAATCGAGCTAAAAATGGATGAAAAATACAATATAATGATTTTCCTAACCTATAATCTATTAGGTTAAGAACTGGGGATATAAATCTTGTTTTTATTCCAAAACAAAAATCATGAATTATGATTAACAAAGTGGATATCTTTTAATTACTCATCACACCAAATAAGAGAAGCATGGAATCCTGTGAAAATTTAGTTGACAAAGATGTTGAAGGAAAAACTACAAAAGTTCCTTCACGTAAAAAATATTGAAAAAATGGGAAATATCTCAATGGAACTAGTAAATTATTTATGTGTGGAAAAAGAGGACATAAATCGTCTAACCTCTAAGGGAAAATTAAGCATCAAATTTACTCGATAGAAAAAGAATATTTTTCTTCTAGTTTTACTTAAGAAATTAATTTATAAATTTCATTTTAAATTTTATATTAAGTCTTGTATATCTTTTTTAAATCCATAATTAATGTATTTTTAAAACAATTTTTAGTATGTGATTTATTTAATTGGGGTTGAATTTAATATCACGATATTTCAGTATATATATTTTCCTTAAAATAATTCAGAGTGCGATATCTTTCTTCACACGTACTAAAGTGAAGTTCACGATATATAAGTAAATTAAATTAATCATCTTTAAAACATTATTATGATAAAATATAAGATATAGATATATATTATATAAAATATTAGAATTATTTAAATTATAAAACTAATATGAAATAATGTTAGAAACATTTAATTTTTAAGAAGTTCATTTTAAATAAAATATCTTTATTTTTGTATTTTGTATTTTCTTTGAAAATATAAATATATAACTTTTATAAATAGAATTAGACAAAATTAATTTTTTTTATTTTATAATATCAAAATGAACTTAGTAGAAATTTTTGACCATCTTTTTAAACTATGAAGTTTTAGTTGAAAATATAGTTTTTTACAAAACATATAATTTTCAGGAATTTGTAAATATATAAGAATGAACTAAAAGGTTGTAAAAACATTGAAGTAATAAAATATGAAATTAAGGAATGAAATTATGATTTTCAAAATAATTTTTTAATGTAGAGAACCCACAAACAACATTTTTAGGACTAATTTAAAAAGGTTACTTTAATAAATATAACTTTTCTATCTGTTTTCTTGAAATTAAATAAAATTTTGTTTAAATTCAGTTATGTATTTATTTAAATTTAAAATAAAATTTATTTTATTTATAATAAATCAATTTATGTCATAAAAATTTCTAACATTAATAATTTTAACTCACACATAATTTTTATGCTAAAAAACACGATAATCTAAAAAACCATTTTTATACATTAAGCATGTGTATTTAAAAATTAATTTTTTTAATAATAAAATTTATAATTGAAAAAATTAATATAAAATATATGATTATAATACTCAAATTAGTTTGTAATATCAATATTAATAAAGAAAATTTTAGTTAATTAACATGTGTGAAAGTAAAAGTGACCTAGGTAAAAGTACAAATGGGTAAAGTGAAGAGTGAAAATATAAACCCCTAAATAACTCAAATATATCACTAAAATGAGTGTATGCGAGTATTTATGTTAATATAATATCCTATAATCCATATATAATAAATATGGGAGTTCTTTACATTGAATAATTCTAGGAAATTATTTAATAAGTTAGGTAATTCCAAAACTACCCTCAATTTCATTTATAAAAGGGACCACTTAAACCCATTCTTTATGCACACAAATATTTGAATTACTTCATGAAACTCTACCCATTTTCTCATACTATAACTCTCTCCCATTATACATAGCCCTTTTCCACCCTTAATTAGCATAATCCCTTTATTTCCAAGGATAACTCCAAGGAAAATCAATCTCCCATAGTATTACTCTTTTCTTAGTCTTACATTTTGATATTTCTCTTCCTAATAATACCTAGATTTTGTAATATAATTAATTCAGTATAATATATATACTTAAATTTAATTATATCAATTTTAGAACAATTATTCATTCATTTCATATCATCCACTAAGAAAAAAAATGCATCAATCATGCATATGTGTGTACTACTGCCTTCACGACATGATGCGGTTTGTTTTTCACCACTGCCTATTAAGGATGGTATCAATGATGGATTTGATGAATAATTATGTTTTTAATTGACTTATAAAATTAAAAAATTATCACATTTTACATTTAACTTCATTCTGTTTATTCGTTAAGGAATGAGATCGTTAATCATGTGTATGTGCGGACCATCGACTCCATGAACGACATGCCTCATTTCAATTTACCACCTAAAATGTATGGAACTAAAAGTGAAACTAATGAAATAATATTATTATTATAAAATTATTATAATTATTAAATGATAATTTTTTATATACCATAACTCTAACTATTCATTGAGAAATGGGTTTGTTAATCATGTGTACGTGCAGACTACCACATCCAGGAATGATGAATTTCATTTGTCAACAACACTAATCATTAATGGTTAAAAATGTATATTTTGGAGATATATGATATATATTAAATATATAACATTATGTAAATGTTATATTAATAATATTTTATATGAATTTCTTACTCATTCAATCATTATGGCACACTTTTGTTTTGGTCGGCATACCACTTACTTTATGGATGTAGTAAGGTTTATATAGTAAATAATTTAATAATATTATATAATAATAATTAAATTTCATAATAAGGTATTATTTTTTTTAAATTTTATATATTTATTATAGTAATATCTAAACATATTTATATTATATCATATTTATTCATTAAAAACTACCGAAACATGTTTTTCTTCAGATTCATCTTCACTATCTATATTTAAAACTCTCATGGAATGAAAGTGAAAAAATATAAATAATCATGGGATATATCCTCCTCCTCCAAATTAAAATTTTTATTAAAAAGCACACTTTTTTGGAAGAAAGTGAGAATCCATAAAACACAGACAGAAGCATCAGGCCCTACAATATCCTCAAAGACCAACTCCAACATATTGGAAACATCCTCCTTATATAAATTCTAGAAAAGGTCAGTTACATTTTTATCAAGGTCATCTATGATTTTATCTTCAAATTGATAAATCAATTTGTCCCACATCTGCATGAACTCTTCCACCATTATTTTTTTGGCATTAAAACCTTTGGTCATGATTAGGTGTTTCTTGGTGATCTAGTCTTCATACTCCCTGTTAGTGTCCACTTAAATTGGTTCACCATTCAACCTTTTTGCATCCTCTTTAGAAGCATTAAAATAAAAGACCTTATCAAGAATCTCTTCCTCAGAGTGCATAAGAAGGTCACATGGATCCTCCATGGCCTCTATGATAACATCCCACACCGTTCCAACTACAATAAAAACTGGTTTTCCTTAATCAGCTTCCTTTCCCTCCTAAGGCACATGAATAGGGGCAACATAAACCACCAAGACATATTGGTTCTGAGGCTGATCATCCTTTTGATCATCCTGCTTATCTGGTCCTTACTCCTCTGGCATAGGATCTTTAGCTGATCCAGATCCACACACCAGGTTAGCCTCTTTATCCTGTGCTTTTTTAAGTCTTTCTCTTCATTACCTTATTCCCTCCCTTTTTAGCTGATCTAGTCTCCATAGGCTTTGGGAGATATGAGTAATCCTTGCAGCATTTTTAATTGCTCCTCTTATGCACAATACAGATGACTGGATCCCAATTTTATTTTTGTCCCTTATTCCTCCTTGGGTTGTCGAGCCCTATTCTAGATCCTCCTTGTGCACTTTCCTTCGAGGGAAGGCCATTGATTTCTCCCTCCCAAAACTCCATCCCTGAGGGGAAGTCATCCCCATTAGTCACAATATCAATAGAGTCTGATCCCAGGTGATCAAAATGGTTACTGATGTTAATCAAGGGCAGAGTAAGATTTTGATTAGCTCTTCCCCACCCTTCATCCACTTCCCTCGTTCACTCGGTGCTCCTGGTTCACCTGGTGCTCCCTGCATCTGCATTTTAATCTCCCTTTTTTCTATTTCCTCAAGACCCTTTCCTGCCATAACAACTTCTGCATAAGAAGAAATCCTCAGAGACTTCATCGCTTCGGTACCCCCTGACCTCGGAACATCCTCTCCAATACCTTTAATCCCTTGATCCACCATCTGCACCCCAAATATTTAGTCACATACTCCTGAATTTCCACTATGTTCACATCATGAAGAAACACTTTCTCTTCCCTTACACTAACATTGTGGATCATGTCACTCCATGAAGTTTTGGCTAGGTCCTGCCTAAATTTTCTAAAGACTTGAGAAACTGTCGGGTTGTTCTGATGCACCACAACCTTCTTCACAGGTTGGAATGAGACAAGATCTACCTCCAAGGCTGCATTTCAGGTCCCTATCTTACTGGAGGGGTGCCCCCCCTCTGCACCCTTTCCTTTATTAACATCCATAAAAATATGCTGCTGCTCCAACACCTCTTCATCAGACACCATAGGATCCTTATCACGACCACTGCCTCTCCTCACAGACGTCCGAGACCCCCTACGACAGACACCCAATGAGTGTCCCATGCACTTACATCCGGAACAAAAATATGTCCAGGATTCATAGACCACCCACTACTTTCATCTATACTCCTCACCCACTATGATCCACATAGATTCGAATGGAGTTTTGGACACATCCATTTCCACACAAATGCGTGGATTAACCGGGTGACATAGAGCCTCAACCCAACTATCCAAGAACATATATCTTCTAATTAGATTTTCTAGCATTCACATAATGGAGAGATTCTGGAATATTAGTGAGAGATTGGGAAAGATTACCCAAATCTTCATTGTAGGGGTATCATGATTCGTATTCAAATCGAAGGACCATCGGAATACGTAAAAACTGAATTTGTTGAAGATGCAAGGAGAAAATGACCAAGCCTTGATGAGGTCTGCCTCTGAAAAAATGAACCATTATGTTCCTGTAATCCAAAATATCCACTGTTTCCCTATCTTGCAACTCCCAAGCACTGAAGACGTTTCTTTAGAATGAATCAATGGAGGGGTGTTTCTGTTTAAACCTAGAAATCAAGGTATGCTTCAGTAGATTAAAGGACTCCGATAACTCCACAGTCGATAGGGGAAGTTGAGGGCACCCATCAAGCAAGTATAGGACCTTTAGACTAAGATAAACTTGAGTTAAATGGTGAAGAAAAGTAGGATC
This sequence comes from Viscum album, assembly GCA_963277665.1. NCBI lineage: Eukaryota > Viridiplantae > Streptophyta > Magnoliopsida > Santalales > Viscaceae > Viscum > Viscum album. The sequence continues at coordinate 774,874,487 of OY728132.1, forward strand.
TGAGAAAAGAGTGAAGAAGAAAGCTTCTTTCTTGGTGGGCGATGAGGATCCCTTCCCCATCAATGGGGGAGGGACTAGCACAGAGGTCGTCGCCGTCACGGAGAAGAGAAGACCACCAGGGTTCCTCCCGAGTGCTCCTTGAAACCCTTACCCATTATATATATATATATATATATATTAAATAACCATATGTGATCATGGAATTTTTAATTTGGTATCAAAGATCCAGGATTGACATTAACCTTACAAATCATGTACAAGATAATAAAATTTTTTAACACCCTATGTTAAAGATAAGCAACAATGAACCACTATATTCATAGTAAATAATTATAAATGAAATATATAAAAGGTTAATGGAGATAAATAAGGTTATAAAATATATTTTTAATATAGATTTGGTTGTTTTATAGGATTTTAGAGTGTTATCAACCAAGAGGGGAAATAGGGTAAGTTATTTTTGTCTCAAACTCCCTTTACTGAGACACATTTTAATTTATGAACCAATTTAACTTTATATGGTATATATGCAATAAAAATGATATTTTATTATGAAATATATTTTATTCATGTTATTTTAGGTTAATTTTTATTCCATTACCCCTTCAATGGTTTTGATTAAAAAGTTACCAAATTCATGATTGTTTTTTCGACTCAAGTCCCTTTTCTCGTGAGTCATGAAATATCTTATGGATTTTGATCCTCAAGTATCTTTTTACTACCATTATATTTTCAAAAGGTATATATATTATTTATCTTGGGATATTAAATTTCTTCATTAATATTATACCCTTTAATGAATTTCTTCCTCAAATAAAATCAGGATGTTGATAAGAATAACTAATATACTTTCCAATTGATATTTTTCTTCCATATCCTTGTTTTACCTATAGAAGGTATTTTATATAATTTTGAAAGTGAACTTAAGAATTATCTTCAAATATTATTATTAAAATATTTTATCATCCTTTTTATTATTTTGGCATCACTAAAAGGTTTTAATGGACTTTAAACAATTTTTGTATGATTATTTTTCAAAAATGTTTTCTTATAAAGTGATTTTTTTAAATGTTTCAAAATTTATTCCTTAAAAATTATTTTAAAATAGAATCTTAAACTACCTTTAATTTCAAAAAATATATTTTAAAAACTAAACTTTTTTAATTTTTTTGTATGGGTTGTTTTTGATAAAAAATAATATCTTTTACACATTTCCATTTGAACATATCCTTCCACCACGTTTATCATTTTCTAATAAAATCACTATCTATACTTTCAAGTTTACAAAAAAATGAAAATATTATTCTCATGATTTAATAAAATATTCCTTTTAAATTTTTTAAATAGATAATGAAAAATATTATTATTCAAAGTAATTTTCATAATGCTTATAAGAGTGTTCTTCATATATGTTTTATTCTTGATCAAAGGTATTCTTTAAATGATATCATTTGATTTCTTTATCTAGATGACTTACAAAATTCTATTTTACATTTATGATATGGTCCATAACTTTTTTTTCTTGATTAATAATCCAGTTTTATAGGTATTATTTACTTCAAAAAACTTTACTTTGTGAATTCCCAATTTTCTATTAATGGTTGGAATAATGTTAACCTAGATTACCAATAAATCAATTGATATTTGAAATTATTGTCTAAATTGTATATCCATTTTCTCTATACTATAAATAACATATCCATAATCATCTTTATTGAGTGGTATTTACCAATAATTATTCTAAATTTCATCAGATACCCATTTATTTTCCATGGGTTGATCATGTCATGTTTATTGATGAAATAATGAATTATTCCATAGAAAATGACTTTAAAAGGATATAAATACCATTTTATTTATATATTTTTTAATGATATGTTGATTGAATTCATGAGACACACATATTTTCATTATATAATTAGTGGGACCAGAATTATATATCCATCTAATTCATTTGGAATTTTTTCCATCCCACGTGATATTATGGTTAGTTGAAAATTTTACTAGCCAACTATGGTTCATGGGAAGTTATCCCATCCAACTATTCTATGTTAATAAGGTAGGGAGCCTTAAATTGTGCATATTATGTCATTTTTATGTTTTCAACACATTCCTATAATGCCAATCTTTTATGTTAGGATCATTTTTTAATCCATGTTTATTTTATATAATCTATTTATTCTATGATTATATGCTTATGATCATCCTCATCATGATATATTTTTATGACTCATATATCTCATGTAATGGTTTATTATTATGTTTACACTTAATGAGTGTTTGATCTCACCTGTTCTTATGTTTCCCTTTCCCTAGGTTATGAAATAAATTATTGGGCATCCTAATCATAGATTAGTATCTTGTGTGGAGAATTTATGGGTGAATTTGAAGGATAATAATATATTTATCTTCTTCTTATATAGTGGAAAAAGTTTCAATTGGATCAGAAATACATGAGTTTTATTAGTTAGTGATTTGTACCAATCCTCTAAAACTCTAAACTAAATGGTCCTTGGATTTTAAATGAGAGAAATATATTGAAATCATAGTTGTGTATCAATTACAAAGATGTAAGTTATGTGTTTTGGGCACTATAACCAAGAGAGTGGGTCTAGGATTTTTATAGGTGATTGTTGATTAATCATCTAAACGCGAGAAGATCATTGAGAGATCAATGATAGTGTGAACAATCGCTATTAGCAAAAAAAAACTATAAAATCACAGAACTTGACAAGGTGATGGTTATTGTAACGCCCCAACCCCAGTTACCCAGAGTCGTTGCATTATTACATAACATTGGCATGACCACAAGAAAGATCAAATCTCGAAAGACCGATTGGTTTAGTAGCCTTGGAAACACTAGATATATTCATAAGTTTTACATTATATCATAAAATGAAAAACTACTACAACAACATAATGTTTCCACAGTCCACACTATAATCCCCTCATAATATCCCTACAGGTCATTCATAACTTACATCTTCACATCCTGGGAAAAATAAAACATAGAAAAGGGGTGAGCTCAAATGCCCAGTAAGGATAACAATATAGCGGAACATTCAAAAATAAGCATAAACATTTAAGGCAATGAATTACTAAAACAAAAGCCTTTTAAACTTGAACTTCAACATAGTATGGCAAAGGTAAAATGAAATAATGCCATTTACTTGTTCACATGGATATTCTACTAATCGAATAATCACATACAAAATCAATAACCACTTTCATAATGTTGGAATTCATAATTCTAAACTTTAATTACTTTTCAAGGCCTCGTCCCAAGACCTTGGGGATAACTGTAACCGGAACCCAACCCGGAGTGCCTCTAATAACCGGACACCAACCCGGAGGGCTTACTTTTACCAGTCCCTAACCTGGAGGGCTTACTTTTACCAGTCCCCAACCTGGAGGGCTTACTTTAACCAGTCCCCAACCTGGAACATACTTGTCCAACACATTCATATGAAGTAAAGATTGAAATATAACATAAACATTCTTATTGGAACTAGCATACGAAATGTCAATACTTTCACCATAAACTATGAATGGTATAAAAATAGCACATCCACAGTCAAACATATAACAAAACCTTCAAAACAATATAGAAGTTTTGTATCATAATAAATCAACTTCAAATAATCTTAAAACCCATCAAAGAATGTTGACATAGATGAAATCAAAATTATTTTTAAAGAAATATATCCTTTTATTTTGAAATCATTTAAGATCCATATAAAATCAAACATTTTCTTTGAAAATAATCTTATAAGCTTTTAAGGGAAGCTTTAACGATTTTATAATGGCGGAAAATAACCGCACCCGCCGTATAAGTTAAAAAAACATTCTTATATTAATTCTGTCAAAAAGGTTAAAAAGAACCTTGTTTGGAAAACGACGGAAAGATTCCCTTATAAACCTCTTATAAAAAGTCAAACAAGGGTATAAATGACTTTAACCCATATTCTTTTAAATATTAAAAATGTTTTGAAATACATTTTGAAGAAACATGGATGTGGATGATAATGAGATCCTAGTAGATTATTACGTATAAACAACCTCAGATAATGAAGAGATTGTGAAATAACCCTTACAAGTTTGGTAACTTATGAAACATACAACCCATGAAAGAGGTATCATACAATGAATATGTAAGTACACATAAATTAGAGTGTATTACACAAAGAATATAATTATGGGCAGTACATACACCACACAAAAGGTAATGGTGGCAATATGGCATGAATCTCACGGGAATAAGGAGTGAGATGAAAACCCCTTACCACTTTAATCAACTGAGTCATATGGCCAAAAGTTAATAACCACCAAATTATTTACAGAATAACATGAATATGATAATATATATCAAATGCCAGTACACAATACACCACTTTCAATAATTTAGTGGCGAATAATGGAAATCTCACGGAATTGAATGTGAGATAAGAAAATCCCTTACCTTGTACTTTTCCTTGGTTGGGGTAGGTTAACCTCCTGTATAATGGTGAAATAATTGTTATTAAATTATACAAGAATCATATACATTAATATGATATCATATATGTTCTTTTAACATTGCTTTATTAATAATATCTTAGTATTATCGTCGTTTCGGGTGATAATCGATTCGTTCTTCTTAAATGTTTGGTTATGTAAGACATGTTTGTAATGGATAGATTATATCTTATTCATAATCAGAATGATATTAACATTATTTTTAACCCTAAAATGAGAATAAGACTTGAATGGATACGATGGAGGATGGATCTTACCGCGTTCGTGGAGACGGTAGTCCGTACGTACGCACGAACGCTACTTCCATTTAATTTTTATTTTAAAAGAATTGAATCCAAATGATACATAGGTATATTACTATTACAGTATAATATAATATTTTATATATGTTACTTAAGTTCATTAACACCATCCTTTATACGTTCCATGTGTGGTATGAACGAGTCATATCATTTTAAGGGGGCGGTAGTCCGCACTTCCTCAAATGAAATTATCGTATGTATATACAACATGAAACGAATAATGGTATGAAATAAAATGGAATTACAGAAGATTATATATAAAATATATATCATTAATATCATATTTAATTATAGTTCCATCATAATGGGCACCATGAGAGGCGGTAAGATGTATTTGAACAATCATCGTTTCGTGAGGCGTTAGTTTGCCATCCACAGAAACATTATGTTCATCATCCATTAGATGGAGTTGTGTGTATGTGTAGTTTGAATCCTTCTTATAACAACATCCTAGTATATTGAGGATACTGGTGTTGTTACAAAAGAAAGTAAATAAAAAGATTTTGGGGGTTGGAGAAGCAAAATAAATGAAAATAATTTAAGAGAAATCGTTACCTTTAATTTAGGTAACTCACTTTGGTTGGAACCAAAGGACTTCTTGAAATGCTTTCTGCCTAAGGGGAAGCTTCAAGGAAGAGGAGAGGGATGTGGGGAGCTTATTTGGGCAGAGTTTGGACGAGCCAAGTGGCTTGAGAGGTGTGAGGAATGAGTAGAAGTGGTCTCCTTTTATAAGGGAGAAGAGGGGCTCTTTAGGAAAGAGTGAAAGTATTACTTTATAATATAATTATATTCGGTTTATAATGGTCCAAAAATCATTGAGGTCTAAGATAAGATGACTCATATTCTAAATAACATCAACCAATAAGAATTGGACAGGTTTTAGATAATATTTTAATCATTATAATCCTATTTATTTAAATGATTTATTAATGAGGTAAACATTGCATCATTATTGTGTCATTAATAATTTAAATTATTTGATGTCTAAAAATTATAAATAAAATATCATTATGTAGGAAATCTTTTTATATTTCTAATTAATATTTATAATCGAAAATCCAACATGTATAACCCTATGTAAAAATTGTTCTTCTAAAAGATGTAAGCTTATGCCATTTTTATTTTTATTTTAACTTTATTAATATAAAGTGTCCCTACCACATACAAGTGGATCCAAGGGGTCCCCAAATTGACCCAAGGATGATCATGGTCGGGTATGTGTCCACCAATAAGGTTAGGACACGTTTTAGGTTAATTTTGTATTATTATAATATTATTTTTTAACCCTTATTTACCGGATTTAACCTTAACCATGGTAAATAAAATATTTACCACAGTAATTATTCAAAATGTCTAAAAATAAAAGTTACCTATTTACACAATTTGGACATCCTGATTCCAAATATGGAATCCATTTTTCTAAATTCAAAACACAGAAGTGGCAGAAATTAATTTAAAATTAATTCCCGCTGTCAAAACAAAAAGCGTGTTTTTAAGAGGTAATAACTATCAAAAGATTGACACTTGTTTATGTTTGGTTTAATTGTAAAATTATGTACAATGACCAACATTATATTAAATGGTAAAAATATATTCTAAATATAATTTAAAACTACTAAAATTCATAATTTATCACTATTAATTATTTTGATTAAAAAAGTTGTTTTTAATTAAAATTTAGTAATTTTCACTATTCATCAAAATATGAAAGTTATCCGAAAAGTACCAAAATTTTACCTTAGGCTAAATTCGATATTCCGAATCCAAAAATGAAGTCCATTTTAAAATATAAAATATATATAATTTCAAAATTTAGGTATTACTATTCATAACGGCTAGTTTGATTGGTTGTGGTGTGTGTTAAAACTCGAAGTTGCGTACAACACACGCTACTGTTTTATTCAAAGGAAAGCGTACCGTGTAAGCTTGGGATGTTTCATTTTAATTTTTTTGATGTCCCCATTTAGTCAAAAAGTTTAAAATATTGTATTTAAAAAGGTTTCACTATTAAAATTTGATAAAAGTGCAATACTGAAAATGAATCTGTTCTTGCATTATGACTAAGAAACTCATAATATGGATTCTAAAATTATAAGGATTATATAAAGTTTAAAATGTAGTTAATGCTATTCATGACCTCTTTTAATGGCCATTTTTTTTGTAAGTCATGGTGTGATTGAACTCGGTGTTGCATGTAGTGCAAGTTATTGAATTATTTTGAAGAAATAACACACTATGAAATCTTGGGGTGTTACATTCTCCCCTCCTTCAATAAATTGCGTCCTCGCAATTTGAAATTTTTCTTCGAAAATAAAAGGTTGAAAATATAAAATATATTTGTGGGAAAACCCACATTAGAAATTGGGTTACTAAAATTTAGTCTTAATATGAGGAAAAGAGAAATGAAAGAGTCACCACCAAATTATGATCTCGATTAGGAGAACATTGGTGGCAATTAGAGACATATAATTGGAGGAAAAACGTAAATATTTATAGGTAGTGATTGAGATCATCAATCACAAACAAGTGTATAATTGAGGTCCTTAAATTCATCAATCTATGATGATTTGAAATACCATCGGTTCAACAAAACATAGGGTATTAGGATAACACATTTTTGACGTTTCAAAATATCATAGTTGAAATCCCACATCGAAAAATGAATTAACGAGGCCTCTATTTAAAATAAAGAGTGGAAAGTATGAAGATTACCGAAAATAACACATACTAGGGTTCCATGTAGGAAAATATGGATATGGAAGAGAAATCTAACCATCAATTATTTGATGGAGAGTGGTAGAGAACATGGCTATGAAAAGGCCAACAATCCCAAATCCATGAATTAGTGATGATTTAAGGTACCATCTAGGACAACATTTTTGTTCTAAGTTCCTTTTATTAATGTTGAGGAATATATTTATGAGATTGGCTAAGATCATAAGGAGATATACTTACATTATAATTAGAGTTTTATCCATTAATAAATTTCTACCACAAACTCATCTTTCACTCTAAAAGATAATGGAACGTAAAAAAAATTCTATTTATACTATTCGTACAGGGTTCCAAAATAAATGAATTTATAATTCATCTGCCAAATCTTTTAAAAAAAACTACATTATTTAATCCAGGACATCTCATGGGCCAGTGGTAGGTGATACACCCTTTTCGCCCTTCGGTTGCGAGTTCAAGTCTCGTAGCCTTGCCGAACGCGACGGGTTGCCGCCCGACCTCCGGGTTGTCCTTTTATGGCAATCCAAAATAATCCAAACTAGAACTATCCAAAATACTTCTGTCCAAACTCACAGTCCAACATTTATAAGGAAGGTAAACATAATGTAGATCCTTTTTACCCCGTAATAGAATATGAATACCTTCATCATGTATTCTTTTAATATTCTGAAACATCCTTAATTACCATATTCCTTATTGATTACATTCATGCTCCCTTATTCCATATAGAATGCTGGATATTAATCCAAAAATGTTTTAAACCCCATCAATGATGGAATATACAAATCATTAATCAGTTCCAAGGTAGTCAAGAATATCCAATTTAATTTATCCAAAACAATCATGTATTATTCCAAAATCACTACCTCAGTATCAGAACTATATTATGATTTATCTTTCTCTCAACCATATATTTTCCAAAAATTTATCCTGCTATTGAGTCACTTTTCTTTGTTCCACACAATCTAAAGTCCTTAATGAAATAGTACTACAGTACAATCCTTATATACTCCATAATTATTATAACAAGTACATTGTTGATACAACACTCAATTGACATAATCAACATAAGAACTCTAATCATTACTCTTCATCTGTGGTAGTATCATAACATGATTATTATCCAATAACATCATTTTCGGCATAGTCTGATGACTGGGACATAGGTTCGCGTAGTGTCCAAACTCCTTGCAAATGAAGCATTGTACATTTAAAACCATTTTCTTACCCTTGCAGTCACGTACTTTGTGCCCTTTTCCTACACACTTATAACAAACTCCCATTCCTTTCAGGCAAGTTCCAGGGTGTTTCTTTCCACAGTTACCACATATGGGAAAATTCTTCTTTTCCCTTTTCCCTTTATCCATCTTTCTCTCTTCCAACCTTTTCTTCTCTTGATTCCCTTCAAATCCATAGGACTCAGTAAACTCTTTACTTATCTTATCAACACATGATATTATTTCTTCATATGATGATAATACATGGGAGACTATTTCTCTTATAAATTATAGCTTAAGACCATGAAAGATATGATCCTTCCTTCTCTTTGAATCATGTGTATTTCTGGAGTTCTCATTCCTTCTACTGGGCGCCATTTCTATACAATGGCATAAACTAGATCAGTTTATGAATCAAAATACATAATCCCATACTTATAAAACACTTAACATAAATTGAACTATTTATGGATATAATCCATAATCATAAAAATGTTTTCTTTGAGGAAGTATATACTCATAAACCCTTCATAATGATTTGTAAAGAAAATGAGAGTTATCCTAAGCATATACCCTGGGAGTGTCGTAACCAAGAGTGCAGCAAGGCCCGTTGTCGTGCACCAGTTCCCGTTCGAGTCTAGCTCAAAGCGGTGTTTTCGGGTTTTACCCCTAGGTACATCTGTGCCAGAGCCGCCTCTACCTGCTCGTATCCAGACAGGGATGTATTGCTCAAAAAACTCACAAAATCTCTACAATACCAAAATTCTAGGAAGTTCTTCTATACTAATCCTCAAAGTTCATCTTAGGTCTACGTGCTCTAATCAGAGTTTATCTAAATCTAGCTTCCAAGGTTTGTACTAAACTTCCTCTGATACCAACTGTAATTCCCCGACCCCAGTTACCCAGAGTCGTTGCATTATTACATAACATTGGCATGATCACAAGAAAGATCAAATCTCGAAAGACCGATTGGTTTAGTAGCCTTGGAAACACTAGATATATTCATAAGTTTTACATTATATCATAAAATGAAAAACTACTACAACAACATAATGTTTCCACAGTCCACACTATAATCCCCTCATAATATCCCTGCAGGTCATTCATAACTTACATCTTCACATCCTGGGAAAAATAAAACATAGAAAAGGGGTGAGCTCAAATGCCCAGTAAGGATAACAATATAGCGGAACATTCAAAAATAAGCACAAACATTTAAGGAAATGAATTACTAAAACAAAAGCCTTTTAAACTTGAACTTCAACATAGTATGGCAAATGTAAAATGAAATAATGCCATTTACTTGTTCACATGGATATTCTACTAATCGAATAATCACATACAAAATCAATAACCACTTTCATAATGTTGGAATTCATAATGCTAAACTTTAATTACTTTTCAAGGCCTCGTCCCAAGACCTTGGGGATAACTGTAACCGGAACCCAACCCGGAGTGCCTCTAATAACCGGACACCAACCCAGAGTGCCTCTAATAACCGGACACCAACCCGGAGGGCTTACTTTTTCCAGTCCCTAACCTGGAGGGCTTACTTTTACCAGTCCCCAACCTGGAGGGCTTACTTTAACCAGTCCCCAACCTGGAACATACTTGTCCAACACATTCATATGAAGTAAAGATTGAAATATAACATAAACATTCTTATTGGAACTAGCATACGAAATGTCAATACTTTCACCATAAACTATGAATGGTATAAAAATAGCACATCCACAGTCAAACATATAACAAAACCTTCAAAACAATATAGAAGTTTTGTATCATAATAAATCAACTTAAAATAATCTTAAAACCCATCAAAGGATGTTGACATAGATGAAATCAAAATTCTTTTTAAAGAAATATCTCCTTTTATTTTGAAATCATTTAAGATCCATATAAAATCAAACATTTTCTTTGAAAATAATCTTATAAGCTTTTAAGGTAAGCTTTAACGATTTTATAACGGCGGAAAATAACCGCACCCGCCGTATAAGTTAAAAAAAACATTCTTATCTTAATTCTGTCGAAAAGGTTAAAAAGAACCTTGTTTGGAAAACGACGGAAAGATTCCCTTATAAACCTCTTATAAAAAGTCAAACAAGGGTATAAATGACTTTAACCCATATTCTTTTAAATATTAAAAATGTTTTGAAATACATTTTGAAGAAACATGGATGTGGATGATAACGAGATCCCAGTAGATTATTACGTATAAACAACCTCAGATAATGAAGAGATTGTGAAATAACCCTTACCAGTTTGGTAACTTATGAAACATACAACCCATGAAAGAGGTATCATACAATGAATATGTAAGTACACATAAATTAGAGTGTATTACACAAAGAATATAATTATGGGCAGTACATACACCACACAAAAGGTAATGGTGGAAATATGGCATGAATCTCACGGGAATAAAGAGTGAGATGAAAACCCCTTACCACGTTAATCAACTGAGTCGTATGGCCAAAAGTTAATAACCACCAAATTATTTACAGAATAACATGAATATGATAATATATATCAAATGCCAGTACACAATACACCACTTTCAATAATTTAGTGGCGAATAATGGAAATCTCACGGAATTGAATGTGAGATAAGAAAATCCCTTACCTTGTACTTTTCCTTGGTTGGGGTAGGTTAACCTCCTGTATAATGGTGAAATAATTGTTATTAAATTATACAAGAATCATATACATTAATATGATATCATATATATTCTTTTAACATTTCTTTATTAATAATATCTTAGTATTATCGTCGTTTCGGGTGATGATCGATTCGTTCTTCTTAAATGTTTGGTTACGTAAGACATGTTTGTAATGGATAGATTATATCTTATTCATAATCAGAATGATATTAACATTATTTTTAACCCTAAAATGAGAATAAGACTTGAATGGATACGATGGAGGATGGATCTTACCGCGTTCGTGGAGACGGTAGTCCGTACGTACGCACGAACGCTACTTCCATTTAATTTTTATTTTAGAAGAATTGAATCCAAATGATACATAGGTATATTACTATTCCAGTATAATATAATATTTTATATATGTTACTTAAGTTCATTAACACCATCCTTTATACGTTCCATGTGTGGTATGAACGAGTCATATCATTTTAAGGGGGCGATAGTCCGCACTTCCTCAAATGAAATTATCGTATGTATATACAACATGAAACGAATAATGGTATGAAATAAAATGGAATTACAGAAGCTTATATATAAAATATATATCATTAATATCATATTTAATTATAGTTCCATCATAATGGGCACCATGAGAGGCGGTATGATGTATTTGAACAATCATCGTTTCGTGAGGCGTTAGTTTGCCATCCACAGAAACATTATGTTCATCATCCATTAGATGGAGTTGTGTGTATGTGTAGTTTGAATCCTTCTTATAACAACATCCTAGTATATTTAGGATACTGGTTTTGTTACAAAAGAAAGGAAATAAAAAGATTTTGGGGGTTGGAGAAGCAAAATAAATGAAAATAATTTAAGAGAAATCGTTACCTTTAATTTAGGTAACTCACTTTGGTTGGAACCAAAGGACTTCTTGAAATGATTTCTGCCTAAGGGGAAGCTTCAAGAAATAGGAGAGGGATGTGGGGAGCTTATTTGGGCAGAGTTTGGACGAGACAAGTGGCTTGAGAGGTGTGAGGAATGAGTAGAAGTGGTCTCCTTTTATAAGGGAGAAGAGGGGATCTTTAGGAAAGAGTGAAAGTATTACTTTATAATATAATTATATTCGGTTTATAATGGTCCAAAAATCATTTAGGTCGAAGATAAGATGACTCATATTCTAAATAACATCAACCAATAAGAATTGGACAGGTTTTAGATAATATTTTAATCATTATAATCTTATTTATTTAAATGATTTATTAATGAGGTAAACATTTCATCATTATTGTGTCATTAATAATTTAAATTATTTGATGTCTAAAAATTATAAATAAAATATCATTATGTAGGAAATCTTTTTATCTTTCTAATGAATATTTATAATCGAAAATCCAACATGTATAACCCTATGTAAAAATTGTTCTTCTAAAAGATGTAAGCTTATTCCATTTTTATTTTTATTTTAACTTTATTAATATAAAGTGTCCCTACCACATACAAGTGGATCCAAGGGGTCCCCAAATTGACCCAAGGATGATCATGGTCGGGTATGTGTCCACCAATAAGGTTAGGACACGTTTTAGGTTAATTTTGTATTATTATAATATTATTTTTTAACCCTTATTTACAGGATTTACCCTTAACCATGGTAAATAAAATATTTACCACAGTAATTATTCAAAATGTCTAAAAATAAAAGTTACCTATTTACACAATTTGGACATCCTGATTCCAAATATGGAATCCATTTTTCTAAATTCAAAACACAGAAGTGGCAGAAATTAATTTAAAATTAATTCCCGCTGTCAAAACAAAAAGCGTGTTTTTAAGAGGTAATAACTATCAGAAGATTGACACTTGTTTATGTTTGGTTTAATTGTAAAATTATGTACAATGACCAAAATTATATTAAATGGTAAAAATATATTCTAAATATACTTTAAAACTACTAAAATTTATAATTTATCACCATTAATTATTTTGATTAAAAAAGTTGTTTTTAATTAAAATTTAGTAATTTTCACTATTCATCAAAATATGAAAGTTATCCGAAAAGTACCAAAATTTTACCTTAGGCTAAATTCGATATTCCGAATCCAAAAATTAAGTCCATTTTAAAATATAAAATATATATAATTTCAAAATTTAGGTATTACTATTCATAACGGCTAGTTTGATTGGTTGTGGTGTGTGTTAAAACTCGAAGTTGCGTACAACACACGCTACTGTTTTATTCAAAGGAAAGCGTACCGTGTAAGCTTGGGATGTTTCATTTTAATTTTTTTGATGTCCCCATTTAGTCAAAAAGTTTAAAATATTGTATTTAAAAAGGTTTCACTATTAAAAGTTGATAAAAGTGCAATACTGAAAATGAATCTGTTCTTGCATTATGACTAAGAAACTCATAATATGGATTCTAAAATTATAAGGATTATATAAAGTTTAAAATGTAGTTAATGCTATTCATGACCTCTTTTAATGGCCATTTTTTTTGTAAGTCATGGTGTGATTGAACTCGGTGTTGCGTGTAGTGCAAGTTATTGAATTATTTTGAAGAAATAACACACTATGAAATCTTGGGGTGTTATAGTTATGGGGTTACAGACACTGATATGATGGAATTGATAGATGATAGGCAAGTGGTAAGGGTTGTGACAGTTTGGGTATTTTGGCTATTTTAGGCCCTTGTGCCTCTGGGCCTTCGGGCCATGTACTCTAGGGATTTAGGGTTATGAAAAGTTCCCTCTTAACCCATCTAAAAATATGGATTATATAGGAAATAAAATAAAAAATAATTAGAGGATATTACTTATAGTGTTAAGTGAGAATGACTAGGAGTAGTGTCAAGATGAGTGACATATTAAGAAGTTTTTGTGTAATGTAAAAAATATTAAAACATAGGTAGTCTAAATATGTGAAACATTCCATGTATTTGTTGTGATTTTTATATAAAAATATTAATACAAGTATAAAATTAATTGTAAATGTTAAATAAATAAATAATATATTTTAAATAATTAAAAATTATGCATATTTTAAAATTATATATTTAATAAAAATAAAAAATATATTTTTAATTTTTTTAGAAAAATATATATTAAAATAAATAATTATTTCTAATCATTTAGTGGTAGTTTTAACTACTCTGAAAAAATCACTATAAAATGATTGTTGTCACATAAATTAATGGATTTTGTTTAAACCCATCATGAATTATTTAATAGTTGTTTAAACTGCCACTAAATACCATTTTTCTTATAGTGGCTCAATAATAAACTTTCAATTTAAAAAATGAGGGTATAATTTTAGAAAATGTAAAAGATAAGGGCATGATATAATAATACATAAGATAGAATAAAGTTATTAATCCCTAATATAGTCTTATGGACTCATGTGTGTTCAAATTTTTTTAATTCCACTCATTATCTGATTAAATATGATTATTTAACCATCCTCCACTATATATGTTTTTGGGATTTAATGGGATTTAAAGAACATCAAATCCATTGAAATTCTAACTCCTCTATGATAAATATTGACAAACACACCTAATTTGAGAGTGTGATACCATACTATACCTATCCCCACCGTATTTAATTTCATCTCTCAATCCATCCAACTCAAATGTATATTGGATAAGTGAAGATAAGGGAGGGAGAATGAGTTTATTTTTGGAAGAGGCGATGCTATGTATGTGGGAGACATGGGTGGAAACCACTAGTTTGAGCCATATCACCCTCACTCACCACCATTAAATAGATTAAAAACATATAAAAAATAAATTTAAGGACTCAATAACACCATGGAATCCCCTTGAGATCAACCCCTCATATTAATTACTACATGAACATAGAGTTTAAAGAATTATTGTGGGTAAATGAGATATCAACTAATTTGGGTAAATGAGAGGATATCAATCACATATGTATGTTTTATAAAAGGTTAATACACACACACACACACGCACACACACACACATATATATATATAAATTTTAAAAAACATATATACATTTTTTACATCATCTAATTTACCCATACTAGTGAGAGTATGTGAATAATTTCACACATACGTGAATAATTTCTATCATTTGTTTTTTAATTAATAATTAATTATTAAAAGGTTATGATATCACCCAGTATGGGTAAATAAGATGATATCAACCACATATGTATTTTTTATAAAATTTTAATATATATATATATATATCATGAATTAATAATTATAAAAAAGTTAAAAAAATAAAAATTAGTGTAACCCATGAATTTATGTGGTCGAATTCCTCTCATTTACCCAGGATGGTTGGAGTACATATGTAGAGGCATGTTGGGGAACAAACACACACACACACACACACACACATATATATATATATCAACCTTTTATAAAACAATCATATGTGATCTATATCATCTCATTTAACAATACTAGTCGGAATATAATAATAATTTTATACATATGTGTGTTTTATAATTTCACCCATTATCAAAAATCAATAATTAAATACCCCAACTGGTTTGAGTACACTAGTAGAGGTATTGTGGGGAAATATATATATATATATATATATATATATATATATATGGGTTTCAATGGATTAATGGAATTTGATAAACATAGCATCAGAAATAAAGATAACCAAATTTTAATATCTAATATGCTAGATAAATGAAATCTTGTGTTACTCTATATGAAGAAATTGTGCACATTTCACTAAATATGGAAACCCCATTTACCATTATCCATGATTTATGAATATCACACAAGAGGTATCGAAAATAAATACCTCCTCGAAAACATATCTATGGTTTGAGCTTAATCTATCAATGATCAAGAGGTATCATCCACCCTCCACGACATACTGGTGTCTCATAGTGTAAAATAAGGAGGGGAAGAGAGATATGGGAAAAAATTATTTGGAAAATGATTATATAATAATGAACACACCATATCATAGTGAACACCACATTATAAATCCATCAAGTATTCTCATCAAGTGAACATGTATTAACTCATATGCTACAAGTAAATTCATGATGTTACATCAAATGTGACCTTTGACCATGCCTCCTCTCTCTTATGTTTCATCTTATAAAACATATTAGTTCAACAATAGATTACATGGATGACATTCTCAAATGATATTAATTATTAATCATCCACATAAATAATTGAAGTTAGTTTCATGGTATTGTATATAGTGCCTTTCGATATTAATAGTCATATAATATGGGTTGCATGGGTAGTAGAATAAAAATATACTTAATGATATCCACATGTTGTATAATATGATATTTCCAAGTGAATCATATGTATAAATAATTTAGTTCATATATCTTAAATATAAAAATTTAACTAAACACTTATAGTCTTTATATTAATTTACCTTATATAAAATCACATATGATAACTTGTGAAATCATATCCAAAACTCTTTTTTGGATATCTTCTGAATAACTTTTTGAATTATATCATTAACTTCATCAGATGTTTCATTATATGTAGTACCTTGTGAATACCCATCCAAAAATCTTTTGGACAAACTCTAAAACACTTTTAGAGTATCTCTTTGAGTGAAACTCATTCCCCAATCACCAACCACAATGTGTGAACCCACCCATATTTTTAGTGTTTAAAAAATATTTGAATCATTGGATCCATAAATATATGAAAAGAGTTACCTCTAGAAAACAATTTGTGATAATAAATCTATAAAGTGATCTGGTGTGATCTATATTAAACAAATATATATCTATACGTGTATTTGCATCATATACATGCATGCATTCTCATTTGTTCCCTTTATCTAGGACATTGAGTGACTATAAGACACTGATTATGTCAAAACCATATAGCTGACTCATATGTTATCAATTATCTGAGTCTATACTATCTAGGTTAATAGATACATCACATGTTATTCACTTTTATGGATGATCACATCACATTACCCTCACCTGAATAGATTAGAAAATCAAATGTTCAATCTAAGTGTGGATAAAAACTTCTATAGTCTATCTCAATAAAGGACCTAGATTTCATACTCATCATATGATTGGAAAAATTTAAAATTAGTTGTTATCCATTAACAACATGATTAGAAACATACCCAAACTTCCCTTGTTTGGATAATACTGAAGTCTTTCATAAGAAATTTATAAAATTATAATGGTTTTAATGCAAGTTATCTCACTAACCTCAGGTGGTGTGGACTCCAAATATAATTGATACACCCCTATTATACCAAATATATAGTGTATGACACTCCATGTCATATATTTCATAGTTCATATAGTGTACAAAAATAATTTTTATGCCTCGTGAGAATATTCCATATCTCCATACATAAATTGTACTCATGTTAAACATAACATTTTATTATAACTTATAATACTTCATGATGAACATCCATTAGGGACAACATAAATTTATACTTTTAAAGGAAAATTATAATTACAATATATAAAATTTATATCAATATATACATATATTAAAAAAATATTAAGAAATTATAAAGTGGATATTTATTTTTTATATGTTACATTTTTTTCATTAACTATTTTTAGAGTACATAAAAAACACTATATATATGCATATCTAAAAATCATATATGAAATACTTTTAGATCATCCTTATGATTTCTTCACTTTTTAGGATTTTTAACTCATTATATATATATATATATATATATATATATATATATAATTATAACCACATCAATATATGACCACATGATGAAACCCACTCACTAAACTCTTAAGTGATTAACATCTATAAAGAATGAAAGCTTGAATAATAGTGAGATTTAGGAATAATATTCCTAATGTTCAACTCTATGAACATATTCAAACTCCTTACATTTAAAACAAAAAATTTTATGATGTAAACTTCTATTATATACTTGGAGATATTTCAGAGTTTAACTTAATCATCCTTGGAATACTTCAATCAAATATTTCCTTTGGAACCTTGTGGTAACTAATGTAACTATTTACATTATTACTTATCAAAACATCATAAACTAATTTTGGATAAAGTGACATTTATTTAGTTATTGTAACTAATTGTAACTATTAAAATTTATATTTACCACCATACCCTAAAATTATTTTGGTTATTAAGTTAAATTCAACATGAATATAGAATAACATAGTATTTTATTTGTTAACTTTGAACTTCTATAAGTTCATACATACTCCCACTAGTCTCATAGACACTATATTCTATACAGAATATCATGCTAAGATACACAAACACTTTTATGATAATAAATAAAAGTTATTTCCATTTACTAGGAATATTGAACAAATAAACTATCATTTCCATATAATATATGACATTTTATGTGTTTGGATAATTTTAATATGAAAAGAAGACTTTGTTTATTAAAATATACCATCGATGGGTGGAAGAAAAATATTTCTTCATATTTTAACAAATATCGGGATAAACACATTTATCCAAGATAAAATATTTTTATCTTGGCCTCCATTTAAAAACATGTTATATAATTTGATGAATAATTAACCTTGTGTATTGAATTAATCATCTCATATTGTTCATAACAACAATTTTTTAACAAAAATTTTCTACTATCATATAAAATAAAGGAGATAACTACACACGTTTTTAATTAGATTCATCCAATCTTGATATATTCCTTTCTATTCAAATCTTTAATATAACAAATCTTTTCATTATAACTTGAATTTAAAATATACTCTCTATCAATTATTCAATTTATTTTTAACTCCTTTATATTTACAAAACGTATAAATTATACATTTGGTATCTTATGGACTTAAAAAGAAAATAATTGATTACTATAACCTTGATTGGATACTTGAAGAAACATCCTTAGACCCTTGAGCTAACTTTTCTTATTTTAGTTTGAAATTTTACCCACTTTTACTATCAACATAACATAAGAACCTAGATATCATATGACCATCTCATTTATTATAAATTATTTGAAAATAATACTATAAATATTTATTGAACCCATTCACTTTGTTATAACATTTTTCATCAATGAAAATATAATAAACTTCATAATAAGAAAAAGGCATAAACTGAACATCTAGTCTCACATGGTCCTTATACCAAATAATATTGAGTATATGAGTAAATAATATAAATCATCTGGTCATATTGCATCTATTAGGGGTGGTGATGGCAGTCTATGGATGATTGTTTCGAGTATAGGGTTTTCATGGTATGAAAATAAGAAAGTGGTAGGGGTTGTTATAGTTTGAGATTTGTCTACTGGGTCTTTGAGAGATCCTCTACCAAGACTTTGGGTCTTATATTTTTGGGAATTTTGGTCATGTAAGGCTTACTTATCTTACCAATTTAAAATATTATTATCCATAAATAAAAATAAAAACTTATTTTGACAGATGTAAGGAACAACTTCAACACTTAGTTACTCCGGAAGGTGTTCATTTGACACATAGAATTTATCTTTATATAAGAAATGTATATATGTTTATATTAATAGAAGGTTATCAAAATAAGACTATAATTTTAAGGATTAATTTCAAAGTTATGTTTTATGATGATGATTTAATTATCTTTAAAATAATCTTTTATTATATGAGTATCATGTTTTATTAACATTTAATAATAAATTTTATTAATTGGGTTACCACTAAAATAATGAACCCTTTAGAATAAAATAATATCCATTAATGGAATAAGATCCATATTTCACTAAAAAATTAGTTTATTATACTGTTTCACTCATCAAATAGTTATATATTTTAGGAATAATCTCAATTATATCATATATGACTGTTGAATAGTTGGGTGGAAAAATATTTTTCCAATCCATCATATGGATGAACTCAACTCTATTCCTATAGTAAACCAATAAAATTAGGGTCTCATGAGTAATTTTATCCCAAAAAACTCTAATAACATGAACTTAATCCTACTAGGATAACCAATTAATTTCATTCCTTACACAAGATAATTCACGAGTTCCCAGCTATGACATGACCTACCCATTTAGCATATTGGGGTCTTGACAAGAGTAACTTTGGAAGGAATCTAAGACTTAATATTTTGAAGGGGATTTAATCTCAACATATTATCTCATGTTATTCCATGTATATATGAACTATTCCTATTATTTTGTTTTGTAATCCTATTACTTACAATAAATTAATATGTTCAAACCATATTGATGTGTAACTCTTTACACAAACCCTAGTTTGTGCTACTCACCCAAAAAACAATACAAATATATTTACACATATCTAAATACACCTTATGTATAATGAAAATGGAATTTTAATTTAATGTTATTGAATTATAAAAAATTATAAATCATCTTATGAGTATGACTAGGTCCATATATAGAGACACCCACCATTCTAAAACATGGCATAAGCCTCCAGGATAATGGGAAGTCTGACCCAAAGTCCATTTACCTAGAGAAACATTAGTCAATAGATATTCTACTTCATTATAACTTTATTAACTAATATGTATAATCTATATTCAATAACTAAATTCAATCTAATTAATTTAAATAAAAATTGAGTTTAAGGTAGATTAAAATTATGTTGGGAGGTCACGCTGAAAAAATGAACTCTTGTGCTGTTGATAAAACAACTAGAAGTATGATCATGAAACCAATGAAAGTTCCTATATAGATTATCACAAGGGATAAATAAACCTTTTAATATTATCCTCCCCTCAACTAGGAGTACCAGAAGTAGGAAGTCACTTCACCCTACCCACCACACAAAGTCAACCTCACACACACCTCAATACAATCATATAAAGCAATGGAAATTAAAGAAATTAAAGTACATGAAATTTAAGTACATAAAGTAGTAAATGAAAAAAAGAATAACATGATTTAGATTATTCATTCTACATGCATGAGAGGAACCACTAGGACTTTCTAATATTACCAAAATTACAAATATTACAAGAAACTTACATAACAATCCATAATATTCATTATAGAATGATTATAACCCAGAAACACTCTGATTCACTGTGTAATTGTCACATGAACTATTCATGATAAGTATTCCCTCTATGTACCATAGATAAACTATTTATTGTAGATCCATAGTTCCTTTTATAGCAATATTTTCTAGTTTTTCCAGTTACATCACCTTCTTATATTCGTGGAAGAACCTCCATATAGAATGATACTAGTAATCACCCGTAACACTATTGAACTTAATATATTGCATTAGTAAACACTTATAGATTCATTATTTATTATAACTCCTTTAATAGATTTCACTCATAATGGATTTTATTGTAATATGTGAACTTATTATGAACCTACTTCCACTAAAGAGAGGGACTACCAGTTCCTTCACATCGACTCCATCCTCCTACCATTGACCAAAATTCTAGTGAATTTATTTCATTTATTTAGACCACTGATGGTCTAAAACAAGGATCCACATCCCAAAAATCTTCCACTTGAAGCATTATTTTCGGGAAACTCTAGAATCCCTCCTAACTCTATTGTGAATCAGGCCATTAACGACGCTAGTAAAAGGTATTTATCATCGCCATAAAAGCTCTCATAATGTAAGAGAAGTTTAAGGGTTATCTTTAATAGCACTAGTAAACAGTTCTAATAAAGGCCCCCTTTAATAGTGATAAAAAAATCGATGATAAAAGGGGCCTTTAGCAGTGCTTTTTTGTTAGCACTGATAAAGAGGGCCTTTATCAGTGTTTTTATAGCCATGTTAAAGATCACCTTTATTAGTGATTTTTAGCACTATCAAAGGTCCCCTTGAACATCACTAAAAAATCACTGATAAAGGCCCCACTAATAAAAGGAATAATTTTTTTTAGGCCCCAACCCCCTCTCCCCTTATTAGTGCTCCCCCCTTTTCAGTATTTCCCACCCCTCTTTATTAGTGCTTTAGATAATCTCACCTTATTGCGTGTGCCCCCTATCTCCAACGAGTTTCAAACCTGAGACCTCCATCTTATACACCAACACCTTTTCCACTCCCCTATCCTATTTTGTTTCACATTTTTTGATATATCTATATATTTTTATATATTTCTTTTCATTTTTATCCATATATTAATATATATGTTTATATATATAATTATATATAATTATATATTTTTTAAATACATATATAAAATAATATATACAAACATACATATATCATTTATACATATATATATGTGAATCTATAAATATAATTATACATGTTTATATTTATTTACATATTTTATATATTAATATTTATATACATATATTATAATATATAGATAAATATATATCTTTTTTTTAATACACACACACAAATATAGATATATATATAAACATTATATATATATATTAATTTTATAGGTATGTAAATATTAATACATTTGTATTTAAAATAAAATGAATATTATGTTTTATTTAGATAAAGGTTATATGTTGATAAATATATTTTATATGTAAATAAGTTGAATTATTTATTTATAAAATTAAATTTTTCTGTGTGAATATATATTAAAAATGTATAAATTATCGTATAATTGATTATAAATAACAGAACATTATAAAAAATGATAAAATTTCAAACCCAAAATATAAATATGAATGTAATTCCTGAGAATAAATTCAGTACCCACTGAAAAAGGGAAAAACAATCCCCCTTAATGTGGCTGAAAATCCATCAAATGATAAAAAATTGGGGTCCCCAACTAAAAACTAAATTTTAGAGATATTTTGGGCCTTTTTGGTCCTCTAAAAACATGAAATAGGTTTACCTCTCTCACTAGCGGTGTGAATATCATCAAAATATTTGATTTTATGTGTGGAAAAGATTAAATGGATACCCAGATCAAAAGTTATGGTCTTTTGAATTTTAAGTTACATTTTCAACTTTATTTAGATCTTTTATTAATTTTTTTTATTTTTTATCTTAAAATTGTTATTAAATGACTATTAATCAATAATAATAAGTAAATTATTAATTAAAAATATTTTTTAATTATTTTATAATCCATTTTCACTAAATATATCATATATTATGTGTAAATACTTATTTTTCCTTATTTAAAATATATTTAAGAAATATATGTTATATTTATATCAATAGAAATATATTTAAATATTAATATATTATTTTTAATGAAATATATTTTTTGAAATATAACCATTATTAGTTCTAGTAAAAAAGTGCTAATAAAAGGAGGGTCTTTATTAGTGCTTGTAGAAAAGCACTGATAAAGACCCCATATCACCACTTTTTTTACAAACACAGATAAATACCCCACTTTATTTGCGCTGTTTTATAAGTACTGATAAAGAACCCTTTTTATTAGTGAATTTTTACTAGCATTTATAAAGTAGGGGCCTTTAAAATCATTTTTATAGGCACTGATAAAAGGACCCCTTTAATAGTGCTTTTTCAAGCGCTAATAAATGTGGTTTTTAATATTGCTTTTAGCTAGTGTTGTTAAAACTTAAGCACTGGATAAAAATAGTTTTGTTGTATTGTAAAAAACTTCCTTCCTTCCTATTATTGAAATGATACTCCAACCATCTTCCATTCACATGTGACCCATTGAGGCATGATGTTTCCTCATACTTTTTTGAGATAAAGGCTTAGTGAACATGTTCTCTAGATTTTAGCTGCCAGCAATCTTCTAGAGATCTGGCATTTTCTCTTACAATATGTTTATGATGAAGTGATAATTCGGGTTTATGTGCTTAGTAATCACATGTAATATAATATATTTATCCAAATGGATCAAACTTTGGATATCACAAAAAATAATCCGTCCTTCAAAACTTTTTATGAGCTCCTTAAAAATTGCTTTATCCAAACAATATCTTTCCCAAATTTTGTTGCTCCTAATACTCTTGTTTTACTATACTTAAAGTAAAAATATTATTCATCCATGACATAAAAATAATTATTTCTACTCTATAATTAAATATAAATCATATTATGAGTCCAAAAAAAATTCACCAACAAATCCTTATAATAGACCTTTCTCCCAAAAATAGTGATCTTGATCCTTAAATCCTTTTAAATACCATAGGATCTGCTTAATGGATTAATAATATTCGTTTCCAGGGTTGGACATGCATCTTATAATAAATACCACTACAAACAATATATCTGGTTGAGTACAAATAATTTAATACATTGTACTTATGAGAACTAAATAATAAGAAACTTTCTCCATGCACTAATGCTCATATTCCATTACACGCTCTTGTTCCTTGGACAATTTAAAGTATCCATAATGTAGAGAAATGACTATTTTGCATTCATACATGCCAAATATTTCAATGATTTTATGAATATAACCCTCCTAAAATAAAACCAAAGTTTTGATTTTCATATCTATTTACATTTCCATTATCATGATTTTCATAGGTTTCCAAAGATCTTTCTTCTCAAATCTTCTTGAGAACTTATTCTTTAATTTTTGAATCTTTCATTAATAAAATACAAAAAAATTTATATCCATATAAAATATAAAAATGATTAACGTTCCATCGTACCATTACTTTCACTAACAAAACTCATCATTATGACAACATTTGAATCTTTCTTCCAACTTGAATCCATTGAATTATTGATTCCAAAATCATGGTTCTTATTTCAAGATATAAAAGATTTAATTTAATTTATATACCAAATTCCAATTCCCAACTTATACTACACCTATTTTATAATTCATGTATATTTAATTATAAAAATAACCATGAATGAAAGCTGTATTAACATTTATCTTCTCCATATATATATTTTTAGATGCCATAATACTTAGCACTATTCAAATGATAAAAATTTAACTAGTGGTGAGAAAATTTTAATGAAATATAATACTCTATTATATTAAAACACATTTACCCGAAGTCAGGTTTTTTTATCTTTTAATTCTATTATATTCTTACCTAATATAGCAAAAACACTTATTTTAATAAATCCATATCTTCATTCGTGGATGACTCCCATTATTTAGAATCACTAAGTAAAACAGATTCATCTAAATGTTTTGGTTCTCCAACATCTATTGGTAATATATAGTTTATATCATCCCCATACATTTTAACTGGTCTCCTAATTCAGGTTTTTTTCTCAACCAAATCGGCTAAACTGCACTTCTTGGCTCTGTTCTTTCTTCTCGTACTTGAGTTTTGGTTCTTGAAATTTTATATCCTTTAATTATGGACCCCTATAACATTATGTTATTTTTTATGATGTTACTCCATATACTTCTGGTTCCTTTAGAATTTATATTTGATTTATCATGTTTTTATGAGCTACTGATGCTCTGATTAACTTGAACTTCTAAAATTGATTTTCCTTTAACTTTATGCTCTAACAAGTTCTTATATTTCTAAAAAACTAATTGAAGATAACAAATCCACTCCTGATGATTTGTTTTATTCTAATATCCCACAACCAATATTCATAACTTTAATCTCTATAGTGAAGAAAAAAAACACTTTGGATTTTGATTCATGTTTTTTTCGATCCTTATCATTTACATGTACATATGATAAGATTCAAAAAAAAACTAAGGAATTTATCTTTTGATTGTTTTCTATATCATAAAACTTATATAAGTTCTTACCTAACTACCAATTATAGACTTATATTAGTGAGATAAGACACCATGTTAAGGTCATATGTTCAAATTTCCTTAGGAATTATCGAGTGAAGCCACATGCTCTTGGATTTCTCTATTAGTTTCCTATTAATTCATATAGCTACTCCATTATACTATAGTGTTATAGAAAAAATCATATCAATTCATATTTCATTCCTTATATAGAATTATTTGAAGTTGTGTCCATTGAACTGACAACTATATTCTATCTAGATGTACTTTAACTTCTGGTTGCATTACCTTTCTGCCAATGATTTCCACTTAGTAAACAAATAAAATACAATAGGATTTTATTTGAAAAAAATAAATCCATAATTTTATATTATCATCATTAATTATAGAAATAAATTAAAGTCAACTACCATAGGAATAAACAAGTAAAAGTTCCCAAAAATCTAAATTTATAAGCTCTAACTTCCATTTCTTAGGATTTCAACCATTTAAGTTGAAGGAAACTATTTTCTACTTTCCCAACATAGAATATTGGAACTTTATAATTTCTATATGATAAAGAATTATAATACCTTTATTATTTAGAACTTTCATGTTATTCTACTAAGGTGAAAAAACCTATAGTACTATAATTCCTAATCATCATAAGTATACTTCTAGAAACTGTAACCCCATCTAAATTTATGGTCATTAAAAGGGTGTCATCCTTTATTATTTTTAAACCACCATAGATCCCTATATAAATTTCAAAACCCCATTTTAAAATGTAGTTATAAGATTTTATTCATCAAGTTACCAAATATAAACTATATTCTTTCTAAGGCAAGGGATATGCCTTACTTTTGTTAACTCCAATAAACCTCCATTCTACATCTATATGTTAACCTCTCCTATTACAACAACCTATAGGGCTTGACCATATTCCAAATAGACTTTCCCAAAATTTTCAGAAACATAGTTATCTATGCATACTTTATCACCAGTTTAATGATTGGATGATCTAGATTCAATCACCCAATATTTTAATTGACTATTCACACTTTGAAAATAACCATTGCTATCTTATGCTGTGTCACTGAAAATTGAACTACCATAATTTTATGCTTTTCTAGTGTTCTCATTGTAATTTTTTCAATCGTTATTTATATTACCTTTCTTCCCACACTTCTAGTAGGTTGTTCTCGGACCAGCTGACTTACTTTATCTATTTTCATAGGAATTTTATTTCATTGGTTTCTTTTGGTAGACTTGCTTATGATGGGGTAAATTTCTCCTTATGTAAACATTAATAGAACTATTAGATAGTTCCAAAAATTTCCTTCACCTTAGTAAATTATTGAAGAAAAAATTCAGGATATCATGAAATGTCATATTTTCTCTATTGGAGTTACAAACTACAGTAACTATAGTATCCCAATTCTAATAAAGTGATGATAATATAACAAATCCCCATAATTATCAGAAAATGTATCCTTTACTAACTAGAGTTCCCCATGAATCATATTGAAGTCATTCACATGATATATCGCTGGTATTCCTTCTGAAAACCTTAATATGAACAACTATAACAATATGAAAACATTGTTAAGAGCTGTCATCTTTTCATTAATACACTCTAAGGTCTTCATATCATCTATTATAATCTTCATATCACAAACATTGAAAGAAAAACTTCATTATAGATGCATCCTTACCATGTCTAAATCCTTCTAGTCCAATCACTCCCATTCATCTTTCTCCATCAACATTGAATTCATTCCAGACAATAGAATTTCTAATCCCTTTTGAATCAGATGGTATTCAATTTTCATCTTTTAGAATCCAAAATTTTTTACATTTTATTTATAAATTTGGATATTCCCTTCATTTTATTCCATACTTTTATTTCTTTCAGTGTGTAGAACCTGGAATACTGAACCAATCTTTTATACCACTTGTTGAGAGGGCATTCCAAAAACCCAAACTATTGTACTTATGATAAAACCATCGGATGTATGATCATTGAACCACCCAAACTTTATATATAGATCAACTTAATAGATAACAGAGCATCCAAAGGATAGCCTCTACTTGACTAGGTGTACTAGAAGTCGGATGTCACTCCACTCTTCCCACTACACAATGTCAACCTCACCCACACCTCAGCACAAACATATAAGGGAAAAAACATCAAGCAGTGGAAGTACATGACAAAGAAGTACATAAATCAGTAAAGAAAAATAGGATATTGATGTGCTTAAGATGAAATGTCTTACATGCATGATAGAAATTTTTTTAATATCTAATATTACTGAAAGTTAAAATATATAAAGCAACTGACAAAACAATTAGTACGATTCATTACAGAATGATTAACATCCTATAAAAAATCTAATTCATCGTGTACTTTTTGTGTTCACTGTTCAAGATTAGGATGAGTTTTTTACACCATAGATACACTATTCATGGTCATTTACCACTTCTATTTATAGGAATCCTAGCCAATTTTTCTGGTCTGTAACACCCTAATATTTTATTATATTTTTTCCCTTTAAATAAATACAATGTGTTCCATAGATTTATCCACACACAACACCAAAATAAAATTATCCATGACATATTATATGAATATTATTAATAAAATTATAATAATAATAAAACCTTTAGTAAATAAAAAATATCAATCAACTAAAATTTATTATATTTATAGGATAAATAATTAATATGATTTAAAACTAAAAGGATTGTTCATTTTAAATGTTTTTTTGATGTTTTATATATTTTATTGTAATATATAAAATATAAAACTTTTAAAATATTACATTAAATAATATATTAACATTCATAAATTATAAATTGATATGAAATAATTTTAAGAATACTTGAAATCATAGTTTTTTACAATAAATAAGTTTTTCGGCATATTTTGTATCCTCCTATAAAACTAAAATTTTAAATTAGAGGATATTAATTTTATAAAATGAAATTAATTTTTTATTTTATCACAACAAAATTATATTAATATTAATTTTAAATATTTTTAAGAAAAGGTTGAATTTTTAGTGAATAGTGGAAAATACATATTTTGCAAATTTTGTCTATTTTATGACATTATCATAATACTAGAATGATTTTAATGTTTATGAGAAAAATTATATACAAATTATGTATTTATAAATTGAAATAAATTATTTAAAAATAAAATTTTGAATTTATTAAACCCATGTTTAACATTTTGGAAACTTAAGTAATATTTTACTTTATAGTAAAAATTATTTTAGTTGGTTTATATTAACTAAGTATTCACAAGGTGGAACTCAGTTTTGGATTATTTCTGAAGTAAAATAAATTTTATTTGATTAATAATAAACCAATTAATTTTATATAAATCTAAAATATTAATAATTTTAACTGAATCATAAATTTTAATCATCAAAATACTCTTCCTAAAAAGGGTTTTTACTTGTTATGTGCACTAATATTAAAATTAATTTTTATTAACATTAGAAATTTTATTTGACAATATTTATTTAAAATTTCAAATCTTTGGGCTCTAATTTTTTACTAAGGAATATTTTATTTCATGCATTGAAAGTAAATTATTTTGGTAAAAAATTTAATTACCATAGTAAATACCAAAAATAAAAAGTGAAAGATCTAATATTACAATACTTAAAAACATGTTAATAACATGTGTGAAGATTTAGGGTCGATCCAATATCAACCTTAAACCTCCCCACACTCCATTATTTTACAATATTGGATCAGCTTGACCTTTGAATAGTAACTATAACTTTTTTATTATTACAAAAATTCCACTCCTATCTCCTATAAAAGGATCCATGACCACCCCATTTATCCTCACACCTCAAACCCACTAGATTAAATAAAAATCTAGAATAATAGCTCCAAAAACCTCCTAGAATCTTCAGAGAGGTTTTTTTATTAAAAAAAACCACCACTTAAATACTTAATCTAATTTTAAAAGGTGTTATTCTAAGGAGTAAGTTAAAAGTTATAATTACTCATTTTTTCATTTATTATGAATTATATACTCCTACACCTCTTTTAAATATTATATATATTTTTAAAATAATTAAATAAGGATCATAATTATACTGAAATGTTTTTATACTTATGGGGAAATCATTTCCTACCTTCCTCCAACCCATTCGAAAAATGAAAATGTTTCTTTGTTACATGCGGACTACCTCCTCTACAGGTGACATGATTTTTTTTCATAATTGTCTTACATGGATGGTCCAAAAGAGGTATTTAATTAATTAATATAATATATAAAACATTATTAATAATATTAAAATATAAATCAATTCCTAAATTATTTATGATCTTTGGAAAATGAGAACGATGCCTATGTGTATGTGCAGACTACCTCTTCTACGAACCAATGTATTTTATTTTTCATCTAAACTTCTCTTATTTATATAAATATCTCTAAATATTATTATAAAACATAAAAAATATAAATAATATCATTATAATTTTTTAATAATGATATTATTCCCAAGGAATTGATTTTTTAACCATAATTAAGCATCAATTATAACATGTTCTTGTTTGGGTCAGTTTGACCACATGTGTGAAAAATGTTTTAAATTTTATCATAGATGAATATAAAAACATAACTAGTAGTATTTTTAGAAATCATTGAGAAAATAATATTGAATTGAGGTTCTTTAAAGTTTATATTAATATTTAATACATTATTAACATACCAACTTTTGTTCATAAAAAATTATCAAATCAAGCCCATCACTGATTACATCATCCTAATTCATTATTAAATTTATCATAGAATAAAATTAAAAATTTATAAATAATTATAAATAATCATTTACTATAAAATATATAATCTTGGAATTATGAATTTGGTATCAAATAATGGGGATTGATATCATCACTTTAAAGAAAACATGAATAAATAAAAATCACTAACATCTGATGGTGAAAATAAACCATAAATAAATGGTAAATGTATATTAAATAATTATATTTTATGATTATAAAAGTAATTAGATACAAATAATTTTATTAAATATGTTATTTAGATATTTTTTTATAAATTTGGTTTGAGTGTGTTTGATTAAGTGGGAATAAAAGGTAAGGGTTCCATCTCAAATTTACTTCTTTGAGACATTTTTTGTATTATGCAGCTATTTTGGTTTATATGGTGTAAATTATGCCACATTATGGTATTATATAATTATTTTATATTAATTAATTTTATTTAATGGTTTATTTCAATTTTCCTTTCACAAATAGTTTTTTGATAAAACATTATGAATGTCGTGAGGGTGTTTCATCTCAATTTCCTTTCTTTGATACATGTTTTATTTTAGGCACCTAATTTCATTTAAATGGTGTGTATACTACCTATTATATATATATATACAATATCATGATTTATCTTTTATTTATATTATTTTAATTTCAATTTAAAGCTATATTTTTCAATGGGTTATACTAAAAAATTTCTTAAGTCGTAAGGGGTTTTCTTGACTCAAATTTTGTTCTTGACTCATAATGATTCCTCTTTGAATAAGGTTTTACAATATTGTTTTATTCAGTTATATGTTGATATTATATTTAATATTCTCCTCATTTTATTGGGAATTACATTAATGTATTTTCTTATTTATATAATTTTATGATGTTAATAATATTTCCAATGGTTTCCAAATTAGATCCTTTTGTTCTCTATATATATATATTAACTCTTCCCACCAGTGTTATCATTTATTATATTGAAATAAAAATATTTTTTACCTCCAAATTTATATTTAACTATTTTAAAATGTAAAATCTATGACTCTAATTATTATGTGAGTCTCAATAAAATTATTTTCAAAATATTAAAAAGGATTTCATTTCTGGTTTATATTTTTATCTTCCAGTTAATATTTCCTATGGAACAAGTTTATGTATTTAACATGATCCGTTATGGAAAATTATTTTTAAAAGTAAAGGTTTTCAAAAGTATTCACTTTTAATTTTTGAAAATTAAATTTTAATGTGACTTGTATCTTTTTCTTTTACAACTCTAGTAAAAACATTCTCTAAAAACTCTTTTAGAGTTTCTTTCACCATTATGAGAATTAATCTTTATTGATCTTTATTTATATGTTTAAAAATAGATTTCTAAATTATTTTTATAAATAATTATTTTGAAAACAATTTTTTTTTATATTTTTGAAAATTAAATGTTTTATTTTAATAGATATTAATGATTTTTAAATGGATTTTAAAAAATTATATTTTTCAGAAATAAGTCTTCAATATTTGTATGTATTCTCAAAGAATGTTTTCGAAAGAAAATGTTTCATTTATTTTTTTTCAAAATCATTTTTTGTTTTTAAATTATAGATTTTTTAAATTTTTTATCAATTAAAAACTATTTAATTTTAAAGAAACTTATTTTAAGGATATTTATGTATTTCAAAATGGAATATTTTTTTATCTTTTCAAACTGGTTTATCAAATAATCATAAAAGGTTTTTTATCTATGTCAATATCCTTTAACATTCCTTATGTTACGCTTGGTATATATTCTTATGATACCTTCCAATTTATTTATATGGATAGTTTATGATGATGATGTATTAAATAAATTTCCTTAGAACTAATTTCCTTCCCACATGTTAATTAATCTATGCTAAAATCATGAATGTTTTATTGTCTCATGGAATAATTATATGTAGTTTTAATTATTAGATGCAGTTTGGGTCTATTAAAACCCCTTATATAGGCTAGGTTTTTTAAATCCATCCAATACATTGGTTAAGGATTCAAATCACATAAGATATTGAACTGTATATATATTTGTATTTGTTCAAAATATAATGGGAGATCCTTGGATTATTCTCACAACATAAAGTGTGATCGTTATAAGATTATTCCCCTAACATAAGGGGTGATCCTTATTGTACTACACTCACAACATAAAAGGTATGCCTTCCTGGATTACTCTCTCAACATAAAGGGTGAGCCTTATTGGATTACACTCACAACATAATAAGTGTACCTTCATGGATTACACTCATAGAATAAATAGTGATCCTTTTTAGATTACACTCACAACATAAAGGGTGATCCTTATTGGATTACACTCATAACATAAATGGTGGTCCTTATTTTATTACACTCACAACATAAATAGTGATCCTTCTTGGATATTCACATAACTTAAAGGGTGATACTTCTTGGATTATCTCCTAATATGACGATTAACTATGGTTATGTTTCACACCATAATTTTTTAGTATGATCTGTTTCAATCACATTAGATATTTATATGAAATTACCCATGATTATTCTCTATGGATCATGGTTATTATATAACACTCTTATTCCATGGTATATGTTGTTTTTTGAGGTTACACATCCTTCTATCATGACTTATGGATTTTTTTTATTATTCCATGTTCTTTTTAAAAACATACTTCTCCCATTATCATGTTTTCTCACATAATTATGATATAACCCTATGATAAAATGGTGACGATTATTATTCCCTTACTGAGCATTTGAGCACACAGATTATTTATATTTACATTCCCCAGGATTGTGAATGAGAGCATAACATATGAAATATATAGAAGTGGAACTATCATAGAGAAATTAAGAAGAAATGTTTATACATATCATAAAATAAGTTTCTTATATAGTTGATCCTCAAAGACACAAATCATTTGTTCTTGTGATTGTGTGATTATTGTGAGATTTAATGTTTAACTTATGGGAACTATTTAAAATAAAGATACCTTTATCATGTTTCATATAACCTTATATTTAATCTATTATTTAAAGAAAGTGTTTTAAGCATCATATCTGAGGGTATATGTTTGAGTCACCTCAGTTGGTATCATAGAAAGGTTTAGTTAATTTTTATGGTTAGTTTAGTTATTTTAAGTTTTAAGATGAGATAACTTTAATGAAAAACATAAGGAAAATTATAAGTATAGGATAAAATCATTAAATTTCAGTAGATTTCTGGGTTTTTAATTTTAAAAGAAATTAAATTCATATATGGATATTGGAAAGTGAATGTGGTTGTGACACATATTCAATTAGTGGTAAGAACATAGAAAAAGTCTTCTTTAATATCAACTCAATCTTCACTTGGTGTACAATAAGTGGTCTAAATACTATACACCCAACTTGACACTCACAAGGGACATTCTTCGGTTGATTCACATTCAATTTATGTTACATTATGTGGATTTTAATATATTTTGGTTAAAGAACCTAATAATGGTGTGAGCATGGATAACCTAATTTGAACCAAGAGAGTTATAGGATAAACCATGTATGACATAGTTGAAATATAAGTATCATATGTCTAAATGAATTTGTCATTGGAGAAGATGTCATAGGATTGAGTTTTCATATTTATATGAACATTTATTATATTTTATTATATTTCTTCACAACCATTTTAGATTTATTATTTTTTTGGGAATAAGATCATGATAATAAATATGGAAAAGGAATGTCCGTAGAAACATCTATAACCAACTAAGGAATTATATTTCATATAAATTGTTATGATAAATGAAAATATCAATAAATGCCTATTTTACTAAAAATGATTATACTTCTACTATATGAGATTGTGCGGTTGAAATCTCAATATAAAATGTATCTTTATTTTATTATGTATCCCTTAGATTCATTCATTAGTTAACAATAATTAAAATTATGAGAAGAAATTTATTTAAGGAGAGGATAATGTAACACCCCTAGATTTTACTATATATTTTTCCTTTAAATAAATCTAATGTTTTCTATTGTTGAATCCATACAAAACAACACACTAAAATTATGAGGGACATGTTAGATAAATTATATTAATAAAATTATGAAGATAATAAAACCACTAATAAATAAAAATATTTTAATCGACTATAATTGATTACATTTAGAGGATAAATAATTAATATGATTAATAATAAAAAGGATTCTTGTTTATCAAATTACTATTTTTTAAACTCTTTTATATTTTATCATAATAAATTAAAAATTAAAATTTTAAAATATTATACGAACTAATATATTAAAATTATTAAAATTATAAATTCAGATGAAATAATATTAAGAACATTTAAAAACATATTTGGTGTTAATAAATGTAAATTTTCCTTATATTTTGTATTCTCATTTAAAAAATAAATTTTAAAAATTAGATAATATGAATTTTATAACATAAAATTAATTTGTTGAGTTTACTATGTCAAAATTTTCATAAGATGAATTTTTTATATTTTTTAGAAATGGTTGATTTTTTAGTAAATAATGAAAAATAACAATTTTTCAAAAACTGTCATTTTTATGACATTTTCATAAAATAAGAATGTTTTGAAAGTTTATGAAAACCTTTTTTTATGTTCAAAATAAATATATAATGAAAAATAAATCATTTAAAAATAAATGTTGAATTTATAAAACCAATGTTCAATATTTCGAAACTTAAGTAATATTTTGCTTTAATAAAAACTATTTTGGTATGTTTCTTTTAACAAAGTATCCAAAATATGTAATTCCATTTTGGATTAGTTTTAAAGAAAATAATTACTATTTTGTTGACAATAAATCAATTAATTTTATATAAATCAACAAAATTAATAATTTTATCTTAATAATAATATTTTTATGCATAAAATACACATTTTATTAAAATGGTTTTTAAAAGTTATGTGTGATAATATTAAAATTAATTATTATAAAAATTAGAAATTTTATTCTAAAAAATTGATTTTATATTTGGAATAATTGTGTACAAATTATGAAGTAAGTCCCACATTACTTTTTTATTAAAAGTAAATAATTTTGGTAAAAAGTAATTATCACGATTAAATCCAAGAAAGGTAAAAGTGAAACATATAAGAGTAAAATACATAAAAAATTGTTAAAATAATGTGTTAAAATATATATTTTAATATTTATTGACCTTATCCCATACCCCACTCCATTATTTTCCATTATTGTATCCACACGACCATGAAATTTTAACTATAGCTTTTATATTATTACAAAAAATCCACTCCTCTCCCTTATAAATAGAGTCATCACCACCCCACTTCTCCTCACACCTAAGACTCCTATATTAGACCAAAAACTCCCTAAATAACTCCAAAAAACTCTTAGAAAATTTATAGGGGTTATTTTATTCCCAAAATATCATCTATCAAAGCTTTAATCCAATTTACAAAGGAGATCTTCCAAGGAGTAAGGTATAATTCTCAATTACTCATTTTTTTTTCATTTATTTTAATTTATTCTTCTACATCATGCAAATATAATATAACCATGTTGAAATAATTACATAACATTAAAAATTATACTTAAATGTTATTATGTTTATGAGAAAACCATTTTATACCATCCACTCAACAATTTGAAAAAAATGTTTCTTTTGTTACGTGTAGACTACTGTCTTCATAAGTGATGTGATTAATTTTTCCTAAATATATGACATTGATTGTTAAGAGGGTGTATTTAATGAATAAATATTATATTTTAAATATTATTAATATTCTGAAAATATAAACCAATTCCTACCTTAATTATGTTATATGGAAAATGAGAATGATGCATGTGTGTACGTTTGGACTACCACCTCCATGAAACAATGAATTCCATTTTTCGTAAAGAATTTTATTATTTAGAAAAATCTATAAAAAATTGATTCAAAAAATTAAAACATATAAATAATACAATTTTAAATCTATAATAATTACATTATTCCAAAGGAATCACATTCTAAACTATAATTACCCATTTATTATAACAAGTTCTTTTTTGGGTCAGTTTAACTACCTATGTGAACAATTATATAAAATTATAACATGGATGAGTACAGAAACATAAATATTGGTATTGTTATACATTAATTATAAAATATTTTTTTAAAAGTTTTATAAATTTTAAATTAATATTTCACACATTATTTACATGAAAACTTTTGTGCATAAAAAATTTATGAAACAGGATCATCATTGATTCCATATTCATGAATCTTAACTAAAATTATCATGGAATAAAATTAAAACATTATAAATAATTATTAATAATATAATATAGTTCTTTGTATAATATTGGAATTATTAACTTAGTATCAAATAATGTAGATCAACATCAACACATTAAAGTATGCGAGAAATAATGAAAATCTATAACATACGATGACAAAAATAAACCACAACTAACTAGTAAATGTATAATAAATATTTAAAATTTAAGAGTATAAAAGTTAAAATACATGAATAAGGTTATTAAATAATTTGTTATTAGGGTTAATATTTTTATATATGAAGTTATATCACATTCAACTAAATACGAATACATGGTAAGGGTTCTATCACAAATTATTTCATTGAGACATGTTTTGTATTATGAAGCTTTTTTTATATGGTGTATATGACGAAAATATTTTTTATAATATCATTATTATGTCTCTATTTATGGTATATAATTTTTAATTTCATGTTTTGTCTTTAAAATATTTTTTGAATCAAATTTTATGAAAAGTCTTAAGGGTGTTTTGTCTCAATTTCCTTTCTTTGTGAAATGTTTTATTTTATGAAAATAATTTCATTTAAATACTATGTAAAATTTTTATTGGATATATAATATCCTGAATTATCTTTTATTAATGGTATTTTTAGTTAAATTTCATACTATCCCTTCCAATGGGTTTTTATTAAAGCATTTCTGAAGCCGTAAGGGGTTTTCTTGACACAACTTCTTATTCTGGAGTCATAATGATTCCTCTTAGACTAAAGATTTAAAAAATGGATTTATTATATTATATAAAGATATTATAATTACTTTTATTCTTATTTTATTATTAATTAAAATTATTTATTTATTTCTTTATTAAATTTTATGATATTAAGAATAATTCATATTCTCTCTAAATGAACACTTTTTCTTCCATATCCATATTCACTATTCCCACTTACATTATCAAGTCTTATATTAAAATAAAAATAAGTTTTATTTATGTAAATAATAAAATTTATCTTTAAATGTTTTTAAAATTAATATTTATCACTCTATTTATAAGGTAGGTTTTAGTAAAATTATTTTCAAAATATTAAAAAGGATTTCCATTTCAAGTTCATATTTGTATCTCTCACTCAAAAGTTTTTATAGAAAACTATTAAGTCTTTATAAAGATCATTTATTGAATATTATATATAAAATTAAAAGTTTTAAAATGTTTTTACTGCACCATTTTATTTTTTTTAAATATGACTCATATATTCATATTTTATTACTTTGATAAAAATGTTTTCTAACAACTATTTTATGGTTTCATTCACTATTAAGAGAATAATTTTTTATGAATATTTGTTTATAATTTTATAAATGGGTTTACAAATTATTTTTATCTTTAATTATTCTGAAAATAAAAGTAAAACATTTTATAATTATTTAAAAGTAAATGTTTTATTTTAAAATAAATTTTTGATTTTCAAAAGGATTTTAAATACTTCTTTATTTAATAAACAATATTCTGTATTTTTATGTCTTCTCAAATAAAGTTTTAGAAAGAAAGTTTGTATTATAAAATTTGTTTTCTAAAAACCATTTTTGGTTCAAAATGGATTTTTTTTTAAATTTTTTATCAAGAACATAATATTTTTTTAAAGAAAGTACTTTAATGTAGTTTCAAGCATTTCAAAAAGAGAATCTCTTATTATTTTTCGAATAATTTTATCAAATAATATTAAAAGGGTATTTTTTATCTATGTTAATATACTTTGATGTATAGTATTCTATAGTTGGGATATTCTCTTATGATATCATACATCATCTTTCTATGGATGGGTTTTGATGATGTTGTTTTAAGTAACTTTAACTAAAAATTATTTCTTTCCCATTGGTTAATTAAGCTATTCTGAAATGAGGAATGTTTTATGATATTGTGGAAAAATAATGTAAGGTTTTTATTATGATATGGTTTGGGTATGTTAATTCCCTAAGATGTATTAGGTCTATTAAATACCTTAAATTCATTTTTTAAGGTTTTAAATCTCATTAGATAATGAATCATTGATATACTTCTATTTTTCACAACATAAAGGGTGAGCCTTCTTAAATTAAAATATGAAAATAAAGGGAGATACTTATTGGATTATGATCAAAACATTAAGGGTGGTACTTCTTATATTATTATTAAAATATAAACGATGAGTCTTCTTGGATTATGCTGACAACATAAATGGTTAAACTTTATGGATTTTCCTCAGAAGAAAAATGATGGTCCAACTTAGATTAAGCTTAAAGAATAAAGGGTGATACTTCTTGGATTATGCTTATAACATAAAGGATGAACCTTATTGTATTATACTCATAATATAAATTTTGAGCATTCTTGGATATTGTCAAAACTTAAATGGTGGTACTTCTTGGATATTCTCACAATATGATGATTCCAAATGCTTATTTTTTATACAATAATTTCTGTTATGATATGTTTTAATGATATCCAATATTTCTATTTCACATGACTATAATTATTCTCTATGGATCATGTTTATTATCTCACACTCAAATTCTATGGTACTTGTTTTTTCAATTGAGATTACATGTCTTTTTATCATGACTTATGGAAAAAATTCTATTACTCGATGTTTTTTAAAATGATATTTCTTTCACTAGACATATTTTCTCATATGATTATTATTTAACTATTTGATGATATATTGATGTGTTTTTTCCCTAACTGAGAATTTGAGCTCACCCCTTTATTATGTTTCCATTCCCCGGGTTATGAAGAAGAGTATAATCTAGGATATGTCCAAAAGGGTATCTATTATGGTGTGATTATGAAGAAATATTCAAAATTATCATAAAAATGTTTCTTGTGTATCTTATCCTCAAAGAAACTAAACCATTCATTCTTGAGATTATGTGGTTATTATGATATTTCATTTCAACATATGGAAATCGTGTAAATATATATATATATATATAGATTTTTTCATCTCTATTTTTATCAAATATTGTATTTAAATAATGTTTTTTACCCAATTTTGGAATATAGTTATGGGGTGCCTCACGGTTCTATCTCCTTCCCATATTCATTGAAGAGCCTCTATATGGAATATCACTATTGATCAATAATAACAAAAATTACCTTTATCTCTTACATCTGTAAAATATTATAGATAATTAGTTTTAGAGAATTAATTCTATAGAGTTAGATATCATTATAGATTTCCTTTGACATTATCAGAATATACAAACTTCTGATGACCATACTACCTCTAAATAGAGGGATTGCTGTTGCCTTTGCACTATGTACAATCTCTTACTATTGAGAAAAAGTTAAGTTAATATATTTAATTTATTTTAAAAGTAGTTTAAATATCTTATAGAAAAATAAAATGCATATTCATAATATAAAAAATTAATTAATAATAATTAAAGTAA
This sequence comes from Viscum album, assembly GCA_963277665.1. Classification (NCBI taxonomy): domain Eukaryota; kingdom Viridiplantae; phylum Streptophyta; class Magnoliopsida; order Santalales; family Viscaceae; genus Viscum; species Viscum album. The sequence continues at coordinate 774,914,912 of OY728132.1, forward strand.
TAATTTCTAAATAAATTAATCATTCATATGTTTAAACATGAGAAGAACATTCCTGAAAATTTCATAAATAAAATCTAATTAGAAACACTTTATAATTTTCTATTAATTATATATTTTCCATAATAATTAATATAAACACTTTATATTCTTTTAATAATATTAATTCTTTCATATTAATCATTATAAGGAATTTTAATTTAAATATATGATATCTCATGAAATATAAACATTTTATATTTCAATTTATATTATATAAACATTTTACCAAATCTGAACATCACATATTAATATTATTTAAACATTGATCAACTCTATAACCAAAACTTATTTTATTTGGTCTAAATAATATATAAAAATAATCCTTTTTAATTTTTAAAATTCAAATTTATTAATCATGAACAATTCATAATTAATAAATAAATCTTTTATATTTTATCATAATTCTCTTATTTTACAAAAAATTTATAAATTACTCTTATTAATTCTAAATATTAACTTTATTACTATGTCATAATGCTTTCAATAAAATTTAAAAGGTATTTTAATATTAAAACCTATTATTATGCAATATTTATTAATTAATTAATATTTTCTAAACATATAATTAATTACTTATAAACACTTTATAATTAATTAATTTATAAAAAACTTTATAAAATAATAAATTTCCTAAAATTCTCTTTGATATAATTTAGATACAGTTTGTAAACTATATAATTCAACTGATAATTGAATTTTAAGAACTTTTTTCTCTTTTATTCATATTTCACGATTAAGGTTAAATTGTAGAATATATCTAATAAACAATAATGCTTAAAAAATGTAAGTATAAAAAATATTATTTTAATATGAATAGTCTTGCTGTGGAGTATAAAATGTTGTATACAGAAGGTTCTTTAGTTTTTCAGTAAAGGAAACACCTTACATATGAAGGGTTGTACCCTTGTGTATAAATAGTAAAAACCTTACCAAATCATAGTTTAAAATTCTTATTGATACCATAAAGTTGATACAATGATCAATTTTAGAATTCATGTAACATTTTCTATCATATAATAAAACATAATAAACTCATATACTATGACTAATACAATTAAGAGGGATTTTTTTTGAGTCACTAACTATGATATCCCCATATCTTAAGAAGTGACTCAATCAATCAAAAAAAATATAATTATATTTAATTATAGGGAATAATATAGAGAATAAAACTTCTAAAACATCATTTTTAATATGATTTCATGAATCAAAAGGCATTTTAAGGATTTAGTGCCACTATTAGGTTTCAAAGTATCTAACGATGTTTATTTAACACAATAAAAGTAATAAACAAACCCGAATTCAAAGATTAATCATAGTAGATAAATGAAATCATAAATAACAATAAATTAATAAATTTTATACATTTCACTGAAGATGGAAACTATATTTTTCTTCATCCACACATTTGGAAGATCATTGTAGGGTTATACAAAAGGTATCACTCATAAAGAGATATCCATGGGTTGATCTAAATCACTTGATGCTCATGTGGGGTCATCTACCTTACAAAGAATTCTAGTAACTCATTGTGAAAAAATTGGTTATATAAGATTGATATGGGAAAGAGTGCTTTGATCAAAGATTAGGAAAGAATGCATAAACCATATGATTGGTGAATTCCCCTTTACAAATCCCCTGAGTATTCTCCTAAAGTGAAAATTAATTAACTTATATATTGTGAGTTAATGCATATTATTACATAAAACTCAACCTTCATACATGATAACCCTCCCATATATTTTATTTTATAAAATGTATTAGTTAAATGATATCTTATGTGGATTATCTTAACGATTGATATCAATTATCACCTGACCATAGAAGCAGTCGAATATAATGGAATGATATTGTATACCATGCCTTATAATATAGGCAGTCTTAAAATACGACTTCAAAGGGTAGTAACATGAAAAAATGATTTAAAATATCTTTATATCATAAAATAAGATATTAATAAATTTAACATATGAATAATGGATTTCAGACACATAACCTTCTCATATGTGGTCAAATAAAGTCATCATTAAAGGAATTGTTGGGAAAACACACACACACACAAACATATATATATATATATATATATATATATAAGACTTTTATAAAACATAAATATGTTGTGGTATCCCTTAATTTAATTTATATATTCAATCACTAACTAGATTGATTGGAGTACAATAATAGAGGCATGGTGTGGGAAAACACACACACACACACACACATGTATATATATTCATTTTTTATGATTATTAATTTATGATATAAATATTTTAACCATTTATAAAACAAAAATATGTGGTTGGTATCTTTCCATTTACCTAGACTAGTTGGAGTGAGAGAGTACAAAATAAAACTATTATTAGTCAACAAAAGAATATAGTGCATGGGGGGGACATAAGTATAATATAAAGGTAATTCAATGGAAGAAGATGAAAAAAATACAATTGTAATACTAAAATAAATCCTTGAGAATACAAAATAAAACTTCCCTTAGTATGTAACTAAGTATAAATTTTCTAAATTCTTATCTTTTTACTTGCTTTTGTAAATCCTCAAGTTTTTATGGGTGTCTGGTTTTTGAGGAAATGTTTGAGTGTTCATTTAGTTGGGAGGATAATTTTTCAACAAATATTCAAGTTTTGGTTCTAAGAGTTGTAACTACTCAAAATGGAAATTTTGGTAATAGAATGAAGTTATCCATGGGGTTAAGGGGTCTTGGCTATTTCTAAGAAGCTCTAGTGGTGACCAAGACATGCCACTAAGGGTCTCCAGTGCCATTGATTGAGTTTCCATAGGCCACTATTTAGCTAGTGGCCTTCTAGTAGGGTTGTGGTTTTTCCTGGGATCACCAGCTAGCTAGTGATCCCAACACTGGGTATCCTATGAGCCTATAACTAGTCAACCAATGGGTTTTGGGTCACTTTTTTTAAAGTAAAAAGGGTTCATTATGACCCTTCGTCCCCTTTCTTCTTATCTAAAATTTTGGGTGGTCCTAAGCCATTTATAGCTATAGAGAATCCCCTCTTTTCCTCCCCTTCACATCCATGGATCTCCCATGGTTCTTATCTATTTATCTTTCCATCATATTCATTATAGATATTTAGATAAGGATACTCATCCCCTTCCTTTTATTATTTGTTTCTTTCATTATCCTATGGTGTCACACTGTTTGTGTGGGTTATTTATAATTTACAAGGAAATTCTTTGTTTCTTTGATTTCTCTAGTTTGTTTCAAAAATAAGGATGATATCATATTTATGAGTTCTTCGAGGTTAATTTAATAGATATAAATTATTTTCCATTAAATTCATGTAGCCATATTTCATTTCGGGTTGTGATGTCACCCCAATATAATGGTTTCTTGACATAATAATTAATTTAAAATTTCATTTTCTCTTTTGATGACATAAAATATCATATGGTCTTAGATAAACATGTTTAACTTGGGTGGACCTTTTTTGAAAACTATAAGTGGTGGGTTAGGTTGGTGCCTTGGAATTGGATAGATTGATTTAGGTGGGTTAAGACCAACCTTGGTAATGTAATGGTTTTTCTTGGAAATGATGTTAACCTAGGATGATACTTAGAAACTGGTAGTGATTATGGATTTTTAAATTATAAATAGAATTTTCAATTTCGATTATGTGTTAAAATGGTTTTTATGTGAATTGAAAAGAGTGGTGAACCTTGGCCTAAAATTTTATGTCACCTTGTATTTATTTTTGGATAATGTTTTTTTTTATTTTTGGAATTATATGTGATAATTGGAATTCCTTGGAAATATCCTTGGATTCCTTATGAAATGTATTGGTGTGGAATTCAATGTGTAAGACTTGGATTCCCCTTAGGGGATCATGTGACTACCTGAAGTAGAAATATCCTTGGATTTAAGGATGTCTAATCCTATGTAATTCCTCAGGAGAGCCAGTGAATTCTACTTAGATTCATTACCATGAATTTAATGGGGCCAATCCTCCTTGGATTCAGGTTATGCTGCACTTATTGAATGCTACAAATTAACATTTTGGATTCTCGAGGGATAACCTTATTGAATGTTGTTAGATGTGATCCATATATTTGTATTGATTATTATTGGTATGGAATTCCTTGGGTGTGATCCGTGTATTCTAATCAATTCATACTTTTTGAATGTCAAGGGTGGTACATTGAGTTTAGACCATACATAGGATTTTTTCTCTGGGAATTACTGGGTGGGAATGCCCATATGAGTGGTTTGGGTTCTTATCAGGACACATGATTATGGTTTCTTTAGTCATTCACCTTGTAACCATATTAATACATGATTATTACACTTTTTTATAGATATTGGTGATGGCTGAAGTAGGTAGTGTCATCCTGGGTTTTCCCCTTGATACTTAAGGATTGATTGGGTTCTAGTTATTTTCACAGGTTGATATTATTAATGATTAATTTATTTATTTAAAAACTTTATAATTTATGTTCAGATAATTAATTTTCATTATAAACCATTAGTGGTTTCCTATGAATTTTGTACTCACACCCTTCTTGGGCCACCATGGTACTTGGGTACCCAAGAATATACACATTGGTCATAGGTTATAGGTTTAGGGAATGGTTTGAGGTTAATGCTTAATGATTGTGTGGATATTTTGGAGCATGGTAGATAGACTAGAGCTTGGGAATTTCTAAGTAATTTTGTATTTTATTCTACTAATATTTATTTACTTTTGGGATGGTTGTCATAAATTATTATGAATTTCCCTACCTATTATGTATATCGTATCATTATGAGATTTCATGGGATGTAATATTTTATTCTTTTCTCTACTGATTAAATTGTTTATATGTGATGATTATCTATGATGTTTTATCTTATTTATTTACATTTATGTTTTTCACTATGGTAATGAGAAAATAGTCTCCCCACTATAACCTCACTAGAAATCACCACTAGTCAGTAGACTCTAGCATATGGGGTTTCTTTCTTGAGGTCATGTGGCTCACCAAAATGGGCCACTAGTTCAGTGGAATATAGTTTGAGTCATGGAAAAGTGGTATCAAAAGTTTTTATTTTGTAGTGATATTATGGAGTGGTAGAAAAGAGACTAGGACCTTGTCGGAGATTGGTAATGAGCTCATGTTTGGGTGCTGTAATTCCACATATAGGGGAGAAATCTAGTTTCTATAGATAATAATAATTATTCTCTCTTATATTCTTTTATAGTTGATTGGTTTCAATATTATGTGGTAAAATTAGGTGTGATGTTATTGATTCATTGGATTTTAACTCTTGGATGGTATGTCATGAAGGTGTGCGCATTAATGCATCATGATAAGCACATGGGATTTATATTTTCCCTGTGATATATTATTGTCTAGTATTGACATGATATAGTGTTTTGTTTATTTTATATGGATTATATCTGATAATAATTTTTATATAACTTGGATTTAAATAATTTATAAGGGTTGGTTATTTAAAGTGTTTGTATCCAATTATATGGTTCTTCTCACATGTAAGTGTACAGTAGTATTCAACATAGAAAACTCCTAGAGTAACCCCTTGTAAATTTTAGGCAGATATAAATGGGTCCTTAATGTGATGAATTCAATTTAATAGGGTTCTAATAAGAAACTTATAATGTGCTTTCCTCTATAACTTGTGAATGGTACCCGATCTAGCCAAACCTAGAATGTGATATCTAAAGAAATGATAAATGGAAAGAACATGAAATCTTGTTGAATAAAGAAAATATTTGAATGGTAATCCATGGGAATGATGGAATATGTATTCTTAATTTTAAATCTAATTGTTTTCCATTAAATAGGGGTTCTAATCACAACTTAAAAGGTTTTTTCCTCTATAAATTTTGGTTGAACCCTCATATAATGAATCCTTGTGGATAGACTCTGAAATTTTAAGATAACTAAGATATGATAAATACCTAAATATGTATGTTATGTGCGACATGGATAAAATTAAATAATGATTTAAGTTAAATAAAATTTCAGGAAGTAACTTATAAAGTGTTTTCCTCTATAAATTTTGAAAGGAATCTTATTTAACCAAACATGGAAATGTGAGAATGGTTAAGGGAACTTAAAAATGTAAACCTATGAAATTATGAGATACCTATGTGAATGAGAAAGTATAAATTCTTCCATAGTAAGGGTTTATTTCCTTGATTATTAATTAGGTCTTGGGGAACCACCCAAGTTGTGACTATGTATAGTGTATGTTGGCCCTATTTATAAATAGGTTGGGATAGAGAGATATCCTAGGTTTTGATGCCTTTATGGTATGCATATTGATTTTTATCTGTATGTGATCCTTGATTCTCATGGTAAGTTTTGGCCTGAAAGGTTTCATGTGATCTTGAGACATGTATGGGGTTGTTTGATGAGAGATATGGATTGGCATTTTATGGTGTCTAGGATATGTGGAAAGACCTAGTGACCCTTATATGTGACCCTTTTTATTAGTTATTTGATGCTTAGTGATTCATGAGGGTGACCCATGAGATGGAATAACCCATTATTTGTGTGGTTAGATGCATGAATATTGGATGGAATATTTAACATTTGAAATTTGTGCATAAAATTTGGTTCTAATAGTATGGTTTAAAAGCTTTTAGTTCCTTAGGTATTGTGAGGAAAATAATTAGTGTTTTATCACCCTTAGATTTAAAGCTGTTTTGGTAGGTAGGATCATTCAGATGCCTAGCCAGTTAACTTTTGTTGGAGTTTCAATGACATGGTCAGAGATGGTTCGTAATAGGAGTGTCTAGGATTAGTGAATCATGGTGAAATGATTCAAGTTGAAGATGAATTAGAGTGTAACATATACACATTTTTTCAATGAATGATATTTTAATTTTATTAAATTCTCATTTTAATTTTTGTAATTCACTAATATAGATTGTTAAGAGGATTGTTTTTAGTGACTAAGGGCCTATGAATTGAAGGTGGAAGAGTTAAGGTAGGTAATGACCTTGTGTTGGATGTAAGATAACCACTATCTAGCTAGTGGAACCCATCAGGTATCCAGTGTGGTTTCAATAGGTCTTCTAGCTACAATTGATCCCATTGTCCAACTAGTGGTTCCATCGACCTTTTCATGTGCCCATTCCAAGGGTTTATTAAATTCAATATGTGAATTTTAATTTCATGAATTAGATAAATTAATCAATAGGCATTTATGATCATATTGGCACTAATACAATTTTGAGACCTCCCCCTTGGTCTTAAAACTCTCGAATACTTCTCCCCTTGTCTCTCCAATCATCGACCGATCTGGGATGCAATAACGATTGGGGTTTTCTCTAGATCCATAACAAATCCTTATTCATAATTGAGATATGATCAGGCATATATATTGGATCTATGTTTTCCTTGACGATCCAATGTTGAATTCCTCCTTTCTTCATAGATGGGTGGTGGATCTATTGTGTTGACATCGTTTCTTGATAAAACTGAGATCTACCTTCGACAACAAGCATTAAATGTTTAAGTGTTGATGAATTATTATCTTATATCTATTATTGATTTAGATTCCTGAGATAACCTTAATCCATTAATGAGTTTATGGTATATTGATGGTGACATAGATGTTTTAATGACAACCTCTCTTGATATGAGCTAAATTCATCAAGAAAAATGATGTTTTTAGGAAAGCTTATTTAAAATGATTATTGTGAGATCTTTTAATTTTTTGATTCCCATCTTGAATATATTTTATATTCAAGGATTCATGATGTAAAAATTAACATTTTATAGAATTTATGTTCAATTATTGAATAAAAAATGATTTTTCAATTAATTATTCGATCGATGATGGATTCAATGATTTTGGAATTCTCTCATTGGAATACCTTATAATTGATCTCTTTTAAGGAAACCTTAATGAATGTTATTATATAATGTTATCCATCCATTCTATATATATTTTTTTTCTAAAGAAAACCTATGATAGACATACTTTATGCATGAGCCATTCTTCATGGGTGTGTAACGTATTCATTCTTTCGTCCTGGAAAAATATTGGAATAATTCATCAAAAAACGTGAGTTAGGAAGTTACTTTCCTCTTAGGGATATTTTATAAACTTATTTTCTTGGTTTGATTCTTGTATTGGATTTTTTGTTTTCCATGATAGAGTGTGACCACATGCCGGTGTGTGTATTACCAATTTGGCTTGTTTATGATGTTTGATTCCATGAGATTACTTATACCTTGTTGAACATTCTTAATTATGAATAAATGTGATTTTTTTCTACTATATTTCTCACGATGACATATTATTCCATTCTTGTATGTTGTATCCTGTTATGTATATACAATTCCTTTGAAGTTATTTTTCTTATTTTTTGTAATTGGTAGAATATCATGGTACGGTTACCCCTTATAGGGGGAGCATGATCGATGTGTGGTGAAAAAAGATGGTGGACTCATAGCTGGGGTAGCAGAATGATATCCCTATGTACTAGATGGAACTCAATATCTAAAAGATACTATGTAGACAAGTCAAAACTCAACGCCTTCAAGATATTGATTACGTCTTAACTAATTATCCTTATAGATTGATTTGAGATTCGATGTCTTGTGGACACTGAGTAAAATGTTGATAGCCATGTGGATAGTTCTTAATAATTTCCATCTTCTTGATTTTATTTTTAGTATGGAGATAGAGTTGGTATGAATGATGGTTTGTGGAATATTAGTTAAAACATGACTCCTCATTATGTGATTGTATATTTTTTATTATTTCCTTCACATTTATTATTATCATGTGATACACTTGTTATATATATGAACTTTTGTGAAGTACGATATGGTGGTTTCCTACTAGTTTTTATTACTTAAACCTTGTATGTTCATTTTTATGCACTTGCAGACATCATGTATAGGGATTCGACCAATGATAAGGGTCCTATAAAAGATGCCTAAGCTGAGGAGAATGGATATAGGAGTGGTACTGGGAAGTACACCATAGTAAATCACAATTTTATTTAATTAATATGTTACACTTATACTCTGGTTTGTCTTTCCACTTTGAGAGCCTATTTATCACCTTTATGACATGTGATCCATTTACATTGTTTCTATATGTTTTCTATAATTATTATGTTTTATTATATTCTATTATATTATTATTTGTGTATAGGAGTGATACCAAGAGTATAGTCTCCTCCTTGATGGAATTAGACTATCACTGCTAGTTGGAATCCTATTGTTTATGGGGAAGCATGCATGAGGTAATGTGGAACTCTAGTTCATACCAAATGGTTCATGCCAGGGAATTATAAAATAGTATTATAAAATAGTTTTTGTTCTTTTATTTTTGAAAAATACGAGATATGGTAGAAAAGTGATAGTTTTATAGGACTTTGGTAGGGGAGTTGTCATGTGGTTGGACAACACATGTGTAGTGGACCTATGGGTTACCATTAGGGGGATTTCCATTACAGTCTTATGGGAATTATATGTTTTCATGTTTCATGATTAGTAAAATAAGATAAAATTACATATATATGTATACCTATTGTTTTTATGCATACTAGTTATTAAATTAATGTCTAGATTTGTGATATCTATTTGAGATAGACATGTATTATATATAGGTGGGATATATTTGTTTTGACATTATTTTTTGATATATATTTGTTAGCATTAATTCTTAGAATTTGAGTATATTGTTGTGATTGGATATATATATATATATATATATATATATGACTATGACTAACATGAAGGGATGGAGAACTTTGTTTAGTGATTGGGGGTAATATCGTGTGTTATGGGTAGAATCCCATGGAAAACTTTGTGTGATCCCTTAGACTGATTTGGATATGTCTTGATTGTCCTAGATTTTTTCCTTTGTGTAACAAAAGATACAACCTCATAGAAGACTAATGGGACTACTAGCTGATGTGGGTCAGGGTACTCTCACCAGAGAGAATGCCCTCAGTCCACTACCTCCTGTGCAGTAGGGTACAATAGAGAATTCCCCCAGACATGCTATGGTATCACATGATGTAATCCCACTACAACTAAGACACCTTCTTCTAGTTCTTTCCCATGGAAGAGGGGTGCTAAGGTCCATGGTCGACTACATTAGAGGCTTCATCCTCCAGTATCCACCATCCTTTTAGGGTATTGGTGTACCACAGGATGCTAAATACTGGATAGACATCATTGTGGGTTTTTAAAACCTTTTTGAGACACATTAAGATCAAAAGGTGAATCTGGTAGCGTTCATGATGTAGAGACCCACCATGTGTTGTTAGAGAATCGTGGGATACACTAGAATATATGAGGGCTCAACTAAGAGTCCTTCAAGGACTTTTTATATAGGGAATTATTTTTTGATAAAATGAATCTAGATAGAGTGAATTAGTTCATGAAGCTATACTTTGGGTATATAATAGTATATTCATACTCCACCAATTTTAAAAAGATTCTCTATTTTTATCCACTCTTGGCTAAAAATGAGGCACAAATGTCTAGGAAGATTGAGATCAAACTTTATCCTAATATTTGACATCCGGTTCAATTATTTGACCTAGATATATACCCATAGGTTCTATATTAGGCATTTAATATTGAGAAGGTTCTGGAAAAAGATCTAGTAATTAGTTTTCTTCCACTATCTAGTATGTAATTGGGGGGACCTCCCACAGTTTCAGTGAGTATCTCCTATAGTTGAAAGAAGTGGAAAATTGGGGATGTGTAGAAGAGTAGTGGTATGATAGTGTATCTTAATATTGATCATTTATTTCCCTAAGAAAAAGTTTTGTAGTGCTTCAACTGTGAAAAGGTCTTTCATTATCACATGTTCTGTACAACACCTTTGACCACTTGTCATTAACGCTGTAATGTAGGGTATCTCACATAGTTTTTTTCTATTTCATTAAGGATGAGGTTTTACAAGGGTGGAATAAAGAAATGATCTATATCCCATGTAATTGGAAGGGGTCCTTAGTAGAATTCTCAAATGATGACCTAGACTTGTCATGCAACTCAAAAACAGGGCCGTGGAGTTGAGGTAGGTCATGTTTACACAGTGGATCAACATTCAACAGATGGTCGGGAGGGACCATACACTATTCAAGGTATTATTTTTATCACCTATACTTTATCTACTACCTTTTATTATGTCTGTTCTTCCCATGCATTCATATATGTAGAAATTATTACTGGACTTAGATTACAGATGAAGTTATCCTATGAGTTACTTTCTCTCAATACATCATTTGGAATGAAAGTGGACCATATTTAGAAATTCCCAGAGTATCATATATTTGTTTTCGGTTATATAAATATATGGTACTTAATGATTTTGAGGATACCAAGCTTTGATGTGGTTTTTAGTATGGACTGGTTGACTATCATTTCAATATACATTGATTGCTGTTAGAGATGAGTATATTTTACTTTTCTGAAGGGAGAGAAGTATGCAATGTATATAGAATGGGGAATGGGAGAAGATAGAGATGGTAGAAACTCTATTTATCTTAATATGATCTCAATATAGATTACGGGCTTGGCTCTTTTGGTAGGAACAATAGAATCCCTCTCACCTTTTCCTCAATTAATATATCTCTATCAGGATATATTTTCTAAATGGATTCATAGGAATTCCCCCTAATAGAGGATTTTAATTTTAGATACAGCTTTTTCTAGGTGTGTAGACCAATTTAATACCCAATTATCACATGGAACAAACTTATTTAAATAATCTTAAGGTGAATCTCGAGGACATGAAGAATAATGGATTTATCATATTGATTACTTCACCATAGGGAGAACCTGTTTTTCTTTCCAAGAAGGTGGATGTTAGTCCTAAAATTTTTGGAGATTACTAGAAGTTGAACCATGTTACAATAAAGAATAGATATCCTTTTCCTTGGATTTATGTTCTCTTTTATCAATTAAGGGTACATTGATGGTTTTCTAAGATTGATCATTGACTTGGTTATCAACAACTACGGGTAGGGGAGGTGGAAATCTTGAATATGAAATTTTAGAGTAGGTATGGGATATACAAGTAAATATTAATTCCATTTGGATTGGTGAATACACCATAGGTGTTAATGGATATCATAAACATGATCTTACACCCATATATTGACTCATTCATCATGGTGTTAGTTGAATACATAATTATTTATTCCCTAATCTCAAAGTAGAATGATGAACATATTAAGAAAGTCCCAAGTATGATTTGATCTCATAAAATTTATTCCAAGTTATCAAAATGCAAATTTTGATTCTGGAGGTGAATTAATTGGGGAATGTTGTGTTTGAGACTGGTATATCCATCGACCTAGAGAAAGTGGAGGTAGTGATGTCCTAGAAATGTCCTTGGAATGTATTCGAGAATAGTAAATTTATAGGTTTAATAGGATATTACTGATGTTTTATCCAGTACTCTTCTCGATTATCAGTAAATTTTACTACATTAACAAAGAAGGGAGTGAATTTCTAGTGGTTCGACCAATGTGAAGAGGAATTTATTGAGCTAAATAAGTGGTTGAATATGTAATGTTCCCAATTTTTAAATGATAATAAATAAATCTTTTGTTTGTAATTTTTATGTATTTTATGTTGAAATATAATTTTTTCAGTAAAAACACCTAATAATAGATTTTAAGAAATAAAATAAGGGTAAAATGGCTTTAAAGTCTCTATGTAAGGGTATATGAGCCTTTATATTTATTGCATAATGGTATGTTAGCCCTTTATAAGGGAAAGGATGCGCTGTGTATGGGTAGGCCCTGAAAATAACTACTAAGGGTTGTCTAGTGTTGTATATGGGTATTTAGCCACATAAGAGTACCTACGTAAGGGTAACAAGCCACTAAGTAAGGGTAATAATGTTTCTTGTAAGGGTAACCCATGAAATCTAGAATTATGTATGGGTAAGATGCCCACATAAGGGTATTATGTAAGGGTACCCACACAATGTGTAATGGTAAGCCACTCATTTAAGGGTATTATATACGGGTATAGACACACTATGTAAGGGTACCAGATCGTATAAGGGTATATATATAAGGGTAATCCAAGTTTCTAAAAATCCACATAAGGGTATCTACCACTCCATAAGGGTAATCCCAAGATTTCCCTTATGCACCACTAACTCCTTGTATAAATGTAATGTCTCCATTTTTTTTCGTATTTCCTCTCTTCTTCTTCCCAAGATTGACACTATATGAATTTTCAATGGTTTTAAATACAAAATATCATGGAATTTAATTCAGGGATTCATTTAAAATATATCTCATAGTTTTGGATGGAATTAAACACTATGAAACTAATAATCATTTAAAAGAAAAATTAATTAAATAATTATATTTAATTTGTAGTTTTAACATAACAATCATATACAAATTTCTTATTTCTAAAATTTATGATCCTTTTTCCCTTATTTTTTGGTTGATCATTTGAGTCTTAATAGTTGGGATATCCATTGATCAAATGTGGTAAGATTTCCCTTTTCCAAATCTAGTTCTCCATTTGGATTCCTAGAAAGGTAGAACCATACTCTCTCTCCTTTTTTGGGTGTTACCTTTATAAAGGTGAGAACTAATTAATATTTCCATGAAATATTTAATAACTAGTTTATGAACTATTCTTTTGAATCCTTTTAGAAAAATGATAACATACTCATAAAATGATTAAAATCTAGGATCATGAAAAATTATAATAGGATTTTTTCCCTAATTATTCTGGGGAAGGGGTTATTATCACATGTAAGATCAAAAAGTAATAATATAAAATTATCATGAAGGATAAATTGGAATTATCATAATTATTCTGGATTATTTAGAGATAGAATTATATCATCACATGTATGTTTTTATTTATTTTTGAAATAAAATGATATCTTTGTTTCTACTAATAAAAAAACCTTGAACACTGATGTGTCAAAAAAATTAAGTCCTAGGAGGATGTGTTCTTCGGTGTAGAGGTTTACACTCCAGCTTTCAAACCACACAGGGCGGTCTAACCTAAACACTAGCATCAATAACCTTGCGGTAGGAAGTTCATTACCATTTTTGGTCCATGTATTTAATATTGACATGATATATTTTTTATGATTGATTAAGAGATGATTATTATGTGTTTCATGTAGGTGTGTGAGTGGATATAAGGCTTTCTTGATTATGATGATGTGATTATGTGTAGATCCCAATGTTTGTTCTTGATATGGCCTACTTTTCCTTAATATGAAATGTGTTTCTTGTTATGTTGCATAGCCTATGAAACTATGATCCAAGTATCAAGATGATCAAGTGGAGCCTTGAGGTTGGTTTTATGCGGTCTAAATATCCACAAAGGTGGGTGTGGCTATCCCTATTGAGGGATGCGTATATGTGGAATGTTAACCAACCTGTTGCAGTTTGAAAATCCTTAAAGGCGGGTGTTTCTATCCCTGTATACGGATTTACATATGTGGTTGGATAGCTGATTGACCGATGACGTGGTCCAAAGATCCTTAATGTCATGACTATCCTAGTAAATATATGTGCATAAGTGACTTGCTGGATGATTATCAGTCGGTATTCAGTGTTAATAATGATGACCACCATCAGAGTGGGGTCTGTAGTGTTACCTTAAAGAGGATACTTGGTTGACTTATCTGATATCCTTATCATAAACAAGCTAAAGAAGGTGTGGCTGAGGTTCATAACATCTTGTTCAACAAACTATAACTCGAAACATGTATGATTGTATGTTTATTTGAGAATTACTTATTATATAGAATATGCTATTATATATATTGTGCACTTATGTCAAGGATGAATTGGTGGTTCCCTACCTAATCTTATACTCACACCATAATCATGATTGTTTTGTGATATTTTAGACTTTATGATTATAAACTTAGTGAAGGGTAAGGTCCCTATGATATATAGCTGAGCAAAGGAGTACAAAGATAGTTGAAGACTGGAATGGACTCCAGGGGAACCCATTGTTTATTTATTTATTTATATTATGCTTCTTCTAATTGGTTTTTCTTGCCACATCAGGGGCCTGTATATTTATTTATATGACATGTATTACATATATTGTTTCTATATGATTAATCTAATTATTTATTATCTTATTAATTATGATTATCTTCTCGATGACATGATAGTGAGGGTATAGTTTTCCCACAGATGGACATAGACCCTTGATACTAGTCGGTTGCCTCTTATGTATGGGGAGGTGCACATGAGGTCATGTGGCACTCTATCCTAGACCCAGTGGTTTGGGTTGGGATGTTAAAAATTGTATCAGATCATAGTTTCTTATTTTTCTTTTTAGACCAACATAGGACATGGTAGAAAGGAGATAATTTTGTGGGACTTGGGTAGGTGAGTTTCCATGTACCTGGCCAGGACATGTGTAATGGACCTCTGAGTTACCATGGATGGGATTTCTATTACTATTTATATGATATTTGGGGTGAATTAATGCATCATGATTAGGCACAAAGGTTAACTTGACTTATATATACCAATTATTGTACAACATAATTGTTCTTTAATTTAATGCCTTTAATTGTGCTATCTTTTCCAGATAGTTTCTATGTTTTGTGATATATTTTTTCCATGTTATTGTGATATGTCTTTATTGGAATTTATTAGATGATTTTTTCATGATGTTATGTTTTAGTATATATATGAATGTGAATAATATGTAGGGATGATCCCATGGTTAGTGCTAAAAGGGCTACACCTTGGCCTATGGGTAGAGTCCTAGGAGAACCTTATTTGATACCTTAGATTGGTTAGAATATGTTCATGTTATTAATGTTTATTCACATTTTAGAGATGGTTCCTCAAAAATGTTTAATGGGATGACCATCTATGGTATCCTAAAATTCTCTTATCCCACCACTTATTATGTTTGGTTAGGACATGTTCATGTTTATAAGAACAATTGAAAACTACAACCACAACATCAGAAACTGAAGATAAACTTACACTACACCTAAATATCATAAAAATTCATCTAAAACACACATTCCAAACCAAACTGCACCACCACAAAAAAACTTTAAAGAAGAATGGAAGGAAATGGATGATAACAAGAGGTGAAATCACCACAAATCAATGATGGGAATATGGGAACCAATCCCCAACAAAAGGAGTCTAAAAACACATAAAAAGATATCCAATGACCACATGGAATAAGAGGGAGTATATGTTTTTGAAAAAAAACCTAATCCATTAAAACATTTATAAAAACACTGCACATGATATTTTTATGGAGTGTAAACCATTTAAAGATAATATAAATGTCATGGTTTGGTTTTCACTAAAAAAGGAATTGTCTTTTTATTATTTAAACCTGAAAATATACACATCATGTAAAAACCTATAAACCTACCTTCATAATCCATGAAGTTCACTTACATTGTGTGTAATCTTTACACATCATGTATTCACTTTGATTCTAGAATTTAGTAACCCAACATATCTAGGCTCGCTCTAGACCTCATCCAAGAACCTCAAACACCAAAATTAAACATTGTAATAGGATAGTAAGGAAAAAAACATTACACCAGATACCTCTGAAATTATTCTTACCCTTGATAATCCAAACCCAATCCTAGAAGAAAAGGGTTTTAAACAACCACCCAACAAGATTCCTCTTAAGGATCTCATCATACCTCGAACACTACCACCAACCAAACACGCCAAAACAAAGAGCCTCAAAAATCTCACAAAAACTCATCATCACACAACCACAAGACATATCCTCTCACACAACCACACATACACACATCCACTACATGATAGAAAAATCACACTTTCCTGAACAAATGAATTAGGAAATTTTATCCTCTATGTCAAGATATTATCCACTCTAGGAAGCAATGGCTCACCCACACAAGTTTAATAACATCATATTTAATGTGTCTAAATTTGGAATTAGGTCCTCTCATTTTCATATTCCATAACTTTTATCACACACCACACATCACAAAAAAGGGGAAATATCTTAATAGATAAAACAAAAGGGCCCAAACATCACATCACAAAGAAAAACAGAGAAAAGAAAAACTCAAATTAACTTTTGGTATTGGTAACACATCTGTGTATCTCTCTCCCAAGTACTCTCTTACAAGCCACCATGTCTCCACAACACATGAACCAAAAGAACGGTCTATCCACGTAGTGGATTCTCTTAGAAATCCTAGATCTAATGATCCTATCCATATAAATTGTGTCTTCCTCAATATCCAACTCTACACAGGTAATGAAATGGGAGTCATCATGTAGATATCAATGAAACTAAGTAGCATAGAAGATTTCATGGATCCAATCTGACTATGGTAAAAATTCCAAATGATACATCTCCTTTCCAACTCATCCCAATACCTAAAAGGGCCCAAAAGACATAAGAGAGAGCTTACTCCCCTACCAAACCTCCTCTTCCCACATCAAGGGGAAACATCTATGAACAATTGGTCTCCAAACTTGAACTCCAAGGGACTCATCCTACAATCCACGTATGACTTATCTTGGTCTTGAAATACTTTCATCATATCAAAAACAAGATAAAGCTTTTCTGTTATGCTCTGCACCACATTTGGACCAAGAACAGCTTCCTCCCTAACCTCCATCCAACACAATGGAAAACAACATGGTCTCCCATACAAAGCCTCAAAAGAAGCCATGAAGATTGAAGATTGATATATATATTATGATAAGAAAAGTCATCCAAAGTCAGGTGTCATAGCCAAGATCCACCAAATTCCAAGTAAAATTCTCGCAACTTATCCTCCAATGTTTGGATAGTCCTCTCCATCTGCTCGTCCGTATGAGGGTGAAAAAAAGTGCTAAGGGATAACTAAGTGTCAAAAGAATGTTGTAAACCCCTCTAGAATCATGAGGTAAAATTTTTATTCCGATTTGAGACAATAGATATTATAACTCCATGAAACCACACCACTTTATCCACATACCAATTATCTAAGGCATCCACTTCTCATGAATCCTTGATCACTAAGAAGTGGGATGATTTCATCAACCAATCCTTTTGGAAAAATTTCTTTAGATACAACGGTGTCAAAGAAACTAAAAAATAGTTCTAAGATTCTCAACATACTCTTCCTTTGACCTTGAGTAGATCAATATATCATTGATTATTAAAATGATGAATGGGTCCAGAAACTCATAGAACATGGAGTTCATTATCCCCATGAACACAGTTAGTGTGTTCATAACACAGAATGGAATGACTACAAACTTGAATTTCCCATACCTACTTATGAAGTCAGTATTCAGGATATCAACCACTTTCACTATAAACTGGTGAAATCCAGACCAAAGATCAATATTTAAAAATCAACTCACCCATCTTATCCAGTAAAAAAGATTTTGTATCCTTGGGAGAGGGTAATGGTTCTTGAACATCACCTAATTCAACCTATGGTAGTCTATACACAACCTCATAATACCATCCAACTACTTAGAGAACAACACTAGATCACCCTATGGTGACACACTATGCCAAAAAATACCCTTCGACATCATATCATCAATTTTAATCCTTATCTCCCACAGATCAGAAGGTTCCATATGATAAGGATCGATAGAAATTGAAGAATCACTAGGCTTTAAGTTTATTCAAAAGTCAACATCACGGTGAGGGGGTTTCATCCCAACATCCTTAAGGACAACATACAAAAAAATCTCAAATAGCCCTAAGGACTTACACTATCCTAACATTCACTGGTTCCACTAACAAATCAGTCAACAAGGAAATAAGGGACACCACACACCGAGTTCTCACCTGAAAACCCTTCTCTATAATGAAAACCACACAATGACCATCCATATCTAAAAAAACTAGTTTCCTCCAAAATTATTCTATAATATCACATATGGAATAAAAATATTCAATACTGAGGATAACATTGTACAACTGCATCTATAGCAAGAAATATCCCCATGAGACTTATGTGGCCCCATTATCAGTATAAACCCATGACACACATCAAACAAGAAGACATGACCTTCTCCTGGTGTAGTATACACCAGGGTAATGGGAAGCCTCTATATATTTAGTACCAGAGTATGGGATAGAGTAGGTGAAACAAAGGTGTGCATATATCCTAAATAAAACAAGGAACAAACAATGGTACTAAACAAACTGATCGTACCTTTGATAATCTATGACCCCTGTGGAACTTCTAACCCCACTGCATGAAACTGACCATGCCCAGCTCCTCAACCACTCTAATGATGACCAACTCCATGACCATTATTGGGGTTTGGTCCCTAAATGTGAGGAAAATCCTATGGTCGGCCTCTACCTACATCATCTACCATCAATGAAGCAAAAACCTATTTCCTCTGCTACTGAAATGGTCTTACTGAAAACTGTAGTGGATGGAACTAAACCTATCCACCTCCACCAAACTGAGCTTGTGGAATCACTATGCACTGGTTCTATAAATTTCCTCAAACCACACAACCAAAACACACTGGAAGAAATCCCCCGAGAAGAGAATGAAAACCACTGATCCCAGATGGTCGAAAAGAATCTACTAATGTCGACTCCCAGCTGGTCAAAATCTTGATGGTCCTGGAACCTAATAACTACCACTAAAAATTTTCTTTTTGAGAATCCCTACTGGTTCCCCTCTCATGGTAAACTTCCTCATGAGTGTATCCACTCAATCACCTCCACCTTTTTCTGAAACTTCATATACATTGGCAAGGTTAAAGGACATATTGGATAGAAGGATTGAGTGCCTCCTCTAGATGCCTCACAAGAGACTCCTCATTTAGAAAATGTTTTGGGGGAAATTAATAAGGTCCTTGACCTTGATTCTCAAATATTTCAATGATATACTCTCATGTTTAAGAGAAATAAGTTCATTACTCTTCACTACCTTCATAGTTGATGAAAGAAACTCTACCCAAGTCTCTTTGTAAATGTTGACCCATGAAACACCTGCCTGCTTCCACTCCCCTAGATAAAACATCCACCACTAACGTGAAGCTCCCCACATCTGACTGACTGCCAAAGGAACCCAGTATCCCACTAGGGCCCGAATCAAACTAAAAGAAATCTCAAACTCCTCCATCCAACTCTCTATATCAACATATGAAACACTTCTATCATAATTTCCCAATGCATTATGATAGAAAGAACACCACTCCCTATACCAAGCCACATCTAAATATGATGGATTAACCCTAAAATGATCGACTAGATCATCTTTATAAACCTCAACTACCTAACCCAGGTGTGGATGATGAATACGAGACATAACTGAAAAGGGAAACAAATATTCCCTAATCCTAGGAAGTATATAATTTTATTACAATTGTTTTTAATTAACTATATTCATTTTAGCATTCCCCAAACAACCAAATTCAAACAAGAACAAAAGTAATCATGTTTCATGTACCTCTTCTAGTTATCTACCCTGTAAATAGGTCCACCTCACACGGTCTTTCAATAATCTCAAAGTTTGTGTATTTGATCATGGGGGCCCTAAAATCGCTTTTCCTAGTTGGTCTCCCTGGCATATGTCACAGACCAAGGTTAATTGACATTATTTCCATACAAACCCATGTGATCCTCACTGTTCTTAACTCTAAACTCCATAATATCTCTCAACCATCATCTATGATACCTTTCTATCACGGCCCCTCCCTCTAAAGATACCACAATGTATGGAGAGAGAAAATGACTACTAAGTCCTGGCTCCAGTTAGCCCTTTGTCGGAGACTAGAAGCAATGGTATAAAAATATAATGAAATGGGAGGAATTGACCTCTACAATAATGCAGGATCAAGAGATAAGATGAATTACCCAAAAAAATTCCATGAAATAATATAAAATAAATCCAAAACCATTCCCATGTGCATGTATAAATAAAACAAATATAGATAAAAGTTTACAATGTAAATACCCAAAAATAAAGCTAAGGCAGTCACATAGTAGCTATCCAAAGGACCAAGCCAGTAATGTCCATCATGGTCCACATAATCCTCCTAGAAACCTTAGAATATTTTTACATACGCAGGGTGAGCATACAAGTATACTCAATAAGAAAACTAAAGTCTCTCATGCACATGTGAAAGAAGCATACTAATGCACCCATGAGAAAAAAAACAAGTAGTAACTATACATATCAACTATCCTTCCTAACCTCACCAAGGAACACTCACCAAATAATGCAAGGTATGTAATATAATATAATAAGAATCGCATCGATAAGGGTACCCCACACCACTTTACTGCCGGTATGCCTCTCTCACCCCCCAATTTCATATGTCCTGGTGCTCCCATATCTTCCATATACCACACTAACCCACAAGAAAAATGACAACACACCTCTTACAAAGACATTTGGGCCTACCACCCCACAAGAATGGCCATATCACATCTCACCCAAAAACACTTGGGCCACAAAAAACCATTTCAATAACCAGAGTATTAGGATTTCGTAAACATGTGGTACATCAACCTCATGGCCTCCTCCTACCATTCATGTCCCCCACAAGAAGCCAATCCACAAGCACGGTTATATCTCATCTCACGCAAAAAAAAAACCTAGGCCATCATACCTCACCTGAAACACATAGGCTATCAAAACCACCATATAATGAAATAACAAAGCAATGACCATCATAGATTGTGAAATACCATCCTCGCCTGGAAGAGAGAGAGGGAAAGATAAGGAACCCAACCTTCGATTCTCCTAGCCAGATGTTGTGAAAAATACCTCTATTGACTATTAAGTTGTCGGTACATAGTACTCAACATGGGTGGATGCGTATCAAAATCACAAGAATATAAAAGTATATATAATTTCAAACACTCAAGCCCAAACTATGGGTCTACAACCAAAATCATTCAAACTTACAAAACCATCACTTTTTCTTACACCTTTATAAGCATAACATCATAAAATAAGATTGAATCCCCATTTAAAATTTCCAGCCAATTCCCATTATCCATCCAATTCATTTCATTTTTTATAATTAACCACATTTAACCACACAACCCATTATTTAATTTCTCATTCTCCATTTTCATCCCATTAACCAAAAAAACCCATGTAATTTCAATCAATATTAAACAATTATATATTCTATCAATACCCAGGAATATAACAAAAAGAAACTGCCACCTCACCTCCCAAAAAACATAAAAAAACCACCACACCAACCCAAAATAATGACCGACATAACAATAGCCCCTACATTACCAAACCACACATCACCATCCCAAAATAATTACCACACATCACAACGCATAAAGATCATTCTAAAAAAATACAAAGGGTATTTTATCACATTAAAATTTATTTTAGGGGAATTATCACACAAACAATAATCCTAGGGAAACCATTTTATTACTCAAATATAATTGGTTAGATAGTTTCCGTTTTAGGGTGATATCACAATAATCAAAACAAAATCAATCCAAACACATATCATCTAGTGAAAACAAAGCCTCCAACATCAAAAATTTTCAGTGGGGAATCAACAACTTAAAATCCACAATATAGTAATAATATCTAAGCTATAAAAGAATGAAAACCAAAACCCTTTTCCCTTCAAATTCAATAAAATGGTTCTTTATCTCTAAATTATTCTGCACAACCATAACCCATAAGTAAAAAAAAGAAAACCCCTCACGTATGATACACCATAAACTGAAATGATGGATTCCCCAACTCAAAGATTGTTGGAAAACTTTCTTCAAACCATAGGGTGAAGAAGAACGCCCGCAAACCACAACCGCACCATGAGATATTGCAGATCAACCTACAACATACCCAAATATCGTCAAAATGAATCCCAAATGCACAACCCAAAAAAAACCGCACCACCATATTGAATTTAAAAAAAATAATGGAAGTAACTGGATGATAATGAGAGGATAACTCTCCAAAAATAAAATATGGGAAGTTGAGAACCAACCCCCATTCAAAGGAATATCAACATTCCTAAAAGGGGGGCCATTGGATGCCTGGAATGAGAGAGAGTGTAGGGTTTGATAAAATCCAAATTAACTGAAACATTTATAAAAATTTTTCATGGTAGATTTACATGGAATGTAAACCATTTACACATCATGTAAATTTCAGGGTTCAATTTTTGCTAAAAAAATACATCATATTTTTATTTTTTAATCCTAAAAATATACACATCATGTAACACCCCATGAACCTTCCTTCCCAATCCATGAACCATAGATATATGACATGTAAGAATTACACATCATATATTCTACCTATTCTATCATTAAATAACTATACTTCTCCAGGCCTGCTATAGACCTCATCCATGAACCTAAAACACTAAAACCCAAAAAAGTAATAGGATGATAAGGAATGGACCATTACATAGTATGGACAAAATTATCACACTTGTAGTAAGTCACTAATATATTCCATAAGAAACCTTTGGAACAAACCTAATGACTGTTGATCACCCTATCACCTACTTCAATTAGGTTCACTACACTTTCTCTTCTGGCTAGTGGAAGAAATTTGGCTATCACACAGTACTAAAGAAACCCCAATCAGTCTTATCATCCTGTCTAAGTCTGCCTTAACTATACCCACTTTATTTACCACCCTAAAATAAGTGGGTAGGAAAAAGAGAATAAATAATGAAATGATCTCATCCTTCAATACCATTTAAAAATATTTCACCTTGAGATAGTCATTCATGATGATATTAAGATATAAATGAAATAGCTCATAAAAATGAGTAGTGTACTCCATTACTGAATGGTCTCCTTTCTCCAGCATCATAAACTCATGGGACTTCACTACCTTCAGTGCCTAAGGATAAAAACACTGATTAAAATTATTTTTAAATTTATTCTAGGTAATATCTCCATTCTAATTTTCATTCACCATGGACTCCAACCATTTACTACTAGGTCCTTCCAATATAAGTGAAAACGCCTACTTTTTAGGTCTCAAGGGTCTTTATAAAATGGAAGATACTTTCAATACTCTATTTATATTCCCCATGATCATGGGTACCTTTGTCACCATAGAATACTAGTATATTTTTCATAGTGAACTCTTGTGCATGGTCAAATAACTATTCATAACCTTGTTTTCCCAACTATCCTATATACTTAATTGTATGAATTGTCAGTTCCACTAAAATGGGATCAGCGGGAGGGGTAACTAATAGGATGTGCTCTGTAAATACCTCTCTAAACCTAAAATTGGTCCTTATGGGGGGAATTATCTATAAACACAAGGTAAAACATATTCAATACAAAATTAAATAGTAAAAATATCATATAAACCACAAAATCTCCTATTATATGTCTCAAACACACAATATTAACATAATTGACATTTAAAAAAAGGGTTGAAAATGTAAAAGTTTTAAACAAATTTCCCCATATGAATGTTTTGGCCCCATGATCAGTTAAAAAATGTACCAAATATGTAAATGGGTACAAGAATATTATATAACTTGTTAAAAATTATTGAAATGGTTACCGCTAATCATATTCCTAAATCATGCGCCTTTGATTTTCTTCCCTATTTCCCCCCAAAACTCAAGATATCTCAATTCCACTCTTCATTTCTTCCCAAAAACCATATCCAAGGATGAAAAACATCAAATATCAATAAAAACCGACAAACAAGTTAAAATCATAAATTATATTCCATACCACCCATGGGAACTCATGTTTTGGTACAAGGAAGTGCTAGCCAAGAACTATTCTGCACTAACCTCTTGATCATCAACAGTCTTATCTACTATCTACCACTAAAACTCAAAAAATTATATCCTTTAATATTATTTTATAGGGAACCATTGTGGGATTATCCAACATGTTACTTGAGATTATTTTATTATAATGTATATGATGATGTCTAAATACAAGATAGGGGTGAATTGCATGTTTAAAAACATTCCTTTTTAAAATTAAAAGATACTTAGTTTAACAATGTAAAACAAATCATATTCACAACACTTATTAAGTATTTAAATTGTAATCAGACTTGGACCTTTGGTCTAATAATAAAAATTTCATAATCAAGTAGATTCCCATATATAAGTCATAACGATAAAATGATTCTACCTTAACAGCGTGTAAAATCTTAATCAATAAGTCATGGTGACTTCTTTAGAGTTTATTTGTATTCATAGTGGAAAATTATTAAATCAGAGTAAAAAATAATAATCATAATGACAATGGTTATGATATATATAAGTATAATAAATTAGTGATTCTATCTTACAATGTATAGAATCGTAATCAGAGTGAAAAAAATGTGTCATAATTAAATCTATTCTGATAAAAAACATACAAATAGAAAGATAGATGCAAAAGTATCACTTTATATTATATGCAAAAAAAAAATAAGACATGTAACTATATTAGTAATACAAAATAATATACTTGTTTTATCCCAAAGAGTAGGGTATCCAAAAACCTAGGATAAAGTTCCCTTGTTTTATGCTTATAAGAAAGTATGTCTTTTCCTTACTAGGAAAATCCATCGATACAATGATCGGTCTATCTCGCTATCTCCACGAGCCCTCGATATGATAATAAAATTATCTATATTATTATCCTCTTCAGACCTCAATCTGATGAATCATATTCTATATTTTGATCCCTATAATCCCTTGATCAAGTATATCAGATCGATTTCTTTCTAGCCTTAGAATATTTCGATTGTATTCACATAATCATACGCACAAAGAAATGACAATACAAATTCTTAAGGAAATAAGATGAGAATGTTTCCTTAATAAGTACTCTTCATAAATCAATAAAAGAGACTAATAAAAAGTTATTCAGGATTTGTACACTTTATAAAATTTGAGAGAGAAATCAAATCAGTAGCCCCAAACTCTTCAAAAGACCAGGTATTTATAGGCACAATTCCGATGGTTATTTAGATACACCAACGAGCATATTTTATTTGAGTTTTTATCAATGACTTGGACACCTAGAACTTTAAAAATCATATTATAACATAATTACTGATGTCATTTTGATTTAAACATTTATAGTGTAAAATAAATATCAGTACGATAGAATATAGTTTTTACATATTCATCTTTTAACCTTTAGTCAATCCTATGGATTTACATATGGTATTAATATAATTTTAAAGAGTTAATATAATTTTTACTGATGAAGATATCAATTCATATTAAAATAAATTTTTATAGTATGAAGATAATAAGTAAAGTTCTAAATCCAATTGGATAAAGGTGAATCTGATCAATATTGAATCTATTCTCATTAAAATAATTGTAATGAATAAAGTAGGTTTGTAATCATGAATAATTTAAAACTATTTCTAAGTATGATAAAATTATTACAAAACTTTGGTCATAAAAGAGTTAGTAATTAAGTATTTATGAAAGAGTTTTTCATTTCCCAAACAAAAGGAATATAAAAGTCAAAAATACTTTTGACTCAATAATCTCACCCTTTTCGGAAAGAACAAACCAAAAGACCTAAATAATAAATAACTTTTAAAAAACTAAAGTACATTATCTCTTAGGAAAGTTGTATTCAGAATTTAGATATTAATACTTATTTCCCATTGAGTTTATAACATATCTTAATGAAGTGATGAATATGACTAACCCCCCTTAGGATAATAAATCCCAGTAATAATTATATTCTTTTCTATAAATATATCTATTACTTTTAATAAAACATATCCCTATTTCTATAAAATTCTCCCCATTTGCATAAATTTATCCCCCTTTTTGATTTTCAAAAAGGTATGGAGAATATTCTTGTAATTCCTAAAAAGGGTTAGAGAAACAATTATACAAAATAAAAATAATGAACTATTTAATCATTCATAAAAATTATGAAATAATATTAAACAAATTAAAATTGGTAAAAAATTAAAACAAAAATATTTGAATGAGAAAAATAGTTTATTAATTTCAATAGAGAAAATGGTTTTCAAAGGGAAATTAAAATAATATTTCTGAAGAAAAAAAATTAATCTTTCTTTGGAATTAAGTATCTTATAATGGTCTTTAACATTTTGAGCTTCTTTAAATCCTCTTCCATATTTGTAATGAACTCTTTCGGAGACCAATTTTTCTTTTATATATCCTGTAACCTTTACAATTGAATATGAATCTTTTCATATTGAATAGCCTTGATCTAATCCTCAATCACTTAAATACTCGTCAGGATTTTTAGTTTCAAATTAAGAAATAAAAGTAATATTTTATAATTAATTTCCTAAGAAACTATTATTCCTAACTGGTTGAATCACATATCTAATGATACTATCACTAGGATAATTCCTAAAAAAAATTGAGTTGGGTTTTTTGAAGTCTTTTCATCAACATAAGGTAGAAATTATTTTTGAGTAAAAACTTTAGAAATAGTTTCAAGAGTATTTTCCTTATTAGAAGAATCTTCCAATATAGGTTGAGGATCAGTTTTTGAAAAAAAATTGTGGGTGTTGGTTGGATTTGTTTAAAAAGGGTCAGTTTCATCAAATTTAACATGTACTATTTCCTCAATAGTACAAGATGTTTTTTAAAAAATAATATATTACTTAGAAGTAGTGTAAGCCTCTTTTGATACCAAGTGTTTTAATAAATATTAAAAAGACTTGGCTCTGATATCAATTGTTGGTTCATAATGTATATGTAGATGGATAAATACAAGAGGGGGGGGGGTGAATTGTATGTTTAAAAAAAATCATTTTTATCATTAAAATAAACTTAGTTTAAAATATTTAAACAAATAATATTCACAATAACTATTAAGTATTTAAATTGTAATTTGACTTACCCCTTGGGTATGATAATAAAAGATTCATAATCAAGTATATTTCAATATATAGGTCACAATGAGAAAATTATTCTGCCTTAACATCATTTAGAATCATAATTTGTAAGAATTGGTAATGTATTTAGAGTTTAATAATATTCACAGTAGAAAATGGTTTAATCAGAGTAAACAAAAAATGAATCATAATCACAATGTTTACAATAAATCAGAGTACTGAAAAATTAGTGATTCTATCTAAAAGAATATATAACTATAATCATAGTGGAATAATTATATCTTAATTAAATCTATTATGATAAATAATGTACAAATATAAAGATGAATATAAAAGTATCACCTTCTATTATATGCAGCGGAAATATAA
The DNA here is from genome assembly GCA_963277665.1 of Viscum album. NCBI lineage: Eukaryota > Viridiplantae > Streptophyta > Magnoliopsida > Santalales > Viscaceae > Viscum > Viscum album. The sequence continues at coordinate 774,943,092 of OY728132.1, forward strand.
GACTTGTAACAAATAAAGTAATACAATAGAATATAATTATTTTATGCCAAATAGTAGGGTATCCAATAACTTATGATGAAGGTCCCTTGTTTTATATTAACAATAAATTATGTCCTTCCCTTACTTGGGAAATCCCTCAATATGATAATCGGTCTGTCTCGCTATCCCTGTGATCCCTTAATATGAGGATCCAATTCTCTATCTACCTATACCTAAAATCCCATGATAAAATGGATTGGATTCTGTCTTACTATCTCTGCAAGCCCTCAGTCAATTAAATCATCTCCCTATCATCCTAGACTCTTAAACCATCGATCTTATTCACACAATCAGATGCACAATGAAGTTATAATACAAATTCTTAAGGAGACAACCTAAATAGGTTTCCTTAAGAAGGACACTCTCTAAATCAATACGAGAAACTAATAACATGTTGTTAATTCTTTGTACACTTTAAAAAATTTAAGAGCGAAATTGAATTAGTAGCCCCAAACTCTTCAAATGACCTGGTATTTTTAGGCACATTTGCAATGGTTATTTTGATCCTCCAACAGTCATATTTTCTCTGAGTTTTTTTCAAGGAATTGGACACTTGGAACTTCAATAGTTATATTATAACATAATGTCCAACATTATTTGTATTTATACATTTACAGTGTAAAAGAAATATAATCACGATAAATATTATTTTTCAATATTCATATTTTAAACTTTTTTTTTAATTTGATGGATGTACATATGGAATTACAATATTTTTTTGGGTAAATCTGATGTATATTGGTTTCTATATGAAGTTTAATTACAAGAAATTTATTCAGTATGAATACAAGATAGAAAGTCTGAAATTCATTTTCAGAAATGTGAATATGATAAATATCTAATATATGGTCATTACAATAATTGAAATGAATAAATTATACTTGTACTCATGAATTAATTAAAAGTATTTCTAAGTATGAGAAAAATTTTAAAAAACTTTTGTTACAAAAGTGTTAGTAATTAATTATTTAAGAAAAAATATGTGATTTTCAAAAAAAAGAAAGAAAAGGTCAAAAAGATACTTTTGACTCAATAGAGATGGCATGCTAAAATATTTGATGTGTATAGCTAGTCACCAAAGGATGAAGACCATCACTAAGGAATCATAGATAACAATTTGGGAACAATTCCCCCCATGAAAATCCAACTTGAACCATTGATCATGTGGAAGACCATGTTAACCAAAAAACAAGTAAAATAGATATAATAGATATAAATATACAATAGTGTAAATATAGTAATGTCCAAGAGAATATATCATAACATCATCACCTCACAAGTCATAAACTCACACACACACAGATATATATATATATATATGATATCCATAGTCAAAACTCAACATAAGGAATATATCCAAAAAACTAATACATATAAGTCCAATGACACAACTTCTAAAAAATTATCCACCTGAGACAACTCTGTGAGACCACATCTCCACCATCTTAACCAATAAAAGACATTAGTAATCAATAAGGGGCTCTGAACTATAAGGTTCCCTTTACCTTACCTGTATCTTATAAAACCTGTTTAATATATTCCCAAATTCATATGCATTATATGAGGAACAAATTCTACTAGGAAACCACCATGAATCTATACAAGGTATTTACCCAATAAATCAATTAATTATAGTTTGAAAAATCATTCTAAAAACCAATTTCACTTATAAAATTAGGTTCACTTGATAAAAATACTTTAGAAACCTATTTGTTTATTTTCTCGAAAAAAACATGTTTTTAAATCATAGTTAACAAGGATCAAATAAAGCAACAAAGCCACCTAACATAAAAGTGATCAATACACCAAAAAAATGGAATGAGCATGGGAAAATCATAATTTCAATATATATACCAAAATAATAGAGATAGAATATGAAAAATACATCACAAACAAACATGGAACTACCATCATACATAAAGAATATGAAAACAAACTAGACGCAAGTAATACACAACATGAGATATAAATTATACGGTATAATGTGTATTATTATAAGACAAGGTTTTTCTAGTCAACTAATTAAGTTATAATAAGTTTAGAAACTATCTCATTCCTCCACATGACTGTCCATAATTCCATGGGAACTCTTGGTCCATATAGCTATGTTTTGGAGTCCCACTCAATATTCATCCCAAAGGACCCTTTAGTCCCTTAGACAATACTCCCTAGATAGTCGAAGACATTGGATAAGGATCTATTTTTCTATGTCTTGCACACTCATAGACACACCAAAGGTCTCCTATGTTTTGTATAATTTATAACTTGCAAACATCAACAAGTTCCAATTTCCTAAGACACTTAAAATAAATTTTCATAAACCTTTTATCCCAAAAAAATTAATGAATTCAACACCATGAAACATTACTTTGAAAAACTATTCAAAAACTAATTTGAAATCATAATACCTTTTTGATCCATTTAAACAAACACATAGAGTGCATCAAATGTGAATCCCTTATAAAAGACACTTAAAACCATTAAATTTTTAACCCATTTCAAATATCATAATAATAATGAATAAACCATAAATAATAGCTTTAATTATGGGAAATTTAACAAATAAACAAAGGTAAATCAAGAATAAATTCGAAAAAATATAAAATAACCCTTAATTAGAGAAAACTACATTGAAAACAAACCAAATATCATCATCTTTGATGACTACGACAAGATTCAAGTAGGAGAGTTACTCACACACTTAACTACAATGAAACAAAAACCAACAATATAGAAACCATAGGTTTGAAAAAATCATAAGATTGGTTTTCCACCTTACATGAAAATCAAGGAACAATGATAAAAAGGGTAAAGGGAGGAGGAAACAAGAAGAAATCAGCCTTAACTCAAGGTATAACACTAAATATCTAAGGATAAAATTAAAATGATGGGGGAAGAAGATCCAAGGAAAAGGTAAGGTCTATAAACTCATGGGGGAATAAATCAGGTATAATATATTAAATATTTTAAAGGATAAAATGGTAAAAATCCATTTTTAATGACCATTACAAATCACATGGTTTGGCCGCATGGTCAGAAATACCATGTGCTTAACGTATAGGGGTCATCGTCTCCCTAAAAAAGAACCCATGTAGTTCCTAGAGATCATCACATAGTTATAAAAATTGTGTTCAATTCATGTGAAACAATATTATCCCCTAAAAATCCCACTCGCATGGTTAGACATATATTTCAATATCCATGCACCATGGACCGTTTTCCTAAAAATGGGGTCTCTTGACCTATAACCCTTAGAGACTCCAAGAATAAATAAATAACTAAATAATTCTAAAAATAAAATGTTCATGTAACCTGGATAGTGTTAAATTTTCGGTGTGTTTTTTCTCTATGTTGTAGTATTAATTATTATCCAGATCAATTTATACATGAGAATATGTAAAAGTAGATATGAGTGTGATCTTATGTGTTTGTATTTTTATAAGAAGTAAAATTTAGTATTTATTTGAAACCCTTAGTAATAATGAGTTTCATCTAAGATAAATGGTAAATAGAAATCTTGGAATTGGTAAACCAAACATATTATTTTTGAAATTGTGGGAATTTTATATGGTGTTTTCTTGATAACTGTCGATGTGATATTAACTTGGAGGACCATTAAACTAAATAAAATTAACTGTCACAGACTCAATTTATTTTAAAAAAACTATTGTTAATGTGGATTTATTATCTTTTAAGTTAAGAATATTGATATTGATTTTAAAAAGAGAAAGATAGAGTAATATTAGTTGAATAAAAGGAATATGATATGAGAATGAAACCTTTCCTAATTCATGACATGTAAGTTATTAAGAAGATCATGTATAGCATGGTACATTGGTCATCATGTTTAATTTATTTTATATTTTATATGGTTGTCAACTAGATTAACGGTAAGCATACTGATGTTTTAATGTAGAATTGTATGAACTATTAATATCCTATTATTCATGATAATTTGAATTAGTTATACTATTGGGAGAGAAAGTATTTCTAAATTTATAATGATATGTTTCTAGAAAACTGATTTAAATTTAAGCATAATGATTTTTTGGATTTCATTAAATTTTATTTACTGGCATGTGAAGTGATTTTAAATGTGACTGTATAGATTTTATTTAATGGTAAAGTGATTTTTTTAAATAATTTTCTTTAAATAATTGAATTATTTTCTTTCAATAAAAATTATTTATTTTTAATAGGGGTGTTGCTAAATGGGTCGAGGTTTTTTTTACAATAATGGTTTTGTTTTATAAAAGGGTTTTCATTTGAATTTATTTCCAATGTTTAAAATGGTTTTGTTAATTTAAAATGTTTAAAATGCGTGGGTTACAAGGAAAAGTTTTTATGTTTTGAATTAACTCGTTAAAGGTCTTTATGAGCATGATTGAAGTGATTAAAATTATATAAGGTGAATTATTGTTTCCTTAGAGAGTATTATTAATGTCAATTGTCTAGATAGGATTATTATACTCATTGTATATCTGATATGATTGGTTGTAAGTAGGAAATGGATGTTTTGTTAATTATTAGATTGAAATATGGTGGAATAAGGGTGATGAGGATGTTTTGTGGTAGTTGATGTGATTCTTATGGCATGGTTGTGTTTCATTTCTATTGATATTTGATTTGATTGTGTTTGTAACTCCCCAATATTTTGTGAAATATATTTTTTCAAATAAATTTAATATTTTACATATTTTTCATTATATGAAACACTATTTTTATCTTTAATTAATATAAATATAGAGTTTGGATTGTGTTTTACGCAACCTTGAGTATTTCTTGTATTACACGCAATACCAAGTTTAAACGAAACATGTCATATTATTAATATATTATTATATGATAGCTATCACTTGCACATTAGAATAAAAAGTATGAATATGAGTGACTACATTATTAAAATATATGGTTTACACATGTATATATAATGAATTCTTTTTTTTACCAATTTGTTAAAAATATAAATAAAAACAATTTTAAAATAAAGGAAATATTTCTCTGAAAAACTATTTGTATGAATACAAATGTGGTTTAAATAAAAATTTTAAAAATTGAATTTTTATGAATGATTTTAATGAAATAAATATATTATATATTCAATCAAATAATTATCATTCATCTTTTGTTTTTTCTAGATAATAGATATAAATAAATTCAATCTTGCACCTAAAAATTGTATTTTTTTAAAAAGTAGTTTTGTCACCTTTTGGTGCAATTATTTTAATTTTTTTTAAGTTTTAGAAAATTTATTTTACAAAACAAATTTAATTTTTCAAATCATAATACCAAAATTATATTGGGTGAATTTCTGATAATTTTCTTAAAAGATTATTCTTTAGATGGGTAGTGACGAATCTTGAATTTTAATTGAAAACTACCTTTTTGATTTAATATATTTATAAATGAAAATTATATTTTAAATTAAAATTATATAATATATATATATATATATTAATCAAATTTAGTTCATTTGAATCATTTTTATATTGAATTTTGATATAAAAACTTTGTAAACTTTCAAACATTTCTCTTTGAAAGCCTGCTTCTCATCACATCGATGAAATTAATTTTAAGTTAAATTATACCAATTATATGAAAAGAATTTGAAAAAAATGGATTACAAATTTGGAATATGAATAATTTATAATATATTATATGATAAACTTAATTTTTTTAACATAATTATTAGTGAGAATAGTTGAAATAAATTACCATGATTAAGGTTAAAACGGGGTTTGCACATTTCATGTGTTTGTGTAAAATTTTGTTATCCCAACACATAGGATTTGTATTTAGTAAATTTGATTTAATATTTAGAATAATTAGGTTTAAATTATCTAATATATATCATCTAAATTTTATTTATAAAGGATATAATACCTAGGTAAATAAAATGATACAAGTTACAGTGGTTAAAACTAAAAAGGTAAAATTGTGTAAACTTAATGACTAAGGAATGAAATGATAAAAAATGATTTTATTTTGTGTGGTGGTGGTGTTTATCAAAAAAATACTCTATAAAATTAACTTTTTATCTTTTTTTGAGGCACATGTGGTAAAAGTGACCTCCCAATAGTGAATACTTTTGGGTATTTACAAGAATACAACTCCTCAATTATAAAAGGGCACTCCCTCCCCTCACTTATTAAAACCTATCCATCCATTTGGATCAACTAAAACCTTCCCAAATCACATAAAAAAGTACCTCCTATTATACTATAAGCCTGATTTTTAACATGATTCCAACCTAGTAATGATTTTGGTGTAAGCCTAAGGAGGATACTTGAAGAAGAGGTTACGTTCATCAACATGTGTTTATGTTTTATTTGTTCCTCCAGCTAATATGTTTATTATTATACCATGATTAGATAAAAAACTTATTGTATTAAATATAATAATATGTTTTTATGTTATGTTCATGACCAAAAACCATCTCCACTCCCATAAAATGGGTTAAAAATCATCATTTGTGTGTATAGAATACTACCACCTTGTGAACTAATGTAATTCGTTTTTCCATTACAACCTATAAAGGATGGTTATAATGATTGATTTATTATTTATATATTATATTTAAGATATTATTATTTGTATGTAATTTTTATATCATACATACCTTCAGGATTTAATTTTTTTGGGAATATTATAACATCGCTCGTGTGTATGGTGGACAACCGCCTCGTGAAGCGATGTGATTCGTTCACACATTACATGGAAGGTAATAATGATTGTTTTAATGATAAAATGTGATAAATATGACAAATAAATTATTATTAAATCATAATATATCATTTAACTTTATTTATTTTAATCTGACAAGAAAATGGAAAGAGCGTTCATGCATACGTACAACCTACCATCTCCATAAATGGTGTATTTCATTTTATATCACTAAATTTTATGGATTAATATAAATAAATATATAATAAATATATATGATATTTATGTCATGGTTAAAATTATAGATATCATGGAATAATGATCAATGTTATAGGACCAAAAATAAATAATCAAAACATACAAGAAGAACAAAGCAGTTATTACCTGAAACATGAATTTAAACCTAGAATTATTAATAAATTGGTAATAAAAGGTCATAAGTAAATAATTAATGTTATGATATATATAATTATAGTTATTTAATATATTTATAAAAAAATTATATTTATTATACAAGAGTTTTGAACATGTACGAAAAATGTTAAGTCTTAGGGTAAAGGGATTTATACTCTCTCTTTGATTTCTGAGAGACATATGAAAATTCACCACCCGTTTCTTTTGTGTGGTGTATTCAGTAATACATTGATATGTTATATCATGAATACTATTATTTTATTTATATTTAATGTTTTATTTTATGTTATAAATTATTTTGTATTATAATTCAAAAGATTACTAAATTAGTAAGGATTTTTTATCTCAATTTTCTTTATTTGAGAAGTATGTTACGTTATTAACCTATATTATTTCATAAGGTGTATATAAAGACTCGTTAGATTGTAATATCATGAATTTAGTTAACCACATAATATTTTATGTAACATTTTATATTATTCATTTGTGGGGATTATGATTCAATGATAATATAGTAGGAATGATTTTATCTTACAATCAAATTATTTATCAGGATTGTTTATGATTATGTTTCCAATTATAAAATCTTATGATCCATATATCAATAAACTCATGAATTTTATTCTCATATATTTATTTAATGATATTAAATGTTTTCCTTTAATTTTACTCTCCATTTACTCAATAGTTTAAAAACAATATTTTTATGAAAAATCTCTTTTTCAGTTGAAAACCATTTTTCATCCAAATCCATGTTTTCTAAAAATGTTTTCAAAATGTTTTATATTTTAAATGGTGTTTTTCAAATGAAAAATTATATTTTTTTCAAGATATGTTTTAAATTATTTTTCAAATCCTCATTTATATGTTTTCAATATTTATTTTAAAAAAAATTATTTCCAAAATATTTTGTAAAGTTTAGTTTTAAAAAGAGATTTTAAAAGAAATGTTATTTTCCATAAGAAATATTCCAAGTGATTTTTCATTAAAAGTATTTATCCATCTAAGGTGACATACTTTGAGGTTACCTATGATTTATTTTGTACAAAATTAAACTATACGATTATTATTCTTTTCCGAATGGTCTATGTTTATGTTGATATAATATTTGTAAAACTCACTTCTTTTTCCATGGGTTATACCATGATAAAATTATTATGAACCCTGATTCTTTTTCCATAGATTATGCCATGATGGAATGGTCAAATTATTATGAAACCTTTCTATTTTCCATAGGTTTTGATATGATGTAATTTTTATGAAACCCATTTGATTTCAAGGGTTATGATATGATGAATGTTTTATGATATTATGGCACACATATGTATGATTTTAATTATATGATGGGTGATTCCTATATATACATCCAATGCATTGGGTAAAGATGTATAACTCATGAGTAAATATATTATTCATGAACCTTATTACATGTTCACAATGTTATGCATGAACCTGATTATATGTTCACAACATTATGTGTGAACTTGATTACATGTTCATAATGTTATGTATGGACCTGTATTTAATGTCCATAATTTTATACATAGATCTATCTTTCATGTCCATAATGTTATGCAGGGACCTGGTCTCATATATTTAATTTTATGTGAAGGCTTTATTTCATGTCTTTAAATTAATGACTGAACATATCTCTATTTATACACGTTCAAAATGTTATAAGATAATGTGTATGCCACAAATCATTGTCTTGTGCCAATGTTATGCTCTCATGGATCATTTTATTTGATTTCCTTATGATTAATGTCTTATGAACTATCAATATTTATTATACTACTCAATATTATGACTTTTGATATATAGGGTATGGTTTTAAAATATTGTGTTCATGTTCTTATACCCTTATTCTCATGTTAAAATTACAAATCTCCCTTATTTAACCTTACTGAGTATCTAATATAACCCTTTCTTATGTTTCCTTTCCACATATTGTGAAGAAAGTTTTTATGTGGGGTATGTTAGTGAAGAGTACTAAAGGGGAAGATATTTATGGGAGACATTGAAGATCATTCATTATTTAAGAATATTTTGATCCATGTTTCTAATGTCACTGAACTATTATGGTCCTCAAGAACGTGTTTTTGTAATGTAACAAATATTCATATAAAAAGATAAAATATCTATGTATGAAAAGCTTGGGTCGCTATACTTTGGTTTAAAATTATTGACTTTTATCTTTGGATTGAATAAATTTCATTATATCATCATCAAGGTGTTGTGTTTAGGAGGAATATTGAGTCATGGGATGAGTTTTGGTCAGATATCAACTGTAGAAGGTGCAAATATTTTTTTACAGGGGTGTCTGGATTTGATGTTGGGGAGTTTCTAGAAGATGTTGATGTTTCCTTTGAACTAACCAAGAATCTATATATATTCCATGTAGCCTTAGTAGTAGGATCACATTAAGGTGTGTCTCTAGTATGGTGGAAGAAGAATCGTGGTAAGCTAACATGGGATTCCTTGGAATAATTATTTATCTTGGCCAGGAAGGAAATTTTTTTCCTTTTTGCAAAGGGATGAACTTATAAACAAGAATTTAGATCTCCCGTAGGGAGGATCTAGTGAAAATGGTCCTATGGTTCAATTTCTACCTTGTCTACCCAATTTATGGACCTCTTAACTGATAAAGACATGCACACGTAGTATTTTGAGTCTTCCTTGAGGCCGAAAATTTGAAAAATTATGTAAAGTTTGTGGTTGAAGCCCTGGATATAAGCTATAGATCATACCCATGTAATTTATAAGAGTCTTAATTTGGTTTCTTAGAAGTTTTTAGCTGGCACCTCAATCTATGTGTATAGTATTAAATCAATGAAGGATGTAAAGTGGTTGATTAAGGATTGGGAACGTCCCAGAGCCTCAGGAATATATAGTTCAGGGAATCTTGTATCGGGTAAGTCGATGTTTTTTGTTATTGTGTGGTGGGGCACTAAAAAATTGAGTTCCCCATGTATTATGGTGTTTCTATATTTGATTTAGGTGGTTTATATTTTCTATAATATAGTTGGTATTTCATGGGTATTCATTTTTGATGAATTATGTTTGGGTTGAGAGTCAAAGAGTGTGTTTTTAGTAATTAACCTTATTTATTTCATAAGAAACTTCTTTCTGGATGATCTTTAAAATTTATGTTTAAAGTGTTTTCTTTGTCATATTATCTTATTATTCCTCTTATAATTATTTAAAAAAATACACTTTAACTTAATTGATTTATTGGGTGTGCTCATTTAAAATTGACTGATTTCATAAGTGAAGATGGAAGTTTCTTTTTGGGTTCTCAAATGCACAAACATTATTAGAAAACTAAAATTCATGGTTAGTGGGGATAAATTTTATTACAAATTTATTTTAAAAATTTTATTTTACCCTTATGAAAGGATATTAATTTATTTAGAATAAGGATTAGATTTAGGCTAAAGTGGTTTGTGTTATATTTCTCTATGGAGTTATGATTCCCATGGTCGTGAGGTTTCTATTTTAGAGGTGGTTTCCAAGGATATAAAATTTATAGTAGTTTTATTACACTTAATAATACCTTAAGATTGAGTAACATAGTATATAACTTGGAATCATATTAAATACCATAAAAAATTCTAAAATCACTAAATATTATTGGGATTATAACATTACATACTAAAAATATTTAGGGAATATCATCTCCTTCAATCTACAACTTTCTCTAAAGTTTTATAGACTTTGTGTCAATTCAACTTATATTTTGTCATGTAAAATAACATTTGAAATCATATCCAAAAATCATTTATATATCTTCCAAAATTATTTTGGAAATATATCATAAAATTCCACATTGTATCATATCATATAAAATACCTTGTGAACTCCCTTCCAAAAAACTTTTCTATTAACTCTAAAATATTTTTAGAGAAGATATCTGAGTCCAAATAAATCATCATTCAGTAAACCATAAAGTATAACCCCATAATACATTATATAACTGTAAAAAATATTAATTTTCAAATCTATAAATGTAATAAATGATAAACCTATAGAAAAAAATCAATGGTACTAACATTATAATGGGTTATTTTGTGATCTCCATTAAACACATATATCTTTATACCTATGTACCATAACACTAGCCATATATCAATCTAGAATAAATTAAAATATTTTTAATTTGTCTAAGACACCGAGTTACTATAGAAATGGTGAATTCAAATCCAATATATCCTACTCATATATTCTCGACTCTCTGTAACAACCCCGACCCCAGTAGCACAGAGTAAGTGTTTATTTTATTACAATGTAATATATAAAAGAGATCACATCACCAAGTATAAATAAATTTATTAATTTTTAATAACAACATACATACATGGTTTCCATATAAAATTGGTAATTAAATATATAACATGAAAAAGGAAAATAAACCGCTTCATTGACACTTATTATAATATTTCATCTTCATAACCTAGGAAAAGAAAACAAATAAAGGGGTGAGATAAAATTATGAGTAAGGGTTATATACAGTATAAACATGAATCAATAATAATTTAATAATAATAAATAAGGAATAATAAATATGGCAAGGTAAATAATTGAAAACACGTGACATTTAATCAATAAACTGAGAGTGAAAATTAATCAACAAATTTTGTCGTATAAAATTGTCATGAATAATAATTTAAAAAATATTTAATAAATAAAATGAATAATTATTGGACATCATGTATTTGAAACATGAATAGATACCATCAAGACCATTCACAAGATGATTTAATTATGTTTATAGAAAACCATTTGATTCTTCTTGGAAACAAATGTGAATGGGTTTTCACCAATTGTTTTGTCTCATGAGACCTATTGATGCATCGAGGGGATATATAATGTTGGGTCCCGCCATTTACTATAATTCCAAATAATTATTCATATATAGGTTTAATTCATGAACCATACGCCCTATAAAAATATTTGTATTGATTAGAGGATACAAATTTATCAATATTTCTCTAGATAATCAAATAACTTTCGAAGTAAACATTATATATAAAAATTTTAAATTGTTTATAAATAATCATATCCAGAATATAAATAATATTAATATTTAAAATAAATATAATTCAATTTAAAAATGATCTAAAATTGGTATTATATACACCACATGAAAATAATTAGGTTCACAATACCAAGTAAGTCTCAATTAAGTGAAAATTGAGATGAAGACCCTTATAAGGATCATATTATTAATCAAATGAATATATTAGGTCTGTTCAATATAAATTTAAATAAATAAAGTTTAAATTAAAAAGAATATAATAAAATTTTATTTAACACGTAACCTTATCATGACATAATCAATGAAATAGATGTATAACCCAATGAATGAAAATTGAGTTAAGAAATTTCTTACCACTTGTAATCAGTCGAATCATATGACCCATAAAATTAATAATCATAAAATGAAAGATTAAAAAAATTAAGTTAAATAGAATCAATATATGATATATCAAATGGTAGTATGTACACCACACACAAGAATTAAGGGTTGAATAAGGAATATATCCCACAAAATTAAAACTGAGACGAGAAAACTCTTACCTTATGTTTGAAAGCATCCTTCACATGTACTTAATGTTATTTATAATAAAATTAGATTCATTAATTACTTAATTAATAATATATTAAATATATATTTTATTTATTATAATTTTATTAAGTTTCATTATGGTCGTTCTGATGAGTTATGATGTTTAATTTTGTATTTTCAGGAGTGTTTGTTTCACGGTTTTATGGTATGTTCCCTTGTGTATAATTATGGGATTTCTTTTAAAATGGAAGAAAACCTATATAAGTGGAATGAAATGATATTAATATAATTATATTATTTAAAATGTTCTCATATATCATTTAGTTATATGGTATGAGGATGATTCATTAGATAAAATTTGAATGCTAAATGTTTACTTTATTTTGGTTGTTTTTCGATCATGATGATATAGTTTTGTTTTATTATTTAATATTGTATAAATATATTATTTTCAGAAAATAAAAAGGTTATAACTTACATATTATAGTCTTATTTACCCCTAATAATGGTTTTATGGTGAGAATTTAATGCGGTAAAGAAAAATTAAAACTCGTTGTCCATGAAGGCGGTGAATTGACACATCACAGATGATGTTTTCATTTTTGCAATAACTGCAGAAGAGAAGAGATTTGATGATAGATATTCCATTATTAAAATATCATTATTTTATATATATTATACTGGAGTTACCATGGCACTTTTTATATGGGATGTAAGGAGATGATAAGAAAAGAAAAGAAGTTAAAAGAGAAAGAATGAGGATTTTATCTCTTGAGTATTCTCTCCTTGAGAACATCCTTAACGAACTTGTATTTGGTCTTTTATTAAGAGTATAAGGTCTTGTATGTGGGAATGAGGCTTGGTAAGGTAATTATGAATAATTTATACCAAATAAAAGGCTTTTGAGGTGTGAGGAGTAGGGGTGTATTTATAGGGGGGAGTGGTGTTTTTGATTATTTTATTCATTTGTTTCATATTTTGGCTCAAGACCATCAATAGTGTTGATTATTATGACTAATTACATTAAATAGTGAATTAAATTTCAAAATAATGAATTTTTACCTCATCCATACATCATACATGACTCAAAAATTCATTTATTTACTTATAAAGTTAAATACCATAAATTATCATATTTCACTATTAACAAAAAATTCAACTATTTTAGAAAAATACAAAAAATTAACCCAAAATAGTTTTGATGTGTAGATTAAAAAAATGGACTCCATTTTATGAAAATAATTTTCTAAATGTAATTAATTTAATTTTTTTTATTAAAATCATTATTTATTCCAAAAATACTGATTTTAATATTATAACCAATTTTACTATAATTTGAAAAATTATTTATAGTCTCATAAAATTATATTATAATTATAATAAAACAAAATATTAATTTACGAGTCTATTTTATGAAAACAAATTTCATTTAAATCATTATATTAATTATGAAATTATAAATAAACAATTACATTTAAAAAAAAAGCAACACTTGATTTATAATTTTTAAAACATTAATTTAATTATTATATGATATAAATATATCATATTTTAATTTATGAAATACCCAAATTTTACTTATAATTTATTAGGTGATGATATTATTCTAATGGCCGCATTACTCTTCCGAACAGTCACATTAGTATTCCAATAGTCATGTTAATATTTACTAGTATATCATAGTTCATTTAAGAGCAGTGTTGCGTGAAATGTAAGATATCAAATAAATTTTATTTATTTAAATAGATAAATACCATAAAATATTGGGGTGTTATACTATTTGAGTATATAATGACCTGATTGATTAATATATCACATGTAATCCATATTTTTGGATGAGAACATCACATTTCCCTCATCATAATAGATAAGAACATCATATGTAATATTTACATGTGGATAAAAAATCCCTAGTATATCTCAATATATAGTCCAGATTTCATACTCGTCATATGATGGGATAAATTACATATTGGTTGAGCTCCAACTAATAAAATGATTATAAATATACCCAACCACCCCTGATAGGAAAAGTCACAATGAATTTTGTCAGAAATGTATCAAAGTATGAGGTTTCTAATCCAAATTATCTCACTGAACATAGGTGATGGGGATCTAATATGATCCATTCACCCCTATTGTATTAAATACATAGTGTATGGCATTCCATGTGGTATACATAGTGGATCATCTAGTACACAAAAATAATTTTCATTCCTTGTGAGCATAAATCGTATCTTATACAAGAATCCTACTCATGATAACCTTAACATTTCATCAAAACCTACAAAATTTCATGATGAACATTAGTTATTAAAAACTAAGTATTTATTTGATAAAGAAATTATTATTTCATTTCATAAAATATAAATCTATATATACATTTATATATCTAACACTAATGAACAATAATATAAAATTTACCTTTTATATGATACATTTTTTATTCTTAAAACACTATTAATAAAAAAACCATATATAATAACCTGTCTACCTTATAATATATGATAGACTACCAGTTCATCCTTATGTTGGTTACACATTCTTTTATTTTTTAACACATTACATCTACATGTAATACTCTTCACATCCCAATGTGACAATGTGGTAAAACCTTCCCACTAAAATATTTAGTGAGAAACATTTATGAAAAATAAAATTTGAATAATTGTGAGATTTAGGATTCATATTCCTAATGTTCAGTTCCATAAACATATTCAAATTACTTAACATTATAAAGAAAATGTTATTATTACAACTTCTATATTCTACCTATAAATTTTTAATTTTAACATCATCATACTTGGAACCTATTACATTAAATATTTTCCTTAAAAAATAATGTAACTATTTACATTAATATTCCCTATCACATCCTAAAATCCTTTAGGATAAAATAACATTCGCTCTATATTTTGACTAGTATAATCCTTGAGGGAAAATAGATATTCAATTTTCATGATAAATAAATATGACCTTTATATTTTTCTTTATCATTACATATCCTAAAAAATTCAATATATTGTGTTGTACACACTTTAACCTTAGACTAGTATAAATTTTTTATTTGTTAATTTTGAATTTCGTAATTTTAAACACACTCCCTCTAGCCTCTTAGAAACTTCATTCTCTTTTTAATATCATGATAAGATACACAAACTCCTTTGTGTAGGAAATAAATCTCATTTCCTATTAGTATGACTGTTTAGAAGATAGACTATGTGTTCCGTATCATATTTTATATTCTATGTGTTTAGATCATTTTCCACTAAAAGGTAGACATTATTAAATTTTTTCATCCATGGGTGGTGGGAACATATTCCCTCATATTTGAATAAAAATTTGGATAAACACTTTATCGTGTAAATTTTTTCTTATACTTATCTACTTCTCAAAACATATTTTAAAATACAATTAATCATAAATCATGTTTATATAATTAATAGTCTCATTTTTTTCATAAAAAATATTTTTTAACAAACTGCTTTCCTTATCACATAAGAGAAATGATATAAATATAAACATGCTTGTAAGATCATTATGAGTTTGATATATTCTATTATATTCAAATCCTTTATCTAGAAACTATTGGTAAATCATTTGAATGAAAACTATAATCTCTATAAAATATTCAATTGATTTTGAATCCCTATATATTTTCAACTCTTATAAAATAAACAATTGACATCACATTACCTTCAAAAAATAAAGAATCAATTTATTTAACATTGAAACTTGACACAGAAATTCCATGGAGTTTCTAAAACCCCTCCAACTTCCTTGAACAATACCATCTTATAGAATCTTTACTGATTCTTGATAACACCATTAAGTTTCAATGACCTTGACTAGATTACTTGAAGAAATTTTTTTGGACTCCCCAACCAAATTTCTTTAATTTGGTTTGAACTATTACATACTTTTATTGTCTCTATGATACCTAAACCTAGACATCACATGCCTATTTCATTTTACTTATCTTTTTTAGAATATTATGTAGAATTATCTTAAACTCAATATTATTATCATAACATTTACATAAATTTAAATATTATGAATCCCTTAATAAGAATAATCCTTAAGGAAACTTCAAGTCTCACCAAGTCATTGGCATACTCATTCATATTAAAAATCATTGATATGCCCAATAATATTGAGTATATCGGACAATAAATTGTTAGGTTATTTTTCATATAATATATTTTAGACCTTAAATGAATCATATTATTCTTAAAAATAAAATAGATTCACCTATTCAACAACTTCAACACTTGGTTACTCAGGAATGTGTTTCTCTAACACATATATTTTATTATTAAGAAATTTTCTTATATTACCGTTATAGGAGTTTCTGACATTAATCATATTCTTCCTAAAGGATTAACAACAAAGTCATTTTTGATGATGATATTGAAAATTAATTTTTGATGATGATAATTCTATTTATCAATAATACGAGATATTATCAAATATATATCATATTTTGTTACCATTTAATAAGAAATTTTACTAAATGGTATCCCACTAAAATGGTGACCCATTTTGTATAAATCATATCTATTAGTAGCAAAAGAACCATATTTCATTAACTTTTGAGTCCAATTTAGTGTTTATCTCAACAATTAGATATTCAGGTAAGGAATCATCCCCATCATAAAAATTATGATTCTTGGATAGTTCAGTGAATAACTCTTTATCCAAATACATTATATAGATTCATTAAATTTATTACTCTTGTATCATAACCTTTAGGTTTTCCAAGATAATTATTGTCCAAATTAAGTACCAAGAACAAGGATAACATAATAAAATCTAAGGGAACCTTTGTTTTGCAGAACCTACCCACGTATGATCTAATTTCACCCATTACTTTCATTCCTTACATGAGATAATTTATGGGAAACCTAATTTGGTAGAACCTGTCTGTTTGGATGATCAAGGTTTTAAAAACTGCTTATTTGGAACGAATATAACCCATAGTATTTTGAAGGGGATTTAATCTCACCATCTTATCTCAGGAAATTTACTTTTATTTGTGTAGATTCTAAGGATTTAGTTTTTAAATATTATAAAAATGATGAAACCAATATGTTCAAACCATATTGATGTATAACTCTTTACAAAACCCACATTTTGTGTTACTCACCAAAATAAATAAATCAAACATTTTCATATATATCCAAATTCTTATTATGTATAAGGCACATTAACTATTCATGAAAAGTATTAGAGTTATACGATATTGGTAATATCCACTTGAGAAATCCCAGAGTAATAGATAAATAACCCCTCACATATCTAGAATAAAGAATAATCCTTCAGTATAATGGGTAGTCCGACCCCAATTACCTATCCCCAAGGAGACTTTACTCAAGATATAATCCAACTCATCACAACTGTAAAACAAAATATGATCAACTAATACACTCAATATCATAATTTCAATTACAAACCAAGGTCAAGGTAGATAGAAAATAAATTTATATTATCATTCCTAGCATGTATTGAAAGGCATGAAAATGTATAAGAAGTAGTTTAACAACATTAAACTAAAGTATACACTTATTCAAAATATATAAAAAAATTATAATAATGAATTATAAACAAGGGAATAAACATTAAATAAATGAAAATTTAATAAATATAAACATTAAATAGTCATTTATGGGAAATTCATAAATTAATTCTTATGATAAACATTATATAATCAGTATATTCATTATAGATATTCCATAATTTTTTAATATAAAATTGTTGTATTCATTTTGTAATAGGAACTCTTAATAATTTTATTACTTGTCATTTTACTTTAATATATTATATTTTTATGAAATATAAAAATTTTATATTTCAATTTAAATTATGTATATATTTTATAAAATCTAAAATTCATATATTAATCATTTTTTAAACCTTTTTATTATATAATTTATCAAAAAAAATCATAAAGTTCAAATAATTTTCAAATAAGGCTATTTTTATTTAAACACTTCAAATTAATCAATATGAAATTTCATAATAAATATAAATAGTTTATATTTTTCTAATTTTTTTAATTTAAAAACACTTATATAAATTACCCCTTTATGACTACTAGAAAGGGAGGCTTAGGAGACTCCTTACATGGGCGACCTCCATTGGCGGTTGTAAGGATTCCCAAAAAAATCATCGGCACCCCCACCCTTCCACCCTCACATTTGATCTGAAAACCCTACCCCTTTATAGTCACCCATCCCCTCCTTTTCCACATTTCCACCACCACCGCCCGTCCCCTCTCTTGCTGCACCGCCGACGCCGCACTGCCTCTACCTCCGGCTCCCCACTGATGCTGTAACTCGTCCCTTACCTCACTGCACCACTCGTACCCTCTCTCTCTTCATCTCCACCACCTCATCACCTCCTCTGCCACATCCCCACCATCACCTTTTCCCATCCCCTGCCTTTTAGCACTGCCTCTAACTCCGTCTCCCCTTCGCTGCCCCTCCTCTCCCTCGCAGCACCACCTTCAGCTCCCCTCCCTTCTGAATTTGTCACACTATCTGGAATTCCCTAATTTCCATTTTAGGGTTTTGATTTTGGGAAAATTTACAACACAAATTGGGAATGCATGAATATTATATGAATATTGTGTGTGAATAAAAAGTGTGTAAATGGAAGTTCATGTGTATACGAGCTTCTGTGCATGAAGAATTATGACACAATATGTGTTTACAATGTGTGTATGAGAAGACTTTACACTTTACTTGAGGTTGGATGTTACGTACAACGTAGAGTCCATGTATATGTTGACTGGATTGATATTAATTTTTGTTGTTATTTTATTTATACCATTCTTGAGTTTTCACATTTCATTGTGTGTGTGTGTGTATCCCATGAGAAAATTTTTGAGGGTTGACCACACGTGTGTGCTTACATATCCCATGAGACCCATATTTGAGTTTGATCACATGTGTATGTTTTGATACTATATGTCATTATTAATATTATATGTTGTTCCTCTATATGATATTCCATGCTTCAATGTGACATACTTTGTATATTTTATATTGTGTTGTTCTATGCATGGTACTAATGTTACTAGTGTACTAATCATGGATTAGTAGCCCTTAAGGGGGAGCATTATAAGATGATGTATGTTCCATGGATATTGGATTGCGATATATGATGGGGTATATTGAATTTTTCTAGCCTCACATAGGGTCATGGTAGACTTATGTGATCTAAACCTCGAGGTGACAATGGGGCATGATGGTATTCAAGGACATGACACGAGATGTAGTTTTGGGATATGAAGGCCTAAGGGAGTGTACAAATGTTTTTTCCTTATGGATTAACTAAGAGAGATATGGGTCTTGATGGAATTCTATGGTTTGACTTGATACTCTTACCTTTTTATGTTTTGGAATACACGATGTGACATTGTGGTTGACTAAGATCATGAATTTTGTTATAAATACATTTCCATCACAGAGCCAATTTTTTTTTAGCACATGACCACTATGAACATGGTTGTGTGTTTTATTTCATGAAAATTTATTTATTTTCACAAAATAAACTCTTATACCATTTCACATGTGTTAATGAAAAATTGGTTGTTTCCTACTACTTTCATATTCCCACCATGCAAGGGAATATCAATGCATGTGAATACTTCATCGTCAAGGATACAAGAAAGGGAAAATCCCTCATGATAGGGGCTAGGATACAGAGAATGGTGTTTAGAGGTAGAATTGGGATTGAATTTAGAGTGATGGACAAATATTTTTTAATATTCTTGTTATTTCCCACACTTTTATTGACCTAAGACTTTGGGGGTATTTGGGTTTTTACTATATGACTTGAGATACCTACCATGGATTATGGTTTTTTATTATTTATTGACTCTATTATGTTATTGTTTATCCTTTTCTTTATTGATACCAAGGGTATATTTTCTGTACTGATGACATTGATACCCTTACTGCTAGTAACAAACATCTTGCCTAATAGGATACCTTCTTGAGGCCATGACGAACACTGTCTTGGACCCTATGATTCAGCATGGGGAATCACTTTCATTGTCCCACATATTCTATATTAATAACATATGTCAAGATAGATTGGTATTTTTTGTTCTGTAATTGTATATATTTGATGTTATCCTTGATATAGATTAGTTAGTTTTCCATAAATTAGATATTGACTTCTATCTTTGATGGTTAATCTTTGCTTCCTCTGATTCCACAAAGGAAGTGTAAATCCAAGAGGTAGTGAGACATTATTTGTACAAAGATACAGTTTCTATGATTTTGAGAAGACTGCACATATTTTTGTGTGAAGTGTTCACTGTTTGATTAAGATTTCAAAATTCACATGGTTTGAAAATGTATCATGCATACTTATTTGGGTTAATGCACAAGAAAGAGGCTATGAAAACATAAATTTAAATGTTTATTGAAAATTATAAGTGGAAAATGTGTGCATAGAAGGTGTGTGTGTGAATAAATTAATAAGTAGAAAATATGTGTGAACTAGGTGTGTGTGTGTGAAGAAAATAAGAAGTGAACAATGTATTATACACACCCTGTGGAAATTAAATATTTTTATTGTACATATATAGAATAAACATAAATGTGAGTACATGAATACTTGAAAATATAATTTCAATCATACATGTATGAATGACATACAATGTACAAGTATGTAGAAATCAAAAATTGGAACATTCATCACTAATTGATTTTGGGCACTTTCATTAAAAATTATATTTGTTAATTTATTGGTAGGCATTAACTTAGTCACTAAGGTTGATAGTTAAAGATTTTATTTGATGATTTTTTTCATGTATCACAAATGCATGTAGGTTATTATGTTGTGTTCCATTTTTTTGATTTAGCATTTGAATTTCTATAGTTATAGTTTCTTTATATGTTTTTATTATAGTGTATCAAAATTTCTGCATTATGATATTAGTGGACCATATATTCCTTATTGTTCATGTTGTTTTGGTATTTTTTAGTATACTCAATATATAATATATATTTTTTCTTAACTGATCGACTCACCCACCCATCCGATCAAATGAGTTAAGTTATGTCATTATATATGACCCATGATCTATCCAACTCTATATTACGAAGAACAATATATTGAAGGGAACCATTGATCAGGTTTTTAAGAGGATAATATGATAAGTGTGAGTCACTTAATTGAAACAAATTTGAGAAACAAAACATAAAATTCATAGGTCAATGCTGACAAGCTTGTTGTGGATGACCCACTCAGTTACCTTAGGATAAAAATTAACCAATTAATGTGAAAAATTAAACAGTTGTAAAGAAAAATTCGTATACTGTATGTTTGAATAATGAGCTTCCATAGCTATAATATTCCTTTCTTGAAAAATGTTTAGTCTATGGAATTATAGACCAAATTCCTTCTCTATATATTTTCTTCATTATACATATTGTCGTCTAATCTTTCAGGAGTTATGAAATATTTCATTTCGATTTTTTTAAAAAAATTAATCAAAATATGATTAGGGACTATTTAATATAGAATCATCATTAGATTTACTATACCAACATGGTGGTGATGACGTGGATTTTCACTTCCATTCCATTATCTATTATCTTGTTTATTATTTAGAGATATAAATTTTTTTTATTTTATCAATGGTCCACATGCAATTGGTCAGTCTTTATTTTAAATATATTTGATATGAAAAATGCATGTAATATGGAGTCTTGTGTAAACTTTTGTTATACAGATATTATTATGGATAATATTTGGATTGATATTCTAAATCGAATGTCTAGATAATATTTCCAGGGAATTATGCAGTTTATTGAGTTTACTAGAGGATTTGAAAGTGACTATATTAGTTTTCCATGTAAAAACTTTGAAAATAGATATCAACTCACACAAGATACCATGAGGGAGAACCTGTTATTTAATATATTTCTGAAACATTACAAGAGTTGGACTCATCATGGGGAATAATATATTTATTTTCAAAATACAGATGTAGTTTAAATAGATATTGATGCAAGGATAAATGATCCAATGCATGAAATTCTTACTTAAATGGTATGTGGGTTGGATTGTGAAGGCATTGACATCTAGAATGTTGAGACAGATGAGATAAATCTGTGCTCTGGAGCAAATCATAATTCAAGGAGGTTTTAGGAAGTACTTGATGATACAAAAATGGAATTACATCACTGATATACTACTTATAATAAATTGTCATTTATTATGGAGTTGTTGCATTTGGAGACATTGAATCAGTGGTCGGACACATCATTCAGCATGTTGTTGGGGTTATCAAAAAACGTTCTTCCTATCGACGCTAATATTTCTAAGTCGTATTACCATGCTTGTAAGTTGATAGAGAACTTAAGTTTTACATATGAGACCATAGATGCATGTGAAAACAACTATATGTTGTTTAGAAAATAAACTACCCATTTTGATATTTGTACGGTCTATGGTGCTTTCACGTGGAAAGAGAACATGAGAAATCAGACTCATCAAAGTCAGACTGCAAAATAGGGAAAACTGATTGCCATAAATCAAATGCATTACTTTACCCTAAATCTAAGGTTGAAAAGATTTTTTTATGTCATCTAAAGATTCAAATTTAATGAGATGTCATTCAAACAAAAATAAGAAAAGTGATATGTTAACTCACCTAGAATACTCTCGTTCATGGAAGGATTTCGATAGGAAACACCCCAACTTTGTTAAAGATGTTTGTAATGTCCGATTGGGGTTGGCAGAAGATGCTTTCAATCCATTCAAGTCTATAGTTAGTGAAACTCATAGTACATGGACCATGGTGTTGGTTCCTTATAATATTCCTCCATGACTTTTTATGAAGAAACGATTTATATTACTTTGCAGTCTTATTAATAGACCAAGAAGTCCGGGGGATAAGATTTATGTTCACCTTAAGCCATTGATTGATGATTTGAATGAATTTTGGGGAGATGGTGTGATGACTTATGACTCTTAAATGAATGAAATGTTCAAACTGTCGAATGCTTTATTGTGGAAAATCAATTACTTCCCAGCTTATGTAAATTTATTAGGCTGGAGTAAGAAAGGGGAATTTCTTTCCCTTGTTGTAATAAAAGTAAAAAATCAGTATGGATTAAACATTCCAAAAAATGGGCATACATGGGTCACAAATATTTTCTCCACCCTCAGAACAGGTTCAGAAAGGATAGAGTGACATTTGATAGTTCTAGAGAGTTCATCCCAACACCAAAGATCATGAAAGGATTTGAAATGTTATCGCATATTAAGGAAGAAAACATTTGAATGGTATATGAATTTCAGGATATGGTGGATTGTCCATTACCAAATATTCATGGTGCGGGAAGACATCAATGTCACAATTGGAAAAAGAACATTATTTTTTAAAATATCCCCTATTAGAAAACTAACATGATAAGGAATAATTTGGATGTCATTCCCATTGAAAAAATATATTTTTTTGATAATATATTGTGGACCATTTTAGGTTTCATTGTAATATAAAAGGACTATGTTAATTAACAGTTTGATTTGGAAGAAATGGGTTTAAGGAAATAGTTTCATTCACAGTTAGCTGTGGGAAACAAGGCATATATATCTGCTACATAGTATATGATGACTATAAAGGAGAAAGAGATATTTCTTTCCATTTTTATGATTCTCAAGGTTCCTAATGGTTACTCTTATAATATATCAATGTGTGTAAACCTGATGATAAGAACATTGAAAGGGTTAAAAAGTCACGACAATCAAATACTACTTCAGCAGTTGATTCCAATCACAATTTTTTATTATTTATCCCCCAATGTTTTTCAACTGTTGATTGATATGAGTAATTTTTTTAGACAACTTTGTTTAAGAAATCAATGAATGAGTGATTTAAAAAGTTTGGAGGACTAAATTGTACTTACGCTTTGTAACATTGAGAATATATTTCCCCCCACATTTTCTATGTTGTGGTTCACTTGATATTGAACCTAACTAATGAAGTAATGGATATTGGTCTAGTGCAATTCAGGTGGATGTATCCTATTGAGCAGTATCTGAATACATTGAAACAATTTGTATGCAATAGATCTCTTCTAGAGGCATCAATAACTAATGGTTATTTGATTGTGAGTGTACTAATTTTTGTGTAGAATATCTTATGGATTTTGAAACGAAATTAGATAATCCCTCTCAGATTCATGATGGTCCAGTTAGAGAAGAAACCATATTTTATATGGTCAACATTGATTGGATACAAGTGCATCGATATATCTTGTTCAATACTCCATCAGTTGCACCATTAATGCAGTAAGTGTCTTATCACTTTTATTGTTTAACTTTTACATGTTTTGTTTGCATAAGTTGATCATTTAAACATTGTGTTATCATTTGCAGGAAGCACATTAATGAGATAAAAGAAGAGATGTATCATGCGGCTGAGTATCAAATTCAACAATCTCATTATGCATCATTTCATGATTGGTTAAAGAATTTTGTACTTATATATTGATTTTCATTATGAGTGAAGTATTCTACTAATTTCTTTCTACAAAAACAATTAATGAATTCTGTGAATTATGTAGGTTCATAACTCGAGGGAGTTAGGTGACCCCACGCTAATTGAAGAATTTATCCAACTACCTGAGGTTCCATCTATAACAACCCATTATTATAAATCTATAGATGCTAATGGCTTTCAAATTCACATTAACGATGTTGACGACAAAAGATAAACACAAAATAGTCACATAAATTTTCCATTCATCGATTTTGGTTGTTATTATAGTAAATTGACATACATCATTGTAGTTGTATACACGCACAGGTTGAAGTATATATTGTTAAAGTCTAATTGGCTTGATCCAGTGCATGGAAGTAAAGTCGATAAATATTAGTTTACATTGGTGAATTTTAACTATATGTTATATAGAAATGGATGAGTTGATAATGAACCTTTCATTTTGAAATCACAAACGGAAGAAGTATTCTTCCTTACTTTTCCTTTGAATCCTAGTTGGGAAGTTGTTGTGAAATTGTCTCGGTGAGGTTTTTTTATTTGAACAAGATGAACCCGAGATAGTTCCCTTTATTTCCCAACATCTTGATCAACATACTGTAGTTCAATTTAAAGAAGATATTTATTGAGTTAGAGCGGCTGTTGAAGGAGAAATAGTCAATTTTCATGTTAAATGAAAGGTATAATTTTTTTCCTTCTCTTCAGTTTAAATCAATTTTTTAATTTTCGTTAAAACAACCCAAAACTAATTTTTTACGTGTGATTTTTTATTTATTATTAGTAAAAATCAACCCCTCCAACAAGACACCCCCCAGTACCCCCAACCCCTAGACAAACCCCACCCCCAGCCCTAGATAGCCCCCACTCTCAACCCCCCTTGGACATCCCCCCTCCCGAACATCCCACCCCCAAAACTCCCCCCGAACAGCCCCCCCCCCACTTACACATCCCCTCCCCCTCCACCTAGACATTCCCCCACCCCCGGACAACCCCCACTCCAAACCCCCCTAAGCACCCCCCAGATAGCCCTCTCCCCCAAAACTTCCCCCCGAATAGCCCCCACCCCCACCTGCACAACCCCTCCCCCTCCACCTGTAAATCTCCCCCGGATTTCCCCACTCTCAACCCTTGAAACCCCCACCCCCACTTTGACTAGCCCCCCCTCCCAACCCCCCTACAACCCCTCACCTACCCATGATAAAATAATTTTTAACTTCTTACTGTAAAATTAGAAAGATATTTATACTCGAAAAGATAATAAGTATTCTATTATATAAATGTTTAATAACTAGGTAAAAAAGTCCACTATAGTAAATCACTTCAAGTTAAAAGAACCCTATAAAAACAATCCTTTTTTGTACATAATTTTATTTCTATTTTGTTAAGTTTTCGATTTTTTAAAATCCATTTAAAACTAATTATTCTATCCCTTTTTTTATTAACAACTGTACAAGTTTGATTTTTTTAAAAACAATCCAATTTATAATTTTGAAACTTTGAATAGTCCCCTTAATAATGTTTTTTATGACTTCAAGCATGTCAGGGGAACATGTAGTAGATCCACATCATCCATCTAAGCCATATACTTCTCAGGGTCGAGGTATGTTTGAATGTAACTATGTTTATTTTTTCATTTAATTTCTAAACACACACATATATATATATGTATGCACATCTGTCAAATTATGTATAAATTGTTTTTCAATAGGATCGTACTCGACCACTTATTCCTCTTGCAAGAGAGGCCCTGGTCATGGCATTTCATCACAAAATTCCAACACAACTTTTGATGTTTCATTTGAAGAGAGATTTCATCCTATGGGACTGACTAAACACTCATTTATTTATTACCTGGGTCATATGATACATGAACTACATTGATTTCCATTGACCAAATGCGATTGGGCTTCGATCCTTTAGGATACATTAGATCGTATTTTGGAGGGATGTTCAGGTAAGAACAAATTTTAGTTTCTTTCTTATGTTTAAAAAATACTAACATGTGTGATTTTTTTATTAAATAGAATAATATGAAAGTGTTACCCGATGAGTTTCAGCTGGTGTGTATGGGAAAATTTCATAGGATGTGGAAAGATTATAAAGGAAAATTTAAGAGGGAAAATTGGGTATCAAATGTGGGTGCCCAAAACATTCTGGAAAAAGTCCCGAGATGTGTTCTCCCATCTCCGTGGCGTGAATTAGTTGCATATTGGACTAATAAGGCTGTTGTGGTTAGTATATTTATTTTGGAATATATATTTTCAGAAATGTGTGACATTATATTTGTTTGAAATTTGAATTAATTGAATGTGGGAGATTTCAGCATGCCATTCCGAGAATCGAGCATTGCAAGGACCACCTCACGGGCTCGAGACTCATCATGTGTCTCAGATCTGACATGATGTATTTATTATTATTTTTTTAATTTATTATTTAATATGGTTTTGTGTTATTTTTTTATATTTTATTGTTATACAGTTATTTGAGCAAGGTGTACATACTGATAAAATGTCAGTGTGGATGATAACTCATGATCAAAATGATCCAGTGGCTGTAGCTCTTATAGTAAGTACTTGTACTAATTAAAAATACTTACAAGATTCTGTATATAACCAAATATATATATATATATATATATATATATATATAAATATTGCACATGCTCAATTTGAAGCTGAGTTAGAACAGCTTCCAAAGGACCAGCGACGACTTCTCATGTGAAGGGATGAGACATTCCATCACATTATTAGTCATGATGGGCATGGATATATTTTGACCTATGGAACCAGGATCCTTGTTCTGTAGTATCACGCACTAAGGTTATCGGTTATTCTGTTACTCAAATGAAATAGTAGTGGTCATATATCGAGGCACAGTTTCACGCTTATGGGGATGTAAAAGCATAATTTATCCCTGAGGTTAGAACACTATAGAAATATGTGCATCTAGGTGATAGTGAAGGGGATTATACAATGCAGTTTTATACTAAATTTATTTATTTACTTTCTATTATTTTCTTTATTAAAATCTTTATAACTTTTATTTTTTGTAGGTGCTTGGCACACCGGATGGAGGTAGCAGTCATGACCACGCATGATGCAACATATTCATGAGGTGTGTTTCTTTTATATTTATTATTGAATTAATGTTATATATTGGTTTAGACTTTAAATTTAGAGTTTTTTGATATTATAATAATTTATGTTTTTAAAAACTCAAATGTTTTTTAATTTAAAGAGTATGATTAGTAATTGGATAGTTTATTATGATAGATAATTTCTTAGAATAACCATTAGAGGATAAGAATTAGGCTAGGTGGCCCAATATCCTAATGGAACAATGTCATTATGAACCAATGTCCTAATTTCCTATTGGCTAAAGGGACGAATGGCCTACTGGCCTATTGGTCTAATAGCTGAATGATTGAATAGTACAATGGCCCGATAGCCCAAATGGCTAAATGCCGCAATGGCCTAAATGACCTAATGCCCCCACATCCTAACACCTCAACGGCCTAATGCCCCAACGGCTGAACGACCCAACGACCTAACCCCCCAATGGCCTAAATCCCCAATGGACTAACTCCCCAATGGCCTAATGCCCCAATAGCCTAACGACCCAACAACCTATTGGCCTAATGGAAAATTGTCCAAATGGAATACTATTCTAATTACCTAATTTCCTATTGGCCTAATGGCATATTATCCTATTAGACTAATAACGAAATGGACTAATGGAGTATTATCCTATTGTCCTAATGACCAATTGGATAAATGGAGACTTGGATAATTGGAAAAATTCCCAAATGCCCAAATGGCCAAATTCCCAAATGGCGAAATGCCCTATTGGCCTAATTCCCTAATGGCCTAACACTCTAATGTCATAACACTTTATGACCTGACGACCTAATGCCCTAGTGGCCTAACGTCCCAATAGCCTAACATCCCAATGGCCTAACGGCCCAACATCCTAAAGGCCCAACGGCCTACCACCCCAACGGCCTAACTCCCCAACAACCTAACCCCCAATGGCCAAACAACCCAATGGCCTAACGGCCCAATGACCTAACTGCCCAATGGCATAATGACCCAACAACCCAACATCCTAACGACCCAATGACCTAACAGACCAACAACCTAATGACCCAACGACCCAATTCAACTATTGGCCAAATGGACTAATGTTCTAATTACCTAATGTTCTATGGGACTAATGTAATATTATCCTATTATCCTAATAACTAAATGTCCTAATGGCCCTTTTCCCAAATGAAAAATGATATAATCACCTAATGGACAATGTTGTTGATTTATACCATGATACCAATTTTCCTAATGTGCTACTAGATATTATACTATATATACTATTCTTGTTAGTATGTTTTGTTATGCAGTGGATTAGCATGTTGTTCTTGATAGAAATTGGTAAAGAATGTAAAACTTGAATTGATTGATAATTAATTGGATAGAGAAATAAGAGTCATGTTTACTGAATCTGGTGTTGGTTATAATTTGATAATAATCAAAGTGACACATTGCACCTATGTAATTAAAAATGAATTTATTGTTGGAGGCTGTAGGTTGGAGGGGGAGGGGTTGTCCAGGTGGGGGCTATCTGAGGAAAGTTGGGTGGGGGGCTATCTGGGGAATGTTGGGGGGGGGGGTTAAGAGTGGGGGTTGTCCAAGGGTTGGGGATAGGGGGTGGGGCTTCTGGGGGGAGTGTGGGGTTGTGATGAGGGTTTTCCAAGGGGTTATGGGGATTGGGGGGGGGGCTATCTAGGGGTGGGGGTTGTCTAGGCGAGGAGTGTGGGGGTTGGGAGTGGGGCTGTCCGGGGGGGGGGTGTGGAAGTGGGGGCTGTATGGGTTGAATGGGGGGTGAGAGTGGGGGTTGTATGAGGTTATTGGGGGGGGGGTGTGGTTGGGATTGGGGGATATTCGGGGTGAGTGGGGGGGGGGGGGATTTTTGGGCAGAGTGTTTTAGGGGGCTATCCAGGGGGTTGGGAGTGGTGGATAGGGGGGCTGTTCGAGGCGGGGGACTATCTGGGGGGGTGTGTGTGTGGGGGGGGGGGGGGGGGGTTGGGAGTGGGAGTGGGGTTGGTAGTGGGGGATGTCCGGGGGTAGGGGGGATGTCTAGGGGGAGTTTGGGGGGGCTGTCTGGGGGGGAGTGTGGGGGATATAAGGGGTTGGAAGGGAGATGGGCTAGGGGAGGGGGCTATTCAGTAATGAACATTACTCTATACAGTTAAATGTTGAGCAATCACCCCTGAACGGTTGTCCAAACCACTTTTCAAACCACCTCATCACGTAGGAGAAGCACAGTAGGTCACTAATAGAGTAGAGTAGTGATCCTAATGGCCTAATGTTAAAATTTTCCTAATGGCCAATTGGATAAATGGAGACTTGTCCAATTAGCCAAATTTATAAATGCCCAAAGGGCCAAATTCCCTAATGGCCCAATGCCCTATTGGCCTAATGCCCTAACACCCCAATAGCCTAATGCCCCAATGGCCTAATGACCTAATAACCTAACGACCCAATGGCCTAATGGCCTAATGGACAATTGGCCAAATGGACTACTGTTCTAATTACCTGATGTTCTATTGTCCTAATGGAATATTAACCTATTGGACTAATAATGAAATGGTCTAATGGAATATTATCCTATTTAACTAATGATCAATTGGATAAATGGAGACTTGGCCAATTGGACAAATTCCTAAATGCCCAAATTGCCAAATGCCCAAACAGCCAAACGCCCTAATGGCCTAACGCCCTAATGGCCTAATGCCCAAACGGCCTAACGAATGAACAACCTAACTTCCCAACATCCTAACTCCCCAAAGTTCTAACGACCCAATGGAATAATGCCCCAATGGCCTAATACCCCAATGGCCTAACGCCCCAATGGCCTAACGCCCCAATGGCTAAATCCTCAATGGCCTAAATCCCCAACGGCCTAACACCCAAATGACTTAACGACCTAATGGCCTAAAAATCCAATGAAACAATTGGTCAAATGGAATAATTTCCTAATTATATAATATCCTATTGGCCTAATGGAATATTAGCCTATTGGACTAATGGAAAAAATGGCCTAATGGCCTTTTTTCCAAATGAAAAAATGACATAATCACATAATGGCCAATGTTGTTGCTTTATACCATGATAATAGTTTTCCTAATGTGTTTTCTAGATAGTGTACTATATATACTATTCTTGTTAGTATGTTTTGTTATGTAGTGGATTAGTATGTTGCTCTTGATAGAAATTGGTAAAGAAGGTAAATCCTGAATTGATTGATAATTAGTTAGATAGAGAATTAAGAGTCATGGTTACTGAATTTGGTGTTGGTTATAATTTTATAATAATCAAAGTGAAAAATTGTGTATGTGTAAATGAAAATGAATCTTATATTGGGGGATTCAGGGTGGAGGGGGGTTGTGTATGTGGTGGGGGGGGGGGTGTCCGAGTAAAGTTCGGGGGGGGGGGGGGGGGGGGGGCTGTCCAGGGAATGTTGGAGGGGGGTGTCCGGGGGAGTTGGGTGGGGGGGGGGCTATCTAGGGAGGGGGTTGGGAGTGGGGGCTGTATAGGGGGGATTCCGGGGGGGGGGGGTATGGGGCTGCTGGGGGGGGGGGGGTTTCCAAGGGGGGAGTGGGGGCTGTCCAGGGGTGGGGGGATGTTCGAGGTGAGTGGGGGGGGGGGGGGTTATCTAAGGAGCAGTTTTTTCAGGGGGGGCTGTCCAAGTGGGGGTTAAAAGTGGGGGGCTGGGGGGTGCTATCCATGGGGTGTTCAGGGTGTGGGGGAGGGGGTGGGGGATGTTAAGGGGGTGTGCGGGGTTAGAAGTAAGGTTGTCCAGGGGGGTTGGGAGTGGGGGCTATCCAAGGGTGGGGGCTATTCTGGGGGTGGGGGTGTTAGGGGGGAGTTTGGGGGATGAAGGGGGTTGAGAGGGGGATTTCTAGGGGGTGGGGGATATTCAGTACTGAACTTTACTCTATATAGTTCAATGTCGAGCAAACACAACCAAATGGTTGTGAAAACCTCTTTCTAAACCTTCTCATCACGTACAAGAAACACAGTAGGTCACTACTAGAGTATAATAGTGAGCCTAAAGGCCTAATGGACTAATGGAATAACATAAAAATTGGTCTAATGGCCAATTGGATAAATGGAGACTTGGCCAATTGGACAAATTACCAAATTCCCAAATGGAAAAAATTCCCTAATGGCTTAAACCCCTAATGACCTAACACCCTAACGCCCAAACGACCTAATGCCCTAAGGGCCTAACGCCCTAACGGCCTAATGCCCTAATAGCCTAACGCCCTAACGACCTAACGGTCTAACGGCCTAACCCCCTAACGCCCTAACACCCTAATGACCTAACGCCCTAAGGGCCTAACGCCCTAACGACCTAACGGCCTAACGCCCTAAGGGCCTAATAGCCTAACACCCTAATGCCCTAACGACCTAACGACCTAATGGAATAACTCCCTAACGCCCTAACGCCCTAACGCCCTAACGGCCTAACGCCCTAACGGCCTAAGGCCCTAACATCCTAACTCCCTAACGTCCTAAGTCCCTAATGGCCTAACGCCCTAACGCCCTAACGCCCTAACACCCTAACGGCCTAACGCCCTAACAGCCTAACGCCTTAACGCCCTAACGCCCTAACGCCCTAACCCCCAAAGGGCCTAATGGACCAATTTGATTATTATATATATATATACTAACTGAATAAATATGTCCAATTTTCATTTTATTTGTTTAGTTTTTTCTTTTGTATCTTATAGTAGGTTAATTGAAGTAGAAGATTAGAATGGATTAGAGCTATTTGGATTACTAGATATGTGAAGAAGTATGTCTGTCATTTATTGTTTTTGAGGATCCAGGTGTTTTTGCTATTTTTAATTTAATTTATTTTCTTCTGATTTTTTATATATTTCTACTGTTTGAGAAGCAGCACTATAATTTAAAAAAAAATCTTAGGTTAGCTGTCTCTAATGGGTGGATTTTTTTCAAGAGTCCAACGATCTCCATTGGTAGTCGCTATAGGCTGATTTTTAGGTTACTAATAGTGACTTCCATTGGGGGTTGCTATAGCTTGGCCCAATAGAAGCCGATATTCGACCGAGAATTAGGTCACCTACATAGATCTCCATTGGTGGTTGCTATATCCCTACAACAATGGGCCTAATGCAATCACCATTAGCAGCCATAAGATGGTCTCTGAAGACCATTAGAGACTACCAATGGCGGTCTCTAATGATACAATTTTTAAATAAAGACTTTATTTTTTAATCACAAGGTATGCTATATAATTTTATCTAAAAGTTACATTAATATTAACTAGTAATATTAATGAATATTTAATAATAAAGGTTATATAAAAATTTATTTATTTAATTGTTGACTCTTTATGAATAATTAATTGATAAAATCATTAAAAATTAATAAATATCCCTTTAATATATCTTATAATTATTTAAAATTTAAAAATTATTTATTCAATTCATAATTGAATATAAATAAAAATAAAAAATTTCTTCACTGTTCATATTTTACAACTGAGGTCATACTGTAACTGACGGTGCAAATTATTATCTATCAAATTTTATCATAGATAATAGGTAGCTTACAATATAACCCCTAGTTGAATTGATATCATATTTAATGATATAAATGATATCTTAGTAATGATATTATGATTTGTTTTTGAAAGATACTACACGACTATCATATTTTCTATTACCCAGTGGTCATACACTACGACTAGTAGAAAAATGTGATTTTAAGTTTCTTCATGACTTGTGATGTCATAGATCATATTCTATAAAATAAAATTAGTTTAAAAAATATAGATATCATATTTAATGATGTGTAAATTATATGGAATATGATTTTTATAAACATCATTGCACACTTGTTTTATAAATATAAAGCTATGGGATGCCTTCATATAACTATTATAATTTCTATGGATCCATTAACACTTAATAGAAGAAAAATAAGTAATCAAATCCCATATCAAGAATCTAGATTCATAGAAAAAAATACATGAAAACTAGAAATGAATGACTTATTTATATTGTGTACCTTTCAATGGCAGGCCATAACATCATATCAAACAATTTTGTTAGTATATGATCATTATGACAAAGGGTATCTATATGATATTCCCCATCCATGATGTATCCATGTACCAAACATAATCACATGTCATACATGTTGGAATAACCTTCATTATATAGTATGATAGTACCATAATGTGTTAAGGAAGAATAAAAAATGTCTTCAGGGTTAGGGAGATTCAGTTAAGTTCCAAGAATTCATTACAAATCCACTTCCATCGCATGAAAGTGGGTTATTATATAACAATCTAAGATTCCCCTTGAATTTTCATGCATGCATTAACTCATTCTTGTACAATGTCTAAGTTAATTCATCATTAACTAACGCATGCATTGTATTCACAGGTTATCTACCCGGTGTTAAAACTCTTTTAATGGTTCATTTATGACAACAAAACATATAGAAAGTTTAGGTGTTAAGATATTAACACCTCAATACTTTATTCATATCAAATTCATTCATACTTTATGACTACATGGAAAAGGAATTTTAATTCCACAATTATGATATTATTAGTGATATGAGAACTATTTTCATGATTTTATGATATACCTTGAATCATAAAATATGTATTAATATGAAGTTGAATCCATCATTATGTTATACACTCAATCATATCTTATTATTGAGTGAGATAATATTAAGAATGGGATCATATTCCATACCCTATGATAAGATCCAATCACTAAATATGATTAGGCTTATAGAATTACATAATAATAATATTAATTGAATATCATATCCTTCAATTGAAAGGTTTCAAGGATTTAATTTTTAAAATAGGTATGGTGTTGTAATATATTTTTTAATTCAAGTATGGTTAGTGTGTAGTTGTTGTTTTCCCTTGAATGTAGTAATCCCTGGAAATTAGATGATTGTACCATGGATAGTTTTTTCCTCCCTGAGTTTGGAGAGTAGTTACATTTGATAGTGTTGATCTTCCTAGGGAGTTCTCTACTATATCTATTCTATTTCAAGATTATTTATTCCCCGTATTGAGAGATTTTGAAATTATTTAATAGGTTTTATTAGGATTGGGGTTGTTGTTTCGTGATTAATCTTCATTATTGGTAATGGTGTTTCCACTGAATGAGATGTATCTTCTAAAAGTTTTATATTTTGTGGTTGTTGTTTATTTTTGGGGGGATTTTTTAGTCTTGCGGGTGTGAATAATCTAATAGGTATCTAATGTAATGACCCATACCATTCTGTCCTATTACATTTCATGTTTTCGGTTCTCGGGACACTAGGAGAAGGATTGAGGAATGAAGGTTGAGTTGGAGCTAAAATATTAGCTTAGAAGACTGCATTACAGTATAGTCCTCAGTGTTGCACCATGGGTGATTAGTTAAAAGAGGGAAATTTTTTAGTATGGTGTGTGGGATCATGGGGAGGTTAAGCTATTATGTGGATCTCAAGGGTTGAGATTTATTATTCCTTCCTTTTAGGGTTCCCTACTCCATGTTCCTTTACATACATCATAGTTATGGACTTGGGTTGATCAATATAGTGAAGGATAAGGATATCAAAAGTGGTTTTCAATAGTTCATTATAGAGAATGGAGTGGTCAATTATCTGGTTATGTCCTTTTTGATTTCATTGTTTCGTGGTGCTTGTGTTTCATTGTCGTAGGATTCAAGGACTTCCTTGTGATTTTAGGAGTTAAAATATTATAGAGTGGTGATAGTCATAACATCGTGGAACTTTTCCCTCTTATATCAAATTAAAGGGCTGGACACGTTTAAGGGGTGGATGGACAGAGTGATTCCCATAGATTCATTTTATTTCACCCCATTTCAGTGTGACCTACACCCCTTTCATTATGGTCTTATTTTTTTAGCCTAGCTATAAATTTTAAAAACCCCATTGGATATCATTCAACTTATATTGTTTCTCTACAACTTGGGTGACATAAAGTTAATTTTTAAGACAACATTTAGTGCAATTTTTCTTAGATTTAATCCTTGGATATTGGATATACCTTGTCCATGGTCCAAGGTGAGATTTTCTATTATGATCATTTTCTCTAATTCTGTTGTCTTGGGAGTTTTTGGCGAAAATGATGGTTTAATTTGGTAGATGTTAGGTTATGGATTTTGATGGATTATTCAATTATTTAGGTTGATCGAACTATCCCTTTTGTGGGTTTGGTCTTATGGTCTTATCATTAACCCCATTATTTCATAGAAAATTGTGAAGTTATTGTTAAGTTGGTGGATTTAGGGCTTCTCTATCTTTTATTTTTGTGCACCTATGAAATTAACATGCTCTTGATTTTATTGGGTGGATAATATGTACTGTATTAATAAAGATAATGGAATGAACTAAAAGAAATCAATGGGGATGGGGTGATTCACTTATGATTATATGCTTTATGTTATTTATCTTTTGATTGGTGTTTGATTGTTATTGCTACTATACTTCAAGAAAAATGGATTTATTAGTAGGTTTTTAGTGTCGGTTTCCAAAATTGTCACTAAATATTTTGTGAAAACAAATTCCACGAAAATATATAAAACCATCACGAAATGTGGGGTTTTTTTGTTTTTTTTTTCATACTTTCTATAATGGAGGTTTTTGAAAAACCATGGTTAAATAAGTTTTTCATTTTTTAAAAAAATCATTTAAATTAATTTTCAACAGAAATTAATAAAAAATACTTCCAAATTAATGAAAAAATTGTTAAATATTAAATATTATTTATTAATTATTATTATTCGTTATTGTTTATTATTTATAATAATTTATTTTTTTCTATTGAAAATTTTAAAAAATTATAATATGTTATTTATTAATTATTTATAAATAACAGTTAATAGTTATTTGAAACTTAATTAATTTTTAGATAAGTTGAAAATTAGAGTTAAATATCAAATGACCATAACTTTTGATCAAGATGTTATTTTTAGGAAGACGACAAGTGAAATTCAATATTATAAAATGAAATACAATAAAATTAGATAATATTTCAGTAATAATTAATAGAATAAAATTTATTAATGTTTTAAGAGAAGTTGAAAATAGAACTTCAACTTAAATTGGCTATAAATTTTAATTTGGGTGTTCGTTTGTGCTCTACCATATATAAAATAAAAAATTTATATGAGATCTACATCATCTTTACTATGGGGTACCCTGATCACTATTTTTTAAATATAAAAATAGGTTTGCGAGGCTTACAAAATTGAGTTTTTTAGTTTGGATACCATGATTTTTGAACATTCAATGAGATTTTAGCTTCATTTAAGAGTGTCTTCATATGATTGTTGGGTCGTATAATATTTTATTCCATGGATTTACATTACTATTTATTTGACGTTCTTGAAATTTTTGTTGCTTTCCCTATTTTGGTGATTTTCTATCTATTATATATATATATATATATATTTGTATCTATGTATATATGTAATAATGCATATTTGTTTATATATATATATTTTAAAATATTTATACACATTTATGATTATATATTTTCATATATTACATGGGTATATATATAGAAGTTTATACTTATGTTTATATATACATTTATATTAACATACAATTATATATATGTGTGTGTTTCTATATATTTCTGTAACATAAATATTTACATTTATATATATTTATGTAAATATAATTATATGTATATATATCTATAGATATTTATATCAATTTATTATATATTATTGCACACGTCATTTTTAAATTATTATAAATTTACTATTGATTATTAATTTATTATTTATTATTTATTTATTATCTATAATTAATTAATTAAATAATTATTAATTATTATTTAGTAATAAATAATTATTAATTAATTAATTTTTATTTATTTCTTAATTATTATTTATTATTTATTATTTACTATTAATTTATTAATTATTTATTATTTATAATATAATGATTGATTGATTGATTTTTAATTTATTATTAAATTATTTATAATTTATAATTTATTTATTTACTATTTTTTATAATTTATTTATTTTTTATTTTTTTAATATTTATTTTTTATTGATTATTTATTAATAATTTATTACTTATTTACTATTATTTATTCCTTATTCATTAATTATTAATTATTAATTATTAGCTATTAGCTTTTAATTATTAATTATTAATGACTTAATTTGTATTTATTTGTTACTTGTTATTATTTATTTATTTATTTATTTATTATTAATTTATTACTTATTATTTATAAATTTATTATTTAATTCATATTTTTTAATGCATTATTTTTTTGATTGGCGTGACTTGCTGGTATTCTATATTATTGAACGTTATTTTTAAGGTGTTCAAATCACACACAACATGTGTATATGTTGAATTTCTGTTAGGCATATAAGGCATATGAATGCGGGACATGACATGTTATGGTAATATTATGTAATAAATAAATGATAAATAATTAATAATTTTAAAAAATAAAAAACCACTACGATATGAATCTACCAGTTTTTAAAAGACCGCTACTAAATAATTCTGTGACAATTTTGAAAAACTACTGTAAAATGATTTCTAGCACATGATTTAGTAGTAGGTTAAACTATCGCTAGACAAAAAAACTGCTGTAAAAAGCTTACATTGGCCCAATACTGGATGTTCTCATTGTTGTTATGCATTGCAAACCTTGTCGTGGTTTAGATATTTTATTCACCTTTATAAAAGTATAATCATGTAAATATGGAAATGAAATAGTTTCTTAAGAACCTAAAATAATGGTAATGATGTTTTGATGGCCACACTCAAATTATTATAAAGGAATTATTTAAATGAGATTGATTGGTGTGACTTGCTGCTATTCTAGAGTGTTGTTTATTTTTATTGTGATTATGTGGGTGAATTATGTATGTTTCTATGATTACATTGGAAACTAATTTGGATCTTTTTTTCACCTTCATAATTAGATAAATCACCTAGAGCCTGTAATAAATTGTTATGTGGAAAGATGGAATTTATGAGAAAATAGTTGGATGTGGAAAAATGTTTTTAATGGAAGAAAAATATAGTGGTTGGTTTCATGTGATGGATGTGAAAATAAGTGGGAGTTATATTGTGGTTCTTCATTTGGATCATATGAGGTTGTTGATATGATGATTTTATGGTTCTATGGCTTATGTGGAATAGTCTTCTAGAAGTTTTATGACTTGTATTTGATTTGAAATAATGGGTGAAATTATATGTAATTGATAGTTAATGACTGATTAATATTGAATAAGGGATAGAATTGAATATGTAATGGTTGCTAACAAATTTATGTTGTGAAATGAAAGGCTAAGGATAGAATGGTTGTGATTAATGCATGCTAAGAGGTGCATAAATTAGAACATAAATTACTGAATGGATTGGTATTGAATATAGTTAATGAATGACATAATGAACATAATAAATTTGGTAAAACAACAATTATATAAATAGGTAAGTGGTTCAACCAAAATTATAAATTATTAATGACTATGTGGTTGTTGTGTGTGAATTATGGGATTGGTAATTGTTTTATATATGAAGAAATGGCTAGACAATGATGGAATTATGTAATGTTTATGATGGGTGTGGTAGTGATGTCTCCGTAAGAGTATTATTTGGTTGGGTTTGTGTGCAGATATATATTTTTTATTTTCTTATACTTTCATATGAAATTCCACCCAAGTCAAATGACCTCACTAATGCCCAAATGATTTTGGTTCTGGGTACTTTCCCCCACATCCTGGTTGGAGAGTGAATGAATGATTGAATACCCCCTCTTCTACACTCTCCCTTTAGACGTGGTATGGTTGTGGGGCCAGAGGATGATAATTTGATTGATGATATTATCATGGGATGATGATGTATTAAATATAATGGGTGGTTTTATATGTTAATATCAGTGAATGAGGTTGATATCCTTTATGTTAATGATACCTTAATATAATAGAAAAGTGATGTTCAGTTGAGATATGGACATGTTTCATGTGGCCATGGATATGTGGTTATATGGTATGATGTGGAAATGTGGTTTTTGTATGGATTAGTGATAGTGAAAAACATTTCATCCAATGTGGGTTGGGGTAGGTAGGGCTGCAGTCCGACCCAAATTAGGTATGATTTGATATCTATATGAAAGTTATTGAAGAACATATCATTTAACATTAGGATGAGAGAGTAGAAAACTAATGGGGAAGTGGTTGTGGGGTAAAATTTTCTATATGATTTGATATTAGTTTATTATACTTGGATGTGGTATTTTTTAATTAAGTTTTTGTATGTGCACTAAAATGGGAAGCACCGTGCCATGGTGGCTCTTATGGATGTCATGGTCGATAGCCGATGCCTCCATTTTCATGAAAATGATGTGTGCATATTATCTCTTTCTCTCTACTCAATTTTTATTATTCATCATCAATTTTAAAAGGATTTATTATGGCATACATTTTAATTAAATGGTTTCAATGAATAAATTAAAATAGGAGTAATGAAGTTTTATATGTTTCATATCACCAATGTGATTCATTTTATAAAATTCATCATGAATAACAATATGAGAGTCCATGATCTCTCTTGTTGGAAGATGAAGATTGTGATGAGTTGTATGCCCTACTGAAACTCTCTTCACCCCTATTACTCTATTTATCACTCACTGTGAAGGTTCTAGTACCCCTTCAAAGTACTAGGATCCTAAATAAATTTTTTGTTATATAAAATATGATGTAGTTTCATTAAACCTGAAAATCCATCATTTTATGCTTTGGTTTTCGTCATCAAACATAATCTATTAAAGAAGAAAGATAGATGTCATTACAACTACATTTGAGGTTTTCTTTGTTCTTAATTTCCTTTCATGTTCTGATTCCTTGAAGATAGATCATTTTATGTTTGGTTTTGATTCCACTTGCATAGAATCATTGTATTATTCCACAAAACCCATCAGTGGTATCAAAGTCTTGTTTTAAAAGAATTAAATGTGTAAATAATTTTATTTTGAAGAACACATACCAACACCATGGAATGAAATTTCTCTTGGAGCCAGTGTGGGGACTAAAAAATTCTATCATCTCTATCCCCACAATACCTTGCAAGTCATGGTAGTTCTTCATTGGAGAATTTTCTAGAAACTAAAATATGCACAATGGTATAACCTTACCATGTTCAAGGAGTGGTGTTTCTTCACTGCAAATTCTCAAGACACCATGGCATGCACCATGTAGAAGGTTTTTAATTGTCTTCCTCATGGTCTAGTGGAAAGGAGAAATATAATGACATGAATTAATACATACTACACATTGTGGTTATATTATTGGTAACCCTCAAAACACCCACCTTTATTGAAGTATGATTTTTTATCTGGGTGTTTCACCATGCACTATAGCCAGATCTATGACATATTGGTCTTGAAAAAAATTACCACAAACATCAGGACAATAATTTGGTAATATTTTTGGTGGTCCTTAAATGGTTTAAATAATTTATTTGATAAATTGAATTATGATTTATATATTGGTTATAAATTATAAGTGTTAGAAATTTTAAAGTTACATTTTACATGCCTAAATTGAATGTGGAATGTTTATATAATATATTATGTTTAAAAAAAATATAAAATGTTTATTTATCCATTTAATTCCAATAATATTCATGTTTGGTAAAATTTTAATGAAATATGAATATTTTATATGAAATTTTTATGTGATAAATTTATTATAGCATATAAATCATTGCATTATATTCTTGGTATGACTCCATAAGATTCAGTTTTCATCTACCATGAGATTATTTTGTAAATAGAGTTATTAACTAGAATTAAGTTGTTGGGTATAGTTTCTTTATATTTGGTTTTAGAATTATCATGAATTGGATTATATATTGATTAAATTATCTCTTGGTAAAGGGACATTAGGTCATACATCCCACTATCTTGCAAGCTTGTGTTTTGTTATAGAATGGTAGGGTTGGATAAATGTGGATCTAGGATTACTTATGTGGATATTTGAAATTTCATATAGTTTTAAAACTTCACATTAGGAGTTTATATAAATTATTCATAAGATTCATATAGATAAGAATGAATATGTTTTCGTCAATACTTAGGTGTGTAACACAAAATGTTGGTTGTGTAAAGAGTTACACTTTAATTTTGTGGATTGAATTGGGATTCCAAAACAAAATAATTAGAAGAATGAATACACAAAGGAATAAAACATGAGAAGATAATGATTTGTTTAAATTCAATATTTATAAAATTTAATATGAAAATAATGTATATTAAATTTTTGAGACTAAAAGCCCCCCTCAAATACTAGTAATGAGATTACTTAAAAAGTGGAACTTTTCATGACCTTGAGAATCTAACTAGGTAGTTTCATGATGAATTTGGGTTTCACAGGATTATCTTCTTTAAAGAAATCAAGAAATAATTTTCATCAAATTATTAGGGTCTTTTTTTGGAATTTTATTTGGGTTAAATTAGTTGGGAAACACCAATGGTTAGATTACCATAGGAATATAGTTGAGTATATCCATATAATGGATTGGGATAATGTGTTATCAACTCAACTATACATAAATCATAACTATTATGATTGGGATGGTTCCATACCAAAATAACTTAGTGATGATATGAAAATTGAATTTGATTCATTAATTAGAGAAATATGGATCTTGGTTCACAGAAAAAATATATTATGTACAAGGTCATAATTTTTATTGGTATCACATTCATTAAAAGTCCTTGGTGAAAAGATATAAAAATTTATACTCACCCAATGATAAGTCCTTATTATAGATTATGGAATAATTTATGATAGTAATATTGGGATCAATTATAGGTATGATATATAGAATAGTAATAGGTTAGTATCTAGGGTTGTGAAGTGTTCTCATGGTAAAGAATTCTGAGATCTTGAATCTGAATGTTATAGAGATAAATTCCACTAACTCTAACTCAAGGGTATTAGATACCATGTGTGCACCACACATTTGTGTTGACTAACATGAACTAAAATATAATAGATAATTAAAAAATGGTGAAGAATAAATTTATGTTTACAATGGATCAAGGGTTACCACATTAGAGATTAGTACATATGATCTAAATTTACCATGTGGATTAGTTCTAGATTTAGAAAACTATTATTATGTTTTCAACATAAATAGAAATTTTATTTATATATCTTTTTTGGAAAATATGATATTTTCATTCACTATTAAGAACAAGAGTGGTTCTATATATTACAATTAAATGTTTTATAGAATTGGGGATATGGAAAATGATTTATTTATTCTATGTATGAATAACCCAATATATAATATTCAGAATAAGAAGGTCAGAGTTTATTTTAATCCCACATATCTTTGGAATTATCACCTTGGATATATAAATAAAAAATATGTTTTATTATTCAATATAGATGAATTTTTGGACTTATTTGATTATGAATCTTTTTATACATGTGATTTTTTATTGGGAAAATTTATAAAGACACCTTTTGGGAGAAAATATTAAAGGGGTAGTGGACTATTCGATTTCATATATTATGATGTTTGTAGACCAATGATAAAACAAGAGAGTGGTGGTTAATGGTATTTAGTACCTTTTTTGATGACTTTAGTTTCAATGGATATGTCTTTATATTGAAAAATATGTAGGAAATTTTTTATAAGTATAAATATTATCAATATGAAGTTAAGGATCAATGGGGAAAGAGTATTAACATTATCCAATCAGATCAAGGTGGTGAATACTTGAGTAAAGAATTTTATATTATATTAGAGATTGTGGAATTGTTCCATAACTTACTCTACCTAAAACACTGAAATGGAAAGATATTTCTAAAAGAAGGAATCATACCATGTTGTATATGGTTTGGTCTTTGATAACTCTATATTAACTTCCTATTTTTTGGGGGGTTATGGTATAGAGGTTGGAACATTTTTACTTAACCACATTCCATATTAAAAAGTCATGAAGAAACAATATGCTATATTTATCGGAAAAAATCATAAAATCACTTTTTTGATGATTTGGTGTTGTGAAGAACACATAAAAAGATTGAATTATGATAATATAGGCCTCAAATAAAATAAATTATTATTAATTAGTTATCCCATAGAAACTATGGGATACTATTTCAATAATCCTACTGAAAAAAGTGTTTGTGGCTTAACATTCATATTTTTACTGAGAAGCATCATATATTCTAAGTCTTCAATGAGAGGAAATAAGAACATAGAGAAGATAAATACCAAAAAACATAAATTTTTCTTGTTATGGAAGTTAAGTTAGTTATTT
The DNA here is from genome assembly GCA_963277665.1 of Viscum album. Taxonomy (NCBI): domain Eukaryota; kingdom Viridiplantae; phylum Streptophyta; class Magnoliopsida; order Santalales; family Viscaceae; genus Viscum; species Viscum album. The sequence goes on from OY728132.1 coordinate 774,987,677, forward strand.
GATAAGTTTTGAAGAAGAACTAACTTATGTTGCATAAGAACATCTAGGTTCTTGTAGGATTCATCAAGAACCTGATAAATATGGATTTATCCTGGTAAATGATGATGAATTAATTTAAATAGGATATTATATGAATTCCTATAATGATACCATCAATTTTTTTGATTATAAGAAATGGTTAAAATTCATGGAATCTAAAATAAACTCCATATACACTAATTTTTTTTGGAACATTGTCAATGAAACTGAAGGGATGATACCCATAGGGTGAATGTTGGTTTTTTCTTAAGAAAAATGAAATGAGTTTCTTCTTATAAAGATTTACTAGTGGGAAATGGTCATTAAAAAATTCACGACATTGACTATAAACAATCATTTTCACTTAAAGTAACAATAAAGTTAATTTATATTTTTATAGGCATAAAAACCCATTTTAATTATCATATATGTAAGATTTATTTTAAAACCACTTTGAATCATTGCAATTTATTCAAGGATGTGTATATTATATATCCTAAAGGTTTTAATGTTCCATGTGATACTATTAATGTATGAATGTTGCAATGGTCTATTTATAGAATGAATCAAGACTATTGGAGTTATAATATAAGGTTTGATAATGTAATAAAAGGTATTGGTTTCATAAAAATAGATTATTAATATTGTTTTTATATAATTAGACTTGTGGGAGTGTTTTAGTTTTTCAAATATTTTATATAGATGACATAAAAATTACAGAAATTATATCCGGACACTTCACTCTATAAAGATGTGTCTGGGTAAATGCTTCTCAATGAGAGAAATGGGTGAAAAGACTATATACTGGGTGAGATAATCTATAGAGATAAATCAGATATGTTTCTCAAATTGAGTTAAGAAACATATATCGGTAAAGTTCTAAAGAAGTTTATCATGGAGAAATCCAATAAATAAAGTCTACCAGTATCATATGGAACAAATATTAGGATGATTTGGGTTCCTTATAAAGATATATAAAGAATGGATATGATACCTTATGCATTTGATATAGGATCTATCATGCATGACATGATGTGAAATCAACCTGATGTAGCCTATTATCCACGCATAACTCGTAGATACTAATATCATCATGGTGAGAGTGACTGTATTATTATAAATAATATTCTCAAGTACTTTAGAACTAAGGATATATTCTTAATATTTAGAGGAGAGGATTTGATCTGTGAAAATATTTCATGGATGCAACTTTTCAATATGATTTAGATGATATGAAATCTCAATTTGGTTTTTTGTTTTTTCTAAATGGTGGATCTATTTGTTAGAAGAGTTCCAAACAGTCCACCATAGTATACGCAATAGTATAGGTGAATTATATCACTATATCAGATACTATAATGGAAGTTATTTGAATAAGGTGGTTCATTTCTAAACTTGAGGTGGTTCTTGTCATTTATGAATCGATCAAAATTTATTCTAATAATAATGGATCTTTTACTCATGTTAAGGATCATTAGTCACACCAAAAGACCAAAAATATTCATTGCAAATACTATATCATATTTGAAATTGTTTAATGGGGTGATGTTATTATTTGTAGGGTGGATATAGAGGATAATGTAGCAGATCAATTGAAATAAACATTACAACATAAAAAAAATGAAGGTCATGTTAGGTCTCTAGGTATTTAATACTTAATATATTGCTATGATGGAGGTAAATGTATCATGTATGTATAATAAATAAAATCTTCATTTATTATTCATTCACGTGTGCTGTAATTTTCCTTAAATGAACATTCATATGATAATATCCCCTCAAACTATAATCTTAGAGTTTTCCCGATTCGATGATCATCACAATGTAGTATGGGTTGTGATGATATGTAAAAAATATCCTGAATGAAAACATTTACTTGTTGGAAAGTTTTTTATATAAGATACCATGAGTAGATTCATGATGTAATAAGTGGGTATTTATTACTTGGACTGGACCACCAAAGTTTATATCATGGAATTCCATGCAATCAATAGTATATATAGGGGTGTGTGTTTATTACCAATCATTCTTACCTAAGGTTGGTGAGATACCTAGAATTAGCACCTTTATAATTTGATACCTTACTTATTTATATAAAAAAGAGACTCAGCTAATCAGGGGATGATTAGGTATGTTGTTGATCACTTAATCAGTTATAGTACAACCAAAATGGGATTTTTTTCACTTGTATGATGATTAAATGAATATATCCCTTAATTGAATTAAATTGAGGAAATTCATGTTCATACTTAGTTTATCCATATATGACATGATCAACTACTTTGACGAGGGTCATGTGATTTAATCACTTAGTTTAGTCACATGGGCATGGTAATGATTTTATATAGAATCAAGTAAATATTAGAATAATTATATTATAATAATGTATTTAATGTCTAGAGATCACTATATGTTATGGAAAAAATGGTTCATATAAGTGTACATAAATTGTATATGATACATATTATGGTGGAAATTTTCATATTGATATATGTGTATATTTGATGGTGGTCACACCAGGCCCCTTAGTAGCTTGAATAGCACTGATTCTATTCTATAAGACACTCTTTTATTACTTCTATGAAATAGGGATTTAATATTTCTTTTAAAATATATTAATTCCTATAGGGTCATACAGTCAGGACTTTGGATAAAAATTATGTTTTGAGAAATTTTTTTTCCAATATAAATATATTTCAATGAAATCATATCCAAAGGAAATTATATAGATTCAAAAAGTGGTGTAAAGTTTCTCATAAATTCTTTATAGGATTTTAGTGTAAGTGGGAGATTATTGGATATGAAATAAAATATAAAGAACCCCTCTATGGTTGTGCTTGTGGATGTTGTGTTCAATACTATAAATCACAATTTCCATGCATATGATTCATGAATCTACCATGTCCCTCTCTTGTTGGTTTTCATCAGCCATAATCCAATGTTAATGGATTTATCATAACATGCATTTTCATTGTAAAATACCCTATTTGGATTATTGAAAACACCTTAGAGGGGGGTGACTAAGGTTTTCCTATTTTCTTTAATTCTAATTATTCCCATAAGTATTCATCCCCACTAATTTCCATGATTAGTTATTCATTGTAATCATGGTTTCTCCATGATAATAAAATGTTGACTGCAATGGTAGGTTCTTCCCACACTTGTACAAAATCTCATTGTGCGTAAAATTTATTTCTTCTCACTGGAATTCCATAAACATATCATCATAGTAACATAATATATTCTCATTGTATTCTCCTTTTTATACCCTAATTCTCACAGGTTCCCCAAAATCTCACCATGTATACACAAGTGTTTTTTCATCTCTTTCTTAAAGTATATCACAAGGTCTACACATGATTTTTTTCCTCAATAAAATTTATATGTTGTTAACCAACAAAAGGAATTAAAATTATTTTAATTATTTAATAAAAATACAAGAATCTTAATATATTTTATATATTATGTTCATATATCTTCATAGTAACTACTCACCTAAAATTTTCACTCACTTGTGAATTACTAAAAATATAGACACCAAATATCAAAATATGAATATCAGGTCAATCTCATATTACCTTATTCTTATTCATATTTATCATTGAATAAATATATCTAGAAAAAAATAATCATCCCACTCAAAATCTATACTTCTTTATATCTTTATTTCAAACCCAACAAGTTATAAAAGCTCAATTATCTACTTATTCCTCGCTATATCTTATAGTAGATCCCATTTATTTTTCATCCATTGAGATTCTATGGTTCTCTTCGATTCTTAATAAATGTCTTTCCAACTTCATATATAGACTTCCACTTATTCTCCTTTTATTTTTTCCTCCTTAATATTCTCATCATTTCATGTGCATGAGTAGTTACATTAAATTATTGAACACTTTCAATTTCCCATAAATGGGAAATGTCAACTTACATTGTGGTGTATAATGAAAATAATTTTTCCATGAATCTAATTTCTTTCCCATAATCCCCTATATATATTTTCCATATTTTTTATATATTGTTCTATCTCAAGTGGTATTCCAAAAATACCCCTAATTATTACACCTCATGTGGAAGAACATATTTTTTTATTTTACAACAACCTAATATTTTTTCTTCATTATCAAAATCTTCAATCATAACTTATTTTAAAATTTCAAAAAATAATGAAGGAATGAAACAAATTTTTAGATGTAAAATTTCAAAAAAAATTAATATAAGAGTCTTCATTTTATGATAGAAATAATTCACTAAAGTTCATCATGCATTTCTCTCTTAAAAAACATTCTTCATAAATGAGTTACACTCTAATTAAAAGCTAGATATTCAACTCATCAATATATAAAGTATTCATGAAAATATAATAAATTCATTTTATATCACTTGATTACAAACACTTTCTTTATTATTTGATCTTATTTTATATTTCCTTCAAGATTAGAAAAGAAAATTTTTATTTCTTGGATCACATACTCATTTGACTTTTTTATGATTAAAACATCGATAAAATAACTTTTTCATCAGAAAAATTCATATTCTTTAGAATATCATAATTCTAGGGACAAAAATGTTTCACTAAGTCAAATATCTAACACTGTTGGAAATATTTATTTTGTGTATTACTCTTAAAAATCTTAAAAGTAAAAAATCCTACAAGTTCTTATATATCATAAATGCATCAAAAAATGTTCTACAACCTTAACCATTTTAGAAATGAGGAAAAATATGATATCATATGGGATACTAAAATGTTTATGCATAGGTCAATTCACTTAATCATATTAAAAATATCCTATGTACATTTTAATAAAATTGTTTGTAGATTAATTCTCTTTAACACTCATCAAATATCTTACATGTTGTTGAATTTTCTTACACCTAAGAAAAGTTTTCCTTGGTGCCTCATGTAGCTAAATATCCTTTGTAATTTCCTCAAAACATTCTCTATAAAAATTTATTATAGGCGCCTCACTAATATTAATTCACTTACGTGTCGGAAAAATATCCTACATGTGGCTCAATTCTCTTACATGTAACAAATTACTTATGCACTGGCCATAATCTCTTCTACGTATATTAATTTACTTAATCATTGTAATGTTATCTTCTATGTAGAAAAATGTCTTATGTGTAGGATATGTTTCTTTTTCATTTATCTAATCTTTAGGTTGAGAACTATAATTCTATATTTTATTCAAATGAACTCTATGAATATTAAAATCATATTTAGAAAATCTCAATCATCATAAATTAGTTTAAAACCACTTTAAATAATTTAGGTATTTATTAACATAATTCCATATTCCTTTTAGCTTGTTCCAAATACTTGAAGCATAATAAATAGTAAATATATAGTATTTCCAAAAACTCTTCTACATTATAAAGTATATCTATACTTAATCCTTCCAAAACCATTATCCAATAAATATAAAACACTGTAAAAAAAATAATTCCTGATCAATTACTCAAGTATGGATTCCACAACATTAAACTAGATTTTTCTCATAATAAATATAAATTCAACCTCTCTAAGTGATAGATACTTCCTTATATATTCCAATTTTTTATAGAAAAGACTTCCACACTTGTAGTAGTCCTATTTTACATGCATAATAGATCAATAATTGTTTTAATTTTAAGATATTTTATATAAACCTATCCAACAAGTTTTTAATTATGCAATAATGCATATTTCCTTTATAAAAAAATATAGGAAACTCTCACTTCATTTATTGGTTAGATACTCTATTCCATCACCTATGAATTTTACCTTTGTATAATAACATTGAAAATTACTAAAAAACAAATTTGATTGAAATAAAATAAAATATCAACCCATGGTCACTTCAATTTAACCCATTGGATTTTTTTTTCAATTCTAAATTTACTCAAAATGTCAATATAATTATTCTCCCCCTAATTGAAAATAAATGAAAAGGAGGAGAAGTTATTATATCTTATGGACATAATATTGAATAATTTTTTTTCATATAATTATTAATGATTATAATAATTGAAAGGGGAGGATTTCTCAAACTAATTATTATAATTTTATGAAACTCATATTTACCCCATATGTCCATCCACTATCCCAGTTTTAAATCATTTCCATGAGATAATGGTAGAATTATAATTTCCTTATATTTATGACATAAAAACATAAAATCTAAGTCTATGTGCGATAAAAATTTAGGGAAAACATGAGTAAAAATATTAGAAAAAAATTCTATCCAAAAATAAAGTACCATGTGATATAAACTCAAACATCCACTGCTTATAGGCCGCTCAAATTTATTTGTAATAATTCTTAATAACATGTACTCACTTAAATACACACATAAAAACATTTCACGTACAAGGTTATCTTTCCCCATTTAGTTATATAATTATGCTCTTGATTAATTTGTTCAACATAAATCAAGATAGTTAAGGGAGAGTGAAAAACATAGCTTTTCCTTCAATTTTTAAGGGGCTATCTAAAATTAAAAAATCAAAAGAACTACATAACTCTATAAGCTTCACACATTTTGATAGTTACCCATAAATGGATTCGTTCCATAATTTTTCACCTTAAATTCCCATAATTTAATTAGAACCAATTTTATTTGAGAATAAGTTGGGTCTTATTTAACTTATTATTTTCGGGTAGTGGGGTTGAGACTTATTTCTCATCCCAGATACTTGTTTCCATGAAGGTTTAAAGTGTATAAACCTATTCATGATTACTTCAACCTTAATTTTACAATTCAGTTTACCCTTGGGTAGTATGAAATTTTATTTATTTTATCATTATCCTTAGTTGAAATAAGTTTCTCAAATTTAACAACTAAAGCAGTTTTACCTTTTTTCAGATTTCTCTATATTTCCTTCCATTCCAACAAATCTATCTATATTTTTAGAAAATATTTTTTAAATTTTTATATTTGATTCTATGTTTTGAATCCATTTTCATAAAATCCTTCTTGATAGAAAGATTCATTGGTGATTTACCTTATTATTTATTTGAATAGTAATAATAGTCATAAATTTTTTTGCATTATTTTTAGCATGTTGACACCTTACACACACTTCTCTAATCACATTTAAGCTTCTCTTAATAAGAAATTTTTCATACTCTTCATCAGGGATGTCCAAAACCATATCAAATCTACTACCACTTTATTGGATTCAATATTTCTTTCTGGACTCTAGTTAAATACAATTTACATAGATATTCCTGACCATCTTTAAATGTTTCAAGATATGACCACTATTTCCATAGTAGAAAAAATTCTTCACTGAAGGTTGAACATCATTCTGATTACTCTTCACTAACTTATTAGGGGCACTCTTATTTCTCAACCTACATCCTCTTAAAATACATAATTCTATTATAATAAACATAAGAGTTTGAATAAGTTTTTGTTTATTAATACTCATCATAAGTGTGGCCATATATGTTGTAAAAATCAAAAAATCCTTCAACGATTCTAAATATTTTCTTTAAAGTCTAAGTATCGATTCTTTCTAAAATCTGATTATGTCTAGTGAATTGTGTCATTTATTCAACCTTGATCCAACTTTTTTTAATTATGATATGATTTATACATGCTAACATATGATTTCATCAATATATGGCCATATTCACAAACCTCTAGTTTCAAAACATATACTAATTGACCTTATTCCTTTACATTTTGCTGCAATATATCTTGATTTTGTTCCGTAATTATTTTGGGATAAAACACAAATATTTTGGGATAATTTTGGAAGGTTGGTGAAATTTTATTTGGAATGATTATCCCATAATTTGACTTATTGGGGAGTTTTCTAGTATTTTTACACTTCCAAATTTGTATTGAATTTCACTTTTATCAAGAATTTATAGAAAAAAAGATTCAATATTAACTTAATTAACTTGACAACGGGTTACCTATTTTTATGAAATTTTGGTGGATTATAACAACCCAACCTAAATCACTTGGTCTAGGACAATGTGAATTGTATCCTCATGCACTTATCACCCTATACAAGTGGTTTATAAATAGGAATGAGGGCCTGAAAAATATATGTGGAGACTGTGCCCTTATTATATATAAATATCAGAGTGAAACATCCAAAATAATCAATAACCAAAGTAATATTCCATAACATAATAAATGAATCAAATAAATATAAATAATGATATAAATATATAATGTGATAAAAAATGAAATTAAATATCTAGAGTCATTCAAGTAGTAAATATGGATCCTTAGAAGTGGTAGATTGGGGTACAAAAGTAAAAAATCAATGAAAATAAATGAGCATAAATAATCTTAGAGTTTTACCCAGCATCATATTGATCCCCAAACACCTTTATATACTTGGAAATCTATCACTGGGACCATTACCTTATCTGAGACCCTGATCATAAAGTCTATATGTGCATTGAGATTCTCATGTAGTGTATGAGAATAATCTAAGTAGGATGAAAAAATTACCCCTTAAAATAAATGAAGGAAGTGTATAAAGGTTGATTTATCAACATAAAATAAATAAATAATCAACTTATATCCCTACCAGGTCATCACGTATTAAAAAAATACATCCCAAAACTTGACCATGCCTACTTCAACTCCATGCTGAAAAGAAGGTATGCTGAAACTGTTTAGCCAAGCCTAACCCATGAACCACACATTTCCCATTGGTCATTACCACAATTGTACCATAGTCTATTATAAAGGATCTTGAGAGGTCAACTATGTCACCCCAATCCATCTCAAAGGTTCTTGGGTGGTTTAACGTATCACCCCAGCCAATTCCAAAGGTTATTTGGAGGCCCAAACTATCACCACGATCCATCCTGAAGGTTATTGGTAGGCCACCACAAGAAATAAGAAAACATTAAAATTTTTCATAAAAATTACATCAAAATAAATGGAAAAACCATTTCATATCATCAATTATTTATTCGAGCCTAACCTGAACCAACATATCTTGAATGGCTCCATTGACCTCAATGTTCCCAATAGGAAAGCCCATATGTCATCCACAATTACATGTTAAATTTGTAATCTAACCATGAATTATCATATAAATCCCATTATAAAGGGTCCAATACACTTATAGGGGCCCAAATATATGTATTATAACATTGGGAGGATGTCTGATGGTTTACCCACACACCAACACAAAAAACCATACATGAAAATTTAATGTATGCATTATAAAATGCTAATGGATTTCATAAATTATGTATGGTGAGACTAAACCACCAATAATAATTGTTATGAACAATAATAAAAAACTAAATCACTAAAAATAGTCCAAAATTCATATAATTTTATTTACATAAAAATAAACGAAGACTAAACCATTATTAGAAGCTAGAACATTGTTAGGTTTACCCAAAGGAACCCACCACAACAAACAATGTTCAAATTGGGGAAGAAATGAGGTGTCGAGGGCCCAATTCTCCCCAAAAATTCCTCCTTAGGTATAAATTGGACTAAAGGTTTATGGAAGAGTATTAGGAGGTGAAATAAGAGTTTTGGGTGATCTTACAAAACAACCACTTTAAAAATTCTTCCCAATGGTACCATCGTCCAACCGGTGGGTTTAGGTAGACAAACCAAACCCTTGGAAAGTACATTATCTATCCAATAGACTTGTACTATCTAGTTGGTAGACCTAAGGTAGCTTAATTTAGTCCTAGACTCCTCTGACGAGCCTCTGAAACATTTCTCGACCCCTCAATGACATATAATCCATTAAAATACACCAAAATAAAATTAATTTAAATTTTAACACTCCATGAATCGTTGAGGGCTATTACATGGATGTTTCTACATATGATCTCTATATATTATTTCCACCATGAATATTCTTTATTAAAGAAATAATCTCAAATGAAGTTTGTGTGGTAGTAGTTCTTTTAACAACTATTTGAAAAGTTATAGGTTTTTTCACATCCAAATTGTTTAGTTCCACAACTAGCTTCATACATTTCATGATAAAAAATAATTTTCATTATTAGTTTATCTCAAGTAATATTTCCAATCCTTATTCATCTTCTAAATTTGATTCTCATTAATTTTCATTTTCTCTACTAGAAAACTATCCAGCTCTTTCACCATATTTTATTTAACTTATAATTGGGTAGACTTCACATTACTGGATACTTTATAAGGATTATATAATGCATGGATTATTTTAATCATAATATTTTTAAGCACATCACTCTCATAAATTAATCTATCAATGTATGTAATAATGTGAACATACCTTTCATTAAAAAGTTATACTTTTTCATCATTTTATCTCACAAATTTTTGGAGGGTTTTTCCTATGCTGACATTTTTAACCAACTCCTCTTCCATAGAAACACATTCCTTTTCAAGATGTGATTTTAATTCAGTAGTTTTTTAATATAAGAAAATATATATTCAACAACTTCATTAGGAACTTTTTTAAGTTAAACTTTTACTTAAAAATAAAAACTATAAAGTAATTTATTACTTAACCCCTCTTCTTCACAACTCAAACTTATTTCATTATAGGGATAAAAATAAATAGATTAAGTTATACACATACCACTTTGATAATATTTAGCTAGTTTATAATGTTATATCTTCTTTTAAATTTATTTATCTTATTGGATTCTTTTTTTTATTATTTTACATAGTATTGGAAGAGACTTCCACCTGTTTGATAATAGAAATTTAAATTATAGATTTCATCAAAGGATCTACATTAGGAATATAAAATATATAATTCATCAAATTATGATTAAAATACCAATGAATGTAGAGAATGATATAACTAGAGTGAAAAAATTCTCTAATACTGATTGAAAATATCATTTGGATTAGAATAGAAACTTCAGAGTAGGGTGAATATGGTGTTTTCTTTCTTTAAAAAATTTTAATTAATCATTTATGTACTTACCCCTTTTAATTTTTACCTCTATTACCTATTAGTATATGAATTAATGTGATCTAAATTTTAGACAAAAAACAACTACAACATGCAATACAAGTAAAATAATAAATAAGACATGTAATATTTTTACAATGTTTAGCTCAAATGCCTACTTCCTTCTCTGATTGGTTATTCAACCCAATCACAGTTTCTACACTATAATAAAATTTTCACTCAAATGTTAGGTGATTCCCACACAGGAATATAATGTAACCATGCATATAATTGTATTCTTTTCATTAAATCTCTACAAACTCGGCTCATGTTGAAATTAAATATTCACACTCAGTTGTCTTTTCATTCCTTGAGTCTCACAAGTTTCATGGCATCTTACGTTATGTAAAAAAGTATGGTCTTTCCATATCCTTCTTTAAATTAGATTATCTAGCCTTCAGAAGATTATTTTACATTAATAAATATGATATGATTTTCTACAACACAAGGTCTTATTATTCAAGAAAGTCATTAATAGCAGTGCATGTAACTCGATCCTTATTCCAACTCATCTTCACATATCTTCAATAGAATCACTCAGATAACTCTTTCACTCCCTTTAAATTAATGAAAGGATTGACACCAAATATCAAAACATACACAATAGTTCATTAATTTTGTAACTTATTATTATTCTTCTTTTTTCTTGACCGAATATATCCTATAGAAATCAATCATCCGACTTAATTATTTTCTTATATTTATTTGAATCCTAGGTGTTTTTATAAGTTTGGACGTCTTATTATTCCTCTATATATATTGGAGTGGATATTTATTCTTATTCTTCCTTTTAGATTCATTGGTTCTCTTGGATTTATAGTCACTCTATTCACTACTAACTATAGTGGATATTTATTTTTCTTATTTCATTTTTTCCTCCTTGATATTATCATCTTCCCATGCACTTGAGTGGATTCATTAAATTACTGGTCTTTTTTAATTTCCCATTAATATAAAATTTAAATTTTCATCATGGGGAATAATAAAAATCACTTTCCATGCCTCTAGTTTCATCATATGATCTCCTATAAAAAATCCATTTTCTTTTACACACCTTGTTGTATCAATTGGTATTCAAAAAATAGTCAATTATTACACCTCAAGTGGTAGGAAATATTTTTTATTGTATACTAGCCTTATATTTCTTCTTACATATAAATAGTTTAAATAAAAAAATATTTTGTGATATTTAATAACTCTAATGTAACATCACAAATAAGTATATTTTACACTTATAGATTTTTTGAATATGGAAGTCTTTATTTCAGGCTAGAAACAATTCACTGAAACTCATCCTTCCTTTCTCACTTAATATATCCCTTCATAAATATTTTAAGATATGATGAATAGGTCAAGATTTAAATAACAAACATATATATTATTCTTGAAAATCTAATAAATTCATTTTATCACTTTTGAATATGAATAATTTCTTTATGATTTGACCTTATTTCCCCTCAACTCAAAGATAGACAACTCATAATTTTATTTTTTGTATCACTCGCTCATTTGAGTGGCTATTATGTTTATAATTATAATCTATTATCTCTTCTATCATCCCAATATATGTTCTTCAGAATATAATAATTTTGGAAACTCATCATTTTTTCTAATTTAAATATCTTACGTTGTGTGATATTTTCATTTACAATAGTACTCTAAAAAATATTCTATGTTAAAAGGGATACACAGTTTGAAATATCATGAAATATTTAGAAAATGTATTATGGGATCATCCTTTCCTGAAATAAAGAAAACTCAAATATCATATGGGAGCCTCAAATTACTTATATTCATCTCAGGTCACTTACATATAAGAAAAAAATTATACTTGTGGCATAATTATTTCTAGATAGATGGATTCTATTTCACACTGGTAAAATCACTTCTATGTAGATTAGTTCTCTTATAACAAAAAAATACTTTTATGAACCTTTCATAGCTCAATATCCTTTAGAATTTTCTCAAAACTCCATCCCTAGAAAAAATGTCTTATGGGAACCTCCTGCAACTCAATTTAATTATGCATAGGAAAAAATAACCAATATGTGACTTAAGAAACTTATGTATAGGATAAGCTACTTACGTGTTGAAAAAAATATTTTCTGCATAGATGTATATACTTAAATGATGGAAAATTATCTTTTTGAATAAGTCAAATTACTTTCTCATTTATCAACTATTTAGGTCAAGAACAGTAATTATTGATATTCGTTAAATGAACTATGAGAATCTTCAAATCATATTTAGGAAATCCTAGTCAAATTAAGTCACTTTAGTGCCACTTAAAATAATTGGGATAATTATAAAAATAATTCCAAATCCCTTTAATCTTCTTCTAATGACTTCAAACATAATAAATACTCAAGATAGAGTATCTCCACCAACTCCTCTACCTTCTCAAGTTCAGATCTACTTTGGCCTTTACAAATAAACATCCAAGAGATATAAAAAAATATAAATAGTATCCTTCATGGAAAATTACTCAAGGATAAATTCTCCAACATTATGATAGATTTTCATCATGAATAGTATATCTTCAATCTCCTCAAGTTATAGCTCCTTCCTTATTTATTCCAATAAATTATAGTCAAGACATACAAACTTATAGTAATTTTCTTTTACATACATATGAGCTCAAAAATAATATGACTTTTTAGCTATTTTTTTGTGATCTTTCCAATCCATATGTTCATTGGTTGGAAATAACTCTTTCCATAACCCAATAATTATTGATGGCTCTAACTTCATTCATTGGAAGGATACTCCAATCCATCACCCATAAATTTTACCTTTTCAAAATTACATTGAAAAGCACTAAGAAATAAATATGATTAATAAAAAAAGACAACTTCAATGAAAGGGAACTTCACATTGAATGGGTTCAATGAATAAATTAAAATGGGAGTAATATATAACAATGTGTTGTATATGGCCCATATGATTCATTCAATAAAACACATCATGAATGTATATATATAAGGGATAAAATCCATCTTGTTGGTAGATGAATATTATGATGATTTTTATGCCTTTCCAAAACTCTCTTTGTCCTCAGAACTCCATTTATCACTAACCATGAAGGCGCTATCACCCTTTTAGAGTCACTACTACAAAATAGTCCTTTAACAATTCCAGAAATGACATTTATTAGCATTAGAAAATTTCAGAACACATGAGCAAGGTTAAAATCTCGGGTATTTTATCAGTGCTAAAAAAGAACTGATAATGTTTTCCTTTATCAGTGCTAAAAAAACACAGATAAATGGGACCATTATCAGCCCTTCAATTTAGCGCCTCTAAAGGAACAATTTGTCAGCGTATATAGAAGCACTGATAAAGTATACCTTTATCAGTACTTTTAAAAGAACTGAAAATGGTGTCCTTTATCAGTGCTTTTAAAGGTGCTGATAAAGGGCCATTCTGCAGTCCACTGTAACAACACATCGCAACACCAGAAACACACCAGATATCAAAAAAATAAGTCCCAATATAGGATTTAAATGAAATGAAATTTAAAATACAAAAACAATAAAAAATACTATATTATATACATTTCAAACATTGGTTTATACAATTAAATAAATACAAATTATTATATACATTAAAAAACATCAATGTTTCTTTATCTTTTAATCTTGACCAGAATCACGCTATTTCCAAACAAACCACCCCTTTTAGAGAAAAAGAACACAACTATATAAGAAAAAAACTCTAATGTTAGCAATAATATAAAGAAATAAATTAAGATACAGTGTTAATTTTAATAAAATTGATGTTAATTTTAAATAAAAAGACTCACTTGGAGTCATTCCGGTCACACCATGCATCGGATTATAGTGTGGATGATTCCAACATATCTCAAATGACTTTTGGATCATTTTCCTAAAGTATCAATACAATATTTCATTATTTTGAGTTCATCAGTTGTCTTTTTTACTAAAATTCCATTTTAAACTGGAAACACACACTTTTGACACATTCTGATCACATCGTGTATTAGTTTGATGTGAAACGGATTCCTGAACATCAAAAATAACTTATGAATAGTTGTTCTAAATTATCAAGAACATCATAGTATATCTGATCCGTTTTCAATGAGTGAAACTTTTTTTACTAAAGTGTCCAAAAAATATAAATGTGTTTGTTTGGTTTTTAGGTTTGGTTGATTCTTGCAAAGGCATGACACATTGAGTCATAACAGTCACACTATGTGTTTAATTGAGGTGCATCTAATTTCTACACATCTCAAATGACTTATGGATCTTTTTTCTAAGTGTGAAAAAAGTAAATTCCTCCATCGACCTCCTTTTCCAATCATATAAAACCCTACCATTTTTTTAATAAATTAATAAAATATCCTAAACCAAAAAATAAACCCACACACAAGGCACAAAGAGTGATTTCCACAAAAATAGACATCTCCAAATAGGCACGATATAAATAGGGGAACTAATTCATGAAAGAATGACCATTTAAAGGTTCAAAGTAAAAAACCATTTGATCTATGAAATGATGATTTCATCATACTTTTATAATGAAATAATAACTTAAAATATCCACACACAAAAATGAGTAAACTCCAAACATCTTCACCCCAACACGAGAGACAACAATCGAGCCAATGTGTTGTATGCTTCTTTCACAAAAAATCATCCAAAAATGATTCCTCTACCATATTATAAAAATGAAGATCCTTCTAGAGGAGGACACACTTCTTGATCCCTTGATAAAGACCCCTAATGAAAAGAGAGTATTTCAACACATCCTACGACACCACCTCTGGAGAAAAGGAACCCATCTCTTTGAAGTGTTCAATGTAAGCCTTCACCATCCACTAACATTATTGGTCACTCATGATCACTTACCTATTTTACTTATTCACCTCATCATGTATAAACCATGAGAAAAATATGGACTTAGAAACTTCCCATGTCATCCCAACTTGCATCGTTGGTAGGAAAAAAACTCTAATTCTTCAAAAGCTGGACCCCCAAGTAGACCCAAAATAGTAACAACTCTAACATCTATGGGAGTTCCCTGCACTCTGAATACATGCTCAAATTACTCAATCCACTTCACTATCTCAATTGAACCTCTATATCCATTAAAGACGGGTATCAATTGAGGAGAACTTGAAATAGGGAAAGATCCACTAGAAACTTCGAGGACCTTTCAGGGTGGCATATTCTAAAAAATAAAAAATCATAAAGTCAAGATCATAATAAATTCCTCACATACCCACACATTTACAAAAACTTATAAGGAATATTGAGGGTTACATTTACCACTTTATCACCAAACCCAATAATTTAAAAAAAATTTAATCCAAAACATTTTTCTTGAAAACTAATTTTTTTTTCAATTCGAGACCATTGGAAAGAAATTATTTTAATTATGAAAATTATATTCATTTTAAAATATTTCTCACAAAAACCGAGACCTTTCTGAACCTAACACCCCACAGTGTTAACCTAGACCAAGGTACCCAATAGGAATAAACCCCAAAAAACCATGTCTAAACATAAACCCACTACTACAAAACTGGGTTTATCCAACACTAGGTTTTTAACATCACTTGCTAAAAGCTTTGTTAAGAACCCCCTTTCTGTGTGCTAGAAAATCACTATTAAAGGGGTCTTTAACAGCACTAAAAAAGAATTTTTAAAGGGGTACCTTTATCAGTGCTATTAAAAAAGCACTGATAAAGGCCCCCTTTAACATCGCTTGTAAAAAATAGATTAAAATGGAATATATCAGTGCTTCTAAAAAAGTGATGATAAATGGAATTTTTCAAAAAAAAAATTCATTATAAATAATATATTAATATATTAATGTATAAATATATTTATATTGATATAATATAATAAATATTTTTTAAATATGATTTAGATAAGGATAAATAGGCATTTATACCTTATATATAATATATTTTGTAAAAATGGCTTATAACTCTATAAAATTCCTAAAAACCTAAAAATGCAAGAAAACTGTCAATAACTTTAAAAATCCTTAATACCCATAAAAATGTTAAGAAACCCAAAAACCCAAAAACAACCATAAATTTTGATATGAGAGTCTATTTTTACTTCAAAACAAGTCAAATAGAAGATTATAAATCAAGATAAAACTACATGGGAATTAAATCATGTGATAATCAAAGTAATGAAATATATTACAGTTAAAAAATTGAAAATTGAACTCAAACTTCAAACGGAGATAACATTTGATCCGATTTTCCATTTGGGAACCAACAAATATAAAATTGAATCCTGTGATGAGACCTATGTCATGAAGAGATAGTTATGAGATCATAGAGACCATGCCTTTTTTTTCACCCACAAAAGGCCCAAAAGGATTTCAAAATAGGGTTTTTAGTCTGGATACCCCAATTTCATAACAATAAAAAGGCTATAACATCTAATTTGGGTGTACTTTAAGACTATACCACATATAAAATTGAATATTGCGATAATATCTATTCCCTAGTAACTCATGTGGACCCCAATCACCTTTATCAAAGAGAAAACTAAGTTTATATTTGTTGTATCTAGCTTTTTTCAAATTTGGACTTTCAAACCGCCATAATTTATGCCCCATGTGTCTGTTTGGGATATTCCACATATCAAATCAAATATTGTTATGTGATCAGTGCCTCAGTGACTCATTGGGTCCCACAATAACCTATTTTGAGGCAAAAGGGCCTGTACGGCTGAAAAGACCGAGTTTTAGCCTCCATATCCCAATTTTTTAACATTATATGGAGTGTATGCCTCATTTATGAGGATATTTATTCCATTTTTCACAAGGGACTGAATTTAGTTTTAGGGATTACATTCATATTGATATTACAGATCTATAAATTTATTACTTTTCATAAAGAACTGTTATTTATAATCAAATATATAACAATATACATATTTTTTATATATTCACACATAAAAATTTAACCTTATAAAGAAATAATTAAAAATATTTACATATAAAATATATTTCTCTATATGTACTTCTTATATAAATAAAAAATAATATCCCTTTTATAATATATATATATAAATAAGTATTTACTTAAATATATATATAAATATATATATATAAACATATATATAAATATACAAATAAAAAAATATCACAAAATATAACAATATATATGAATATATATCATAAAATTTTAAACAAAAAAGTATAGGGAAGTGGAAAAGGTGTTGGTTTATAAGTTGGATGTATGAGGTTCAAAACTCAATGAAGGTAGGGGTTCTCTCTAGGGGGTGGGATTATCTAAAGTGATGATAAAGGAGTGGCGGAAGTGCTGATAAGGGGGGTGGGGAATGAAAAAAATTATACCCTTTATCAGTGCAAAATGAATCCCTGATAAAGGCCCCCTTTATTAGCACTTTTAAAGGGGGCCTTTATCAGCACTTTTTACGTGCACTGTTAAATATGAACCTTTAACATCGCTTACATTATTAGTGATTATATATTTCTGATAAATCCCTTTTACTTGCACTATTAAATTCCCTATTTAAAGTAGTGATCGCTTAATTACTAAGAAACTGGTCCTATTTCCCAAGGACCACCCTAAGAAACTTCAATTCAAACCCCCTTGGAATTTCCAATCCAGGTAACCTCTTGGTATCCCAATCCAAGACAACCAACAAGCACATGGACTTTAATTAGAGATTTATAAACTCAAAACCTCAAGGGGAAACTCTTATCTATCCTCAATTGTCCCAAGGAACCACTCTTTAGCACTTAAGTTCCTAAAAGCCTCATTGCTGCATCCCACTCAGGAGGATAAACTCAAAAGACACAGTATCTAATTTCTCCCATGGTTTAGAGATGAGGAGGGCATCTAAGATCCTCCACTTCTCTACCCTTATTCATCACCACCACATACACTTGGTGTGTTATCAAAATACAAGAAAATAATGAAGGGGTTTCTAAATAAATCTCCCCTATGAGCCACCCTAAAACATAGACTTCCCTTAAAAACAAACAAAAAATCCTTCAAGGGGATATCAATAGGTAAAAAATAATTTAAAAAACATTAATGATTATGAAGTATGAAAAAAAACCAAATAAAATCATCAACCTAACTCAAAAAATAAACACAAAATCATCAGTCTTGGACCCACACTTCACTAATAACTAAATCACCTAACTCCCACCATAAAATTAAATTCAATTAATTAAACAATTAATAATGAATTAATTAATTAAAGGAAAAGAGTCATAGAGAATAAAAAATCATTGAGGCACATACACTATTTGGAATTATGACCAACTATATACAGAATGCCTGAAACATACCTCTGACACTGAAAAGTTCAAAATCCCTAACACACGATGCTCAATTACACAAATATTCCTTTAAATTTAATTGAAAATTCAATAAAAATCCATCAGGAATCATACATCCACCAAAAATATTGGAAACAACATTTTCACCACATCTAAGGAATTCCTATCACTAAAGAAAACCTATAACATTTTTTCTTGGTTGAATCCACCATGATTCAGTGAAATTGAAAAAAAACAGTCCATATATAGAGAAAATCATCCATAAGAAAAGAGGAAGGAGAAAAGGGAAAGGAGTGGAATATTTTTACACCATAATAACAAATAGTGCAGTAAAATTATGACCATGATTGAGGGGGATTTAAAGAATAAAGGGATAGTAAGAGGGTATGGTTTTGGAAATAATAAAGGATAAAGAGAGGTGGGAAAAAGATAAAATCCTAATGGGGAATTTTGGTCATTTTCTACTTTTTAACCAAAACTGGAAATCCCCATGGGATGGCTGCATGATTTTCCAAATAGTAAGGTAAGAACTATCCATTACAACACCCCTCGTATGGTTTGTATTCATGGTTTACTAACCATGTTCCAATAATGAAAAAAAATCATTGAAACCCCTCTATAACACCCCAGACAGTTTATCTTCAATCGGGCACAAGCCATGAACCTTGGACTTAAAAGCCACTCACCCAATAAAATTCTCTCTATAATTAGAATGGGGTGAACATAGTCATGTGCAATATATGATAACAGAACCTTAAAAGAACAAAATTTATTAAAAATTTCTTGGGCCTCTAAGGGCCACATGGTTTGCACAAATCCATACACACTAAACTGAGTGCTAGGACAAAAACATCCCATAAATCCAATTGGCACTTAAAGCTCCCATTAATCTTCCAACCACATGTTACTCCTCTAGGGTATTAATATTCACTTGAAACACATAAAAAAATAGGCTCCATCTATGAGAACTCTAATTCAAATATTTAATCATTGAATGACCCCTAAATGGGCCAAAAAATCATATTTCTTATAAATTTTAATAACCTTTAATTTTTTGGGTCATTAAAATTTTACTACCATAAATGATTCTCATACATCATAATTTGTGATGGTTAACAAATAAAAAATCATGTACTACCTTGGACACTGTCTCACTAATAACTAGAAACATTTTGACTCCAAATTCGAAACATGCATTCACCGCATTGCTCAGAGAACTAAGACTATACACAATGGGCCTTCCCCACAAGTCTCATTTTGATCTTGAAACCACCGGAACGTTCTATAAAATGACATTACCAATGCTGTTTCCACCCCACCACATAAAAATATATGCAAATTTTTTATCTAGATCCCTTTAGACTGAATCCTCTTAGAACACTCAACTACAACTGTCGAGACAGCATCAAACCCTTTAACATGTGGGTCATGCCAACACTACCATAATACTACTGTAACATTAGGAATCCATCTGACATTGTATATGAATTTTAATATGGAATTTACTATGGAACTAGATCCATCTGGATCCAACCACCCACTAGAACTCAAAATCTACAATGACTAACCCATGACTGGGAGGATGCTTCCCACTATAGAAGTACTCTCATCATCGCCTTGTAAAATAATTCCAAGATCCATAGTACATGATATATTAAACACCAAACATGATGATTGTATATGGTTAAATATCTCTTACCTAAGCACCAAATTGAAGAAAACATCTACCACTCGTTCCCGAATCACTGAGAACGGTGTCCTCAAACTGCCAATGGTAGGTACCCAACCATAAAGATTACTTCACTACTAAGAATTTGGGCATTTGAGACCACCATTGGCAGTCTCAAATGGTCTTTAGAGACTACTCAGCAACCGGCAATGGCAGTCTCTTTAGGCCCGACGCTGTAGGCCTACAGTAGCCGCCAATGGCGGTTGCTGAAGGTGGTCGAAAATTTGGCCTACAATGACCGCCAGACGGTCGCTGAACTGCTGCTCGGCTGAGTAATAGAGACTACCATTGGAGGTCACTAACTTGCTTCCCAGAAAACCTATAGTGACTGCCAATGGCAGTGGCTATCCTGGAGATTTTTTTTATAAAAAAAATTCACTGATGGTTCCCAAACAACAGAAACAGGGTAAAAATCATAAAAAAGAAAACAATTCCAAATAGCATAAACATCAGGATCCTCATAAAAAATAAATGACATACGTGCTTTGTATTAAATGATCCAAACAGGTCCAATCCATTTCAATCTTCTTCTTTAATAAACCTACAATAAGATACAAAAAAACAACTAAACAAAACAAATGTAAATTAGACATATTTATTCATTTAGTATATATATATATAATAAAATTAAGTATGACATCAAATAATGGGTGATATAATACTTTTAATCCCAAAATTTATTAAATGTTACCATTTTAGGATTTTTTTTCTTGTTTTGGAGTCTTTAGATTAGCTTGTGGAAGTGTTTTGTGGTCTAAAAAGGAATGCTCTCCGCGCACACCGCGTGAAATTGTTAAAACAACAAATTCGGTCGTACCATGAACACCGCATGTCATATTGATGTGTCATATCCTTCTACATGTCACGAATAATATTTCTATTGTTTTCATGTGATTTCAAGTCATTTTGAGGACATTTTCTGTGAATTTGATCGTTACATGTCGTTATGGTGTTTTATGACTCCAGAAATGAATTTCTGGTCACCATGGTCAAATGAAACCTCCAATTGACGTACGGTCTACCCGACCATTTTAAAATTCACTTCACGGTTGTTGTCGTATGATTTCATGGCATTCTGAGGTCATTCAGCTGGTTTTGACCACCCAACGGACCCATTTAGAGCGCACAAAACTGTTAAAAATGACATATTCAGTCATACCATGCACACCGCACATCTGATTGACGTGTTGTCTCCTCCTACATGTCAAAAATAATATTTATATTATTTTCATGTGATTTCAAGTCATTATGAGGACTTTTCCTCTAAATTTGACAGTTACACGTCGTTTTGGTGTTTTATGACTTCAGAAATGCATTTTTTGTCACTATGTTAAAACAACACCTCTGATTGATGTACCGTCTACTCGAAAATTTTAAAATTCACACCATGGTTGTTTTCATATGATTTCATGAAATTATGAGGTCGTTTGGTTGGTTTTGACCACCCAACACACCCTTTTAGAGTGCGCCAAACTGTTAAAAATAACATATTAGGTCGTACCGCACACACCACACGTCCGATTGATGTGTCGTCTCATCCTAAATGTCAAAAATAATATTTATATTGTTTTAATGTGATTTCAAGACATTCTGAGGACGTTTGATGTGAATTTTACGGTCACACATCATTTTGGTGTTTTATGACTCCAAAAATGCGTTTCCGGTCACCACGGTCAAACGAAACTTCCAATTAACGTACCGTTTTCCCGAACATTTCACAACTCACTCCATGTTTGTTTTCGGATGATTTCGTGACATTCCGAGGCCGTTCAGCTGGTTTTGACCACCCAACACACCCTTTTAGTGCGTACCAAACTGTTAAAAACAACATATTCGCTCATACCGCGCACACCGCATGTGTGATTGACGTGTAGTCTACTTCTAAATGTCACAAATAATATTTCAATTGTTTTACTGTGATTTCAAGTCATTATGAGGAAGTTTGCTATGAATTTGACCGTTACACATCGTTTTGGTGTTTTATAACTCTGGAAATGCGTTTCTGGTCACTACGGTCAAACAAAACCTCCAATTGACGTACCATCTTCCTGACCATTTCAAAATTCATACCACAGTTGTTGTCGTAAGATTTAATGACATTTCAAGGTCATTCAGCTAGTTTTGAACACCAAACACACCCTTTTAGAGCACCCCAAATTGTTAAAAACAACATATTCGGTCGTACCACACACACCACATGTCTGAATGATGTGACATATCCTCCTACATGTCACGAATAATATTTTAATTTTTTTAATGTGATTTCAAGTCATTCTGAGAACGTTTTCTCTTGAATTTGACCGTTACACATCGTTTTGGTGTTTTATGACTCTGGAAATACGTTTTCGGTCACCGTGGTCAAACAACACCTCTGATGGACATACCGTCTGCCTGAACATTTCACAATTCAATCCACGATTATTATCTCATGATTTCATGGCATTCTGAGTTCGTTCGGTTGATTTTTACCACCCAACACATCCCTTTAGAGCGCGCCAAACTGTTAAAAACAACATATTCGGTCGTACTGCGCACACCACATATCCGATTGATGTTCCGTCTCCACCTACATGTCACGAATAATATTTCTATTGTTTTTGTGTGATTTAAAGTCATTCTGAGAAATATTTCTCTAAATTTGACCGTTAAACGTCATTTTGGTGTTTTAGGACTCTGGAAATGCGTTTCCAGTCACCGCAGTCAAACAACACATACGATTGATGTACCGTCCGCCCAACCATTTCACAATTCACACCTCGGTTGTTGTCGTATGATTTCATTACATTCTAAGGCCGTTTGGCTAGTTTTGACCACCCAACGCACCCTTTAGAGTGCGCCAAACTGTTAAAATCAACATATTCGGTCGTACCACACACATCGTACATCTAATTGATGTTTCGTCTCCTCATACATGTCAAGAATAATATTTATATTGTTTTCGTGTGATTTCAACTCATTCTGAGGAAGTTTTCCTTGTATTAGACCGTTACATGTTGTTTTGGTGTTTTATGAATCGGGAAATGCGTTTCCAGTCACTACGGTCAAACGACACCTTCAATTGACATAACGTCTACCCAAACATTTCCCAATTCACACCAAAGTTGTTGTCTTATGATTTCATGGAATTATGAGTTTTTTCAGATGGTTTTGACCACCTAACACACCCTTTTAGAGCACGTTAAACTCTTAAAAACAACATATTTAGTCGTATCGTGCACACCACACATCTGATTGACATTCTGTATCCTCCTACATGTTACGAATAATATTTATATAGTTTTCCTGGGATTTCAAGTCATTCTGAGAACGTTTTCTCTGAATTTGACCGTTACACGTCGTTTGGGTGTTTTATAACTCCGAAAATGCGTTTCTGGTCATCACGGTCAAACGACACCTCTGATTGATGTACCGTCTAATAGAACATTTCACAATTCACACCACAGTTGTTATCGTATGATTTGATGACATTCTAAGATCACTCGGTTGATTTTGACCACCCAACACACCCTTTTAGAGCGCGCCAAACTGTTAAAAACAATATATTTGGTCATACCATGCACACCACATGTCCGATTGATGTGTCGTCTCCTCCTACAAGTCAAGAATAATATTTCTATTTTTTACATGACATTTCAAGTTATTATGAGAACATTTTCTCTAAATTTGACCATTACACGTTGTTTTGGTGTTTTATGACTCTAGAAATGCATTTCTGATCACTGCGGTCAAACGACACCTCTGATTGATGTATCTTCTACCCAAAAATTTCAAAATTAACACCTCGATTGTTTTCGTAAGATTTCATGACATTCTAAGCTCGTTCGTCTGGTTTTGACCACCCAACGCAACCTTTTAGAGCATGCCAAACTGTTAAAAACAACATATTCGGTTGTACCATGCACACCACACATCTGATTGATGTTTCATATCCTTTTACATGTCATGAATAATATTTATCTTATTTTAGGGTGATTTTAAGTCATTTTGAGGACGTTTTCTCTGAATTTGATCATTACACGTCGTTTTGGTGTTTTATGACTCCAAAAATGCGTTTCCGGTCATTGCGGTCAAACGATACCTCCGATTGACGTACCGTCTGCTCGAACATTTTCAAATTCACAAAATAGTTGTTTTCGTATGATTTCATGGAATTTTGAGTTTGTTCAGCTAGTTTTGACCACCCAACACACTCTTTTAGAGCTTGCTGTTAAAAACAACATATTCGGTCGTACCACGCACATCGCACATCCGATTGACTTTCTATCTCCTCCAACATTTCATGAATAAAATTACTATTTTTTGTGTGATTTAAAGTCATTATGAGAATGAATTCTTTGAATTTTACCATTACATGTCATTTTGGTGTTTTATGACTCTAGAAATGCGTTTTCGGTCACCGTGGTCAAACGACACCTACAATTGACGCACCGTCTACCTGACCATTTCACAATTCACAACATGGTTGTTTTCGTATGATTTCATGACATTCCGAGGTCTTTCGGATGGTTTTTACCACCCAACGCACCCTTTTAGAGCGTGCCAAACTGTTAAAAACAACATATTCGGCTGTACCGCGCACATCGCATATGTTGTATAATTAGAATAATGGCCTTTTTTCTAGTTGTACAATTGGAATAATGGAATAATGTCCTCATGTCCATTTTACCTAACATCCAATTGGACAATTGGCCAACTGGCCAATTTCCCTAATGGCCTAACAACCTAATGAACAATTTCCCTAATGATCTAATGGTCAATTGTCCTAATGAACTCCTATAAAAATGGCCTAAGGATATAATTTCCAATCGATCTAAATGTCTCTTAGAAAATATTCCTAATTGATAAATAGCCTAATGGAAAAACATCCAATGACCTAATGTCCTAATGGACAATTTTTCTAATGGCCCGATTAGCCAATTGGCCTAATGGGATAATGGAATAATGACTAATTGGCCAATATAACTAATGGAATAATGGGAAATGACCTAATGTAAAATTACCCTAATGGAATAATGGACAATTTTCCCAAAAAACTCCCACCGAACAGCCCCCTCTAAATCCCACTCTCACTAAAAAACACCAATCTCCAGCACCCCCCCGCCACTCTCAATCCCCCCTAAACACCCCCCTCCCGCCTCCCGGACAACCCACTCCCCCCCGACATCCCCCACCCTGAACATCCCCCACTCCCAACACACCTGGACAGCTCCCAACCTCCCACCAACCGAAAAGACCACTCCATACCCCTTGGACAGCTCCCAACTCCCACCCACCGAAACATCCCATTCCATACCCCCCGAAAACATCCCAACACCCTCAGACAGAATGTCTATGAGTACCCTTTCTTATCCCAACTCTAAAGACATATTAAACCACATCAATTAACTTGAAACTTCCCAAAAGTGTGGAATTCCTAAAAAAATTAAATTCTTCTTGATCATAACCAATAAAAATAAATTTACCTTTTGAAATATCAATAACATCCCCACCAATAAAAAAAGAAACACACCTCGTGAATATGATGCGTCATGCGTGGTCATGACTGATACCTTCATCCGGTGGGCCAGGGGCCTACAACAAATAAAAATTATGAAGATTTTCATAACAAAAATAATAGAAAGTAAATAAATAAATTTAGTATAAACTTGTGTCGTATGATCCCTTGCACCATCACTTGTACGCACATATTCCCACAATGTTCTAACCTCTACGATCAATTGTGCATTTACCTCCTCAGAAGTGTGAAACTGTTCCTCAAAATATGATAACTGTTGTGTCATCTGACCAACATCAGGACTAAAAACTACAGCACGTGATACTATAGAATGAGTAATCCCTTTTCTATAGGTCAAACTATATTCATGCCCATCCCGACCAATAATGCGATGGAAGATATCAGCCCTTCGCATGTGAAGCTGTCGTTGGTCCTCTGGCAGCTGTTCTAACTCATCTTCAAATTGATCATGTGAAATATTTAAATATATATACATATATGTGTTAAAATACATATTTATGTAAGTATTGGTAATGAGTAAAATCACTTACTATCAATGTTGCAGCCTCTGGATCATTTCGATTACGAGTCCTCATGCACGACAACATTTTATCAGTCGGTGCACCTTGCTCCTGTAACTGTATACAAATAGAATATAAACATAAAAAAATATTAATTAAAAAATTAAAAAATGAATAATAAATACCTAATGTTGAATATGAGACACATGATGAGTCCCGAGCATGTGAGGTGGTCCCTACAACCCTCGATTCTCAGAATGGCGTGCTGACACCTCCTACATTCAATTAATTAAAATTTAAAACAAATCACACATTCTTGAAAATATATATACCAAAATAAATATACAAACCGCAACACCCTTAGTAGACCAATATGAAACTAAGTCATGCCACTGAGCCGATAGAACACCTCTCGAGACTTTTTCCAGAATGTATAGGGCACCCACATTTGGTACACAGTGGTCCCTCTTGACTTTGCCTTTATAATTTTTCCGCATATTATGGAATTTTCTCATACACATGGGCTGAAACTCATTAGGGGAATACTTTCTGATTATTCTATTTAAGAAAAAAAATCACATATGTTAGTATTTTTTATACATAGGGAAGAGATTAAAGTGGTCTTTTTAACTGAACCTCCCTCCAAAGACAATATAATGTGTCCTGAGAGATAGAAGCCCAATCATGAGTGGTTAATGGAAATCGATGTGAGTCACATATGATATGACCTAGCTAATGAATAAATTTAGGGTCATTCAGTCCCAAAGGATGAAATATCTCATCAAAGGAAACATCAAACGTCATGTCAGAATTCCATGATAAAATGCAACGACCAGGGCCTCTTTTGTGAGAGGAAGAAGCAGTTGAGTCAGATCCTTTTGAAAACAATTTTATATAAAATTTGACAGATGCTATATATATACATATATGTTTATCAATTACATAAAAAATAAACACAATTACATTCATACATTCCTCAACCATGAGATGTAGATGGCATAGATGGATGATGTGGATCTACTGCCTCTTCCCCTGACATGTCTGCAGTCATAGAAAACATTATTAAGGGGATTATCCAAAGTATCCAAAAGATAAATTGGATTGTTTTTAAGAAAATAAAACTTGTACATCTGTTAACCAAACCAAAAGGGATTTAATAATTAGTTGTAAATGGATTTTAAAATTTTTGAAATTTAACAAAATAGATATAAAATTATGTACAAAACCAATCAATTCATAGCCAAATTTCATATTGAATTAATAAAAATTCAAGCAGCACATGAACCAAATTAACAATACCTCAATGGGAAGATATGTAACAACCCAAAATTTCATTAATGGAAACATTTCTTGATCTAATTAAATGCCTCTTTAGGTAAAATGTTTATATAAAATGTAAAATTTTTTGGTCTTATGTTAAGAATTGTGACCATTGCTAATATAGTCATTGAGAAATGATCACCTGATTAGTACAAATATAGGTCTTTAACAAATCCAATTTACTCAGACAATGGAAGCGATGGCCTCATCCAGTAGATGTGCCCCATACGAAGACCATTTGTTAGGGATTGGAAAGGAGGTGGCATCATTCAGATTCATTCTTGACTAAGCCCAAGCCGAGCTTGAATATGTTAAGCTAGAGCGAGACCCTCTATGAGAGAATTGGAAGTTGATAGAGATTACAACCCGAGCAATGTTATCCAAGACACCCCAAGAGTCTATCACCATCGCTCACCTTACTCTTCGGTCTTATGCGGGTGTTATAAGGGGTTATGTAAGAAGACCTTAGCACTATGGTTATGTACATTATTTTTGTATATAATAATAAATATACTTTCATTTTATTATTGTTACCTTATAAATAGTTTTTAAAACAGAAATAGTGTTTTTAGTTAATATTCAACTAAGAAATCTATTTTGATGAATTAATGGATTTTTGAATTAAATAATATTTAAATAAAATATTACTATTATTATTAAATTAATTTTTATTAAATATAAATTATCGTATAATTTTATGAATGCAAATGTAATTTTTATTAAGGTTGGAAAGCCATTTTTGTCGAAACCCGTGAATTTTCGATAAATGTAGGTTTTTATTTTAAAAGTAAAAATTAAAATATTTATAAAATTATTTTTAAAAAATAAATATTATTTCTGGAATCAGGAAACCAAAATTATCAAATGGTGAATTTTTCATAATTTTCTAAGATAGTCAAATATTTGGGTTAAAATTGAATACCGATTAAATAAATAATGTGTTTTATGACATCATAATGAACTAATAGTGATGTAATAAAATACAATAAGATTTATGTTCAGCCAATATATATATTACCATTAAAATAATTTGGTTTTGGGTTTTTTTGACTTATTTTACAAAGCATTAATTGAACATTCACGACTTATTAAACATATTGTCTTCTTAAATTGTTTTCTTTAGGAGTGTAACTCACCTCCACATAATCAACCACATTATTTTAGAGAGTTAGGACTTTGGACTTATAAAATATTTTTTTCCACTTCCATTTTCCAAAAAGCCATGGGCAAAAACCGTGGGATCGTTTGTGGTTTGGATTAGTTTAATGTGAGGTGTCCCAAACCTAAATAATAAAGAATTACCTCACCTTTCCTATATAAAACCACCCAAGATCCCACTTCATCCTCAATTAAATCCTTTTTTAGTTTTTACAACCTATACCCTACTCTCTGTAGAATCATACCAAGGTGCCCCAAGCTCCCAAGAAGCCTCTCTCAAGCCTCTCTCAAGCCTTTGGAAGCACACTTCCAAGTAAGGGTTTTTCTTCCTTTCTCATTTTTGTCCAATATTCTTTTAATTGTTATGACCTTTTAATTTCAATTATAAACATTGGGGTATGGTTTCACATCTCCCCCATACTTCCCTATTTAGGTTTTAATGATGGGATACGCCTTTATCTCTCATTAAATGACTCCCATGTACACATGTTACTAAGCCGAAATTCAGAAAGAAATTTCTCTCTTCTCATTTACATTCAAGCAATTATTTTGTGTCATGAATCTAAATTCCATTACGTTTATTGGTACATGTATCTATATGACCCCCTTACTGTCCATGTTATGTAAATATGATTATACAACCCTTTATCTCTCATGAACCATTTTTATGAGTTCTAATGTCACGCCGTTATGCTGCTGAAATTGCACCACACTTTTCCAAGCCAAAGTCATTCTATAGTGAATAGCATGCCCATTTCTCTATAAAGGGTATTGACCATTATGAACATTTAATTATTGTTTAAATAGTTTCATGTATGTATTCCAAAATTATTTATTGTGGATTAAAATATTATGTTTAATGATTCAATGTTTTATGATCCATGTGGCACACTTATGCATGAAATGAAATGTTTTAGAAGGGTGTGCCCTTATAGCGCTCCAATGAATTGGGTAAAGTATAGTATCATGATACTTCATGTGCAATGGGTTTTTACTCATGCTAATTCAAGTGAAATGAGGTTTTACTCATGCTCCATGTGCAATGAGGATTTACTCATGCTCCATGTGCAATGAGCCTTGGATCATTCTAATTCCATGTTAAGTATTATTGCCCCATTTACATGTTATGATTATCATGATTTAGCATACCTTTATGTTTATGCATCTATTGTGATCTATTGATATTCCTATTGTCTAACATGTATTGTATTCCTCATGTTATTCCAGGATTATTCCCTTACAGGGCTTTTTAGATCACCCTTTTCTTATGAATGTCCTCAGGTTATCCCATGCAATGATAAGTACGGGGGAATGTAGTGGTCATGTAAATGAAATTTTCAATAAAGATGTTTTATTTGATTTTTTAAGTTGTTATGTAATGATCCTAATCCCCGAATACACTATACCTCTCAATCTTCTATGTTGTATTAAGTGAAGTTTTTGTAATAAATTATGTTTAATTGTGTAATAAAAGATCTGGGTTGTCATAGTTGGTATCTGAGGATAGGTTTAGTTATTTTTGGGATTAGGATTAGAAAACCCTAGTGAAGCATTAGAGACAAGACTATGTATAATAAAAACATCACTATGTTTTGGTGATTATTGAGTTCATGTTTTATCAAGAAAATACATCCCTGTCTGGATATGAGCAGGTAGAGGTGGCTCTGGCAAAGATGTATCCTAGGGGTAAAACCCGAAAACACCGTTTTGAGCTAGACTCAAACAGGAACTGGTGCACGACAATGGGACTTGATGCACTCTTGGTTATGACACTCCCTGGGGACATGCTTTGGTAAATTCACAATCTTAGTATGAACTATTATTAAGGGACCAAAAAATTCCCTAAGAATATATGTTTGAATGTAGATCATGGATAACATAGACTGAAGCCAATAGAATCATAAGTTAAGGAAAAAAAATTTATTTATAATTCGTTAGTTTTTTCATTGGATTAACCTTTATGTGTTACCCCTAACATTCCTTTTATTCCAGCCAATGGACGGTAATAGGAGGACTCAGGCTAACAACCGATGTGAAGATCAATGTGATGAAGGTACTAATGAGATGCCCAATCCAATGGGAGCAGGAATCAAAACTATTGTCACTATTCTCTCTTTACTAACTCAAGATTTTAATAGATAGATGGGTCAAGAGGAATGTTCATACCCCCCTAAGAAATAACAAGTTGCTATCGAGAGCTTCATGAGACAAAGGCCTCCTACTTTTAATGGATCATCTGATCCCTCAATCGCTGAACAATGGATCAACTCCATTGAAAAGATCTTCTCCATCCTTCAATGTTATGAATAGGAGAAGGTTCACCTAGCTACTTATCATATGGAGGGTAAAGCTGATAAATAGTGGACGCTGACCAAAAATATGAAGCCTGAGGAGGATATCAAGGTGTTGGAATGGAAGGATTTCCGAAAGATGTTTTTCAAAAAAAAAAATTCGCGCACCCTCTGGCTTAAGAAGGAATAGAATTCCTTGACCTCAAGAAAAAAGACAACAAATAAATTAGAGCGTACAAAGAAAATTTCACAAGGCTGGCATGATACGCTTTCGGCTTTGTTGTTACCCCCGAATGCAAGGATGACCGCTTATTTGGTGGGCTAAAACCTAGCCTGAAGAAAGCACTGACGATCCGTGACTTCGACAACTATGAGAAAATTTTCCAATGTTCCCTCAAGGTAAAAATGGAGATTGTAAAATCTCAGGGGTATCATGGGAATAATAAGCATAAGGTGGAATTCAATGTTGGCTGTCTGATGGATAAATCCAATGGTGCTAAGAATATACAACACCCCACTTTCCAAAGGATTGGAAAGAAGCACCCTGGAAATTGCCTGAAAGGGACGAGGAAATGTTTTAGGTGTGCAAGAGAAGGGAAACTAGATGTTAACTATTGGAAAGAAAGACCCGTGACTATAACATAGGAGAGGAATGATCCGTTCGAACCTCAACTCGTTGTTCATTGCTACAAATTCAAAGAACCATGGCATCTTGCAAATCAGTTCCCTAAGCCAAGGGTTTTTGGAGGCAACCAACAACATCCAAGGTTGCAAGGGCGAACTTTTTCCATCACTACTGCCAAAGTGAACCCCGACAACGAAGTGGTGGTAGGTACAATAGTAATTCATTCATGAATGGTGAATATACTTTTTGATTCAGGTTCTACACATTCTTTTATATCTCAAAAGTTTAGTAGAACAATCCGAGGACCACCACAAATCATGGAAGTGAAGTTGTCGGTGAGTACGGAAAATGGGTCAATCATTGCATCCCATGAATATAACTCCTCCCCTTTCATAATCTGTCGATTAAACTTCTCGGTGAACCTCATCATACTCCCTCTGGTGGAATTTTATGCAATTATTGGCATGTATTGAATTTCTTTATATAGAGCCAACATAAATTTCCATGAGTGGTAAATCACTCTCCATCTGGAGAATCGACCCCCGATTCTTTACAAGTGCACGGAGGAAGATGAATATTTTTTATCTCCATCATCTCAAGTGTGGATATTAGTGCCCTATGAGCACGCGTATTTGGATCATATGATTGAGTCTAAGGAGGCAACCATCCAAGAGTACATTCCTATTGTGAGGTAATTCACTGAAGTGTTTCTCGAGAAATTTCATGGTCTTCCTCGAAGAAGAGATGTTGAATTCTCAATTTAACTTATACCCGGGGAATTACCAATATCTAAGACTCTGTATAGAATGGCTATTGTGGAGCTTGAAGAGCCAAAGAAACAACTAGAGGAGTATCTAGATAAAGGGTTTATATTCCCAAGTGCTTCACCATGGGGTGCACCAGTCCTCTTCATCAAGAAGAAATATGGGTCAATGCGCCTTTGCATCGATTATCATGAGCTTAACAAAAGCACGATAAAGAACAATTATCCTCTCCCATGAATAAATGACTTATTTGATCAGCTGTGTGGAGCACAGTACTTCTCCAAGGTGGATTTTCAGTCGGGATATTATCAAGTATGGGTGAAGAAGGAAGATATCCACAAGACTGATTTTTGTACAAGATACGAGCACTATTAATTCATAGTAATGCCTTTCAGACTCACTAATTCTACAACAATATTCATGGACTTGATGAAAAGAGTCTTTAGATATTACCTTGAAAAATTTGTGGTAGTCTTTATAGATGATATTATATTATACTCCAAAACCAAGGAGGATCATGAGGAGCATCTGAGAACTGTACTAGAGACCTTGTGGAAGGATAAGCTCTATGAAAAGTACATAAAGTGTGAGTTCTAGTTGAAGGAGGTCTCATTCTAGGTCAATATCATCACAAGCAATGGGATATCTGTGGATCCCTCCAAAACAAAAGCAATTGAGGGATGGACAAGGCCCACACTAGTAACAGATATCCATAGCTTCTTCGGGTTAGCTAGATATTATGGACGATTTGTGAGAAAATTCACACGATTGTACAACCCCTTACCAAGATAACTTGCAAGGGAATAAAGTTTTCTTGGAGTGATGAATGTGAAGAAAGATTCAAGGAGTTGAAAAATAGGATTATCACTACGCTATTTCTCACTTTACCCACAAGTGGAGAACTTTTTGTGGTATTCAGTGATGCTTCGAAGAAGGGCCTGGGATGTGTGGATGAAATATTAAAAATTCATTGCCTATGCTTCAAGGCAATTGAATGTACAAGATCAAAACTATCCAACACATGACCTCGAGTTGGCTGCAGTGATCTTTGCTTTGAAAATTTGGTGGCATTATCTCTTTGGGGAGAAGTGTGAAATATATACAGACCACAAAAGCCTCAAGTATATATTCACGCAGAAAGAGTTGAACATGCGCTAACGAAGATGGTTAAAGATGATCAAATACTATGACTGCTAAATCTATTACCACCCTAGGAAAGCGAACAAGGTGGCAGATGCCCTATGTAGAAAGGACCCAACAATTTTATCATTGATGAGAATTGAAAAGGATCCAATATTCTCAGATTTGATGAAGATTGAAATGGGAATCAAATAGAAGGGAACATCATCATTCCTTTCAAATATGATTGCTCAAATATCACTTTTGTAATGGTTAAAAGATGCTCAAAGATATGATGCGAGAATTCAGGAAAAAGTGGAAGCTATCGGAAAATGGAAATCCTTGGAGTTTAATGTTAATGAAGAAGGAATTGTGAGATTTGGGAAAAGACTATGTGTTCCATCAAGTCTGGAGCTGAAGAAGGAACTTTTGGATGATGCACGTAGTTTGAATTTCTCTATTCACCCAGGAAACACAACTATGTATCGCGATCTTAGAGATCATTATTGGTGGGATAATATGAAGAAGGAGATCACTGAATATACATGAAAGTGCCTGGTGTGTCAGAAAGTGAAGGCAGAGAGGCATAAGTCTAAGGGGATGATGCAACCATTTCCCATACCAGAATTAAAATGAGATAACATAACCATAGACTTTGTCACCAGACTTCCGAAGACATCCAAAGGCAATAATGAAATTTGGGTTGTTGTGGATTGTCTTACAAAGGCTGCACACTTTATTTCTATTTGGGAGGATTTTTCATTAGATCAACTGGAACGAATATATATCAGGGAAGTGATAAGGATTCATGGAGTACCACTATCTATTATGTCTGATTGAGATCCAATATTCACCTCTAATTTTTGGAAGAGTCTTCAACATGCTCTGAATACTGAACTGAACTTCAGTACGCCCTATCATCCTCAAACTGATGGCCAATCCGAGTGGACTATCCAAACACTTTAGGACATGTTGAGAGCGTGATCAATGAACTTTAAAGGAGGATGGGATCAACATCTCACTCTGGTGGAGTTCTCTTATAATAACAGTTTCCACTCGAGCATCCAAATGGAACCATATAAATCCCTTTATGGGAAAAGGTGTAGAACACTGATGTGTTGGGATGAGGTCGGTGAGCGTAAGCTGCATGGACTATAAATGATCGAAGAAATGGTTGAGAAGGTGAAAATAATTCATCAGTATATCATGGCAGACCAGAGTTGGTAGAAGATTTATGTAGATAACCGATGACGAGACCTTGAGTTTAAAGTTGGAGACATGGTATTTCTATGCATATCTCTGTGGAATAATATCATGAGGTTTGGAAATAAAGGGAAGTTAATTACAAGGTACATCGGCCCCTTCGATATTCTTGATCATGTCAGGGCTATATCCTATCGAATAGAACTTCCACCTACCATGGCCAAAGTATATGATGTCTTTCATGTTTCCCTCTTAAGGAAGTACATACTAGACCCTTCACATGTACTCTCTTCAGAGGTGGTACAGTTAGAGGATGATCTTTCTTGAACCAGTGAAGATCTTAGATCGTAGAGAAAAAGTTCTAAAAAACAAGACAATTCCCCTTGTCTAGGTGTTGTGGAGAAACCACAAGTTTGAATAAGTGACGTGGGAATCAGAGGAAATGACGAACCAGAGTTACCCACATCTGTTTTAGTATAGGAAAAGGAAATTTTTTTGGTGAAATTTATTAAGGGGGGAAGATTGTAACGACCCAAACTTTCATTAATGAAAATCTCTCTTGATCTAATTAAATGCCACTTTATGTAAAATTTTTATATAAAATGTCAAATTCTTTGGTTTTATATTATGAATTGTGACTGTTGCTGATATAGTGATTGAACAGTGATCACCTGATTAGTTTAAATATAGGGCTTTAACAAATCCAATTTACTCAGACAAAGGAAGTGATGGCCTCATCCAGTAGACGTTCCCCATATGAAGCCCATTTGTTAGAGCTCGGAAAGGAGGTGGAGTCATTGGGATTCACTCTTGACCAAGCCCAAGCCAAGCTTGAATATGATAATCTCGAGTGGGAC
This sequence comes from Viscum album, assembly GCA_963277665.1. Taxonomy (NCBI): domain Eukaryota; kingdom Viridiplantae; phylum Streptophyta; class Magnoliopsida; order Santalales; family Viscaceae; genus Viscum; species Viscum album. The sequence continues at coordinate 775,024,012 of OY728132.1, forward strand.
CACCTTTGAGAGAAGTGGAAGTTCAAAGAGATTACCACATGAGCAATGTTATCCGAGCCACCCCAAGAGTCTGTCACCATTGCTCACCTTACTCTTTAGTCTTATACGGGTGTTATAAGGGGTTATGTAACAAGTTCTTATCACTATGGTTATGTACATTATTTTTGTATATAATAATGATTATACTTTCATTTTATTATTGTTACCTTATAAATAGTTTTTAAATCACAATTAGTGTGTTTAGTTAATATTCAACTAAGAAATCTATTTTGATGAATTATTGGATTTTTGAATTAAATAATATTTTAATAAATTATTATTATTATTATTATTAAATTAATTAATATTAAATATAAATGATTGTAAAATTTTATGAATGCAATTGTAATTTTTATTAAGGTTTTAAAACGATTTTTTTCAAAACTCGTGAATTTTTTATAAATGTAGGTTTTTATTTTAAAAGTGAAAAATAACATATTTAGAAAATTATTTAGATAAAGTAAACATTATTTCTAGAATCAGGATGCTTAAATTATCTAATGGTGAATTTTTCATAATGTTCCGAGACAATCAAATTTTTGGGTAAAAATTAAATACCGAATAAATATATAATGTGTTTTATGACATCATAATGACCCAATAGTGATGTAATAAAATACTATAATATTTATGTTCAGACAATATATTTTTTACCATTAAAATAATTTGGTTTTGGGTTTGTTTGACTTATTTTACAAAGCATTAATGGACCCTTCAAGACTTATTAAACATCTTGTCTTTTTAAATTATTTTACTTGGGAGTGTGACTCACCTCAACATAAGAAACCCCATTATTTTAAGAAGTTCGGAATTTTTCATTATAAAATATTATTTTCCACTTCCCTTTACCAAAAACCGTGGGCAAAAAACATCGTCTGGTTTGTGGTTTGGATCAGTTTAATGTGAGGTTTCCCATACCTAAATAATAAATAATTCCCTCACCTTTCCTATATAAACCCACCCTAGCTCCCACTTACCCCTCACTCAAAGCCTTTGGATTTCATCAAAACTCTACCCTACTCTCTCTAGAATCATACCATGGTGCCCTAAGCACCCATTAAGCCTCTCTCAAGCCTCTCTCAAGTCTTTGGAAGTACACTTCCAAGTAATGGTTTTTCTTCCTCTCTCATTTTTGTCCAATATTCATTAAATTGTTATGAACTTTTAATTTCAATTATAAATGTTGGGGTATGGTTTCACAACTCCCCCATACTACCCTTTTTTATGTTTTAATGATGGGTGACCCCTATATATCTCAATAAATGCCTCCCATGTACACCCCTTACTATGCCGAAATTCCGAAAATAATTTCTCTCTCCTCATTTACATTCAAGCAATTATTTTGTATCAAGAATATAAATTCCATTACATTTTTTGGGACATGTATCTATATGACCCCTTACTATCCATGTCATGTAAATATGATGAGACACCCCTTTCTATATCATCAACCATTTTTATGAGTTCTAATGTCACGTCGTTATGCTGCCAAAATTGCACCGTATTAAGTCATTGTGTAGTGAATACCATACCCATTTATCTATCAATGGTATTCAACTTTATGCACATTTAATTATTGTTTAAAGAGTTTAATGTATTTATTCTTCAATCTTTTATCATGGAATAAAATATTATGTTGAATGATTCAATGTTTTATGATCCATGTGGCACACTTATGCATGAAATGAAATGTTTAAGAAGGGTGCACCCTTATAACACTCCAATGAATTAGGTAAAGTATAGTATCATGATACGTCTTGTGCAATGGGTGTTTACTCAGGCTAATTCAAGTGAAACTATGTTTTACTCATGGTTCATATGCAATGAGGATTTACTCATGCTCCATGTGCAATGAGCCTTGGCTCATGCTAATTCCATGTTAAGTGTTGTTGCCACATTTCCAGGTTATGATTATCATGATTTATCATGACTTTATGTTTATGATTCTCTTGTGCTCTATTGATATGCCTATTTTCTAACATGTATTGTATTCCTCATGTTATTCCATGATTATTCCCTCACTCGGCTTTATATCTCACCCTTTTCTTATGCATGTCCTCAGGTTATCCCATTAAATGCTAAGTAAGAGGGAATGTAGTGGTCATGTAAAAGAAGTTTTCAATAAAGATGTTATATTTCATGTTTTAAGTTATTATGTAATGATCCTAAGCCCCAAAGACACTAGACCTCTCGATCTTCTATGTTGTATCAAGTGATGTTTATGTAATAAATTACGTTTAATTTTGTAATAAAAGATTAGGGTTGTTATAAGATACACCAACAATAAACTGAAGATACCAAAAGAGAAATCAACCTAAATATTTATAAATGAATAAACTTACAAAAGTGAGGATTAATACTTACATGGATTTATAAAATGGTTAGATAATTTAAGAAATCCTAGGAAATTCAATACTGAATAGAGGGAAAACAATTATACCTTTAATTAAACATGAAAATTGATCTTTTCTCCTTCAATGGCCGTTCTGACCCAATAAATATCTTCTTCACATTGAACTATGGTATGCTGATCAAGCTGTTGGGAAACAAAGGGAATAGTCTCTAGTTCATCTTGTTCAAATTAAAACACTCCTCACCAAGACATTTTCACAACAACTTTCCAACTTGGATTCGAAGGAAAAGTAACGAAGAATACTTGATCCGCTTGTGATGTCAAAATTATGGGTTCATTATCAACTCATTCATTTATGTATAGCATATAGTTAAAATTCACCAATGGAAACTGATATTGATCGACTTTACATCTACGCTCTGGATCAACCCAATTACACTTTAACAATATGTACATCAACCCGTGTGTGTATACAACTTCAATGATGTCTATAAATTGACCATATTAATAACTAGAATACACGAATGGAAAACCGATGCCACTATTTTCTTGTTTCTCATTTGTCGTCAAAATCTTTAATGCAAAATCTAAAACCGTTAGCATCTATAGATTTATTACGACGGGTCATTATATATAGACCCTCAGCCAGTTGGATAAATTCTTCAGTTAGCATGGGGTCCCCTAACTCCCTCAGCTTATAAACCTACATAATTCATAGAATTCAATAATGATTTATGAAGAAAGAAATTAGTATAATACTTCACTCATAATGAAAATAAATTTATACGTACAAAATCCGTGAACCAATCATGAAATGATGGATAATAAGATTATTGAATTTGATACTCAGTCGCATGATACATCTCTTATTTTATCTCATTAATGTGTTTCCTGCAAATGATAATGCGATGTTTAAATGATCATCTTATGAAAAAAAACATGTAAAAGTTAAACATTAAATGTGATAAGACACTTACTACATTAATGGTGCAACTGATGGAGTATTGAACAAGATATATCGATGTGCTTGTATCCAATCGATGTTGTCCATATCAAATATGGTTCCTTCTCCAACTGGACCATCAGGAATCCGAGAGGGCTTATTTAATTTTGTTTCAACATCCATAAGATATTCTGCACAAAAATTAGTACAATCATCCATCAAATAACCATTGGCTATTGATGCCTCCAGATGATCTCTGTTGTATAAAAATCATTTCAATGTACTCAAATACCTCTCAATAGGATACATCAATCTGAATTGCACTGGACTAGTATCCATTACTTCATCAGTGAGGTGCACTGTCAAGTGAACCATAACATCAAAAAATTAGGGGGGAAATAGTTTCCCAGAGGTAAAAAGCGTAAGTAAATTCGGTCCTGCAAACTTTTTAAATCACTCATTTATTTATTTCTTAAACAAAACTGTCCAAAAAAATTACTCATCTCAATCAATGAATGAACAAAATTGGGTGATAAACAATCTCAAATTGCGATAGGAATCAACAGTTGAAGTAGTATGCGATTGTGATGAATTTTCAACCCTTGCAATGTCCTACTAGTTAGATTCACACAATTTGAAATATTATAATAGTAACCATCAGGCACCTTAAGCAGCTTCAAAATGGAAATAAATGTCTCTTTCTCCTTTTTAGTCATCGTATACTGTGCATCAGGCATATTTTCCTTGTTTCCATCAACTAACTGTAAATGCATCTGTTTCATTAAACACATTTCTTCAAAATCACGACGTGCATTAACATGGTCCTTTGATTTTCTATTGACACCTAAAATCATCCACAATATATTATCACAAAAAAAATTCAATGTGCATGACATCCAAATTATGCCTTAGCATGTTAGTTTTCCAATACAGAAGACTATAAAAAATACTTTTCTTTTTCCAATTGTGACTACACTGCCATCCCAAAGAAGGAATATTATTAATGGACGAGCCACCAAATCTTGAATTTCATATATGGTGCGAATGTTTTCTTCCTCAATTTGTGATGAAATTTTGACTCCTATCATGATCTTTGGTGCTGGGATGAACTCTCTAGAACCATAAAATTCCACTCTTTCCTTTATAAACCTATGATGAGGGGGGAGAAAACGTATGTGACCCATGTATGACCATTTTTTTGGAATGTTTAAACCATACAAATTTTTTACTTTTATTACAACAAGGGCAAGAAAACTCCCCTTTCGTACTTCAGCCTGATAAATTTGCGTAAGCCGAGAAGTAATTGATTGTCCACAATAAAGTATCCTGCAATTTGAACATTTCATTCATTTCACAATCATAAGTCATCACACCATATCCCCAAAATTCATTCAACTCATCAATCAACGGCTGAAGGTAAACATCAATATTATCCCTTGGACTTCTAGGTCCATCAATAAGAGTGGAAAGTAATATAAATTGTTGCTTCATACAAAGCCATAGAGGAAGATTATACGGAACCAACACCACAAGCCATGTGCTATGAATTTCACTAAACATAGACTTGAATGGATTGAAACCATCTCCTTTCAACCCCAATCAGTCATTACGAACAACTTTAGAAAAGTCGGGATGTCTCTTATCAAAATCCTTCCATGCGTGAGAGTCTTCCGGGTGGGTTAACGTATCACTTTTACGAATTCTTTCTGCATTCCATCTCATTAAATTAGAAACTTTAGATGAAATAAAAAATATTTTCAACCTCGGTTTAAGGTGAAAGTAACACATTTGATTTACGACAATCGGTTTCCCCTGCATCGAAATCTAACTTTGATTAGTCTGATTTTCCCTGTTCTCTTTCCACCAGGAAGAGCCACAGACCGTACAAATATCCAAATGGGTAGTTTTCTTTCTAAAAAACATAATGTTGTATGCATATGCATCTATGGTCTCATATATAAAACCTAAGTTCTCGGTCAACTTACGAGCATGGTAATACAACTCGGGAATCTTAGCATCGATAGGAAGAACCTTTTCCAATAACACCAACAACATGTCAAATGATGTGTCTGACCACTGATTCAAAGTCTTCAAATGCGAAAACTCCATGATAAACAAAAATTTATTGTAAGAAGTAAATCTAGGATATAATTCTATTTTTGCATCATCAAGTGATTTATAAAACCTCCTCAAATCACGATCTCGGCCAAAGTGAAGATTTACCTCACCGGTCTCAAGATTCTGGATGTCAATGCCTTCAAGATCCAACCCACATACCATTTCAGTAAAAATTTCATGCATTGGATCATTCATCCTTACATCAACATCCATTTGAACTGCATCCGTATTTTGACAACAAACATACTCTTCTCTATGAAGAGTCCTACTCTTATAATTTTTCAGAAATCCATTAAAGAATAGGTGCTCCATCACAGTATCTCGTGTGAATTGATATCTGTTAGCACATTTTCTATATGGAAAGCTAATAGAGTCACATTCAAATCCTCTAGTGAACTCAATAAACTGCATAATGCCATTGAAATATTCTCTAGACATTTTTTTGGAAGATCAATCCAACTCTTATCCATAATAATATCTGTATAACAAACATTTACACAATACTTATCAAATGCAATTTTCATATCATATATATTTAAAATAAATACTAACCAATTACTTGTGGACCATTGATAAAATAATCAAATTATATCTCTGAATAATAAACAAGAGAATAGATAATGTAATGTAAGTGAAATCCCATGTCATCGTCGTCATTTGGTATGGTAAATATAATGATGATTCTATATTCAAGAGTCCATAATCATATTTTGATCAAATAGTGAATACTTCACATAAGAATATGTACAGTATTCTCAAACTCAGAGAAACTGTATCTTTGTAAAAATAATGTCTCACTACCTCTTGGATTCACACTACCTTTGTGCCATCAGAGGAAGTTCAAAGTAACCATAAATGATAACAATCAATATATAATTTATAGAAAACTAACTAATCTATATCCAAGATGACATCAAATATATACAATTCCCGAAAGAAATACCAATCTATCATGACTTGTGTTATCTCAGTCCAATCTTCATGGAACATACATCATCTTATCATAATCCCCCTTAAGGGATACTAAGCCACAATAAGTACACCAGTAACATTGGTAACATGCATAGAACAACACAATATAATATATATACAAATTAAGTCACATTGAAACATGGAATATCATATTGAGGAAGAACATATAATACTAATAATAAAATATAGTATCAAAACACACATATGTGATCAAACTCAAACATGTGTCTCATAGGATATGAAAGCACACACATGTGGCCAAACCTTGAATATTTTCTCATGCGATACACACACACAAAGACATGTGATAAAACTCAAGAATGGTATAAATCAAATAACAACATAACGTAATATTAATTAAGTCAATATATACATGGACTCAAACATTTTATGTAACTTCCAAACCTCATGTAAAGTGTGAAGTCTCTCATACACACACTGTCAAGAAACATTGTTTCATATGCACATAAGCCCGTATACACAAGAACATCCATTTCCACACTTTTTATTCACACAAAATATTCCTATAATCTTCATGCATGGAAACTTTGTGCTGTAAATTTCCCAAAATAAAAACTCTTAAATTGAAATTAGGGCATACCTGATTGCTCTATAAATCTGGAAGGGAGGGGAGATGAAGGAAGTGCTGCGAGAGAGAGGAGAGGTAGTGGAGGGGAGCTGAAGCCGAAGGTGGTGCGGCGAGGGAGGGGATGGGTGGTGGAGGTGACAATGATCAGGAGGAGGAGGTAGTGAGGTGGTGATGGTGCAGTGATGGTGGGACGACGAGGGAGGGGACATGGGACAATGGGGATCCGGAGCGGATGGGCGGCAGTGACAAGGGGATGGGCAGCGGCTGTGCGGGGAGGGAGGGGACCAGGCAGTGGTGGTGTGACAAGGGAGGGGACGGTGACGGAGGGGATGTGCGGTGGTGATGCGGCAAGTGGGGGGATTAAGAGGGAGGGGACGGGGGATGGCGGGGAGCCGGAGCAGAGGGAAGTGAGGGGACGGGGGATGGGCAAAGAGGGGGTGGAGGGCGGCGAGGGGACTAGGGACGGGCGGAGGGCAGAGAGGGGATGGAGGATGGGGGGACGAGTGAGGGGATGGAGGGCGGCGAGGGGAAAGGGGACGCGGGACGGGCGGAGGGTGGAGGGCAGCGAGGGGATGGGTGATGGCGAGGGGACAGGTAGAGGAATCACGCGGGGGGGGGGGGGGGGGTGCCGAAGGTTTTTTTTGCAAAACCCAGCGACCGCCTTTGGCGGTCTCTATAGGCCACCAATAGAGACCGCCAAAGGTGGTCGCCAATGTCAGGGGGCTTCAAAACCAATTTCTCTAGTAGTTATTAATCTACTCTTAGAGAAAAAATCTGAATGGGACAACCATGAAAAAAATAGTTATAAGACCCCAAAATTATCAATAGAACCACACATGGTCCATTCCACTAATCCATGAACTAACTAACACTACAAAAAACTAGCACACACTTCCCCCATGCACAAACTATGCAAACTCACCAAAGAACAACATTTGCACATTCCAATGAAAATCAATTATAGGAAAAAACAAAAAATCACATTATCCATGTTCTATAGAGCATATAATAATATACCTTAACCACTAACCAACCTCCTCACACCGGTCACATCCCACTAACTAACACACTCTTGATGCTCCTCAACTAAAACCAAGGGACCTTAAACTCTATTTATGGCTAAACACATGATAAATCCGCACCAACACATCATTAGAACTACAAGATCCTAACCAAACTCCCACTATTCTATTATAAGTGTAACCAAAAATGAAAATAACCAATCATCTAACTAGACCTACCCTCTGAAGAAACCTAAAAATAACAATCACTCTCATTGCTAATCCTCTAAAATAGGAAAAATTGAGCCTAATCAAAAAACCTCTCAGACATCCTTTACCTTATCTTACATAACTAGGGCCTCTAAAACCCACACTGAACCACTAGGTTCTCCACACATACCTTGAAGATGGAATTCTATTTCCTTCATCGATGAACACCTCACCAAAAGATCCACACGAACTATCATCAAAAGAAAAACATATGCGGTCCTGTTGATTATAATTCCTCCATTGAGCTATATGGGAAAACATCATATAGGACATTGTAGACACTTTAAACAACTGAACCTATATCATTAGTAAAACCACACATAGATAGGAATATTTCATGTGATTCCTTTATGACGATAATGATGTATGTACACTAGAATATTTCCAACTAACCAAAATGCAAAACCAATAAATCTATAAATCCACAAACACCAGTGCATCACCCAAGGTGAAATCATACAACAATAAAATTGGAAACCAAGAATAGAAATGCCATTACCCTGGTAACCTATAATTTCTATTAGAAAATGTGTTTCTGAATGACTAGTTTGAGGTCCATCATTAGATTTGACACATACCAAAACCACTTATCTATAAACTCACAAAATTAGGAAATGAAGATATGATTCGATACCATATTTTAAAGAACTATCCTAGGTTGAAAAGACATATCACACAACCTAGATCACCACATGGCATCAATCATTATTCTCTATATTTCAGAGGCTATCAACTATCAGTGAGGGTCTACAAAGATACAGTGGGGAGACTATAACCTCAGTAATAGTTCAATAATATTAGAAAAATAACCAAACAAATCCATATCCATAGTCTTCATTAGAGTATTCCATAATATATAATTAAAAAAATATATTCTATATCAAGTTAAATGTGCAAACAGTCATACAGACTCAAATAATGATAAATAAAAACTGACCTCCCACTGGGATAATCACATATATAGATATTAAATAAATAAAGCAAAATATAAATGATCTATGCTAACTCTAATCTAATCTTCATACCCGATCTATGGAAAAACATCGAGTAGTACTTTCAAAATTCTAAGACTCCGTGTGAGTAGTCCTGCTAGATCATGCAATATTGGGAATCAACCCCATCCACTACAACCTATACTCAACCTGATAGTAGATATACAATTCTACTTGTACACCAAGGTGTATACATAGAGGATGATAAAAGAATATTGGTAGGCCACCACAAATGAAGAACCTATAATCTACTTTTATAAAAATTATATGAAACATGTGATATTACCATCCTAGTTAAATAAAAAACTATTGTTTGTATAATGTAAATATTCTAGGGATTACAAAAATAAAAATAAAACAACCAACCTTGGGATCTAGGGTGACACCCTCAGTAAATATACCCCCACTTTGGGCCCATTCTAGAGGATTTCTACCATGTAGCTCAGTTAGCCACATAACACAAGTAACATCCAATGGATTTTTAAAGGATCTCCATGATGTCTAAAAATGTAACATGAATGTGTTCCAAACCCCAGTGTATAACCATAGGTATCCACATGATAAAATGCATCACTATCAGGCTCTGGGACACTAATTTCATGATCCGAATTGGAGATATGCACTCTATTAACACTAAGAGAACCTATCCAAATCCTGATAGTCCTACATAACTATATGAATCCATAAAATATAAACTCATGGAAGGAATATCCTATAAATTGGGTCTATTAAAATGTTTGGGATCATAGAAACCCAAACTCTAGCTAGGGTAAAACATCTATTGTCCTAGGTGAGGGATGCATTCCTCCAGATCATCCATTAGCTCCATATACTTGTCTAACCACAAATATACAATATAGAAGAGAAATTGATAAATATCAAAGCCAACACTCATTCTAATATCTCCCAAAAGTATCCACCCACAAAAAAATACCATGAAAAATGGCCTCAAATAGCATGTCTAGAGGCTAACAAGGCATGAGTTTTTCAACTATCAACCCCATCATCCAAATTGCTAATTCATTAGCACTGAGAATCTCATATTAATCAAAATTTTGGTTCACATGGTCCCTTAAAACACCAAAAAAACCATTGAGGGCTCAAACCGCCAGCCTACGGGTTATAGGGTGACACCTGAAGTCACCAATGTGGAGTAAGAACCAACCCATCACTGGGTCAAACAAAGAATAAGTCTTAGAAAGTCCCGTAGATCACATCTATCTCAAAACACAAGACTCACCTAATATAATAAAACATAACCAGGGACTTGAAACCCAACCCAATCCATGACCACACTCACACCCATGAGTGAATTTATAATTATAAAATATGATACCACATGAGGGGCTCATTATCGCATCCAAACCATAGGAATGTCGTGAGAAGAGAAACATCTTCATGAATCCCTCAATATAAAACCATAAATCATTGATCAAAAACACTTCTAAAAGTAAATTCAAATTCTTAAGCATGTCCCCAAGTGGAATCTTCAAGAATACCTTAGACTCTTCTCAATCCACAACTCAAAGATACCATGTCGCACCCAACAATCCATTGTGCCAGCCTAGAATAAGAGATCTAATTAAACTAGATCCCAAGAAACTGTATCTAAACATAAACTACTCACATCTGAGAAATTGGTCCAATCATCCATGTAACAGCCTAAGAATCCTCAATCCAAACCCCCTTGGCATTTCCCTGACAGGTCAATAAAATGCCTATGACCCCCACCTGGCTCATAACTACATCTACCTCAAGAGAGAACATAGGGTAAACCTATTGGTATTCCAATAAAATACAACCAATGAGAACACGATAGTCAGTTATATGTTTCTAAATCCCCAACCATGAGGGGAACCTCTTTTCCAACTTCAATCTATCCAAAGAACCACTATACGACCACTAAGTGACCTCCATCCACCCTAACTCATCCCACTTGGGAGGAATCACTCGAAGGGGACTATAATCAATCCCTCTCATGGTTTAGAGATGTTTGGGGCATCCAAGTTCCCCCCTCACTACCTCATGTATCCACAACACAACTAAGGTTTCTTCTCAAAATATAAACTAAGAAGGAAGGGGGTTTTAAAAAAAACCTCTCATGAGGGGACCCAAACCCAAGAATTTCCATCAATTCAAATAAAACATCCCTTAGAGGGATCTCAATTAGCTAGAAATAATTAAAATAAATAATTAAATTATTATGAATCATTGAAAAAATACCAAATTGATCCCCATAACCTACCTCAAGGTGTAACCGCCAAAGCTTCTGACTCGAACCCATGATCCACCTATTGTAATATTGGGTTCCCTAGACCCAACTATATAGTACTTTTAGATTACCATATCATGTATATAGTAAGATATAAATGGTTTATTATTACCATTATACTATAGACATTTTTACACATACTATTTAATGGTAATGTCCATAGATTAAATGTAGTATCAAAAGGTTATAGCTGATCCCAGTCTATAATGATAATCTTGGGATACTATAAAATTAATCATAAATAAACCTAAAATAGTCTAGATACATATTACTAACTAGAAATAGTATGTTTTTTACTATCAGATGTTTGTAGGTCACAAAAATTGAGACTTTTTCTCATGAAGTTCGTACTTTGTGATCTCTAGTAGTGAGATCATGAGGGAAATCCCATCAATAGGAACACCACATGTTTCAAGTATCATTGGTTATTCCTATCTATGGATATGTGTATTGGTCTCCAGACATGAGATAATTACTAGTGTGTCATTTGATTGCATAACTTGATGCATGGAAAAAACCATGATAATGAAATCGCCACGAGGTAGCTTGTGTTGGGTGCGTTATAGGTGGTATGGCATTGGTTGAATGGTAAAGAAATGATTTTTATTTTTCGAGTTGATGAAGTAATATATCTCAAGCCTTGTTGATAAAGATTGTATTACCTTTATAATACCTTGTACAATGTTGTCAAGGGAAAATCCATTCAGTTAGGTCAATGAATAATAAGAAAGAAAAGGGAAACAAACCAAGTGTGCATCCCACTTTATGATATATCTAATGACAAATAGATTATAGTACACAGTATGTGTTCATAAGTTGTTTGTCATTTCTATGACTATCCTTATCTCTTTAGGGTCCATGATTAGTTTCTATACTCTACTCTTGGTCGATATATTTTATTCACTACTATTGAGATAAAGGCCTAGAGGGTTACACATAATAGCATATTCAAGAATCCTCCATATTTTGTTTAATAGGTATTTCAGACATGGTCCCCCCCCCACCGGGTCTGAGTGTTGTCCAAGTCATCGATCACTGATAAATAAATAAATTCATTATTATTCAATTAAATAATGATTGGGCTGTATTTATTTATTAAAAGTATTAACAAGTTAATTAAATATGAGTAATTATTATTCAAACGAATATTATTTTAATATTTTAGATTCTTTTAATATTAAGAGAGAATTACAATTTGATTTAAGGACTCAGTTTTATCATGTAACATATTTAATATATATTATAGGTATGTGATAAAATAATAAATAATATTGAAAATGTTTAGTTCGTTATAATTATTTATTATTTATTTAGTGGATCATAAATAAAATTGGATTCGGGGAACCACACAAGGTATTTTGGGAATTCACTATAAATAGGTGGAGAGAGACTCTCTTTAGTGACTATTCATGGAGAGAATTCCGGATCCTCTCTCACCTCACCAACATTATAGAGAGATAAGCTATCGAACAAGGTTGTTGGGTTGAGTACTTCTCCATGCATCGATGATAAGTTGATGCAATGGTCATAAAGGCGTCAAAGGCATCATCAGTTCTCTATGCCATCACCTAGAGTTTGACAATCAGTGTTCTAGTGAATTATTTAAGGGCATGTGGAAGATATAGAGGGATCTTGCTTTAGATACTTTAAGAAGCAATCACCAGTGACAAGAATATTTCAAGTGTGAATTCAGTTTTGAAAAAGGTATGTTTTGATTTATGTTTTGTGCTTTGTTTATATTCTGTGAGATCCTCAGACTGTGCCAGGCTTGGATAATCATAGACGATATGTCTCATCATCCTGAAGATGAAAAATTTTAACTTCTCCAGCCCATTGAGATTTTTTTGTGACCCTGATACCTTCAATCGGTATCATAACGATCTTGTAAATTTCTTAAGTCTAGAAAAATTAGGTTTCATCAAATTTAAGTAGAGTGTATAATTCTTTCCTAATGCTATTGACGTCAAGTTAATCAAATATTAGATGAACAAGTTATGGTCATATGATGTTTTTAAAACATGATTAATTTCATTGTTTTCGGGTATATAAATCTTGAATAACATGATATATATATGATCAAGTTATTTTTTATTTCAATGGTAATGTCAATATTTTGTGATTCTAATTGGTTACATGTCGGATTCCAATCGTCGGAATTGCTCTGAAAGATGACTGGTATTTTCAAATTAATTGTGGTTTATTTTTTTAACAAAAAACATCATCATCATCATCATCATCATCATCATCATCATCATTATTATTATTTAATTATAATAATTTTATTATCATTATAATAAAAATTCTATTTTTACCACCTGGAAATATTTTGGCCATGTGGATTTTTAAAATGAGGAGACTTGACTGAGGAGATTTGGGCTAGTGGAATGACCTGAGTAAAAAAGAAAAAAACATAAAGGGTTTCAGCTCACCATGTCATCTAGGTATCCTCCATGAGTTCCTCCCGTAGTCGGCTACCACTGCATCCCGTAACCCGATCCCCTTTGACCGCCGCTTGGAGCATCTTCACCAGAAGTCCACCGTGTGTCCTCCAGTCAGTCGGCGCTGAACACTTCCTTCAGCTACCCCGGCCATAATGCCATATGTGACCCACTCTATGGATCCCGACACCACACCTCCCACAAATCCACCACCTAGTGAGACCGCTGTAGCCTCCTACCCTCACCTCGAACTGACGCCGTCGCCAGAAACCCAACAAGCGAATCTCCGGTGAGTGCTAGCACACGACATCCTTCCGATAAGCTAGGTAGACCCCTCTGTGTCCTTTTGGGTCAAGTATGCCTTACGATGAGCCTCAAAGGACCTTACCAACCCCATAGGCCCACTTGGCATGGAAGGCCCAATAAATGATTTGCGGCCCAAAACAAGTCTACACTGGTTTGACATGACCTGATTTGTGAATGCACTAGGCTAATAGGGTTTGGTTAACCAAAATTAATTTAATTAATTAAATTTATTAAAATATGAATTTTGTTTTAAATAATAATAATTTTAATACCCAGGATAAATTTATTTAATTGTGGTATTAAATTAAATTAATTATTTTATTGGAATTTAAATTAAATTGATAGTGGATCAAAAAATAATTAAATTATTTTAATTTAATTTAATTTATTTAATATTATTGAAATACCATCATACATTATTTAATGTAATTTAATTTTATAGCGCTTAAATTGTTTCCAACCAGTCCCGAGCAATGTACCAACAAATGTATGTATTCTTTTTTTATTAATTATTTTAACTATGTGTGATGATTGTAATTAATTAACTAAAATGGTTCACACATCATCGTTATTTTTGGTCAATTTGTACAAGGGCATGCACGTCCAAATTCAACTGATATACATTTCACCCCTAGTTCCTCTCACCTATCTGTGACTATTATTTGTAATTTGGAAAAATATGGTTTATGATGTGGATATCTTGAAGATGAGGTGGTATATATTGATGAAGATGATGCACGATGTAGACAATGCTAAGTCGAGGAAAAATCCAAATGAGAAGCAGACATACAGGATGTGGTCTAGCTGCATCACGAGTTAAGCGATGAATCTGGTTTGATTTCCCTAGGTTGTGGTTGGTCCATTGATTTTAAATTGATCAACCAATATTAGATGCTCAAGACCTGTTGGGTAGTAGGTTTTAATTATGAATTTATTTATTATTTTATGATTTTTATAACAACGAGAAAAATACACAAAACAATAAATAATAAAATGCATAAATAAGTGGTGAATGGTTTTATATTAATTTTTAATTATGCGTGCAACAATATAGATGAAAAAGATTAATAAAAATGGATTACATTCATTAATATAAAAAACACAAAACCCTAAATAAAATATCAAGCCGCAAACACCTTCCATCATTTGAATTTGAACACAACTAGGTGTTCGGGGTGCTCGACCAACCACAACTAAGGGTGCCCTTACTATTGGGGAGTTATTTTAAGAATGATTAGTTGAAATAACTAAAATTATATTAGGTATTATTCATAAATAACTTACTATAACTTTCGGGGTACGTGTTGAAAAAATCATTTTTATGATTTTAGAAGTTGGGACTTCACTCAACAGATCAGGGAATCGCGAGTTAATATTGTTGGCCAGTCAAAAGCAAACATTGAACTCTTCATGTAGCTATGTAGCCATAGATTATAGACTATGAGGGAAAGTTTGAGGATCCTTTCCACTAGAATACTCAAGAGACAAATTAGTATACTTCTAGTACAGAGAGTTCATAGAATTTGATAAAATAGTGGGATACATTTAATGATATAATTAATCAATAATGTCTAAATTGGGTAATCATGATAAAATTTATATCTCATAGAATTTTATTTTTTGTAGAAAATTTAAGGATATAACCTAAGATAAACTTCTATAAAAATTGGACAAACTAAATTTCCAAATAGCATGAATTTCCAAGTGTATTATAGGTGCTTGCGCACACTACTATAGTAAAATTCAAGGTCCTCATGTCCCAATACATGTTAAACAACATCAAAAAAGAGAGGGTAAGAAATATGATTATAGGAGGCTTATGCATATAGAATATTATGGGTATATAATTAAGTCATCATCAACATATGATGAGTGTTATGGATAAAACATCGGGGCACATGTGATTACACATATTTTCTCATCTCTAAGTAGATTATGAGGAGAAGGTGGAGTGATATATAAGGGTGATAAATTACACTGGATTATGTGTAAATATGATAGAAGGATGATTATCTTTCAAGAAATTCCAATAATACACATAATTACTCCAATTTTATTTCATATTACAAAAAGAATATAATGGAGTAAACACATCATTACCTTTTTAGAATGATTTTACAAGTAAATAATAACTTTCAGTAATGTACCATATTTAATTTTTATGGAAAAAAATTAAAAGGAAAGGATAAAAGGACAATGGAAAGTGAAACTACAAAAGAAAATTCGAAATTTCCTTCAATGAAATGAGGTTGGTTAATAAATAGGAGGTTATTTTCTTTTCATATCTTAAAATAAATTTATTGATGTTTAGTCACAATGAAATACATTAGAGAAGCAAGTTTTTTCTTATTCTTCAAGTATATTCATAAAAAATGTAAATTTCTGATCATAGTTCTTGGGTATTAAATAAAATATGTATTTCACATATGTGTACTAAAATACAGTAACCATGTATGTAATAGAAACATTACAAGGAGTAACGTGTATTCTCCAAACTACTAAGAAAGCTTGATTCCTAAGTCAGTGGTGAGAAACACATTACTTATAATTTTCAAGTTGATGATTTAAGTCAAACTACTATTGAGTATAAAAAAACAATTTTTATCCTATTTACATTGAACATAAGGATACATTATTCCATGTTTAGGAACAAATTATGTTTTCAGTATTTCATGATCAACTAATAGTTTAGTCATACTTTAATCATAGGAAATACTTGATGAATATAAAAATATAAGACTCATTTACCTAGTCTTGGAAAGATAAATATTTTTTCAAGAAAAACTAAAATTAAACTTCAAGGATATAACTATTTGGTATTTTGAATCAGTAGATCCAAACACCTTTGGTATTTTCGATGTATTTGTTTTAGACAAAGAAACCTTTAGAAATAATGGTATGCCATAGAGTTTCTAGAATTAGTTCAAAAAAAGAGCGTGAAATATTTAAAGGGTGACTTAGTGGTATATATAATTCATTATATTCCTTTAATTAATTATGTAATGAGAAAGTGAATAATTATACATGCATGGTCAAAATATATAAGGTGATTCAAGATCACATGCCGAAGAGTATCTTGACCAAGAAATTATCGATCAATATAATGTTGCGTGGAACAATTCCTAAATTCACATTACCTCATCTACATCACAAAATTGATGTTAAAGGGGATCAATGATAAGTTTTACATGTTAACATTGATCAATAAAATTTAGCATGGATAAATTTCTAAATTCACATTTTATACATTAAAGTCATGATTTAAGTATTATCAATTCTTCAACTTGTAGAAATTTATATTATATTTCAATATGTGCTTTGAAAATAACGGTGATATTACATAACCATATGCCAACTATATTGAAAAATATGTATCAAATGATACATAGTATTATATAAATCCATTGTCATAAGAATATGTGTTTTTATGTATAGTGTTTTTTAAATATATAAACAAACTTGTATCAAGAAAAATACAATGCGCATCTAAGTTAATTATCCTAAAAGGTTGTTAGGCTATTATATAATTCCATAATATAGAAAATAGATAGCCAAGGTTATTGACTATATTTCTATATACATGAGAACTTGTCTACTTGATATAGGGGAGAAAGAATGACTTGGCTTTAGTCAATTCTGGAGATGCACATATAGTAGGCATAAGAAAGAATTCCATAAGTTCATGTGGAAAAGTAATGTTATAGAGACTAATACTATATATGAAGGTTAAAACCATAGTGAATTTTTTATATTCACCATATTAGGTGATAAACTAGTCACTAGGAATAATAATTCATACATTTAGGTGGTATATGGTAGTGAGATAAGATTAAAAATTCAATTAAAATTCTATAGTGGATACAATGTATCAAAATGCATAGGGGGTTATTATTTTAAAGACTACTGTGGGTATTCAAGTGATATGATACATCGATGGTACATGTGAAGTACCAATAAGGATTCATTGGTAACACCAAGTCATTATGCCTAAATCCAATAGAATATTTCTTGTCACAGATGTTTTCTAAGATCATTGAATTGGCCATTGGATGTCAAGACCATCTTTCTTGGAAGGTGTCTATACGACATAACCAGACAGGGATGAAGAAACCATATGATGCTAATATGTGTGGAAAGTTATAGAAATATAGTTTAGGATTTAAGTAAGCAATATGATCTTAGATTATTCATTTATAATGAATGTTTTCTATGTTTCTAATAGAGATTAGTGGGAGAAATATAGTTTTCTAGTGAAATATTTTCCGCAACATATGGAAAATAGATATTGGTCTTACAGATAGTTGAGACTAAGATGAATGCAATCCTCCAGTTATTGACATAAACTAGTAACCTATGTTCTTGGGAATAGGATCCACTGAGGTAGGTCTATCAGTTTATTAGACGTAGTCAATTATACATATATTTACATAGTATTGAAAAACACATGTTGGAACAATTCATGAAATGAATTGTTTCCAGTTTCACATGGAATAAATATATCCAAGTATATATACAATGGAATAAGAGGAGATTAAGTGGTGAGTTGTTTTCCATATTCATCATCGATGGATCGATAACATATTCCATGATATATATAAGAAGTTATATATACGATACATAATTTTTGGTAGAAAAATATTAATTATATTCAGGGGAAGTGAAATTAAAGTAATTCAAACTATTTGAATTTACTTGGGAAAGTACAAATGATATATACCTAGTATATAGAGTGTAATGGATACTAGATATAGTTGGTCACAAACTAATTTTCCTTTGGATCAATTTGATCTAGAATCGTAGTTAGGATCAGGTGATGAATGAGACATGCTCATAAAATCTAGTGGTATCCATACCTAAAAGACAAAGTATGTTGCAGCTTTTAAGGTAGCTAAGATGTAATCATCAAATGAATAGATTTGTTCCTATTCTTGGAACTTCACCAACCAAGTAAAGCATTATTAATATTATAATTTTGTTACTAGTACTAGCTAAGATATCATGCTTTGATATAGGAAAAAGGGAATTACTTAGGGATAACATCTCTTGAGAAGTTATACTCAAGGATATTAGGTCGCATATAAAAAAATAGCCACATGGTGGAAACATGGTAGAACTAGTTGCTAAATCCATTACTCAATAACAACATGATCTTTATCATGTGAGAGCTAACAAGGTTTGTTAGTAATTTTGATCTAGTTCAAGTGGGAGTGTTGTAATAGTGTGTTTCTTATACCCAACTATACAGTACATTTAGATTACCATATCATGTATATAGTTAGATATAACTGATTTATTCTTACCATTATAGTGTAAAAATTCCTCTCTCCACTATTTAATTTTAATTTCCATAGATTAAATGTCATATCAAAAGGTTATAGCAGATTCTAGGATATAATGAGAACCTATAGATAACATGACATTAAACATAAACAAAGGTCATATAGTCTAGATGCATTTTACTTACTAAAAATAGTATATGTTTGACTATCAAGTATAGGGGGATCATAGGTATTGAGACTTATTATCATGAATTTCACACATGGTAATCTCTAGTAAGAATATCTTGAGGATGAACCCACCAATAGAAACACCACATGTTTCATGTTTCATTGGATGTTCCTATCTACGGGTATGTGTATTGGTCTCCTACCTTGTGATCATTTCTAGGGTGTGAAATTTGATCACATACTTTGATGAAAGGAAAAAACTATGATAATGAAATCATGGAGAGATATCTTGTGGTGGGTGCATCATTATTGGTGTGGCATTGGTTGAATGGTCAAGAAAGAATTTTTCACTTTTGGGTTGAGGAAGTAATATATATTAGTACTTGATGATTAGGATTGAATAACCTTAATTATACCATGGCCAAGGAAGTCGATGGTCAATCCATCCAGTTAGATAAAAAAATAATTAATCAAGAAAAAGGAGGTGACACAAGTGTGCATCCTACTTTATGATATTTATAAATACAAAGAGATTATATTACACTGTACATGTTCATAGGTTTCTTTTCATTACTATGATTATCCATATCTCTTTAGGGGACTTGATGGGTTTCAAAAATCCACTTTTTATTTGTGGATTTTATTTACTAGTGTCAAGATAAGGTCTTAGAGGGTCACACACAATAGCATATTCAAGAATCCACCCTATTATATTGAATATGTATTTGAGACATGGTGGGAGCCACCACAGGGTTCAAGTGTTGTCCATGTCATTGATCACTGATAAATAAATAAATTCATTTTTATTAAAGATAAGAATAATTGGGTTGAATTGATTTATTAAATTTATTTACAAGTTAACTGAATAAGAGAAAATATTATTCGAATGAAAATTATTTTAATATTCCAAGTTCATTTAATATTAAGAAGGAATTACAAGTCCAGTTAATGACTCTGTTTTATCCCATAATATATTTAATATATATTATAGGTATATGATAAAATAATAGATAATATTGATACATTTTATATAAGGCCCCAGCCTTAAACCTTACTTAATCTTGAGTTATTACAAGATTACACATTGAGGATCTTTTCAGGTTTAGAGTTTTAGAGAATTAGATCATGAAACTTGCATTACATTCCACATTTAAACAAAGTGGTTACATAAAAGACAGTATTCATTCCTCCCATCAACGGGAACATATTTAAAATAAAACATGGATTCTTTATTGACACATCCTTGACACTATCATCACATCATGTACCCTTCCCTTGACCTGTGAAAAACATTTCAAAAACTTGGGATGAGCATAAAAAGCTCAGTAAGGGATATATATATGGAAAGGAAACATGAGTACATGTATACATAAGAATGAAATCATATTTTACCCATAAAACATAGGCATATCAAATCATGAATAAATCAAAGAAATCATAAGACATAAAGGTAACTTGAGGCATTCATAACATTCTTACGTAGGAAGTAACCCTCTTGGTTACGTTTGGAATACCCATCACAGTATATTCTCTAAATCTCTTCGGAGAAACCTTAACGTTTCACTCCTTCGCGTTACCCAATGCATTGGAGAGCTATATCGGGCTCACCCGCCCTTAGTTTATCACAGAACCACCCGTTCTTCATAACAATGCCCAAGAACCATAACATAATCGTATCACATAAACATGAATAAAGGAAACATAACATTTCCACATTTCAATCACAATATAACATTTTAGTATATTGAAATAATGAATCCAGTAAAAAAGAAACCATTTCCAAAACCATTTAAAACATTTGATAAAGAGATTTTTGAATCAAAGTGTCCCATACCACATTGAAGCTTAAAATTTTAAACCATTAATATCCATATACATAAATCCTTAAAACTATTTTGAAAAAATGGATATTAATAAGAACAAATAATTAAAACATTTAAAACGATATTTTAGTTAAAGGGGTTTTACCAAAATTAGAGACACTTGAATACAATAATCGAGGAATAACATTTAGTCAGAACTTTATAATATCATGAGAATAAAAGGATTCATGATATAATACTCCAAAGGACAGTATATACACCATATAAGAGTGAATTTGTTCATAACAACAATGAACCCTCAATAGAAATGTCAAATGTGATGAAATCCCTTATAAAGAAGGTATCCTTAAATTAAGGACAAATAAATATCAAAAATATGTGTGACAAATATATATACACCCA
The DNA here is from genome assembly GCA_963277665.1 of Viscum album. Taxonomy (NCBI): domain Eukaryota; kingdom Viridiplantae; phylum Streptophyta; class Magnoliopsida; order Santalales; family Viscaceae; genus Viscum; species Viscum album. The sequence goes on from OY728132.1 coordinate 775,045,977, forward strand.
ATATAAGTGGATATTAAGTGTAAAACAATAAAAGGTCATTCACACATATTCAATGGATGACATATTCAATGACTACAAGTTGAATCCAAAGAAATCGAAATTGGGTTAAAAAGTTCCCTTGACAGCCTAACGACATCACATCAAAATGAGTTGATGAGAGATAAAAAGTGTATCTCATCACTTGGACGTAAAATTTACATCAATAAGGATGTATGAGAACATATCCCAACATAAAAATATGTAAATTAAAAGACCCAATAAAAGAAGTCTTTTAAAAAAGAGGAGGGTGAAAGGTTCCCTTACCGACTTGGGTATCTTTCAAAACATACACCCCATGAATGAAAGACAATAGGTCATTGATGTAAATACTCATAAACGAAATTATATCACACAAAGAGTAGAATAATGGGCAGTACATACACCACTCAATGGAATTTCTGGCAAATGTAGCATAAATCTCACGGGAATAAAAGTGAGATGAGAAATCCCTTACGAAAACTCGGCAGCCTAACGGCGCCACATAAAACGTCCAAAAAGGATTGATGAGAGAGAATAGGGTCTATCATCACATGAACATAAAAATTACAGTATGAGTAATATAAAATAACATCCCAATCATAAGAAAGATGAGCTTAAAAGAAATTACATAAAAGAGTGTACTTAAAAAGAAAGAGAGTTGTAGGATCCCTTACCTCGGGTCCGACATGACTCGATCATTCTTTAATCTCCTGAATAATAAACTTGAGTTAATTTATAATTCTTTAAGAACCTTTTTCAAGTTCATTATTACTTTTATACCACTTATTACCATGTCATAAACATTATGTAATCATTTAAGTTAATAATATTTGTTTTGCCCATATTTTGGTTCTTAAGTCGAAAGTGGACTTCTTACAATTACATGTTGTTCGTGTGGACAAATGTTTATTATATCCAGAATTGTATTCATGATGTAGATATCATATATTTCATATATATCCAGTACATTCATTAATTTATAACGTTACATAATCATTTAGAGGTAAGAAATGAAATGCACCGTTCATGGAGACGGTAAGCCGTACGTACGCACGAACGCTACTTCCATTTCTATTTCGTATTTTATAGAATGGAATAATAATGATATAAAGGTATATTATAATTCCAGTATAATATCATAAATAATATCATGTTTCCATCCTTTATACATCCCACATATGGTATTTAACGAATCAAATCACTTTGAGGGGGCGGTAGTCCGCACTTCCTTAAATGAAGATATCGCGTATACCCATAATGGAAGCCATAAAGGTAAGACAAAAATGAAAAATACAGAAGCATAAATAAAAAATAAACATATCATATATAATATATAAAAATAGTGACATCATAATGGCCACCTTTGAAGGTGTTAAATGAGTGTTGAACAATCATCATTTCGGGAGGCAAAATTTCACCATCCACGAAAACCGTATGTTCTTTAACCATTTGATGTAGTTGTGTGAGAGTGTAGCTCAAATAAATCTTATAAGAACATCATAGTATATTTAAGATACTGGTTTTGTTACAAAATAAGTAAATAAAAATAGTTTAGGGGGTTGGAGAAGCAAAATAAAACAAATGAACATGAGAGAAAGAATTACCTTTAAAAGTGTAACTCCTTTTGATTTGAGCATAAAGGCTTCCTTTGAAAGGATTATTCCCAAGGGGAATCCTATAGGATGAGTATAGGGATGTGGAGAGAGTAAATGGGCAGGGGTTGGCCAAGCCAAAGGCTTGAAGAGTGTGTGAAATGAGGTAGAGGTGGGGGCCTTTTATAAGAGGAGAGGAGGGGCACTTTTGGAATGTAAAGAAATACTACTTTACTTGAAAATGTGTTTCGGTTTTAAAAGGTCCCACATTGATAGAATTCGTGGATAAGGTGATAAGGGTTCGAAATCCACTCATCCAATTGGTTTTGGACATGTTTAGTTCATATATTTTTCATTATCTTTCTATTTTATTTAAATCGTCAAATAATGATGTCATCGCTGCATCATTATTATGGCATAAATAATTAAAATTATTTAATGTCTAAAAATTATAAAAAAATACTATGATATAGGAAATCTTTTTATCTTTCCAATGACTATTTATAATCAAAATTTGGACTTGTATAACCCCACTTAAGAATTGTTTTTGTAAAACATATTATGTATGTGTCATTTTCACTTTAACATTAAATAAAAAGTAATTTATGTCATTTCCCAAAACAAGTGGATCCATGGGGTCCCCAAGTTGACCCATGGCATTTAATGGTCTACCATGACACAACCAATGAGTTTGGGACATGTGTATAGGTCATTTCATTTTATTAAAGTATTATTTATACCTTAAACTACCCTAATTACCACTAATCGTGATTAAGAACTTAATAAGTTACTATTCACCAAAAAATTATTTTAATCTCATTGAACGACATTTTACATACTAATGACAACCATGTATGTCGGATTTTCAAAATTCAATACACATTAGTGGTAAAATTTCATTTAACTGAAAAATCAGTTTGCTTGATTATCACTTAGTGGTTTCACTATTCATCAAAAATTGAAGTTTTTCAGAAAATTACCAAAAATTCACCCTAAGCTATATTTGATATTCATAATTCAAAAATGAAGTCCGTCTTACAAAATTCAAAACATATTAGTCACATTAATTAATTTAATAATTAATTCCCGCTGTCAGATCAAATAGCGTGTTTTTATAAAACAATAAGTATCAAAAGATTGACACTAGTTTAAGTCTGATTTCAAAGTGAAATTAATTCCAACGACCACTATTGGATTTAATGGTAAAAATATTTTCTAATTTCACTTTAAAACTAATTCAAAATATAATCTAATCATATAAATAAATTAGATTAAAAAGAGGTTTTGAATTAAAATACAACATTTTACACTATTCATTAAAAAATGAACTTTATCGGAAAAATACCAAAAAATTACACAGTAAAATTTGATGTCCCGATTCTTAATAAGAGTTTTATTTGGTCCAAAAGAATGTTTAAGAGTGAACAAAACTATATTTAATGACAGTTCTCCATTAAAAGGCGATAAGTGAACCTTTAGTGAAAACTAGGGCATATACGCCTAAAATTGTATTCTTTCCGTATTTTAAGCCTTTAGATTTTATTGGATAAATGTAAAAACATTTAAAAACATATATAATCATATTTTAGTTATTTATATCCATTCCCGCCATTACAAACGGCTACATGTTAACTACCATTTGAAATAATATTATTTTATTATAAGAGTGCAACGTAAGATTCCCAAGAAACTCGTTGTTGCGTGTTGGGTACGCCATCGAGTATAGCGTCCCCTTTAAAGTCATATTAATATTTTATTCACAAATATGGATAAATATGAAAATTTCATATTCATTATTTACCTGGGGTGTTACATCCTTCCCCCCTTTTGGGAATTGCGTCCTCGCAATTTTAAAATTGCGCTTGGAAACATCCTTGAAAGTCCCACATCGGAGAAGAGTCAGTAAAACAATCACTTTAAAATAATGAAATATAAGTACAAAGGTCACCCGAGTTAACCCATACTAGGATTCCAAGTATGAAAATATGGACATGGAGGAAAAAACAAAGGGTCATGTTCTGATGGAGAGTGATAGAAAACATGTTTAGGAGAAAGTTAACCATGAGAGAATCACAAACTTGTGATGGGTTAAACTGTATTCGATTCCCCAGTAGGAAAAGTTAATAGACAACATTTTTGTTTTAAGTTACTTTTTATTTAGGAATTTATTCATAAGGAAACATAATCACTTATCATATTGAATTTCAACTTTTTTTAGATTCCTTACACAAACTCATATTTTCTCCAAAAGATGAGTATTTAGGAAGACTTGTTCACATTAAGAGTTCTATAATCAACTTCTAGAGAGTCACCTAATCCAAAAAAAGAGAACTATATACTTCCCATGTTTTTAGGCTTTAACCAAAACCAAAACCAAAAAGGTTAGTACAAGATCAGATAATCCAGAAAAGGATAACCCCTTATAAAAAGAAAATCTATTCTTAATCTCCAAAATTTGTGCAACAAAACCCAACTTTCAACGAGGACCATCCGATAAACAATTTGTCCATAAAATTCTTCAAAGTAAACCAATATAAGATTGAAACCCAAATATTTGAAGGATTTAGTCACATAGTCTTCCAAGTTAAATCGTAACATTTATCTCCAAACAACATCAGTTGCTCCTAAAGTATCGTTTTGAAAAGTAATTAACCTAATCACATATCCTCCATGATAGGTTAATCATTTTCATAAATAACCCAAAATCAACTTACTCTTAATTCATAAAATCATATAACTAGAATGAATCAGTCAAACTAACCATTGACTTCACGTAGTCCAGTGGTAGGCGATAAATACCAGTCGCACTTTGGTTGTGGGTTCGATTCCCGCAGTTTTGTCTGACGCGACGGGATGTCACACGGTCTGCGTGTTGTCCTTTTTCCAAAACTATATAATTCTTAAAACATTATCCAAAATGAGATAAAATCTTCAAGAATAATCATAACATATTTTAACCTCAAGTTTATCTCATTCCTTTAATTTTCCATCATATCATAGAGTAACCCATAATTACCTCAAAAGTAAGGATCATATAAACCCTAATGGTTACCTTAATAATTATTACCTGAATTTCCACATAGAGTTGGCCATCTCGTACATGATGCATTAGAGAACTCACCAAGGTTGAAGTGATTGATCATGACTCCTTGATAGTTGGTTTAGAACAACTATGAGATTTTTTATTGAATCCCCCATCTCATCCAGTATCTTAATCAGAGAACCACCACAGTTTCCTTCAAACCCATTGTCACTTTGGTGCCTGCTAGATCCAGCCATTTACTAAAACCAAAAAGGTCAGTGTGAGTATATCAACAAAACCATCATGTACTAATGAGGAAGATAAACACTAAGATATTCTTACTCATTCACTTTATCTAAAACTAGGACTCTGTCTGAAATCCTAACCATTATGGTAATGTCACTTATGCTTAAAGAATACCCTAACCTCTAAAGTTATCTAAACCGACCTTTGATACCAACTATAAGGCCCCAGCCTTAAACCTTACTTAATCTTGAGTTATTACAAGATTACACATTGAGGATCTTTTAAGGTTTAGAGTTTTAGAGAATTAGATCATGAAACTTGCATTACATTCCACATTTAAACAAAGTGGTTACATAAAAGACAGTATTCATTCTTCCCATCAACGGGAACATATTTAAAATAAAACATGGATTCTTTCTTGACACATCCTTGAAACTATCATCACATCATGTACCCTTCCCTTGACCTGTGAAAAACATTTCAAAAACTTGGGATGAGCATAAAAAGCTCAGTAAGGGATATATAGATATGTAAAGGAAACATGAGTACATGTATACATAAGAATGAAATCATACTTTACCCATAAAACATAGGCATATCAAATCATGAATAAATCATAGAAATCATAAGACATAAAGGTAACTTGAGGCATTCATAACATTCTTACGTAGGGAGTAACCCTCTTGGTTACGTTTGGAATACCCATCACAGTATATTCCCTAAATCTCTTCGGAGAAACCTTAACGTTTCACTCCTTCGCGTTACCCAATGCATTGGAGAGCTATATCGGGCTCACCCGCCCTTAGTTTATCACGGAACCACCCGCTCTTCATAACAATGCCCAAGAACCATAACATAATCGTATCACATAAACATGAATAAAGGAAACATAACATTTCCAAATTTCAATCACAATAAAACATTTTAGTATATTGAAATAATGAATCCAATCAAAAAGAAACCATTTCCAAAACCATTTAAAACATTTGATAAAGAGATTTTTGAATCAAAGTGTCCCATACCACATTGAAGCTTAAAATTTTAAACCATTAATATCCATATACATAAATCCTTAAAACTATTTTGAAAACATGGATATTAATAATAACAAATAATTAAAACATTTAAAACGATATTTTGGTTAAAGGGGTTTTACAAAAATTAGAGACACTTGAATACAATAATCGAGGAATAACATTTAGTCAGAACTTTATAATATCATGAGAATAAAAGGATTCATGATATAATACTCCAAAGGATAGTATATACACCATATAAGAGTGAATTGGTGCATAACAACAATGAACCCTCAATAGAAATGTCAAATGTGATGAAATCCCTTATAAAGAAGGTATCCTTAAATTAAGGACAAATAAATCTCAAAAATATGTGTGACAAATATATATACACCCAATATAAGTGGATATTAAGTGTAAAAAAATAAAATGTCATTCACACATATTCAATGGATGACATATTCAATGACTACAAGTTGAACCCAAAGAAATCGAAATTGGGTTAAAAAGTTCCCTTGACAGCCTAACGGCATCACATCAAAATGAGTTGATGAGAGATAAAAAGTGTATCTCATCACTTGGACGTAAAATTTACATCAATAAGGATGTATGAGAACATATCCCAACATAAAAATATGTAAATTAAAAGACCCAATAAAAGAAGTCTTTTAAAAAAGAGGAGGGTGAAAGGTTCCCTTACCGACTTGGGTATCTTTCAAAACATACACCCCATGAAAGAAAGACAATAGGTCATTGATGTAAATACTCATAAACGAAATTATATCACACAAAGAGTAGAATAATGGGCAGTACATACACCACTCAATGGAATTTTTGGAAAATGTAGCATAAATCTCACGGGAATAAAAGTGAGATGAGAAATCCCTTACGAAAACTCGGCAGCCTAACGGCGCCACATAAAACTTCCAAAAAGGATTGATGAGAGAGAATAGGGTCTCTCATCACATGAACATAAAAATTACAGTAGGAGTAATATAAAATAACATCCCAATCATAAGAAAGATGAGCTTAAAATAAATTACATAAAAGAGTGTACTTAAAAAGAAAGAGAGGTGTAGGATCCCTTACCTCGGGTCCGACTTGACTCGATCATTCTTTAACCTCCTGAATAATAAACTTGAGTTAATTTCTAATTCTTTAAGAAACTTTTTCAAGTTCATTATTACTTTTATACCACTTATTACCATGTCATAAACATTATGTAATCATTTTAGTTAATAATATTTGTTTTGCCCATATTTGGTTCTTAAGTCGAAAGTGGACTTCTTACAATTACATGTTGTTCGTGTGGCCAAATGTTTATTATATCCAGAATTGTATTCATGATGTAGATATCATATATTTCATATATATCCAGTACATTTATTAATTTATAACGTTACATAATCATTTAGAGGTAAGAAATGAAATGCACCGTTCATGGAGACGGTAAGCCGTACGTACGCACGAACGCTACTTCCATTGCTATTTCGTATTTTATAGAATGGAATAATAATGATATAAAGGTATATTATAATTCCAGTATAACATCATATATAATATCATATTTCCATCCTTTATACATCCCACATATGGTATTTAACGAATCAAATCACTTTGAGGGGGCGGTAGTCCGCACTTCCTTAAATGAAGATATCGCGTATACCCATAATGGAAGCCATAAAGGTAAGACAAAAATGAAAAATACAGAAGCATAAATAAAACATAAACATATTATATATCATATATAAAAATAGTGACATCATAATGGCCACCTTTGAAGGTGTTAAATGAGTGTTGAACAATCATCGTTTCGGGAGGCAAAATTTCACCATCCACGAAAACCGTATGTTCTTTAACCATTTGATGTAGTTGTGTGAGAGTGTAGCTCAAATAAATCTTATAACAACATCCTAGTATATTTAAGATACTGGTGTTTTTACAAAAGAAGTAAATAAAAAGAGTTTAGGGGGTTGGAGAAGCAAAATAAAACAAATGAACATGAGAGAAAGAATTACCTTTAAAAGTGTAACTCCTTTTGATTTGAGCCTAAAGGCTTCCTTTGAAAGGATTCTGCCCAAGGGGAATCATCTAGGATGATGATAGGTATGTGGAGAGAGTAAATGGGCAGGGGTTGGCCGAGCCAAAGGTTTTAAGAGTGTGTGAAATGAGGTAGAGGTGGGGGCCTTTTATAAGAGGAGAGGAGGGGCACTTTTGGAAAGTAAAGAAATATTACTTTACTTGAAAATGTGTTTCGGTTTTAAAAGGTCCCACATTGATAAAATTCGTGTATAAGGTGATAAGGGTTCGAAATACACTCATACAATTGGTTTTGGACATGTGTAGTTCATAGATTTTTCATTATCTTTCTATTTTATTTAAATCGTCAAATAATGATGTCATCACTGCATCATTATTATGTCATAAATAATTAAATTTATTTAATGTCTAAAAATTATAAAAAACTACTATGATATAGGAAATCTTTTTAGCTTTACAATGACTATTTATAATAAAAATTTGGACTTGTATAACCCCACTTAAAAATTGTTTTCGTAAAACATATTATGTTTGTGTCATTTTCACTTTAACATTAAATAAAAAGTAATTTATGTCATTTCCCAACAAAAGTGGATCCATGGGGTCCCCAAGTTGACCCATGGCATGTCATGGTCGACCATGACACAACCAATGAGGTTGGGACATGTTTCTAGGTCATTTCATTTTATTAAAGTATTATTTATACCTTAAACTACCCTAATTACCACTAATCGTGATTAAGAACTTAATAAGTTACTATTCACCAAAAAATTATTTTAATCTCATTGAACCACATTTTACATACTAATGACAACCATGTATGTCGGATTTTCAAAATTCAATACACATTAGTGGTAGACTTTCATTTAACTGAAAAATCAGTTTGCTTGATTATCACTAAGTGGTTTCACTATTCATCAAAAATTGAAGTTTTTCAGAAAATTACCAAAAATTCACCCTAAGCTATATTTGATATTCCTAATTCAAAAATGAAGTCCGTCTTACAAAATTCAAAACATATTAGTCACATTAATTAATTTAATAATTAATTCCCATTGTCAGAGCAAATAGCGTGTTTTTATAAAACAATAAGTATCAAAAGATTGACACTAGTTTAAGTCTGATTTCAAAGTGAAATTAATTCCAACGACCACTATTGGATTTAATGGTAAAAATATTTTCTAATTTCACTTTAAAACTAATTCAAAATATAATCTAATCATATAAATAAATTAGATTAAAAAGAGGTTTTGAATTAAAATACAACATTTTACACTATTCATTAAAAAAATGAACTTTATCGGAAAAATACCAAAAAATTACACAAAGTAAAATTTGATGTCCCGATTCTTAATAAGAGTTTTATTTGGTCCAAAAGAATGTTTAAGAGTGAACAAAACTATATTTAATGACAGTTCTCCATTAAAAGGCGATAACTGAACCTTTAGTGAAAACTAGGGCATATACGCCTAAAATTGTATTCTTTCCGTATTTTAAGCCTTTAGCTTTTATTGGATAAATGTAAAAACATTTAAAAACATATATAATCATATTTTAGTTATTTCTATCCATTCCCGCCATTACAACGGCTACATGTTAACTACCATTTGAAATAATATTATTTTGTTATAAGAGTGCAACGTAAGATTCCCAAGAAACTCGTTGTTGCGTGTTGGGTACGCCATCGAGTATAGCGTCCCCTTTAAAGTCATATTAATATTTTATTCACAAATATGGACAAATATGAAAATTTCATATTCATTATTTACCTGGGGTGTTACATTTTAGTTCATAATAATTATTTATTATTTATTTAGTGGATGTTAAATAAAATAGGGGTCAAGGGACCCTACTGAGTACTTTGGACATCCACTGTGAATAGATAGAGAGAGACTCTCACTAGTGACTAATCATGGTGAGAATTATGAAGCCCCTCTCTACTCTCCCACTTTTTAGTGAGAGAATATCCTGATCTAGGTGATCCAATCGAGTACTTATCCATGCGTCGACAGTACAATGATGTAGTGATCATCAGGGTGTAGAAGGCATCATCAGATATCCATGTTAGCACCCAGAATTCAACGATCGATGCTCTAGAGGATTTTTGAAGTAGGTTTGGATGATCTAGAGGGACACTTCTTTGTATCCTTTAAGCAGTGATCATTGAAAACAAGTAGATGTTGAGCGCGACATCAGTTTGAAAAGAGGTAAGATTTTTTATTTATGTTTTTTGATCTATTAAATTTAGATGAGATCCTTAGACCATACCAATTATCAAATAGTCATAGATTATAAGTATTGTTGTCCTGATGAAGAATCATTTTAAATTCCCTAACCCACTGAGATTATAATTCCTCCTTATTACCTTCACCACCAACAACTAAATCACCTAACTCATGTCATACAATTAAATTAAATTAATTAGAACAATTAAAAATTAATGAATTAATAAAATTCATAGATTAATAAATCTTAAAAACTCACTGAGGTGTATATATTCTCTAGAACTGAAACCAACTATCTGTGAAAGGATTAAAACACACCCCTAACACTGAGCAGAGAAAAATATCTAACAAATAAAACCTAATTACATGGAAATTCAATTCAATTTAATAGAAAATTCAAGGGAAAAATCTAAGAATTGCACCTTCATCGAAAATGAGAGCATCGATGTGTGCACCATGTCTTAGAATGTTCCCTCACTAAGCCATGCCAAATAAACATTATTCTTAGAAAATTCTTCCTTACTCTAGGGGAATAAAAATTTAAATCCTTAGCTAAGAAAAAGAAAATAAACTACAAGGTAGGAGGAAGGGGAAAGGGGAAAGTACATGACGATTCTTACCTCAAAATATTGAAGCATGAACCAAAAATCCACCCAAGATCAATGAGGATTGATGGAATAAAGAGAGAGGGACACAAACGGGTTTATGAACGCATAATGGAGAATTAGGAGAGGAGGAAAGAATATATCCAGAGGGGTTATTTTGGTTATTCCCTTATTTTTATCCCAATTAGACAGGCCACATGATTTAGCCGCATGGTTTTCCAAACTGTGTGCCAACCATGTGGTAGGAACTTCCCAATACAACACCTGTCACAAATTTTGGTCATATGATTTACTAATCATGAACCCACTTTGAAAAAAAACACTAAAACCCCTTTTAAACACATCATATGGGTTTTTTGAAACCATGTGAAAGTCGTAAACCTTGGACTTGTAAGGCACACACCCCACATATTTTTCTTTGGAATCCACATGGTTTGACCTTAATCTTGCACAAGTCATGCCAAAAAAATGTATGAATTAAAATAACTAAAAACATAATGAGACTTAAAACGACTTATGGGTTTCACTAAGCCTTTCACACCAAACTGTACGCCATGCTAAAAACTATCCTAAAACCCCGACTCACACCTAAATATTCTAAGATTCACCTATGTACTCGAGCTGCCTATAGTGATCCCAACCCCAGTAGCCTGGATTCAATGGATACTTTATTACATTTTCATAATATACAAGGAATCACATTTTGAAAGACTTAATAGTTTATTAGTCTTGGTAAACTAGATACATACATGAATCTCACATTAAAATTGAAAACATAAAATACACAAAGTTTTTTCTTTGAGAACATAATTATTCCCCTTCACATATCCTTATATATAAATCATAAAATATTTCCAAGTATCCTGGGGAAAATAAAACATTAGAAAGGGATAAGATTAGATGCTCAGTAAGGGTATGTGTATAGTGGAAGCTATGAATAAATAATCCATAATCAAAATAGAAAGGGAAATAAATGAAACATATTCCATTTAATCAATAACTTGAGAATAATATGGTAGGAATAAATTATGATTGAATAATTCCATATAAATTATAACATGAGGTTGAAAATTAAGAATGGTTATTCTAACTTATCTAATAATCACAAGGAACATCAATAACTGAATTTAAAATTATGAAATGAATAATTCTTAACATATAAAACATAAGGTCAAGTCATTTTTACAATTAATCTAAATAAATTGGCATGGTCTTGGAAAAAACCCAATCTAGTTTGTCTAATGAGACCTACTTATGCATCGAGGAGAAATTGTGGGCCCCACTCATCACTTACTAAGTCTAATGATTTCAACAACATGAAATGGGTAAACATTATCAATATAAACATTCATATAAAAAACTAACTTATGAAATGATCATACTTACCCCAATTAATAAACATAATCATAAACCATCGAGAGAGAAATGGTCAATGATAATAAAACTGTAAATCCGTAATCAAATTGACCATGAACCATCCAAAAAAATAATAAGGATGATATCAATTCAATATATCCTCAGTGTATCATAAGTGAAATAGAGGTCTGTTGTTTATTATGAATATAAATACTATGAACATATCCTTAAAAACATTTTCTGATCAAAATAAACTTTGCAATTTTAAAATAACATTTTAAAATAGAAAGTTCACATAAAATTTTGAAAATAATTTTCATTGATAATAACCTTTTAAAACACATTAAATAAGTAAGAAGACATTCATTGGTCATGATGAGGGAAAATTATATCCATTTCATATATGTTAAAACAATGATTATTTTTACATTTTCGGTACAAGCCAAACAAGTATTATTTTGAAAACAACATGAATATTTCTTTCAAAAGTTATTTTAAAAGTAAAAATGTATAAAAATGCATTTAATACGTTATTATTAAAATTTTAAATCATTTTTGAAAACAATTTTATAAAACATGGGTTTTGATGAAAAATGATTTCCGACCGAAGAGAGAAATAAAGTCATATTGTCTTAAATATATTTTCTTAATAATTTTAAGTACCAAATAGTGGAAAAATTATAATATTAATTTATAATTTATTCATGAAAAATTGAATAAAGTATATTTATTTTGAGATATAAATTTCAGATAATTCCCCCATGGGATATGTAAACATAAATAGTCCCAAATAATAATCAGATTGTGAAATAAACTCTTACCACTTTAGCAACTTCTGAATCTTAATCCCCATAAAATAAAAGAAATAATAGGAAAAATTAAATACCATGGATATAAATACATTCATGATATGAAGTATCAAATGGTAAGTATATACACCACAAAAAAGAAATAATTGGTGAAATTGTTATATGTCTTATGAATGTAAAAGTGAGACGATAAACCCTTACCTCAGGTTTGATTTCCTTAGTAAGTATTCATACCTCATGTATAATGGGTTTAAGAATTTCATTAATTTATAAAAAAACCATAATCATATTTATAATATCATATATGATCCTCCTATAACATTTTACCACTCGTTTGTTAACAATATTTCATTATTTTCTTTGTTTTGAGTGTTAATTTCATTGTTTTCTCATGCTTGTTTTGTGATGAATGTTTTGTTTTTTATGCAAAGGATATATATATATATATATCATATCAATATTTATAATAATTTTATAAATATAATATATACTCATTAGATTCATTTTTACAACCATTTATTAATTTTGTACATGGAGAATGAATCACATCGCTTCATGGAGATGGCAGGCCATACATAAGCACGAGTGGTGATATCATTCCATTAATGTGTGAAAGGTAAAGGAAGTGGGTGATATATTAATTTTATAGAATAAATTTCATCTCATATATATCACATATATTAATTAATGTTATCCTTACTATATTCCAATTAAATATTATGTAAAAAACGAATCGCATTGCTTCGTGAGGTGGTAGTCCATTGTACACTTGAGCGACGTTATTGTATTTGAAATGGAGTGAAACATAAAAAATTATATCTAATATTAAAATTACATAAGTATAATAATATAATAAATATCATATAAATGTGGTAAATCCATAATTATATCTATCCTTTAAATGTGTTGATGGAAAATTGACTAAATCTGTTTGTGAGACGATAGTTCTATATACACTAGATCAATGATTTCATTTCTCATTTGATGGAATTGGAGATGGATAAATTTCATTCTATAATCATAATAACATAGAAATATATGGGATATAATGGTGTTATAATATTTTAATTTTTAATACATTATTTATGGTGGAAATGGATGAAATAAAATGAAAGAGTGTTGTTAAGATATTTTTCTTATCTAAGAGAAAACTCCCCTATATATCCTCTTAAGGACCAAAGGGATTGTATTTTGGGAGGGATAAAGGATCTAGAACATGTATAAGGATGTCAGGGTGATATTTTTGTAGGTTTTTATCAGTAAAAATGGCTTTAAGGGTGTAAATAAGTGAGAGGATAGAGTGCCCATTTAGAAGTGGGGAAAGGGAACCCGCTTGGAAATTACATGGAAATCTCCAAAAAGAATCCAAAATGATAAAATAATTCACACTAAAAAATTCAAAATAACATTAGGTTATATTTTTGGGTAGGATAAGGAGGAAATATGGCCATAAAATAATATTTTGAAAAGTTGGTAGGTCACTTTAATCTTTATCTACATAGTCTAACCCCACAACAAACCCATTTTTTAATTTATCCATGGTGTTTTTTTAATTATTTTCACTATTCATTATTTGTCAAAAAAATAATTTGACATTATTAGATAATATAAATTATTATAATTCCAAATATTTAATCCATTTGTAAAATTTAATTCAAAGAATTGGTAGAATTCAATTTAAAATTAAACCCACAGACACATCAAAATAGTGGGGTTTCAAAGTGAAAAATCTCATAAGTATAGAATTTTTTGATGTAAAAATTAAATATAAAATTATTTAAAAAACATGAATTAGTTAAATTGTAATTTAATTTAGTAATTTTCATTTAAAACTAATTTAAAATATAATTTAACTTTGTAATGAAAAGGAAGATTTTAATAAAAATCAGTATTTCTCACTAGTCATTGAAAAATGAAACCTTTGAGAAAGATCCAAAAAATTAACCCAAATATAATTCTGATATGATGATTTTAAAAAGGACGTTTATTTTTTAAAATAAATTTTCTAAAAGTGTAAAAAATTAATTTTATCATAAGTTCTTAAGAAGTGATGGCATAGTTTTCTTTTAAAAATAGTTTTTGAAAAAACAGTTTTTTCCTGTAAAATGATTATCACTATATTTATACTCAATATATATCCATTTTATTAATTTTATAAATTTATAAACCAGATAATTTTAATAATTTACTTAGTATTATTCTTATCCACCAACATAACGGCTAGGTTATAATGGTTATTTTAAAATATTATTTTAATAGAATATTTCTTGTTCAATATTGGTGTTGTGTGCATTAAAAGCTATCAAAGAGATCGAATTTATTTAAAAGGAAATATGTGGTAAAATGTCAGGATGTTATATTATATTTTAAAATTGGTGTTGTGCATCGTACACACTATCAAACATGATGATCCAATTTTAAAAATCTCAGGGTGTTACACTCTCCCCCCTTAAATAAAATGTTTCCTCGCAATTTAATCTTGATCTTGATAATAAAGTGTTTGAAATTTGAAAATACCTTCATTGAAACCCACATTTTAAAAAGGGATAATAAAAAATACTCTTAATAAGAGATAAATGGAAGTACAAAGTACATATTAAATAACACATAACGAGTTTTCAATATAATAGAACATTGGTGGAATGTGAAGATATAGACATAGAAGAAAGGTATAAATAATTATATAGAGTGATATAGGTAATTGATCAGAAGAAATTTAATGATCAATGTAAAGTTAAGGAACTAAAAACAATAAATCATTTATGATTTAATAGATAATCGTTTCAGCATAAATGAAGGTATGAGGATAACATTTTGTTTCAATACACTTCTCTTAAAGTTGAGGAAATTACTTTTCCAAAGATACTGAGAATAAAAAAAATATTATTAATTGATATATTTTTATTTCATTGGAATAATTTCATATTTTGGTTGCGATTAAATCAGTTTACTCTTTATTTATTACTATAAGAAATAAATGTCCAAGATGATTTTTTTATTCATAAAGAGCTAAAATTAACTTGTAATGTGTCATAAGATCCATAAAAGAGTGACAAGAATTTATATATATTTATAAATATTTCCCAAAAAAATTATTGTTACCACAAGTTATCCAATATAATACATTAATCTCTAAAACTCAATAGTAGTCCCACTAGTTCAACATTAATATTTATGTATCAAATTTTTTAACCAAAAAATGACATAGTAACCAGAGAATCACGTAGGTTAGTGGTAGGTGCTAAACCTTTATCATACCTTTGTTATGGTTTCATGCCTTGTGTCCTTTCTGGATGTGACAGGTTGTCACTCGGAATGCAGGTTGTCATTTTTATAAAACCATATTAATATAATTCCAATGACGTTACCAAATTGTAATATCCCATAATTACCTTAACATCAAATACTAGATAAACCTTAAATTTTACCAATACCTACATAAAAACATATTTAACATTATTATCTCAACATTGGACACATATTAAGTGTTATAATCCCTTAATCATCTGTTTTACAAAAAATTTCAACTTTACATTGAATCAAGTTCCTTGGTACCATTAAACACATGACTTCAAATCCGTAATGAAACCATAATATAATACAATCCTTATACATTTCATAATTATTATAATAAGAATATAATTGATTAAAATACTCCAATAAAATAATTTTTGAATCCAAACACAATAACATTAATCATTCCATTTGTCTATAGTAATATCAAAATCATTACCTTGATACCTTATTTAAAGTTATATCCTCTTGATGATTATGGAATTCAGTTTCATAGTGCCCCATCTCTTTATAGTGGAATAATTTCTCATTTTAATATTATTTATTTCCCATATAATCATGATCATGGTGGAATTTTTCTCAACACTTATATAAAACTCCTTTTCCTTTTATGAATGCAGCAATATTTTTCCCTCTAAAAGTATCACATATTGGAAAATATTTCTTTCACTTCTTCCCTTTATCCATATTTTTCTTTATTATCTACTTTTTATCTTTCTTCCCTTCTAAGTAATAAGACTTGTAGGAATTTTTCTCTATTTTTATAGCACATGAAACAATATTCTCACATGATGATAAATTTTTGGATACTAGTGATCTTCATAGGATTATCTTAAGACAATAAAAGAAACAATCAATATTTATCTTTGGATTATGTATGTAGTTCATAGTACACCTTTCTACCATTATAATGTTGGATTCATACATAGAAACATTTTTCTTTTCTTTCTTTCTTAGACTCAAGAACTATCTTTCCATATATGTTCATTAATCATGAGGGAAATATTTTTCCAAGAATAGTACCTTGAAATCCTTCCACTCAGTGATTACTATTTTTTCCTCATCATAAGTGTTTTGATGAAGTTATTACCATTTATATGAATCTCTCATGATATGATAAACATTCATTAAAACTTTCTCCCTTTCACTATTACCCAGAGCAAGAAACATATTCTTTAAGGAACACATCCATTGCTCATTAAAAATGGATTTGTAGTCCCATTTAATGATGGAGGTTTTTGATTCATGATGAGGTATATCATCATTACACTACATGATGGATCAGTAGGCTACTCTATATTATAATGTCAATTACTCATAACCCAAGTCATATGCCTCAATATGGTTACAATTTTATTAGTTCTAACTCTAACTCGAACTACAGATTCATTATGTTTCCCAAGGAAAAATCCCTAGATAAGGTATGTGCATTAATTGGTTCACATTCCCTTCATTAGGTTACATTTCTAAATAATGTGATACACTAGATTATATCATAAAATTATGAAACAAATTGTATAATCCCAAAACTAGTGAAAACATTAACATAAATTGAATAATTTTATGCATAGAAAATATCATAATCATAAACATGGTTTCTTTAAGGATATATTTATTTTTAATTCTTTCACAATGATTTGTAACAAAAAATGAGATTTATCTTAAGAATATCCTATGGGAGTGTCAAACTAGATGTACAGTAAGGCCCATTTTGATGCACTATGTGACAATCGAGTCAAACTAAATGGCCTCTTTTCAAAGTTATTACCTCTAGGCAACTTAGTGAAGGAAAAAAATCCACTTGTTGTATATATACTAGGATGTATTTTCTAGGAAAAACTATATAATATTTTCCATAACAAAACATTAGGTTGATATTATATACATATCCTCAAATTCTATCAATGGGTTTTGCTCCATAATATATATTTTCCTAAATCTAGTTCCCAAGGTTTTTACTAAACTTCCCATGATACCAACTGTAGAAACTCCGACCCCAGTAACAAAGAGCTAGTTTCTAGTTTATCACATTAGAATAAGATATAAGGAACTGCATCCCAAAGGATATAATATTTTATTAATGTTGGTAAAAAAGATACATATATGAATCTGACATTATATTTTAAAACATAAAATACACAAAGTGTTTTCCTTGATAATTTCACTATTTCACTTACTATATCCCTACATATAAATCCTAAAATATTTCCTGGTATATAGGGGAAAATAAAACATAACAAAGGGATTATCTCAGATGCTCATTAAGGGCATGCATATAGAAGAAGATATGAATAAATAAGGCATTATAAATATGGAAAGGTAAATAACTGAAGCACATTCCATTTAATCAATAACATGTGCATAATATGGAAGAAATAAATGATGATCAAATAATAACATATGAATAATAAAACAAGATTTAAACTTTACCATGGATATTCTAACTAATCGAATAATCACATGGAATATCGATAACTGAATTCATAATTATGGAATGCATAATTCCAAATATATAAAACATATAATTGAGACCTTATTCCAAGAGATCTAAATAAATTTGTAAGTCCTTAGTGAAAACCCAATCTAGTTTGTCTCATGAGACCTACCAATGCACTAAGGTGTTATAGTGGTCCCTTTCAATGAATTACTAAGTCTATTTCATTCATAATATGGAAGGGTTAAAACATAATAAAAAATATCGTATTGAAAAACTAACATATAAAATGTTAATACAAACCCCAATCAATAAACATAATCATAAAACATCCAGAATAAAATGGTGAATGGTAATAAAATTTTACATCTTTAGTAAAACTGATCATAAACCATTTTGATAAATAATAAGGATGTTATTAATATAATATATCCTTAATGGGTCATAACTAAAATTGAGGGTTTATATTTATGATGAAAACAAATACCATGAAAATATTCGTTAATTTTTATTAGGAAAAATAACCTTTGCATTTGGAAAATCAACTTATAAAAAAAGTTAAAAAAAAATGAAAATAGTTTTCATTGAAAATTACATTTTAAAACATTTAAAACAAGTATTAAAACCTTAATTGGTCCTGATGGTGAAAAATTTTATTCAGGTCATGTTAAAACAATGATTCCTTTCACATTATTTGTAAAGATAAATAGGAATTATTTTGAAAAAGATATGATGATTACTTTAAAAACATTCAGTAAAAAGTTAAAATGGGTAAAAATGCCTTTTTAAAATCATTTTAAAAGGTTAAAAACATTTTTGAAAACATTTTTAGAAAACAAGGGTTTTGATGAAATATGATTCGTGACCGAAGAGATAAAAAAGTTGGATTTTATTAAAATAAATTACCAATAATTTTAAGTACCAAAGAGTGAAAAAATGGAAGTATTACTTGAAAATTCCATTAATAACCATTGGTGAAGAAAATATATATTTTTGAAGATAAAATATCCAATAATTCCCCCATGGGACATGTAAACATAAACAATCTTGAATAATGATATGATTGTGAAATAAACCCTTACCACTTTGGTAACTTTTGAATCATGATCCTATAAAATAATTGACAGAAATTAAAACATTAAATACCATGAATATTAATATATTAAACATATAACATATCAAAGGATAAGTACATACAACAAAAAAATTAAATAAGGGGTGAATATGGCATTTGTCTCATGGAAGTAAAAGTGTGACAAGAAACCCTTACCTCTTGTATGATTTCCTTCACATGTGTCTTCAATGCCTTTATAATGGTTTTGATAATGTTATTAATTTATATAAGAACCATAATAATATTTATAATATCATATATTATCCTCTTATAACATTTTACCACTCATTCATTAATAATATTTCATTATATTCACTGTTTCTGGTGTCTATTTCCATGTTTTCTCATGTGTGTTTTGTTATGAAAGTTACACTTCTTGTGAATAAGATATATATATATATCATATCAAAAATTATAAAAATGTTATAAGTATAATATTTATTTACTATATTCCTTTTTAAAAACATTTATGGAAGTCTTACATGGAAAATGAATTGCATCGCTTCGTGGAGACAGTAGGTCGTACGCATGCACGAGCGACAATATCATTCCCTTAAAAATTAAAAGATTAATGAAGTGGGTGATATATTATGTTTATATAACCAATATAATATCATATATTTCACATATATTCATTAATATTTCTTTATTTCATTCAATGTATAGTTTATGTGAGAAATGAATAACATCTTTTCATGAGACGGTAGTATGCCATACACAAAAATGACATTATCATATTTGAAATAGAATAGAATATAAAAAGGTATATATGATATTAAAATTACTAAAGTTAAATCATATAATAAATATAATATTCAGGTGGGAAATAAATCATTATATCTATCCTTTAATGGCGGTGATGGAAAACGAACTAATTTTGTTCACAAGGTGGTATTCCTCAGCACGCACGATCGATGATTTCATTTTCCTTTTAGTGGAAGTGGAGAAGGATAAATATTTTTTAATCAATATAATAAAATATAATTATTTGATATATAATAATGTTTTTATATTATAATTTTTAATACATAATTGAATGTGGAAAAAGATGGAATAAAATGAAAGTGTTTTGTTAAGATAACTACCTTCTCTAAGAGAACCTCTTTTTAATGATATTAGGGATGGTATTTTTAGAGAAAAAAATCTATAAAATATGTATAATGATTTTAGGGAGATATTTTTTCATTTTTTTCAACCCAAATGGATTTATGGGTGTTAGTAAGTGATGGTAGGGAGTGTCCTTTTATAAGTGGGGAAAGGGAACCCTCCTAGAAATAACTTTAAAATTTCTAAAAAGAAAAAAAATGATAAAGTAATTAAAATATAAAATGCTTCCCAATAACCATATTTTGGAATATGGGATAGTATAAGGTGTTAAAAGTTCCATAAAATATGATATTGATATGTTGGTAGTTCATTTTAATCTTTATCTTCTTGTTTTAAGCCCATGGTAAACCCCTTTTTAACTTAATCACAATAATTAATTTTTTATATTTTCACTATTAATTTTGGTATAAAATGAAGTTAAAATTATTATATAATATAAATTATTATGATTCAAATTATGAAATATATTTTTCAAAATTAAATTCATAGAAGTTTAAGAATTCAATTTAAAATTATACCCTTAGATGCAATGAAAAAGTGAGTTTTCAAAGAGAGAAATATCATAAATATATAAGGTTTTAATATCAAGATTCTACATGAAATTTGTTACAATAACCTAAATTAGTTAAATTTTAATATATTTGAACTAATATTACATTAAAACCAATTTATAATGTAACTTAACACTATAACTAATTTAAATGAAAAGGAAGTTTTTACTAAAAATCCTTATTTTTTCACTATTCATAAAAAATGAAACATTTCCAAAAGATCCAAAAAATAACCTTAATATAATTTTGATATTATAATTCTAAAAATGAATTTTATTTTTTCAAATAAATTTTCAAAATGTGTTAAAAAAATATTTTATGATAAGTGCGTATGGAGTGATGAAACTATTTTCTTTAAAAAATAGTTTTTAAAAAACATTTATATTTATGTGAAATGATTCTTATTTTATTTATAATAAATAGATATTTGTTTAATTTATTTTATACATGTATAAACCATATATTTTTTTATAATTTATTTATTACTATTAACACCCTCCAACTTAATGGAGAGGATATAATGGTCATGCTTAAATAATATTTTAATAGAATATTTTCATTTAAACTGGGTGTTTCATGAATTACAAGATATAAAAGTGATTGAAATTATTTAAATGAAAATAAGTCATAAATTCATGGGATTTTATATTCTCTTTTACAATTAATATTTTGTTTCATATATTTTATTTAACATGATTTTCCTATTTTAAAAATCTTACAGCGTAACATCGCCTCCCAAGTCTTAAACCACACTTGAAACACTTCCAAAAAAGAGGAACCATCTCTCTGATTGAAATCTGAATCCAAATTCACTATAATAACCGTCAATGGCCCAAAAAATATAATTTACTTTTAATTTTTATAACTCTTGATGATGAGGGCCTTTTAATTTATCATATTATAAATAATAGTGTATTATAAATAAAAAATGATATTCACACTATATTATTTAAAGATAATGTTGCTTGTATAAAAAAATTATAGGGTGAGTATATCAAAGTTAATAAAAAAACAAATATCACCAAAACTATTTTTCATTTATAAACATCAAAATAATGGTGAGATTTATATCCATCAAATATGGTGTTGTGATAATTTTAGAGATCTATTCACAAATTCATTACAAATTGAAAAACTAATTTATAAAATTGGGATGTAGATATTGAAAATTCAATCATTATTTTATGGGGGTGAGTTGGGAATCGTGAACTATTTTTTAATTTGGGTTTTCCCATTTTATTTTCAGGATATGGTTTGTAATGAGGTAAAAATTTATGGAAACCAATTACTTTTCCATTGCATATTTTTGTAATATATTTTTTTAAGTAAGGATTATATAAGATTATAAGAAATTATGACATTCAAGTGGGTGTGTAATGAAATATCATTTATATGAGGATGTCATAATAAAATTAAATATCATGAATCCCGAATTACTAACAATGATCCATTATATGACAAACATTTCAATTTCAATAACCATTTGTATTCCTACCATTGGATATGATAAGGGAGACATACTTTAATCTCATCTGTTGATTGCAATTTCATGTACATTATATATATGTGTCTCTATATCAATAAAATAATAACTTTGGACATCTATAATTTATCTCTACTTCTTATCTAATTCTTTTATATTATTTTTTTCAATAAACATCATCATCCCAATGTTTTGATGCATATTTATTCAATAATTCACTTCTTAGATGATTGATCAAACATTTTTAGTTTTAAAATTATTTATTATTTTATTAGTGTTCGATATATTTTAATCAAGGAGTCCCTGTAAGAAACCCTAGTCACGCATAGTGAACTCCGAGGGAAGTATCATTTTTTTAGAAAATTATAGAAGCCTACTTTCAGTGGTGATTAACTCCTTTTAGATCTAATACAATCTCTTGGAGGTATCCTATAAAAAAATCATCCCCAAAACTGCTACCTCACTAGCCTCATGCCAACATAGCGGTGAGGGACATGACCAGAAATAAATAGCCTAAAAAGGTTCCATTTGAATTTTATCTTAAAATATGTTGTTGTTTGTAAACATATACAAGGATATGTGACCATCTAGGCCTCCATCAAGGTCCAGAATGCATGCCTGTATCATATCTTCTAAAATAATGATCATTGTATTTGATTATCCATCCACCTACATATGATACATTATACTCGGTTTTAGCTAGGTACCTAAGACCTTATATAATCCCTACCAAAATTATGGTTTGATTCATGCATCTCTATTGAATATTATGCTAAAAGTATCTCCATGTAGGAATTAAATCTCTCATATATATAACTTTCCCAACTCATCCAATGGAAAGTATATTGAATCGGTAAGAAATGACCCATTTTCAACATTCTATCGACTTCTTCCAAATGTTCATCATGAATCCTCAAGGTCCTAGGTAACCCACTAAAAATTCCATCATTACATTATCTCACTTCTACATAAGAACTATAAATGTATGAAAAAAAACCATGATGTTTTTGCTCAGGCATTACCCTATGGTAGGTAAGATATTGTAAAACAAAAATATTGATGTATTTCTTCATACATGGATAAATAAAATTATGTTAGATGTCATGGTATATCCTCATCCACCATAGATGAACTATCTATTTCAAATAATGAGAGTCTCTCATCAGTTCCTCTCTCAATTTAGTTGGAACAACCATTTTCTCAGGAATGTAGATCACATCGTCTTCATCTAAGGACCACCTTGGGACTGAATCATCCCCCAATAAGTTTCCCAGCACCACTACACACCCAGGATCTAATATTTTCTAGGAATAACTCAGTTAAATAAGAAATACATGATAAAAAAGGGAAAACATGTCATTAATCCATCATTCTCAAATTCATCCACTAGCCACTAAACAATAAAACTCATCAGATGTTATTCCTCTTATGTAGGCTGCTCTCCAAGTTCCTGAGTCTCCAAAATTTTCCTGCAAAGAGAATTTTAAATGAAATTAACTTTACCTAGAGAATAGGTTATCTAAAATTTGAATGTCTATAGATACTCTACAAAATTACTCTAACTCGGATTGAGATCCTATTGAGAGAAGATGTATCAAAATTTGTTGTATTCCATGTAGATTAAAAACCTCTCTCGAAATAGATAGTGTCTACAAATTTTAGAGAATGAACATTAGATTACAACTATAGGCCATTCATTTGGTAGTTATGCTCATGAGGTTGTAGCTACTATGACCCATAGGCGACTACCTAATCTCTATTCATCAACACATGTCCCAACCCAACACTTGAGGCATAAAAAACACCAAATATCAAATCCTATTCTTTGGAAGGATAAAAACAATTACTATCATAAATATCTTATTTATTTTTGTGAAGAACACTTCAAATTGATAAAACACTCAAACATCACCCCCTTTTTAGTTAGATTTGTCATCAGTGATTCCAAATAGTAAAATTCTTGGAAGAAGCATCAATAGTACCTGGAAAGCTGATAGAAGATCCTAATATCAAACATGTTCAAGGTATTTCACAATGAATCACAACCACGTCCTTCACTAAGTCCACTAAAATCCTCATATTAGAAATTACATGACTAATAAACCACACCTCTTGATTCCAGAAATGTCAATTCATTTATTTTTCATTAATATGATGTGATCAAAGTGTATTCAGTACAATCTCATCATCACTAGTATTCATATATGAATTCCTAAAATATATCAAGATATCATCCATGAATACAATATTTTAGGAATCATGGTATGGATGGAAAATCATATTCATGAGATCTATTAACACCACTATATAATTTTTCAACCCCAAAGTAATGAAATGATACCAATAAAGTCCACATCTACTTTTAAACTTTGTCTTGGGAATATCCACCTCTCTGACCAGTAGCTAATGTTATCCAGAATTAAGATTAATCTTAGAAAACCACTGGGATATTCACTATTGATCAATCATATTATCAATCCTAGGTAAAGGGTACTTATTATTCACTGTAATATATTTCAACATTCTATAGTCAATATAGATCTGTAGTCTTCTATATTCTTTCTTAGAGAACAATATGGTAGCACCCCAAGGAGATGTGCTTTGTTTGATAAGGCCCTCCACCTCCAAATCCTTTAATTGTACCATCAACTTTCTCAACTATAATGGTTTAATATGATAAAGAAGAATCAATTTATATAGTTCCCCATGTATAATCCCAATCTTAATCATTTTTCTCTTATTTGGAGGAATACCTAAGAATTCATTTGGGAATACATTCTGATAATGATCTACCATTGGAGGGAAGATAGAGGGGGATATAAATTATTATGCGGAGAGAGAAAAGATTTAAATTTTCCCCATAATAGATCCAACCTATCATAGGTTTTATCCCATCCTACCCACTTCGAGATCCCACTCACTGTTCAGATCAAAGCTTTATCTATTAGGCATGGTAAAAGAAAAACATCTCTAATAACAGTAAATATGAGCTTGATAATTGGTCAACCCGTCCATTATGAAGATCACATCAAAACTATTCATCTTTAAGATCATAAATTCCCATAGATGTTCATATATAGCAACAACTATGGTACATTCAACAAATAACTAGACACGTTCTACTCTCTTTCACAAAGGCATTTTAAGAGAGATAAACTCAAAAGATTACTTGATCGGTAAATCTAGGCCAAAAATCACGCGAGAAGATATGAAATATTGGGAAGCTCTTTTATAAAAAAATTAGTAGATAACATAGAGATGATTAATATCAGGACTCTAAATATATAATTTACCTCTCCAAAAATGGTTGGAACCTCATACATTGCATACATCTTTCCTATATTTGGATAAAACATTACCTCTACAGTGCATGAATTTCTTGAGTCATTGAAGATTATGGTTCCTGAGTTTGATGTTGAAAACCCCAACTACACTCTAACCTAACCTCCTGAAATCTATAGATGCAACTTTAGAATAAAACTATTTTAGATGACCCATATTTCCATATCATGGACATTACCTAGCTGTCTTCATGAATAATGTACTAAAATTTCTACTCCATAAATAGTTATTGAACTTTTTCGAGCCTCCTCCCATCGAGGGAGTATAAGAATCCCTAATCTAATTCACTTTTGTACCACCCTATTGTACCTCCTCATAATTCCTATTCCTACTACCAGAAGAGGAACTCACTACACTACGACGATGTTCGGTCTTTAGTGTACTACATGCTGGAAGAAATCCCACAAGATTTTTATCCTTGAGTCCTTTCTCAAAATTCACCACCTTTTGAATCACCTAATCATACGTCTTCATATAAAATCCTCAAAAATAACATATAATCAATAGAATAAGGCTTCCTAGTCATCCGTGAATCATTACCAGTCAAAAGAGAAGCGTATTATAGAAAGTATTTTAAACGAGATTAATATATAGAAATTTAAATCGGCCCCTACTAAAGATTCATAAACTCATATTCTCATTATAGGATCATCATATCAGTAAAGAATATCATGAAGAACATCTATTTAAAGGATTCCTGAGTAAGATCATCAAAATTTTCTACCCAAAATAATTCCCCAGCACCTACTTTCATTTCCCTAAAGAATAAAGGCATCTAAATTCACCCTCATGTACTCAAGAGTCTCTAGTAGGTCAATTATTCCCTTTATAATTCTAATTCAGTCCTTAAAATCCCAAGGACCACCAATGACTTGGAATGATGGCAATGAAATTCTCAGATATAGTCAATCATCATCCTCTGCACCCCTTCTCACTAAGTAGGAATTATCTATAGGACTTTGGGATATGGTGGGTTTACTGTATCAACAACCAGAGCTAGTGGGGGTGCTTGCTTAAGTGAATCCTCTTGCATATCCCATGGTGGAATTGGGATGCCCCCCCCCCCAAAATGAGTATTCTGTCGTCTCTGATGTGGAATTTTTTAAAATGAAAAATAAACAATTAGAACATCTATAACAACATTCTTACAAGAATAAATTAATTATTCATAAGTCACACAGAAGATATTTCTTTCAAAAGGATTATCCACGAAGATACCCACACACAAGGTATAACCCTCTTAGGTCCACCAAAGGCTCAAGCCTAGTCCTCTACACCTGTATGTTAATTATAGTCATATATATATATATATATATATATCACAACCTCAACAACAAGTTCAACACACTAATTATTTTACAGATGTAATAAAAAACATATAACAAAATTCAATGAATTTAATTAAAGAACCACTATCTAACAACAACATTCATATATATATATATATATATTAAATGTGATCCTACGTTCCTATGAATGATGAAAAAATTCACCCAAATCCCATAAAATTTTAACAAAAATCTAATAAATGGTAACTCAGGCATCCATTATACATGATATGGTCAGGAACATGGAAAATCCCCTTCCCGTGTTCCAAAAATCCTATCACCTTTTTTCCATAACCCCAAAAGAAGAGAAATGAATTTTTAAGCCTTTGATTCCATTTTGTGACACCATGACTCATATCATCAGATCAAATCTGAAGTGTCACATAATTTCATGTGCACTGACCAATACACAAGAGGTCATCGACTAGTGGTGAGGGTCTAAATTAATGTGGGGAGACTACACCCACATTAATAATATCCATTACTGAATAATAAAAATATAAAAAAATTCCAAAGATCATCAAAGTAGAAAAAACATAATAATATTATATAATAAATTCCATGTTGGGTCATAAAAGTATAATAAAAAGGGACCCAATATGTTAAGTAAATAAGTAAACAAATTAAAACTAGAAACAATAGTAAATAAAAGTGTTTTTAAAATGATCTAGAGAATATCCTAATACTGTATACATCTCCAAAATCCAGAATCCTCTCCAAACTCCCACAGGGCCCGTTCACTTCTCTAGATCCCAAATCATGAAGTCTGTATTCGCACCAGGATTCCCATGTAGGGCCTGATTATAAACTCAATAGGATACTAATAATGAATCCTTAACATAAGTTCACATGTGTGTACAGGTGAATGTCATAATAGAAAAGTAAATTTTCGTGGAATTCTACAAACAATAATTCACTGAGTGATCATTCACAAACCAAGATTCCAAAAACACAGTTGTACTTGCTTGTATTCTATGATGGAAGAATAACATAAGTGATTATCACATGATTTAGATCATTCCCTAAAACTCAAAATTATGGAAAATTCATGTTTATCTTTAAGGAAAAACTCCAAATCCATCCCTAAGGTAATTTCACATCTATGACTCATGTTTACCTACTCCCCTTTGATTGTATGAACACCTGGGATGCTCAAACCATGGAAATCAATACATACACAAGGATATTCCACAAAAACACATAATGATAACCTACAAACCATCTTATAATGCAATATAGAATTATCCTCCCGTGGAATAATAACATTCCAATATCAGGTTGTAACCACCCAATGAAAATCCAAATCAAATGAGTCAGGGTATCCACCCCCCCTCATTAAAGAGATAGTTAAGTCTATCATGACCATCTTTTAACCTGAACACTAAGAAAATGTCCTACCTGATATTAAAAAATCCACATATATAGCATGACATAAAAAGGAAGAACATATCATAATAAATATTCCATAGAATATGAATAGTACATATGCATGGTAAAACATATAATGAAAAAACCCTGGAATATCAAAAATTCCACATGATATGAAATATTACACAAATAATACACAAAATAGCTTGGAACACACAATCCATACTAAGATAAAGTCTCAAAAGTTACCCAAATACACCAAAAACCCATTTAATGCACGGGTATATACACTAAAAATATAAAAAAAGTCGAAAAAATAATAAAATTTTCATAAAATGTCCCAAGATGTTAATAAATTTTTTAACACCCCAAGCTTCCATAGTACACTTTTCTTTGAATAATCCAATAGCGTGCGATGTACACAACACCGAGTTCAAGCGCACCACGACCTATCAAAATATCCATTTAAAAAAAATTTATGAATATTAATAACCGAATTTTGAATTTTATATATATCTCATATAATTTAAAGATTCATATTTTGTGTTTCTTAGACATAATATAAGGCCAAATTCAATTTTTTAGATAAAAGAAGTATTTTTCAGAAAATGTAGTTTTTCCTCCTTTTAATGGAAAACCATTTAGAATACAATATTTGACACTTTTATATATTCAATTTTATGAAATTAAATTATTCTTTATAAGCGGGACATAAAAATTTAGTTTGGATAAATTTTTGGCGTTTTTCTGATAAATTTCATATTTTGATGAAAAATGAAAGACACTAAATTTTAATTGAAAACAAATTTTTAAATCAAAATAATTTATAGGGTTAAATTATAAATTTTAATGGTTTTAAATTATAATTATATTATATTTTTATCATTTAATCTAATTTGGGTGATTGGAAGTAATTTCTCTTTTAAATTTGACATAAGCAGATATCATTTTTTGATTGTTTTTACTTCTCAAATACCCGCTTTCTAGTTTTGACAATGAGAATAAATTTTAAATTAATTAATGAAACTTATATGTTTTGAATTATGTAAAATAGTCCTAATTTTTGGATTCGGAATATCAAAATTATCTTATGGTGATTTTTTGGAATTTTTTTGAAAACTTTCAATTTTTGATGAATAGTGAAAAACACTATGTTATTGTTCAAAAACCGACTTTTTATTTAAATAATTATTTATTTTATTTAAATTAATTTTAAGTAGAAATAGATACATAATATCTCTATTAGTTCAATTTAATTCATTGGAGTAATTTTATAATAAAATTAGATATATAAAATTTTATTGAATATTTTAACGTTTTAACCCACCTTCTCGGCACGTTAGCAAATTTGCATAAAATGTAATTTTAATACTTCTGTGAATTGAATTTCAAAAATATTAGAGACACGGTTTACATAAGTATGTAAAATGTGGTTTAATATGGTGAAAATACATTTTTGTGAATAGTAGCTTTTGACTTTTATTTACCATGGTTAAAAGTAAATAGGGCAATTAAAGGTAATAATGATATTATAATTATCCAAACACATATCCTAATTCTAATGGATATGTGTTTTTAGACCAAAATTAAAAGTAGGTATAAAATATGATACTATTTGGTCCACTTGGATTAGATTAGGACATTTGTTATTATTTTATTTGAAGAATAATTAAAAGTGTTAAATTCAAATTTTCATAACTAATTTTTTTAAAACATGTTATAAAAAAGATAAATTTGACTATAAATATGTATTAAAAATATAAAAAAATTTCTTACATCATGGAATTTTATTTATAAATTTTATAAATTAAATAATTAAATTTATTTATGACACAATAATGAGGCAATAATTACCTTATTAATGAAATATTAAACTAATTGATATTATAAATATCAAAATAAATGTAAATTGATACTTTTGATGCATTAAAAGAATTTTATATATTAATATGACATGTTAGGGTTTATTCAATGAATTTATTTTGAAGTAATCATGCTGTTATAACTTTCACAAAAACCAAATACTAAATAGTGTCAAAATTAACATAAACGAGTTTATAAAATAAATATTATATTATTAAATGAGATAATATTACTAAAAACATAAGGTTGAACAAAAGGACTTATATAATTATATATATATATCATTAATTCACCAATTTATATTCTTTTTCTAGTTTATAGTATGTTTATTAACCATATAGTGTAAGAATACAAGAAGGCATGGTAAAAGTTAAAATAATTAACTAAGAGTTAAATCTAAAAGATAAGGTAAATAAGGTGACCGAAACTTGTATAAAACCTATTGGTTGAAGTAATTTAGACTCATATCCACCTTATCTTAAAAATAAATTCATTTATATCCATTATAAACTGGAAATTGTTATATAATAAAATAATATTCCATGCTTTTCCTAAAGTGACCCTCATCTCTCTTATAAATGGGTACTTCCCCTTATCTTAATTTCACACCTCCAAAACCATTTTTATTGGCCAAACCCTGATCAAATATCCTTCCTACTACCCTAAATTAATCCGAGATTCCTTACTTAGATCATAAATTCAACCTAATGTGACCTTTTGATCAAATCAAAAGGAAGCACCCGAAGAAGAGGTAATAATTTCACCACATCTTTCAAAGTTGTTTTCTTCTTCCACTTACGATTTATTTGTTGTTTCCATACCAAAACAATTACTATAGTAACTTCTACATATTGTTATGTTATTATAAGTATGGAATAACGATATTCATTATTCTATACACCCTATGAATGACAAAGTCACCATACATGCGTACGTACGGCTTACCGTCTCCACGTCGTGGTGTAGTTTATTATTCAACACTTCATTATTTGGATGGGTATAATAATGAGTAAAATTGATGTAAATAATAAATATAACATGTTAATTATTCTTTATATATTACATAATCTCCAATTACATATGATTTTACCATCAATTGAATGATATTGTCACTCATGCGTACGTACGGATTACCGTTTCCACAAACGCGATAAAATTCATTCCCCATCGTAACCATTAAAGAATAATTTTCATTTTATGATTTAAAAATAATTTTTAAGAACATAATATCATTATGTATAAGAATCAAATACATCCTATACATAATAAACACAACTTAAGTAACAAAACATATAAAGGAAAATGAATCCGTTAACAACCAAAACAATGATAGTATAGAAATATCATTAACAAAGAAATATTAGAAGATCATATATGATATCATATTTATGTATTTGGTTCTTTTATAATTTAATATCAATTATTTTACCATTATAAATGAGGTTAACCTACCCTATACTAAAGAAAAGTAAAAGGTAAGGGGTTTCTTATCTCACTTTTAATTCCGTAAAATTTCCATTGTTCACCACTTATTTATCACATGTGGTGTATTGTGTACTTACATTTGATATATATTATTATTATTATCTTCATATTCATGTTATTCTATGATTCATTTGGTGGTTATTAACTTTTGGTCATATGAATCGATTGATTACAACGTGGTAAGGGGTTTCCATCTCACTTTTAATCCTGTGAGATTCATGCTATATTTACCACTATTAACTTTTGTGCGGTGTATGTACTTCCCATGATTGTATTCATTTTGTAATATAATTTAATTTATTGGTATTTAAATCATAATTTTATGATCCTTCTTTCATGGGGTGTATGTTTCCGAAGTTACCAAATCGGTAAGGGAATTTCAAATTTAAATTTCCACTCATTGGGTTTTACGCAAACATCATTTATTATTTTATTCCAAGATTATGTGTGAAATCACTATTTATTTATTTATGTAGTAATTTACACTCCCATTTTGGTGTATATACTTTTGATACACATAATCACTCTATTGATAAATTCTCAAGTCATCGATATGAACTTGATAAGAGTAGTATTTACTCAATTTCCATTCGTTGAGTTAAATATCCAAGTCATTGGTGTTGTTGTTACAAGAATATTTGTGAATATACTCTGATTTAATTACACTTAATATCCAATAATATTGAGTGTATTTATTTTTTTCACACATAATTATGTCATTGATTTATCCTTAACCTAAGGATACAACCTTTATAAGGTATTTCATATCAATTTACATTCTATTGAGACTTCTTTGTTGTTATGAACTGATTCACTTTTATATGATGCGTATAATGTACTTTAACATAGTATATCATGAATCCATTTATTTTCATGATATTATAATGTTTTTATCACATCAATTTTTTTATTCAAATGTATCTCATTTCGTTAGGACCTCTAACTAAAATATTATTTTAAATGTTTTAAAGATTTATTATTTCATATCCTTCTCATTAATGTCCATGTTTTAAAGAAGGTTTTAAGGATTTATTTATATAGAAATTAATTTTTTAAAGTTAAATTACTTTTAAAAGTTTCAAAGTGGTATGGGACACTTGGATTCAAAATCTATTTTTAGCAGCTTCTTGATAAATAGTGAGACTTTTAAATTTTTTCAAGAAAAAGGGGATACTTCTCTCAAATAGTTTTTTCTTATTATTTTCATCTATGTCAATATCCTTAATTATTCTTGATTGAGATTGATTTATTTTAATAAAATATTAAATATTGTATTGAATGAGTAAGGTTTGACTGTGGATGTGCTATTTTTATACCATTCATGGTATTTAGTTAAAATATTTACATTTCGTATGCTAGTTTTAATAAGAATGTTTAGATTATGTTTCAATCTTTTTATATGAGTAATGCATTGGAATTAGTATGTGATGGGTGGATCCCTCTATAGATGCACAATGCATTGGTAGGTATCATGAGAAAAACTATTTTCTTGGCATAAGGCCTTGATAAAATCTTATTTGTAGTCTAGACATGAGGCCTTGACTATGTGGTTATGATGTCTGGAATTATGCATTCCATCATTATGAAATTAGTTATTTATATTACATAAGATTATTAGACTAGTAGAATATCCATCTGAATAAGTAAATGGAAATATTTGATTTATATTTTCCATATTATTCTGAAGTTTAAGTTTAAAAGGCGTGTGTTTTAGTCTTATACATTGCTTTAAATGTTTATGCTTATTTATGAAAGTTTCTACTATATTGTTACCCTTAATGAGGAACTGAGCTCACCCCTTTCTATGTTTTATTTTTCCCAGGATTTGAATAAGAATATCATGATTAACATGCCGGAATAGGCTAAGGGATATAAGTGTGTTCAAAGGGGATACAATGTTGTTTTCCTTTATTTCATGATGTATTGTAAAACTTATGTATGTATGTAGTACTTCCATGGCTACAAAACTAATAGGTCTTTTGAGACTTGATATCTTTAGATCATTCCAATGTTATGTAATAATGAGCTGAATCTAGGTAACTAGGGTCAGGGCGATACAGTTGGTATCAGAGGAATTTTGGTGCAATCCTTGGAAACTAGATTTAGAAAAACTCTGATTAGATAACATTACCCTGAGATAGACTTTGAGGATTAGTATAGAAGAACATCCAAAAATATTGGTAATGTAAATATTATGTGGGTTTTCCATGAAATACATCCCTGTCTAGATATAAGAAGGTAGAGGAAGATCTGGCATATATGTACATATGGGTAAAACCCGAAAACACTACTTTGAGCTAGACACAAATGGGAACTGGTGCACGACAACAGACCTTGCTGCACTCTTGGTTACGACACTCCTGGGGGATATGTTTAGGATAATTCACATTTTTATTACCAACCGATTTAAAGGATTTTAATTTAATATGAGAATAAATAATCTTGGTTAATCCAGAGGTGTTTTAGATTGAAAATAAGCTGTCATGATATTCTCTAAATGATTTTATGACTATTGTTACTCACACGATGATTTCTGGTTTTAGTTAATGGATGGATTCCAAGGAAGTCATATTAACATTGAACATGATGTAGATGGTGAGAGTAGTGGTGGAAATGAGAAAAGAAATGGAATGTTTATAGGAATAAAATACATCATGTTCATTCTGAATGAGTTTTCAAAAAATATGATAAAAAAACATATATATTAACCAACTCTCGGACTCAACAAAGAAGAGAAATGAGGTGAATGATAAGAGCTCCAGCAGTGGAGAGCATGGCGAAAAGAAAGCTCAATTTCCATCATGCAGGATATGTGGAAGGAGAAACCTTGGAATGTGTCTTAATTGAACAAAAAAATGCTTTATTTGTGGGAATGATGGACATAAAGTAAAGAATTGCTGGGAAAAAATGAAGAGTACTATGAAAGAAAATAAAAATGATCCCAAGAATCCATTTACTTTCATTTTCCGTAAATGTAGGGGACCTGGGCATTACCCAAGTTAATGCCCTATTCTATAGGATAAACTCTTGGTCAAGAAAGAACCTATGTGGAAATAAATGGATGGAATTTTTTTAAAAGTATTAGTGCTTTTTGTTGATGGGATTACTTTGGTAGAATTTTCTCTTGTATGTGTAACCCAGCAGTTTGTTATGTGAAAATTCTATTTGATGAAGAATTATCTTTTCTATTGTGGATATAGTTATAAATAACCATTTGGGTTTATATGATCCTTGAATTTGAGGCAATTACATGTTATTAAATTTTTTGGATTAAAAAGCGAGGTATGAGGTAACATTTTTGGTTAAATTATTTTATGGTTATTTTTAGGAATTTATCTCATTTTGGGAATGTTATAAAATATATTTTTAGAAAAAGGAAAACACACAGACCATGTGACAACCAGTCGTGTAGGACAAAGCTGCGGGAATCAAACCCATAACCAAAGTGCGATTGGGATTTATCACCTACCACCAGACTAAATGAAGTCCCTGGTTAGTGTGACTAATTATTTTTAGTTAAATGATTTTATTGATCAATAATAAGTTTATTTGGGATATTTTTTATCAAATAGATATCCTTATTATAGAAAAATGATTTTGTGATTAATTGATAAATGTTATTTTGGAATATGTTTTCTCTGTTGGGAGCACTATATGCCTAAGGAAAACAGAATACTATGGGATTTCATTTGAGAAGTAATAGTGGATTTTAATCTATGTTTTTATTATGGACTTATATCAATTTAGGTTATTTATGAAAATTATTAACCTATCATAGAAAATATGTTATTATGTTAATTAATTTTATGTGTGTGACTTTTAGAGTAGTTGATGTTATTTAGAGATACAATTTGATGTGGAAGACTACGTAATCAAATTATTCTTAGTTTTGGGTTTCAATCTTTGTTTAGATTATATTGAAGGATTTTAAGGACAATTTTTATTGAATGGTAGTTATTAAACTTTGGGTATTTTTGGTTTAATTTTAGAAATTAAAATTAAAATTTATTTCTCTAAAGGATTATCCTTTTGGGGATCATCTGATCTTGTACTAACCATTTTGGTTTTGGTTAATCTCTAAATATAGGGGACATATATAGCTCATCCTTTGTAGATTATGTGATTCTCTATAAGTTGATTCTAGAACTTTAGGTTTGACCAAGTCATCTTGAATACTCATCATTTAGAGTGAAATCTGAGTTTGTGGTAGAAATTATTTAAAGGATGGAAATCTAATTATAAAGTATTTTTTTATTATTCTATGAAGAAATAAATTCTTAAACTTTAGGGAAAGGATATTAAACCCAAAAATGTGTTATCGTAATACCTTATGTTATTCATTATAGATTTATGGATTTGAGGCCCTAAATTTTCCATTCACTTATTTGTGATTGATGTCATCAACCACTCCTTATAAATATTTATGTTTTCCTTCCAATTATAATTACCACCAGTGTTCTCCAATTTGAAATCCTAATTTTTTAGTGACTTTTTCATTTCCATTTCCCTCTTATTAAGACTAAAATTTACTAACCCTATTTCCGATGTGGGTTTTCCACAAAGGTATTTTCTATTTTTTTACCTTTTATTTCCGAAGAACAATTTCAAATTGCGAGGAAGCAATTTATTTAATGAGGGAAGAATGTAACACCCCAAGCTTCCACATAATGCTTCTCTTTGAATAATATAATAGCGTGCGATGTACGCAACTCCGAGTTTAAGCGCACCAAGACCCATCAAACTAGTTTTTAAAAAAGTGGTTATGAATAGTAATAACCAAATTTTGAATTTTATATATATCCAATATAATTTTAACATTCATATTTTGTGTCTCTTAGCCATAATATATGGACAGATTCAATTTTTCAAATAAAAGAAGTATTTTTAAAAAAAATGCAGTTTTTCCACCTTTTAATGGTGAACCCTTTCTAATCCAATATTTGAAACTTTTATATATTTAATTTGATGAAATAAAATTCTTCTTTATAAGTGGGACATAAAAATTTAGTTTGGATAAATTTTTTCTATTTTTCTGATAACTTTCTTATTTTGATAAATAGTGAAATATACTAAATTTTAATTGAAAACAACTTTTTTAATCAAAATAATTTATAGGGTTAAATTATACATTTGAATGGGTTTGAAGTATAATTACATTATATTTTTATTATTTAATCCAATGTTGTTCATTGGATGTAATTTCACTTTTAAATTGGACATAAACACATATCATTCTTTTAATAGTTTTTACTTCTCAAAAACACGCTTTCTGGTTTTGACAACGAGAATTAATTTTAAATTAATTATTGAAACTTATATGTTTTGAATATGTTAAAATAGACATCATTTTTTTATTAGTAATATCAAAATTTTCTTTGGGTTATTTTTTGGTATTTTTATGAAAACGTTCAATTTTTGATGAATATTGAAAAATACTACGTTATTGTTTAAAAACAGAATTTTTATTTAAATTAATATTTATTTTATTTAAATTAATTTTAAGTCAAAAATATATACATAATACCTATATTAGTTCAATTTAATTCATTAGAGTCATTTTATAATAAAATTAGATGTATAATGTTTTATTGAATTTTTAACGTTTTTTACCCACCTTCTAGGCACATTAGAAAATTTTCATAAAACATAATTTTACCACTTCTGTGAATTGAATTTAAAAAATTTAAGAGACATGGTTAAAATTAGTAAGTAAAATGTGGTTTAATAAGATGAAAATAATTTTTGATGAATAATAAGTTTTGACTTTTATTTACCACGTTTAAAAGTAAATAGGGTAATTAAAGGTAAAAATGATATTATAATTACGCTAACACATGTCCTAGTTCTATTGGATAGTTTTTTGACCAAAATAAACCTTAGGAATAAAATATGATCCTATTTGGTCCACTTGGATTAGATTAGGACATTTACTATTATTTTATTTAAAGAAGAGTTCAAAGTGTTAAATTTTAATTTTCATAACTAAAACATTTTTAATATAGGGTTATACATAAGATAAATTAGAATATAAATATTAATTAGAAAGAAAAAAAGATTTCCTAAATTATCGTATTTTATTTATAAGCTTTAGACATTAAATAATTAAATTTATTTATGTCACAATGATGATGAATTAATTACCATATTAATAAAAGTTTAAAATAATTGACATTATAACTATCAAAATAAATGTAAATTGATAATTTTGATGCATTAAAATAATTTTATAGATTAATATGACATTTTAGGTTTGATTCAATTTATTTTTTTCTAATTAATAATGTTGATATTACTTTCACAAAAACCAAATACTAAATAGTGTCAAAATTGACAAAAATGAGTTTTTAAAACAAATATTATATTACTAAATTATATAATATTCCTAAAAATATAAGGTTCTACCAAATAACTTATATAATGATATATATATCATTTATTAACCACTTGAGATTCTCTTGGTAGTTTGTAGTATGTTTATTAACGATATAGTGTAAGAATACAAGAAGACATGGTAAAAGTTAAACTAATTAAATGAGAGTTAAATCTAAAAGATAAGGTTAATATGGTGACCTAAACTTTTATAAAACCTATTGGTTGAAGGGATTTATACCCATCCTCATCTTAACCTCTAAATAAATTCATTTTAATCCATTATAAAATGAAAATTATTATATAATAAAATAATATTTCAAGCTTTTCTTAAAGTGACCCTCATCTCTCTTATAAAAGGGTACTTCCCCTTCTCTTAATTTCACACCTCCAAAGACACTGGGATTGTCAAAAATCTGACCAAATAGCCTTCCAAATACCCTAAATTAAACCTAGAGCCCTTAATTTTATCATAAATCCATCATATGGATCCCTTTTGATCAAATAAAAAGAAAGCACCCGAAAAAGAGGTAATAAATTCACCACCTCTTCCAAAGTTCTTTTCTTCTTCCACTTCATCTTTTTTTGTTGTTTTCATACCAAAATAATAAATCTAGAAGCTTCAAAATACTGTGATGTTATTATAAATATATTACAGCCATATTTATTATTCTATCAATCCAATGAATGACAAAGCCACCATACGTGCGTACGTATGTCTTACCATCTCCAAGTTGTGGTGTAGTTTACTATTTAACACTTAATTATTTGGATGGGTATAATAATGTGTAAAATTGATATAAATAGTAAATATAACATGATATTTATTCTATATATATGATATAACATCCAATTTCATATGATTTTACCATCAATTGAATGATATTGTCTCTATTGCCTACGTACGGATTACCGAATCAACAAACGTGATATGATTCATTCCCCATTGTAACCATTCAAGAATAATTTTAATTTGATGATTTAAAAATAATTTTTAAGAAAATAATATAATAATTTATATTAATTAAATACATTCTATACATAAAAAACATGACTTATGTAACAAAACATATAAGGGAAAACAAATCAATTAACACCCAAAACAATGATACTTCTAAAATATCTTTAACAAATCAATATTAGACTATCATATATGATATAATATTTATGTATCAGGTTCTTTTATAATTTAATAAAAATTATTCTACCATTATATAGGAGGTTAATATACCCTATACTAAGGAAAAGTACAAGGTAAGGGGTTTCTAATCTCACTTTTAATTCTGTGAGATTTCCATTGTTCAACACTTATTTATTGCAAGTGGTGTATTGTGTAATACCATTTGATATATATTATTATGATTATATTCATATTCATTTTATAGTGTGATTAATTTTGTGGTTATTAACTTTTGGTCATATGAATTGATTGATTACAACATGGCAAGGGGTTTTCATCTCACTTGTATTCCTGTGAGATTCATGTTATATCTACCACTATTACCTTTTGTGTAGTGTATGTACTTCACATGATTGTATTATTTGTGTAATATAGTTTCATTTATGGGTATTTACATCATCATTTTATGATTCTTCTTTCCTGGGGTGTTTGTTTCATATGTTACCAAATCAGTTAGGGAATTTCAAATTTCAATTTCCACTGATTAGGTTTTACGCAAACTTCATTGATTATTTTACACCAAGATTATGTGTGAAATAACTATTTATTTATTTATTTAGTAATTTACACTCCCATTTGTGTGTATATACTTTTGATACACATAATCACTCTATTTTTAAATTTTCAATTCATCGATATAAACTTGATAAGAGTAATCTTAACTCAATTTCCATTCATTGGGATAAACATCAAAGTCATTGGTGTTGTTGTTAGAAGAATTTGGGTGAATGTCATATGATTGATTTACACCAAATATCCAATAATATTGAGTGTATTTATATTTTTCACGCATAATTATGTCTTTTATTTATCCTTAACCTAAGGATACGACCTTTATAAGGGATTTCATCTCAATTTACATTCTATCGAGGCTTCTTTGTAGTTATGCACCAATTTAATTTTATATGGTGTTTATACTGTACTTTGACATAGTATATCATGAATACCTTTATTATCATGATATTATAAAGTTTTTATCACCTCAATTATTTGTATTCAAACGTCTCTCATTTGGTTAGGACCTCTAACTAAAATATCATTTTAAATGATTTAAAGATTTATTATTCTAAATCGTTCTCATTAATGTCCATGTTTTAAAAATGATTTTAAAGTTTTATATATATGGAAATGAATGTTTTAAAATTAAAATTAATTTTAAATGTTTTAAAGTGGTATGGGACACTTTTATTCAAAAATCTATTTTTAACTGCTCTTCGATAAATAGTGATACTTTTAAATGTTTTCAAGAAAAAGGGGTTATTTCTCTCAAATAGTTTTTTTTATTGTTTTCATTTATGTAAATATCCTTCATTATTATTGATTATGGTCGATTTATTATAATACAATATTTCATATTGTATTTAATGCGTTATGTTTGACTGTGGATGTCCAATTATTAAAGCATTCATGGTTTGTGGTTAAAATATTGACATTTTGTATGCTAGTTTTAATACGAATGTTTAGATTATGTTTCAACCTTTTCATATAAGGAATGGATTGTACTTAGTAAGTGACAGTTGGAGCCTTCTATATCTCTTCAATTCATCAGTAGATCTCATGAGACAAACTAGTTTCTTGGCACACGGCATTGACAAAATCTTATTTGTAGTCTTGGAACGATGATTTGACTATGTGGTTATGATGTCTGACATTATTCATTACATCATTATGAAATTATCTATTGAGATTACATGTGATTATTAAACTAGTAGAATATCCAAATGAATAATTAAATGGAATTATTTTTTTTATATTTACTAGATTATACTGAAGTTCATGTTTAAAAGGCTTGTGATTTAGTCTTATACATTGCCTTAAATGTTTATTCTTATTTAGGAAAGTTTCCGCAATATTTTTATCCTTACTGAGCATATGAGATCACTCCTTTCTATGTTTTATTTTACCCAGGATGTCATGAAGTATATCATGATTAACATGTAGGAATAGGCTAAGGGATATGAGTGTGTTTAAATGGGACACGATAAAGTTTTTCTTTATTTCATGATGTAATGTAAAACTTATGTATGTATATAGTACTTCTGAGGCTACTGATCTAACCGGTCTTTCAAGACATGATCTATTGATATAATTCCAATGTTATGTAATAATTCATAGACTCTATGTAACTAAGGTCAGGGCGTTACAATTCCGACGTTTAATACATTGATACCAAATTCTAGGATTCATAAAGGAGTGATACCCAGATAACATAAGTTGGCCAAAATTCACTTGATCAAGAAACAAAACATCTTGATAGATTCACTAGAATTATAAATATTGGATAATATTATGCTAATAGATGGAATCCACAATAACTTACCAAAAGGGATTCACTGTCAATGGTAAATCTAGTATCAACCAAATATAGGATGCTGATTCTCATAATCTAAAACTGATCTATCAATAAATCATGAATCATCCATTAGATCCAATTGAGAATTCATAGATTTTTTTAATTTTTGGGGCCGAAACCTCATTTATTATTAAAGAAAAGAAAATAACTCTTTTAACTAGGTAGAGGGAGACCCATTACATATCCCGGAGGCCCAATGGAAATTTATCCCATTACATAGACCATAGGCCCATTTTTTTGGTCCAAATCCCATTCTGTGAATAATATTGCTACAGTCCCACGATGATACACTTGGAATCACCATTGATGTCGCTAGGTTTGTGATCCCTTGAGATAGGAGATTAAATGAAATGTTTGAAAGGGGTTTCAAGTTTAAAAGCCAACTTTTGGATTAATTAATACCCCACACATGGGTTGGTCGCACAGTTTTCTATGTTGTGTGCCAACTGTGTGAGGCTTTGGGTTCCTTTTGGGAACCCATATGAGTTGACCTCATGGATTGATAAAACACACGCCAAATTTTATTTCTCCTCTATCTTTAGAAACACATTTTTTAATGAAATTTCACATGGTTATCTATAACCATATGAAAACCTTGTTTTATCTATTATCCTTATCTAAAAAAAGCAATCTTTTCTGGTGATATCTACATGGTTTCCCAGAACCATGAACCAATTATGCATACAATTTAATTATTCTAAACCCATAAATAAATAAAACAAAACATTTTTAAGACTTATCCCAAAGAAAGAATAAATCAAAACACTTAAAAACTAAATAAATTAATACGTAAATCACCTTAAAAATCATGGGATATTACACCTTAGTTACATTTAAGCATAGAATATAAGTAGCTTCTCTAATAATATCGTAGGAATATCCAAACATATTATTTATAGGGGGAATTTTTTGGAGGATAGGCTGAGTTAGGTCTGGTCTAATTCATTTTGTATCAAGTAGATAATTAGTCTTCTATTGGATTCCCAATTTTTGTTATTATATGTTTCTTCTGCCATTTACTATTTCATTATTTGACCTTTTATAGGTTTTCATGATCAATTACATTGATACCACTAGTGATGGTTCCTTCTTGTTTATATATATCCATGAGTCCTTGAAATTTCATTTTTTTATATTTTAGTGGAAACCTAGGTAATAGAGGAAAAAACTTATGTAATGTCATTACTTAGTTTAATTTATTGTTTCTAGGAATGTTTTATTAGTACTTAATAGAAGTGGATGTGTGGTTCATATAAACAAGTTCTTCTTGTGGAACATTCTAAGTGATGACCATTATAGATTATTATGTTGTTTATTATTAGATTTTCTGTTAATATAAATCCATTCAAACCACCAGATATGTTAGGTTTTTAAATAACATTGCCTTTTTTTCATTTTATGTGAAAATATAGGGATTTATTAATTTTTTTTAAATAATTTATGTATTTATTTTTTCACTATGAAAATTGTAATATAATTTTATTATCATGATATTTTTTTTAAAATGTTGTTTTTGATACTATCATGGGATTTTTATTTTGGGATTTATGTTTATTGGGCCTCATATAGGGTTAAGTATTCTAAGATTCATGCTAGGTTACTTGTTTTGTTCCAATGGAATTATCC
The DNA here is from genome assembly GCA_963277665.1 of Viscum album. Classification (NCBI taxonomy): domain Eukaryota; kingdom Viridiplantae; phylum Streptophyta; class Magnoliopsida; order Santalales; family Viscaceae; genus Viscum; species Viscum album. Next base: position 775,089,803 of record OY728132.1, read on the forward strand.
TATGGATTTATCCACATATCTCATTATTTAATAGTGATGGACATTTATTATCATTGATTAAGTGGCTCTACTTTTTTGGATTGGTGTTTATCTATGTATTTTTTCATAGACTATGTATTGGGAAATCTTTTTTTTTCATGTTGATCATTTAGTATTATTATTCTATGCATCCTTTATATCACTCTAGGTTTTTATAATATCCTAGAATTACATTCTTTTCATGAACCCTCATACATCCACCTATACCACCTTGATTATCACCCTCAATGCCTCACTTGACACCACATGCTCTTCATTATTTCACGAATTATGTTATTTATTCCCTCATCCGATTGATTTATTGTGTTGTGTTTATTTTTAATTTCATTGCTTACAATTTTAGGGAAAATAATTTTCTTGAGAGATGGGAGAGGGGCTAACTTCTTATTAGGGTTCCTCATTACTATCTAAATATTTTTACACGGTAGAGAGATCAATGTTTGTGATCTCTATGGTGGACAATGGCTTCCTCAGCAGAGTTCTATCCCTGACAGTTCTTCTTCATCTTCAACAGTGAGGATATGTGGGTTATTGGGGTAGGTGCAAGTATATAATACTTTTCATTTATTTATTAATTAGTGTTTCACTATTTATTTGGATCGTATTCGGTCCTCCAAGGGTTTCATGAGTGAGTCTGTCCTATTTTCAAGAGTACATTCCCATCCTTGAGCCACAATTCATCACTAGTTCCCAAAGTGATGTGTTTTTCATGGTTAGATATATTGTATGGACTCGTTTGTTATTTTATATGTCTCTTTACTTTATTTTGTATTTTATTTTTTTCATAATTATAAATTTTTGAGGTGGTGCTCTTGATATGAACATAAAACCAATGAGGCATGAAACATGTAAATATTGTTTTTATTTACCTTTTTGTATTTTCATATCATTTTAGGTGTTCTTATTTACATAATTTTTCTTATGTTTCTTGTTTGTATCATCCTCTCATGTGAATTTTATTTCTTGATATTTCTGACATCCTTTTGGTGGAAGTCCATGTCATTCACATCGGGCTCCACCCACATAATGGAATCCATTATAATACTCAAGTTCTCTCTGACCTAAAACTTTTTTGATTCTCTTGGATAGTCATATTTCACCTACCTATATACTTATTCCACCTAGGTAATGAATCCTTCTTAAGTTATTCATTTTATCTCTCTCTCAATAGTTAATAGTTTTTTGGGATAAAGTCACTTTTAGACAACTATGATGATTATTTATCATAGTACTTCACCTTTTATGATCATTGATGACTATGATCTAGACATTTTTGTTCCAAAACATGTAAATTTCATCATATATGACATATTTTTTATGAAGGGTTTTTGATTTTATCTATTTTTACTAGAGTTTATAATTTATAAATTCTTTCACATTATTTAATCTTCAATATTTTTCATTTATGGTTATATTATGTGTGAGTGATATATTTTAGTTGGTACCCCATAACCAACATAATTTTTACTTTTTTATTACTAAAATATTAATAAATATCTTATCACATGATTATTTTTTTATATATAACATTAATATAATAATATCATTGAAGTATTTTTCTAATAAAAAGGTTATAAAAGTACCCAAAAATAATGATAACCTAGGAATGCTATGAAAATATTCTTAAATATAAGTCCAATAGTCTAGATAACTTATGTCTAATGGTACATAGAGGATATTTGACTATCAGGTTTTGGAGGCTTATAAGAAACTGAGACTTATTTTCATAAAGCACACACTTGGTGATCTCTAATCATGGGGGGTCTAAGGATAAACCCACTATGTACCACCCTGAGATTTTTAAATAACACTATATTTGATAGCGTATACGAGACGCCATATCGAGCCAAAATAAACCATAAAATAATATTATTTAAACTCTACAGTTATATCATAGGTGTTGAATTGGCAGGCCTGAAAAGGATTACCCATATTCTAAAAAATATAAAATGGTCATACTCAATACAAAATTATTAATTAATTCTTAGGAAATAATAAATAAATTTTTATCCAAGTAATTTAATTCTTCAAAAATAGATTTTCTTCAAAAATGAATTTTACTGTTTTTGTGATTGAATATTAAAATAAACTTATTTAAATTTAAAATATATATTTAATTAAAATAATATAATATTTTAAATAATCATATCAAAATTATATTAGGGTGTATTTTTTGTATTTTTATAAAAATATTGTTTTTCTTGTGAATAGTGAAAAATATAACTTTTTATTGAAAAAAGTATTTTTTATAAGAATTTAAAAAATTAAATTTTATTTAAAAATTATTTAAAATTAAAATTAGTTCCCTTATATTATTAATAATAATGTTTAATTCATTGGAATCCATTTTATTATTGAATATTGGGTTAAAAAAATTTTATACTTAAAAGGAATTTTTTTGAGAAAACAAATTTTGTTACATTTTACTTTTTAATCTAAAATTAATTTATTAAAAATATATAAATCGAATCGAAAAAAAATCTTTCCTATATTTTAAATAATTCGGTGAGAATTTTTTAAATAGTTCCTTTTTATTTTTCGTCATTACAAATAGTAACCATAGTAAATAATATCCACCGCAATAATGGTAAATCTTGTAATTATGGTTAAAAATAACATGTTAAGGATTAAAAAATGACCGTAAAACATGAATTTATCTTTTTGTATGAGCATATTTATACCATTTACATTTATTTTTTACAAATATGGTGACTTGGTTCTATATTTCTATGATTTCTACCTTTATAATAATCAAGTAAGAGATAAAGTCAAAAATGTCACTTTCTTGCTTTTAATATCCATAATATTTTGTGATAAAGATAAGAAAAAATTATTTTCTATTATAAATTTTTATTTGAAATTAAAATTATTTATTTCCATGTTAATTAATTTCTAATTAATAGTGAGTAAATAATCACCATAATTGATTTTCTAACTTCGACACAATATTTATTCTATCAATTAAAATATATAATAAATGATTTTATAAATATTAAAAGTATTATAACTGGAAGGAATTATTTTGTTATATAATATTTTTAGATAAATATAACATTTTAGGAATGTTCTAAATGATTATATTGAAATTCATTTTTGAATGTTTTTTAAAGTAAAATTAAATGAATAGTTCAAAAAATAATATTACTAATATTTTATAATATATAATAATTTATTAAATGAACTAAAGTTGTTAAAAATACTATATTCATCCAAGTTATTGGAATATGGTTGAAAATTTCATCCATTGTCAATTTATTTCCAAATTTTGCTTTTATGATAACTATCTTGACCTCTAAATAGTAAAAAATATTATTTTATGGTAATCATCAAAAGGGATAACAATGGGTTACATAGAATATAAGTGTGAAAACATCACCCAAAATTGTAAATTTTTTATTTTATTTTATTATTTAGACAAATCCTCATCCTATGTTTGAATTAGATCAATTTGGATAAATTTTGGCATGAAAATTAATTTATATTAATTTAATACTTTAATAAATTCCAGGAATTCCCCTTCCCTCATTATAAAAGGATACCCCCTATCCTCTTTTATTAAATCTTATAGAAACATTTGGTTTTTCCAATAACTACAAAAATAACATTCTAACATCAAATACCACAATATAGAGGTCTTTGTTTGTGCATAATATCAACCTTAGAGAGATTAAGGTGTAAAGAAGAAGATGTTGTTCGAGGAAGAGGCATAGTTATTAACCGAATGGTTTAACTATATTTGTTCCTCTAACTCCTTAAAATATTATTCAAACATGGTGAAATTAAAAACATTATATTCAATATACATAGATTTTTTATGTTAATGTAATACCACATATCCATCTCCTCTTCCTTCGAATGTGTAACAAAACCATTATTCATGTGTATGACAGATTACCACCTCTTGAACCAATGTAAACAATTTTCCATCACAATATCCATGACTGGTTATAATGATGGATTAATTTTTTATATATAACATTAATTATATATTTATCTTTATTAAAATATAATGTATCTTCTAATTTATTAATTTTCTATCAATTGAAAAATGACAACGTCGTTCGTATATACGTGTAGACAACCACATCCATGAAGTGATGTGTTTTGTTTTCATAAACAAATAAATTGGATTTTATATAATGTTATTTAAATAAATAAAATGTCATTTATGATATAAATTTCAATCCAAAAAGATAAAATAATACTTGCATTCTTTCTATTATGATTGTTGAAAAATGTAAATGTCACTCATGTGTACGTAAAACATACCGTCTCCATTATTTTGGAATAATTCATTTTTCATAAAAGTATCTCATGGATATTATTAAAATTTTAATTGATATATATAAATGAAAATTATTTCATGATTACTTTTCTAGAGATTATAGAATAATTATCTCTTTTACCATAGTCAACCTAACAAATTCATTTTGGACATATAAACTGAATATCAGAAAAAAATTTGACGTGAGCATAATTGATCAAGTAATTAAATATAATAGGGTAATAACTAAAATAAAATAAAATAAAAGGAATAATAAAATTAAAAATTATTATTAATAAAGTAAATCATTAACATGATTTTATTATTCGGGAATATAAATAGCATACTTGACAAGTTGGAAAATAGGTAAGGGTTTCTCATCTCAGTTTTGTTTCCATGAGACATATGTCATATTCACCACTTAATTATTACAAGTGGTGTATATAATACCCCTTTTATATGATATAACATGATTAAATTTAAATTCATGGTATTTATAGATTCAATTACAGTTATATTTTTATTTGGTATTATGATTCGAGAGTTACCAAAGTGGTAAGGGGTTATTTCACAATCTCATCAATATTTAGGATTGTTTTTGTTTATGTATCTCTTTGTGAAATTATATAACATTTCATTAATAAAAAAACGTTTACTTATCTTAAGGTAATTTATAAAAATTAATATTTTTTCTTTCATTTTACACTTTTAAGTAATCATGACACCTAAATAATTTTTTTATAGAAAACTGACATTAATTCTCACTTTGATCAAAAATCCTTTTTCTTCAATGTAATTTTTTTGTAAAAATATTTTAGAATATTATTTTATCATCAATCAATGATTTTTAAAATTCATTTAACACTATTATTTACATTTTGAAAAATATCTTGAAAGGAATCTTTACCATGATTTCTAAACTAGGTACTTTTATCTTTTTATAGAAATGTGAAAGGAATCATTATTTTTATATACAGGACATCAATAGAATTTTCCTCCATTATGACTACTCAATGATTTGAATATTCCTTAAAAAATTTCCTTGATTCTTCTCAAGTAATTTTTTCCCTTATAGTTTATAATTTTTTTATGTTTATAAGTGATATACAAAGTGAAAAAGATATTTTCCTCAAGATTTTTTTATGAAATTTCTCTTCATCAATAAAAAACCCATAGTTTAATATATACTCCACTGGGAATTTTATGAAATGATAACATAATTATTGATTCTTTTTATGGTTAATGATCAGTTTTATTATGGAAGATATTAACATTTGATATGCTAGTTTTTCAATATGAATGTTTATATTGATAATTTTATTCACTCATTCCATATGATGAATGAATTAGACTTCATAAGTGATGGGAAGAGTATATTATAGCCCCTAAATTAATCGTTTGGTCATATGAGACAAACTAGTTTGGATATATGGCTAAGGCCTTAGCCATTTACATACAATTTCATGAAATGAGGCCTTGATGGTTTTTTATGATGTTCAACATTATTAATTCAACCATGATAAATCAATTATTTATGTCCATGGGAATATATTAACAATTATAATATCCATGGATAATTTTAAAGTTCATATGATTATTTATATGACATTATTTTATCATAATTTATTCCATCCATATTATTATTTATGCTTAATTTATTATTTAAATGACATGTGTTTTCAATTATTTACCTTTCCATATTGATCATGCCTAATTTACAGAAGATTTATTATGTTGTACACATACCCTTACTAATCATATAAGATCAACCTTATTTTAATTCCATAATAAATGATATGATTAATGAATAATTGAATGAGTCTAGGGATGAAGAATATTTATTTCACTATGTTCTGTATTTTTTTACAATGTAATATGGTATGCATGCATGTTTGTATTTTACCAAGACTATAAAACTATTCAGTTCTTCAGGGTGTGATCTCTTGTATCTTATTCCAACATAATAAAGCAACTCATGGCTCTATGCTACTAGAGTTGGGTCTTTACATTTGGTATCATATTACGTTAATTAGAAACCATTCGAACTAAATTACAGAAAAAATAAATCTGAGAACATAACCCTATGACTGGATTTTATAATAAATCTCAGCATATGACAATATCCTAATGTTTTCATAAGGTATTAATTATGTTTTTTCCAGGAAATACATGCTTATATTGATATTATAAGTTGATAGGGTTTTGGAATAGATGTATCTTGGGGTGTAAAATCCAAAAAGAGTTGGTTGACTATATATCAACCACCATTCGGGTGCACAGTGATTGTTCCCTTACAACACACTTTATTAGACACTCCCATGGAATATGTTAATGTTAATTCAAATTTTATTTAAAAACCATAATGAAGGATTTAAATTTATGATGATCATTGATGACCTAGATTAAACCCATGGTGTTATAGATTAAAAAATAGATGTCATGATTTAGACATCTTATAAATGATTTTTCTTGATTATGTGGTTTTACACTATGGTTATTATTTTGCACATAATATGTTTTGGTTTAGTAAATGGATGGAACTAGGAAAATTTTAGTTAACATAGAATGTGGAAGAAAATGGAATGATTTTCCTCATGAATAACAAAAAAAAACAGATGCTAGGAGGAGAAACCATATGATTATACCTAATAGGAAATCTTATTATATGAATTAAAATCTAAAATTGGCTCTATTTCATAACATGCATAATATGGGAATTTTTTTGTTTTAATAAGACCATGGAGAAAAAATGATTCGTCTTCCTATATGTCAAACTTGTGGGAAGTAGTACTCAAGGAAATGTCTGACACGAACAAGAAGATGTTTTACATGTACAATGGAAGGGCATTGAGAAAGTAATTTACAAAGAAAAATGATGAGTCTTATTGAGTTAAATGAAGTACATCCCAACATTCCATCTATTTTTCAATGTCTTATGTGTGCAAAATGTGGGAATTATATGAGACAATGCCTAAATCCAAGGGTTAAAACCTATATTAAGGATGTAAAATGATATTACAATCTTTAATGTTAAAATATTTAAGTGTTTATGTATTGGTATTATAGAATTATTTTTTAAAAGTGTTATGTCAATGATATTATGGATATAAGGTTCCTGAATCATCTATGTATTATTCCATAATAGATTTTCTTTAAGGATTTAAAATGTATAAATTAAATTGTACCAATAAAAAAGTTATTTAGTGGTAAGGGGATAATGTTTAGTTTGGATAAAGAGATTATTGGAATTGATGATGTAAATAGAATAGTTTTACGACCCTGAAAATTGGCCAGCGATTTGATGAAAATTTTATTTAGGTAATCTTTGTTGATGTTTATTTCATTATTGGATTTATGAAAATATTATATTATTTTATTTGAGGAATAAGGATCGTGTTAATTTTTGGAATAATATAAGTTTTTGTGGGTCTAACTTGTGATTTAATACCATTAGGGATTCATAAGTTTAAGGTTTTCATAAGTTCAAAGGAATATATACCCTATTTGAGGTTTTAAGTGATGGGATTTTGAGGTGATTTGGAACATTCATATGGTTTAGGGAGAATACTCTATTAAGGTTTAAATAAACCTTTATATTAGTATGTCATTTTATGTTTTATTGATTACGGTCTATTTGATAGTGAGATATAGTTAATCTGGATTCTTAAAAATTGATTCATTAACAAGGTGATATTTTCATATATTTTTATGTTTAAGATAAGAATTACCTTTTAAGTTAGTTTATAAATTTTATTTATGAAATATTGAGATTATATAGTGATTTTTCATGGTAATTAATGATATTTTTGGGGTGTTTTATTTGGTTTAAGTATATGTATCCTTTAGGTTTAAAATAGGGATTATCATGAAATATTATTTGGGAGGAATGAAATTAAATTTTTAGAATTTATGTTTACATGTATGAAATCACCATTGATGTTAAAATTTTATTTAATGAGAAGGTTATTTATGTTATTTGAGATATAAGGTTAGTTATTTGTGTAATAATATAAGTTTAACCTTTGGTGTTATTATGGAAATTTTGAATTAAAATTTATTATTTATTAATATGATGAATTATAGATTTTTGGATATTATTTTACCTTATGGTCACCATTTCAATTTTGGTTAAAATTTAAATATAGGAGAAATAGATTATTATCCTTTTATAGATCATGTGATCTATTATAAGTTGATTTTACTTCCTCATACATGAAAAATTCATCTTGAATACTCATCATTTTTGGAAAGGATGAGATTTCAGTTGAAAATTTTTAAAGGATGAAATTATACTTATCATGTAATTATATTTAGTTATGATAATAGTCTAGATGGTAAATGAATTCATAACCTCATGTACAAGGGTATTGAAATAAACAATTCTATCACATTTCCTTTATTTTTGATAAATCAATATCATTTTTCAGAACTTATTGATTTATGGGTTTGGGGTCATTAACATCCTCATGATCACTCACTTTCATATGATCAATTTTCTCTATCACTCTTTTTCATTATTAGGAAAATTATTTTTCCTCCAAGTGTATATATTCAATTACCACTAAATTTCATCTATTTTGAAATTTAAGTGTTATTCGAGGTTACCTTCATATTTCCCTTTCCCTCTTTTATGTGGAATTTTTATTAACCCTTTTTATGATGTGCGTTTTGAACAACAGAATTTAAAAATTCCAAAACATTGATTACTAATATCAAGTTCAAATTGAGAGTTTTCAATTTATTATGTGATGGGGGATATGTGAAACCACTATATTTTAAAATAAAACTATGTTTTATGGCATATATGAGACACAACACCAAGCCTAAATGAACCAAAAAATATTATCATTTTAATGTCAGAGTTATAATCTAGATGTTGAATTGATAGGTATGAATAATATTACACATATTAATAAAAATATATAAATATCTTACTCAATATAAATGTATTTATTAATTCTTATGAAATAAAAACCCAATTTTTAGCCATGTAATTTTATTTTTCAAAAATATGTTTTCTTTAAAAAGGTTTTTTTTACCTTTTGTGAATGAATGTTATAATAATTTTCTCGAAATTTTAAAAAAAATTATTTAATAAATAAAATATCATATTTAAAATCATCATAGAAAAATTAAATTAGGTTATTTTTTGGATATTTATGAAAATATTGATTTTCCACTGAATAGGGAAAATTATTGTTTTATTGTTGAAAACAGTTTTTAATTTCAATAATTTAGAAAGATCATTTTTTTAAAATGGGTTCAAAGTAAATTTAGTTTGATTATATTATAATGAATCTAATTTAGTTCATCTGAATCAATTTTATTACTGAATTTAGTATAAAAAATTTTTAATAATTAAAATGCATTTTTCTGAAAAAAAAATATTTTTCATTGCATTTTTTATTTAAATATTAAAATAAATTCTACCACTTAAAGAAATTGAATCTTGAATAATAGATTCCATATTTTTAATCAGGATTTCCAAACCTAGTAAATATGTCTCTTTTGTTTTTTATTTTTATGAATAATATCCATAATAAATAATTTCCACAATGGTAAGGGTAAATGAGGTAATTAAGGTTAAAAATAACTTGATTAAGACTAAAGAACAAACCTAACAATTTCATTTATCATATTTGATTATTTAATTTCATCCATTTACGCAAAAGTTTTGAGAATATGGAAACTTGGTTCAATATTTCTTTGATTTTGACCTTTATAATATATTAGTAAAAGATAAAGTAAAAAATGTCCATCTTTTTCTTTTAATATCTATAAAATTTTGTGATAGGGATAAAAAAACTTATGTTTTATTTTAAATACTTATTTGAATGATAATTTCTATTTTCTAATGGTAATGTTTTTCTATTATTTAGTGATGAAATAATTACCATAAATTCTTACATAATACCGACATATTTTTTTTATCAATTATAGAAAAATAAAATAAATGATTCTAAAATATTAAAAGTAATTTAATTTGAATGAATTATTATGTTCCAAAAACTGTGTAGATAAATATAAAATTTTAGATATGTATTAAAATATTATATTCAAATTCCATTTTTCATGTTTTTTTTCAAAATCAAATTAAATGAATAGTTCCAAAAATGAAATTAATGATATTTTATAATAAATAATATTTTATTATATTATTATAATTAATAAAAAGCGTATATTCATATAATTTATTACGATTTGATTTAAAATATCAACCATAGTCAATTTATGAGACAATATTTCTTTTATGATAACTATCTTGACACTTAAAGTGTACAAATCATTATTATTGTTGTAATTTTCTAAAGGATAAACATAGGGTTAAAACCAAAAGGTAAGGGTAAAAAAACATCCAAAATTTTCAAATTATTATTTCTTGTGTTTATTTACACTCATAATAATATTATATTCAAACTTTATCAATTTGGACGCTTTTTAACATTAAAATTAATTTATATTAATTTAAATCATTAAGAAATTCTAAGAAGACCCCTCCCCTCCACTACTAGAAATAGGACCTATACCAAAGTGTTTGTGAAATCTATTGTTATAGGCTACTAATTAGGACCTATACCAATGGTTTGGCCAAAACCATTGGTATAGGTTACTTATATGGACAAATACCAACATTTTTGGCCAAAACCGTTGGTATAGGTCCATTATAGTGACCCTATACCAACAGTTTTGGCCAAACTATTGGTATAAGTCCACCCTATTCCAATGGTTTCACCAAAACCATTTAAATAGATCAATGAATCAGATAACCTATACCAACGGTTCTCAATACCATTGGTAAAGGTACACTTATTTTTTAAGGAACATTTTGTCAAATAACATTAAAAAATGAAAAGTTAAAATACCTATGAATATATATATATATATATATTTATGTAATTATGTTCAAAAAATTCATGTTAGGTTAGTGGTTAGGTCAATTGATTATAAATGGGAGGTGGTGGGATAAAAACCAAGCCGATTTTTTTTGAATTACCTACACCAAAGGTTTTATGGAACCGTTTGTATGGGTTTTTAATATGACCTATAGAAATGGTTTTCCTAGAACCATTGGTATATACCTATCCCATTTATAAAGCGAACAATGGTCCCATAAACTGTTGGAATAGGCTATACCAACAGTTCAGATACCTATACCAAAACTTTCAAACCGTTGGTGTAGGGTATTTTTCTATTAGTGCTCATTAAAAAAATTCACCCATATCCTCTTTTCATAACACTTGATGATCCTATTTGTTTAGTAAACACCTACCAAAATATATCTATCACAACCATTCATACATTATTAAGGTCTTAGTTTGTGCAGAATATCATCCTTAGAGGGCTTAAGGTGTAATGAAATGGAGGTGGTCCAAAAAAGAGGTATGAATTTAAACTGAATGTTTTAGTTTTGTTTCTTCTTATGACTCATTGAAATATTATTAAAATATTATGAAATAATAAAACCATTATTTTTCATATACTGATATGTTTTAATATTAACGGAATACCCTATATCCATATTGACGTTTATAAAATGGGAAATGAAGTCGTCATTCGTGTGTATGACTGACTTCGGTTCACAAACTGATGTAATTATTTTTCCATCACCGCCTGTCAAGAATTGTTATAATGATACATTTACTATTTATATGTCAAATTAATTAAATATTTATAATTTTTAAAATATAATACATTATCTAATTTATTACCTTTCTATTGATTGAAATACTATAACATTGTTCCTGCGTATTTTAGGATGGCCATATCCTCAAAGCGATGTGATTCATTTCCATCACCACATCACATATATGATATATATAATTTTATTCAAATAAAAATACATTATTTATAATATAATTATCATTATTTAAATATAAAATATTACTTATTTTCTTTCCATCATGATCATTAAAAAATTTTAACATTACTCATGTGTGCTTATGAATTACCATCTCCATGATTGTAACATTATTCATTTTTCATAACCATCTATCACATATGGTTTTAAAAGTATAATATATATATATACATAAATAATAATTATTTCATGAATATTCTTCTATATATGATGTTAAAATTACTTCTTTTAGTATTTTTAACCCACTGAATCCATTTTAGACATATAAACTGTATATCATCCTAGCATCTGATGTGAACTTAATTGATTAAGTAATTAAATTCAACATGGTAATAAATTAAATAAATAGAATAATATACATGACAAATTTTATTAATAAAGTAAATAATTAACATAATTTTATTATTTAGGATGATAAATAATGTACCTGACAAGTTAGACCCGAGGTAATGGTTTCTCATATAGCATTTTTTTCATGATACATATATCATATTCACCACTTGACTGTTTTGTGTGGTGTATATACTAACCACATGATATGATATATAATTATCCAAATTTTAGTCATGGTATTTAAATATTCATTTAAATTTATTTCTTCCATGGGGATTATGATTCAAAATTTACCAAAGCAGTAAAGATTTATTTCACAATCCCATCATTATTCAGGATTGAATATGTTTAAGTATCTATTGGGATAATTATATGATATTTCTATCTAAAACCCAATATATTTTATTATACTATGGTAATTTATAAATAATAAATGTTTTTATTTAATTTTTATCTTTTAATTAGTCAATATATCAAAATACTTTTTTAAGGAAAACTGACTTTATTTCCCTATTTGTTCGAAAATCATTTTTCTTCCATGACCGTGTAATCTAAAAAATTCAATATTTTTTTTAAATTTTCTCCAATTTGTTTTTAATTTTATTTTCACCAATGTTTTAATTTTTAAAAAAAGGGTTAAAAATAATATTCTTATCAATTTCCAAATGATGTACTTTTGACTTTTTTTAGTATATGTGGAAGGAATCTTTGTTTTAACATATATGGTATGAATTAAATTTTCCACCATCATGGGTACTCAATTAATTTATGATTCCTTTACAAGTTTACTTGATTTTTGTTAAATAAAATTTTTTTCCTAGCATTCTAGAACTTTCTAGTTTTTAAAATTGGGTTTTAAAGTGAAAATGGTATTTTCTTCAAGAATGTTTTTATGGGATTTATATTCATCAATGATAATAACACTAAGTTTTATTTATAATAAACTTGTGATATGTGGTAATAATACCATATTTATTATTTCATTGGATAGTTTGTGATCAGTTTGACTAGGGAAATATTAACATATCATATACCTTTTTTTCAATATGAATGTTTATGTAGATTACATTATTAATCCATTTTATACAATGAATGAATTAGACATAGTATGTGATGGGTGAAGCCTGTTATAGCCCCTATATTCCTTGGTAGGTCTCATGAGAAAATCATGTTTGGTTATTTGGATGATTCCTTACCCATTTATGTATGTTTTCTTAGCATGAGGTCTTAAAGGTATGTTTATGATGTCCATCATTATGTAATATATCATGATAAAGTCTATTATTTATGTCCATGTGAATATTTTAATAGTTATGATATTCATGGATAAGTTTCAAGATAATATTATTGTATGTATGGAATTATTTTATCATCATGTATTCCAACCATATTATTCTATATGCTCTAGTTATTGATTAAATGACATGTTTTTTTAGTTATTCACATTTTGATATTGATTATTCCTTATTTACTCAAGATATCATCTGTTATACACATACCCTTATTGGGAATTATATATCACTTTTATTTTGTTCCCCTTATATAGGATATAAAGAAGGAATCCTTGAATGTTTTCAATAATTAAGAATATTTACATTCACTATATTCTATATTTTTTACAATATAGAATGGGAAACATGTATTTATCTAGTTTACCAATATTTTGATCATTGGGATGCAGTTGCTTGTATATTATACCAATGTAATGAAGTAAACATTAGCTCTAGAATTTTAGAGCTAGGTTATTTAAATGAAAATATGAATTCTACATTCTTAATGTGTCACTGGATATTAAAATCTACGAACATGTGGATTGGTCATTAGATTTTATATCATGGATCATGTAGTTTTATGTATGGATGAAACATGTGAAGACATGTGATTGCAGTGAGGTAGCATGTTTTAGCTATGACATTAGATGCAGTGAGTTAGGTTTTGACCTGTGAGACTTTTTAATATTACTAAGAATGTTTTTGAATCCATGCACTGAGTTAGTGTGGGATTCTGAGGTTTTTAGAGCCTCAAAAGGGTGATATTTTCTATATTAAATATATTTTATCATGAACACGTAGTTTATTTAGAAAAATGGAATAACTCTTGAGAGGATTCTCAGATCGAATTTCTGAGACTGTGGTCAAGTTTATAACATTGTGTTTACCCTAATCATGACATAAACATTGTCAGCGCCAGGTGTCGGGTCAGAGGCAAGATGGTGGAGTGTGTGTTGGCAGTGAGTTGAATGGGAATATTGTTTTAATAAAATTTAAAACAATTCCTATCTCCCCATTCCACATTGGCGTGTATGTTGGGTGAGATAAATCCCCTCTCATATATCTGTTTTGATGTACAACCAGTGGACTGAATCAAGGAAACGAGGAACCTTCTATCTCTGATCTTGAAGGCGGTCACTCCCGGATCATGCATCAGTGACTTTTGAGCACTAATTCGACCTCAATGATTTTTCATTTCACCATGAGGTAGGTAGTTTGAGTTTTAAGTCTTGATACCCTTGTTTACTCATCATTTAAATGTTGTAAATCCTTTAGAAGATTTCTAGGGACCCCTTTAGGGTCAATCGCTGTGTATTAGGGTGAATGAGGGTGATCCAAGCTACACGCTGTTGAAATACTAATATATTTATTGTCTACTTGGTGTGTAGACCAGAGGAACATGCCATTGATTGTTCCCATTTGGAACAAATGATTTTTCGAGACTACACACCATGTACTGTGGGTTAGATGTCATGTAATGACCCCATGATGTGTGGCCTGAGGACATGGACATGGTAGCCGTGTGCACGCACACAGCAATGTAAAAGTAAACCACTAGAGTACATAAGAACATGGTGCCAAACACAAACATGATCAAGAGACATATCCTAGGGGATGAGTAGTTGGGACATGCCCTGTACCAAGGGGTACATGCTGTGTAGGAAACACGACTAGAAGAGACGTTTGAAGAGAAGACACGACCAGGGATTGGGTGAGGTGATAAATGATGTGTACCACCATTAAACTCTATGTAAGTGAACATTAACAGCCAATATATTTGGTCATATGACATGACCATGTGTTAGGGTGGGGTTACACTCTATATAGACTCCCCTACACGTCGGGTGGTCTCCTCTTGGAAGAGTATCCACCCAACGTATCTCTTCATTTAGAGCTCTGATTCAAAACTATGAGTAGCATATCCCGAGTAGTTATCTGTATAGAATGTGATGGTGACCACATTTTGGGCCTAGGATATTTGAGATCAGGCGATGTTGTGGGTCTCTTGGGTTTGTGACATTTGGACCAGCAATGGTTGAGTGATCTCCCTTGGTCTTTTCCAATGAGGGTTTGGTATTAAGTCCTCCCTACAAGATTTTGATCCCCTTAATAGAATGATATTAGAGAGAGCTTTTGTATCCCTCTGTAGAGTCTAGGGTAGGATCCTCTATCTTACTATTATAGGTTTTTATCTCTTTAGAGAGGCTATAGAAGTATCCTCTAGCATATCATTTCCTTGGACCGGGTTCTCGGTATCACTGGGACCAACACTACATAGGCGAATATTCTCTATCTAGAAAGATATCCCTATAGGGTTTGTGGAATTATTGGATATAAGAACACATTCATTGAGGTTGGTGATAGGAGGGTTATGGAATCATCGGTTATATAATCTGATACTCAGTAGTTGGTTCTGGTAGGGTTTTGGAATCGTTAGTTATATGATCCCCTACTTCATGAGTTTTACCATATGGGGTATGTGGAATTTTTTTGACTCACAATACATGGGTGATGATCCTCAATATGATTGATATGATATCCAAGATGTCAGATTGGGTTGTGGTGGCCTGAGTAGATCTTGGGAGTGATCCCCTATATGATTGATATCTTCGAGTTACCTAATTGGGTTATTGGTATCCCCTAACAGATCTTAAGATTGATCCCCTATATGAGGAGATTTGGTTTATAGGTTTTTCTAGACTGGGTTCATTGTGTCCCCCAATAGATCTTGGGAGTGATTCCCTGTATGAGGATCGATACCATTATGGTTTTATTAGGGTTTTTTAGAACCCCCCATCAGGGATGGATGATATCCACTATCTAATAATTGAGATATGCTATGTTTTTAGCATGATGTGCTATGTGGGGATGTCTGAAGAGCATGCTATCTCAGATGTATTCCCCATGGGATAGAAGTATTGTTTCATCATCTTGTGATAACTGATCCAGTGGTATCTCTTGGACATTCCACCAGGGATGGGAGAGTTATTCCAGATGCAGTGTATATCTTAGATGAGTGTTATATGGGATATCTAGGCTCGTGGAGTGTGTTCTTCTAGTCGAGTGTTACTTTAGATCCTCAAGTAGAACCTATCACTGGCTATGAGGTTAGAACCTCATTATACTGGGAGTTTGAGATGAGCATCTAGGTGTTTTTTTGGAGTCCTTGTAGTGTTATCAATTTGGGGAAGACATGCCATGTGGTATGAACTTACTTGTCATGCATAGTTATGTTGGGTCTTGAGATGGAGTTTATCATTCATTTGGGTTCCCGTTAGTTAATATGAGTGAACTATTTCCTATTAGTTTCTCTCTTTTCTTTTGAGTTTTTTGGGTTCCGACTGAGTATTTTTATACTCACCCCTACATGGAATTTTCACACATGTGTTGTGTCTCATGCAGACCACATGTCTTTTGAATGATTCCTATAAAGACCTAGAGTTGGTAGCACTTAGTGGTCTAGACTAGTTGGGTTGTCTACTGGAGTGTGAATGAAGATATTTCTGGTCGGTTCATTTGAATGTGATTCCCTCCATCTGTGTAGGTTGGATGATTTTATCGTTTTCTTTTGGAGGACCAGTATTTTCCCATTTTGTACTTCTTTTTTACTCTGGTTTTGGATAGAAGTATGCATGAATTTATTTTTAGTTTATATATCTCTACACTATTTCATGGAGGTGTATGTGGGTGTGTTAATACATGTATAATAGGATAAGGTCTCCCATGTGTGTGTGACATCCTGCTCAGCACTAGATGCCAACCCTTGGCCTATAGAGGTGGGATTTGGGAGTCATGACTCAAGCCCCATTGGGATGGGTTGTGACTGAGTGGTATTATATATTCTTCCACTTTGGGACTTTAGGGTCATGAGTTTTGTTTTGGTTGTATAAAGAAAGTGTTCGGGTGCTTTGAGATTGAATTTCAGGATAGGGCCACTAGTGTTGCTGTGGTAGCCAACGTATCCATTCACCAGGACTCTGATAACCAACTTTTCAACTTGGTACATTATGACACTAGTTTGAGGGTAATAATGCTACATGCATCATATATAATTGGGTTTTGGGTTTTACATTGTCCTTATTGAGTAAAATTCACATATATACTATTTGATGGTGATGTTCCATGATTTTATTTCATAATTCCTCCATGATGACAGTAAGAGAGGGTTCCCTGGAATGATTTCTGTGACGATAGACCCCATGATGAGGGTTCAGTGTAGTTAACTATTTATAAGGTTAGACCTATGGGTGGTTTTCTAGTTAAGACACCACCTATCGAGTAGAAGGTTGTGCTAGCAGTTCAGGATGAGGATGCGCACATGATTAGTGCGCTTCTTGAGTTCCAGAGGTAGATAACTCTAATGTTTCAGGGTGATCCGTACCCCCAGGCTGCTGATGAATGGCTTGAGGTAGTCACAAATTTTTTAGCAAATGAGGACACCTCTTGATCGAATGGTGTTCCAAGTAGTGAGACTTCTGTATGGCTCAGTTGGGTGATGGTGGAATTTAGTGATGCAGTCCCATGATGAGGTGATGCTCACATGGGTTGTGTTTTAATAGATCATTAGGGAGGAGTTCTTTCCAACCATGTTGAGGTCAATGCATATCCATGATATTTTGCAGCTTCTTCATGATAGTATGATTGTGTAAGAGTACTCAATGAGTTTTACAAACCTCTCAAATAAATACCTGGATATGGTTTGGGATATTTTCTTCAGAGCATGGACTTTTGAGTAGGGCCTATGCTGGGAGATTAAGGTGTTAGTGGTGCTGCTCTGTATTCCCACCAATGACGGAGTGCTAGAGTGGGCCCAGTTGGTGGTGATCTTTCAGGATGAGGAAACCTTGACCGCTAGTTCCAGGAATGTTGGAGCTACGACCTTAGTATCTGGTATGTAATGAAATGCTTGAAAATCCATGCATATGATCAACTTCAGAAGGTGATCCCAAGATAGAGGGTTTGAGGCTCAGGTATTCCAAGTCAGTTTTAGTTATCCACAAATGAGGCGGTGTTACGCTTGAGACGGGTTTGGAAAATTTTCGAGAGATTTTTCAACCCGCCAAGCTACTGAAAGGGATCTGATTGATAGAACACCTACCAAGAGGTATCTTTTTTAGTGGGTTGGTCTAAAGGGTGGCGTACGAGGAATAGGAAATGGGATAGAAGTAAGTGGTGCAAGGCGGTTAAAGGTTTTCCCCCCACCACCCCTATGTGGTCCACACCAGGCTTAAGGAGTTAGAGGATGGAAGAGAGGATAGATGCAGGTCGAAGAGTCCTTTGAACCATAACCTACAAGTTTGGAATGATGTATTATTTATGTCATTTATAATTTCTACAGTCATTTTTATAGACACTATTATGAGTTAGTCTTTTATTACCTCTTCTTTCTCTAAGTGTGTACAAGGTGACATAGGGCGTCAATGAGACGTTGTGTTGGTGTTTTTCAATGTAGCCTTGAATACACAAGGAAGAGAGACCCTTCCCCCAAATAAAAGTGTTTTTTGTGAAAAGATTAAAACCACGAGGGTTAATCAGTGCCTCCCATAGAAGATAGTATCGAGGTGTGGTGGATGAGTCCCCTTGACTTGTGTACTCGGAGAGGGGTTCTGTGTTTGTGATTTTCATGAAGGGCCTAGTATGACCCAATGTGTCCACCCAGGCAACCCTATTTTTTTAATTGGTACCCTTTCATATATTGTTCCATCTTTATAAATGAGATTCTTGAGGAGGTCGTGGTTCAGTTTGATGTTGCTTCAGACTCATGAGGATTTGGGATGCTTTACCCACTAAGAAAAATTCTTGGGACAGGGTGAAAAACCATATCAGAAAGTCAGTGCTGCCCAAATCATATAGAATCAAGGTGATATGGATTAGTTCCTTTTACTTGTGTGCCCTAAGTAAGATTTTTTTGGTCTTTTCGTTAAGTTAACAAAGTGGTGTACTGCTAGACCCTATGATTATGTATAGACTGAGTGATTTTTGTTTTACACCTATCACAGTTAAGGTGAAATTTTCTCTATTTATAGCATGATTTTGACCTGGTTGAGATGTAATTAGGTGTGGTAACACTTGTGGTTTCCCTAATTTCATGATCATAGGCAGCACATGATCCCTTGGTGGACTTTGTGGTGGTTTTGGTGAGCTCGCTGGTGTGGGTGCCCTAGTTGAGAGCTCAATTTGTTTCCATATACCTAGTATTTCTCATTTTGAGGATGAAAATAATTAAGTTTGGGAGGATCTAATGACTCGGTTTTTGACCTATATAACTTTGGAATACCCCTAAAAATATTTCCAAATCTAGGCACTAAATTTTCATCGGATTCCGAGTCCTGGAGAGCCTCAACGTGGTGATATTAAATATATTAAATATATTTTATCATGTGCATGTAGTTTCTTTGGAAATGTGGAATAAGCCTCAAGTGGATTCTCAAACCAAATTTTTCAGTCCATGGTTGAGTTGAGAACATCGTGTTTACCCTAGGTATAGCGTAAACATTTTCGACACCGGCTGTCGGGTTGTTGGTAAGATGGCTGTGCGTGTGTAAACAAGGAGTTAAATGGGAGTATTTTTATTAAATAAATATTAAAAAAATTCCCCTATCCAATTCACCTTTAGTTCACATTTAGGATGATCTGAATCCCTTGTCCTCCATCTTTGCCGACGAATGACCTGAGGATCGAATTGAGGAATAAAGGTGACATCGATCACCAATCTTGATGGTGATCTATCCCGGATCGTGCATCATCTATTTCTGAGAGAATATTTAACCTCAAAGCTTTATAATTTATTCATGAGGTAGGGGGTTTGAGTTTTATGTTCAGATCCATTTTTTATGCATCATTTTATGGTTGTATATCCCTTTAACACTTGTTAGGGACCCCCTTGAGGGTTGATCTGTGTGTTTTAGGGTGAATGAGGGTGATCCGGGATGATCTCATGTGAAATTCTAATGGATTTCTCATCTACATAGTGTTTAGACCAGAGGAACACATCACGTATTCTTCCCACTTGTGGAAGATGAGTTTTGAGGATTACACACTATTAAACCTAGGTTACATCCTTTGTAGTAAACCCATATTGTGTGGCATGAAAAAATGTACTTGGTATCCATGTACATGTAAATAGATATGTAAAAGTACATGTGCAGAGTACAAAATCATGGTGTGTTGGAAAATGACATAGGAAAGAGGCACAACCAAGTGGACCAGAAGCCGGGACACACCATGTACCAAGGGGTACATTCCATGTGGGAAACACTGCTAGGACCTGGGTGAGGCGAGACACACCAATTACAACTAATACATGTTGTGTAGGGCCATATGAGTAGCCAATAATATAGTCATAGGACATTTATGGGTGTTTAGAATGGGTCACATACATTTTTGAACCCCTTACATGCTCTGTAGTCACCTCTTTGATGAGATTCCTCCCATTATATCTCCCCCTTCAGAACCCAGATTCAGGCATGTGAGTAGAATATCCTGAGTAGTTGTCCATGTAGAATATTATGGTGGACACATTTTGGTCCTAGAATATGAAAGGCGAGGTGATGTTTTGGGTCTCTTGGGTTGGTGATGTCTGGACCAACAGTGGTTATGTAAGCTCCCATGCTCTTTTCCTATGAGGGTTTTGTGTGGTATTACGTCCTCATAATAAGACTATGCTACCCTCGATAATATTAGCTTAGATAGAGTTGTTGTATTCCTCTTGATAGGTTGGATCATGATCCTCTATCATATTTTTAGTGTTTTTTTTATCCCTATAGAGATGTTGTAGTGGGATCCTCCAGCATATTCTTTCCCTAAATCGGGTTCTCGGTATCACCATCACTAACACTACATGGGTATCAATCCCCTATCTATTAGGATATCCCAATAAGTTTCATGGAATCTTTGTTTATATGATCCTATATGTAGTGGGTGGTGATAGTAAAGTTGTTGAATCATTGGTTATATGATCCCCTACTCAGTAGTTGATTCACGTGGGGTTGTGGCATTTTCAGTTATAAGATTACCTACTTCATGATTTATACTAAATGGAGTTTTTGGAATCATTGTGACCAACACTACATGAGTGACAATCCTTTATCTGAGTGATAATATATCCAAGGCATTAGATTGGGTTGTAGTTTCACCGATTGGATCCTACGAGTTATCCCCTATCTGAGTGAGATATTCAAGTTACTGAATTGGGATAGTGGTATCGCCTACAGGATCCTAGGAGTGACCCCCTATCCAAGGAAATGTAGTTTGAAAGATATTACTGAATGGATTCATAGTATCTCCAAGTAGATCCTAGGAGTGATACACTGTATCAGGATTAAGGTTGTTGTTTTTTGGTAGGGTTTTTAGCGTACCCCATCAGGGATGGGTGAGATTCTTTTTCTGAGGATAGAGACCCATTGAGTTTCAATTGTGATGTGTTTTGTAGAGAAATATGACAATCATTTTCTCTTAGATGTATGCCTCTTGTGTTAGAATTGTTATTCCAATATCTTATGATACCATATTGAGTTGTATCTATTAGAGGTTCCATCAAGGATGGAAAATTTGTTCATAATTGATTATATACGTTGGAAAAGTGTAATCTAGGATGAAAGGTCTTGTGGAGTGTGAGATCTTGGATGAGTGTGTTGGACTCCTCTTATGTTAATCATTTTTTAATGATCACAAATCCTATACATTCCGTAAATCTTGTTAATACTATTTAATCTATCTCAAATCATGTGTACAGATGGTTGGTTTATTTATGATTTACATAGATGTTCTCAAGATATTAATTTCTATAAATCATGTTTGATTATTGTAAACTATATTTAACTTTGGTATATAATGATTTATTTTATGAATGATTAAGTCTAATTCACTCTGTGAATATTATTTCTCAAGTCAATATATAGATATTAAGCTATGTCCGAGAAACCGTGACTCTGCCACCAGTTCTATTTTTCTGGCAAAGGACCCGAACATTATGACTAGACATCATGACCCAGACGCCATGACTAGACACCGTGACTAGACACCGTGACCAGACACTATGACCAAAAAATGAAACTAGTTTCAGATTTGTTGAAGTCTGTGACACCAGCTCCTTGCTAATAAACCGTTTGAAGATTGGAAAAGAACCAGACACCGTGATCCTATCACCACATCTGTTCTACTAGTTCCTAATCTCTATAAAACTATGATATCATAACTATCTCACCACTCAAAGGAAAATTAGGAGACACCGTTTCATGGAGACACCGCTTCATGGAGACAACATTTCCAAGTGACACCATTTCTAGATAGACCGTGACACCATTCTTTAATCTGTTTGTTCCATTTTTAATTTAATTTCTAACGGTCATATTTGATTCTTTTAAATGTACCGACACAATTAATATTTATTTGTATACATATCACATGATAGTATGAGGTACGAGGTACAGAATACATTCCTCTCGTCATCTCCAATACATGCACTCCAATAATAGAAAGAAAGGTGTGGCTCAAAAATAAGGTGGCATGATATAATGAAGAATTGTTAATCGACACATGAAAAAAGGTACATCTGAAGAACACACAAAGCATTCACAAATCCAAAAGATTAGAGAACATAGATTAGAGTCAAGAACATCTTCGCAATACCAACTCCACAAAGAAAATGAACCAGATCTAACTAGAAACCAGAGCACCAAACTTGCGATACTCTATTTCTTGCAAGAGGACTCAATTCTTTCATCTGATTCATCATAGAAGTCTAGATCTTCATAGAATAACACTCAAAGCTCTTCTAACCTTATCTCATCATCCTTGATCTGTCATTTATTGTTTTTAGATTTTGAGCAGTGTGTGTGTGTGTGTCTGTATAAAAACACACATTGTCTCCATTATTAAACTAAAGTATAAATGATATCCTTCCTCTCATATATTTTTACACTTGTTTAATCCCAAAGATAAGTGTGGAAGAGTTCCTTGTGTGACCTGGTATTTCATACCCACGAAGTAATGTGGAAGAGGTAATGTGACCTGGATAGTCCAGTGCATTGTTTTTTACCCCGATCTAGGGCATGGATCAATTTTATTAATATAAATTTCTTGGTGGCAGGTGATCACCAAGTGGAGTGGATTAGGTATCTTCTTGAGATAGAACCACTTGTTTTACATCCACTGTGTTGTTTAATTTAGTGTTCTCTATTTTACTGCATAATTCCGAAATCACTAGAGCTACTTTGATAGTTATTATTATAAAGAAGTTATTATTGTTTTCCTTATTAAAATAGCTTCAAAAGTAATATTAATAACTGATATTATGATTACTGAGAATTAATCAATGTTCTAATAATTTATTTAAACAGTCAAACTTTCATAACCATACTACTTTGATTGGCTGGGCTGTATTTATTTTTATTGGTGAACCTTTTAAGAATAATTTTTTCAAATAGAATTTTTTATAGATACTCAATTCAACCCCCCTATGGATTAATCTACTCTGACCAACATTTGGTATTAGAGGGTGTTTTTTATTCTTGTTAAGACTCGGTTTTTGAAACTGTTTAACTATGATTTTAGTTTTAATTTAAAGATCTATAAATTTCTATTAATTATAAAATTCTATACATTTCAAAGTATATTTTTATTGTGGATAATAGACTGGAATGTTTTGCAACAAACATACCACCATTCTTTAATGTAACTAATTATTCCCAATGGAAAATCAAAATGAAAATTCATTTAGAAAGTATGGGTTTTGAAATTTTGTCTTCAATTATAGATGAGTATAAGATTCCTGTTACTGATAGAATCATTTGGGATAAACCAACCAATACTTCCTACAATAACAATTGTAAATACATGAATGCTCTATGTTTCTCCTTAGAAGATGAGGAATTTAATAGAATTTCTACATGTAAAACTTCCCATGAAATTTGGGATACTTTTCCTGTTTTACATAAAGGAACTTCTATTGTGAAAGAAATGAGACTTAATACTTATACTATTAAATATGATAACTTTAAAATGAAACCTGATGAACCTATTTTTGAAATGTATCTCAGTTTCAATGAAATTGTTATCACAACGATTTCTCTTGGAAGAGAAGTCACTACCAAAGAACAAATCACGAGGATTCTCAGATGCCTACCTCATAGATGGAGAGGAACCTCTGTCTCTATTAGAGAATCATGTGAAATACACAAGTTACATGTAAAATAACTCATTGGGAAACTAATGATGTATGAAGAGGAGATGAAAGTAAATAAGGAACAAGAGGATGAACCCAAAAGAAAACTCATTGCATTTAATACCACCACCTCTAAACAAAAATAAAAAGAGAGATTAGAAGCATCTATAGAAAGTTCCAACAGTGAACAATCATCACCTAACAGTGATGATGATATGGATCAATTATCCAAAAGGATTAATATATTTTACAAGAAGAAGAAATTTTTCAGAAAGCCTAACTTTAATGGAAGATATGATCAAAAAGAAAGCTAGAAGAAATATTAGAAAATAAGTGACATGTCTGATGAGATAGTATTCTATGAATGTAAGGAAAATAGACATGTAAAGGTTAACTATCCGAATATCAAGTACAAAAAGAAATATGATGACAAATATAGAAAGTATAAAAAGTAAATTAAAGAAACCTCGAGTGATTCTGAGGATAGTTCAAGTGACTCATAATCTTCATATGATGAACAGGATAACAAAGCCAATATGTGTTTTATGAAAAACACATATGAGGTAACACTGGAATATCCTATACATAATTCATATTATTCTGAAGATGAAAGTGATTCTGAGAATATGTCTAATGAAGAAATGTTTGAGTACTGAAATATGCTTGAAGAAACATGTAATGAACTACAAGATAAATACAAATCTTTAAAGAAACAACATTCTCTTACCTCAATGGTTAAAAACGAACTTACTGTATAAAGGGAGAAAAAATTTCAATTTCTCAAAGAAAACAATCCAATAAAGCTATCTAATGAGAAATTGAAAAGGCCCTTGAAAGGTTTACTAATGGTAAATATACTTTGGTAAAAATGCTCGGTAAATAGATTTCTCTTAAATGTAATACTGGTATTGGATTTCAACAAGGTAAATGAAATTTTGGAAGAACTAATTTTGTTTCTAAATCTAGGACACACAACATTACTCCTAATTTTGGAAAACATTCAACTAGTTTAAGTAATGATACACTCTATACTGTTTCAATCTTTTATTGACCAAATAGAGCTTATTTGCCAAGCACTTTACATAATGCTTAAAGGAAACCTATGAGGTAAATATGGGTTTCTAATAACTAGTCACTAATATTACTGGACCCAGAAAAATATGGGTACCAAAATCAATTTTTATTTGATTATTTTGTAGGGAGGTTTCTTAAAGAGATCCTGTAAAAGCTTATGGTACTTGGACAGTGGGTGTTTAAGACACATAATAGGGGACTATTCATTCTTCAAGAACTTAATAAAAAATTATGGTGTACATGCCACCTTTAGTGACAATGCCAAAGGAAAAAATCATTAGCCTTGGCCAAATTGGTAACTCTAACTCAGTTTTAATTTCCAAAGTACTTTTTGTTGATGGATTGAAATACATTCTACTTAGCATTTCACAACTATGTGATGATGGATTTCATGTTAAATTTGAAAATTAATCTTGTAATATTTCTAATTCTAAAAATGAATTAGTGTTTTATTCATTGAGAAATGAAAATGTATACTCTGTTAACATAGATTCTTTAGTCTTTCAAAATGATTCATGTTTAAGTGTATTTCACAAAGAGTCTTGGATTAGGAATAGGAGACTAGGACACTATAATATTCTCTCTCTTGGAAAACTAACTAGAAAAAGATTAGTCAAAGACCTACCCAAACTTGAGTTTCCAAATGATAAAGTGTGTAATCATTGTCAAAAGGGAAACAACAAAATATTTCCTTCAAACCAGAGAAACAAGTGTAAACTTCTTAGCCTGTCAAACTAGTTCACATTGATTTGTTTGTACCATCAAGAGTTTCTAGTCTAAATGGGAAGAACCATGTTTATGTTATTGTAGATGACTTTTCTAGATATACTTGGAATTTTTTTGGCTCACAAAAGTGAAGCCTACTCTGATTTCATCAAATATGCCAAATCTGTAGAAAATCATAGTGGGCTTCGAATTAAATCCTTAAGAAGTGATCATGATCGTGAGTTTGAAAATCATGATTTTAAATCCCTTTTTTCACAAAATGGATATAGTCATAATTTCTATGCCCCTAGAACACCTCAACAAAATAGAGTTTTATAAAGAAGAAATAAAACCTTTCAAGAGATAGATAGAACCATGCTTAGTGAATATGACTTACCTATTTATTATTGGGCTGAAGCTGTAAATACAACATGATATATTATTAATAGAGTGTTGATTAGAACAATTTTTAAAAGAACTCCATATGAGTTATGGAACAATAAGAAACCAAAATTAAACTACTTAAATGTTTTTGGTTGCAAAGTCTACATCCTTAATACTAAGGAAAATCTTGATAAATTTGAATCCAAGAGTGATGAAGGAATATTTCTAGGATATTAAATCTCTAGTAAATCCTATAGAGTGTTTAACAAAATAACTAAATGTGTGCAAGAATCTCTCCATGTCAAATTTGATGAAACATATCCACATGAGCCTAAGACCACTCTAGAGAACCTGGTGGATGATGTGTCAAATCTGTACATCAATACAAAATCCTCTAACCATCATATAAAGTAATCTGTGAAAAACATCTAGTTCTAGAAATTATTCAGATTTTGGCCATAATGAACCCAAACCTGTTGAAGAACCTGAAATCACTAGTCCTTCTATTTCTAGAGTTGTTAGTACTCTTAAGAACCCTACTTTATATGCAGTTATAGGATATTTAGATAAAGAGACTCAAACTATAGCTTCTCTTAGAAACTAGGTTGGACATTAAGTATTCTTGTCACAACATGAACCTAAAAACATTAATGATGTTATCAATAATGAATTTTGGTTGATGACTATGTAAGAAGAACTTAATCTATTTGAAAGGAACAAAGTTTGGAAACTTTTTGACAGACTCAAAGACACATTCACCTTAGGCACTAAGTGGGTGTTTATAAATAAAGTAGATGAAGCTGGTAACATAGTTAGAAACAAGGCTATATTGGTTGCACAAGGCTATAATCAAGAAGAGGGAATTTACTATGAGGAAACCTTTACACCTGTAGCTAGACTTGAAGCCATCATAATTCTTCTTTTTTATGTTGCACGTCTAAATTTCTAACTATATAAAATTGATGTTAAAAGTGCATTCCTAAATTCTTATATATCTGAGGATGTATTTGTTGAGAAACCCCTTGGTTTTACAAATCCTCATTTTCCAAATCATGTATTTAAATTATCAAAAGCTTTATATGGTTTAAAGAAAGATCCAAGAGATTGGTATGATAGATTAATTACCTTTATTATTTCCAAAGGGTTATAAAGGGAATTAATAATCCTACCCTTTTTATAAAATGAATTTCCAATGATGTTTCAGTAGTTAAAATTTATGTAGATGATATTATATTTGGATCTTCAAAAAATTATTTATGTATTGAATTTTCTTAAATGATGAAAAAAAAATTTGAAATGAGTTTATTGGGTGAACTAAAATTATTTCTTGGATTTCAAATCTTTCAAAATAATGATGGTATTATTTTAAATCGAAGAAAATATTCAAGGTATCTTCTAAAATGTTTTGTTTTTAATATCACTAAAAGTAGTGACACTCCAATGAGTACTACATGTAAGATGGATCTTGATGAAGATGGAAAATATTTTGATCAAACCACTTACAGAGGAATGATTAGAATCATACTCTATATAACTGTTAGCCAACCTGACATTATGTTTAGTGTATGTATGCGTTCTCGTTTTCAAGAAAATCCTAAAGAATCTCATTTAAATGCTATTAAGAGAATTTTCAAATACCTCAAGCATACACCCAATATAGGACTGTTCTATCCCATAAGAAAATCATTTGAGTTAGTTAGTTATTATGATGATGACTTTAGTGGTTATAAGTTAGATAGAAAAATAACATCTAGAACATGTCACTTTTTAGGCAAGTCACTAGAATTATGGTGTACTAATAAACAAAACTCTATTCCATTTTCTACCATCGAAGCCGAGTACATAGCTGCTGGTAGTATTTGTGCACAAATTTTGTGGACAAAACACACATTACTAGATTATGGATATCAATTCAGGCATGTACCTATAAATTATAACAATACAAGTGCTTTTAACATCTCAAAAAAATATCATTTCACACTCTAGGACAAAACATATTGATGTAAGACATCACTTTTTGAGAGACCATTATCAAAAAGATGATATCACTTTGGAATTCATTGGACCCAAATATCAGCTCGTTGATATATTCACCAAACCATTAAATTATGAAAGAATATATTACATCATACATGAATTGGGAATGATAAATCTTAAGTAGTAAGAGTACTGTCTCACAACTTAAAATTTCACAGATTACGATTTCACAAGTCACTATATTAAGATTATTGTCTAACTCTTATAGTTTAATAGTTTATTGTATTAAAAGTTGTTGTTTCATGTTGATGGTCTCATAGTTACAATATATCAGTTATGGTCAAGAACATACTATTTTAAACAATACAGTCACACAATTTTAAATCCTCACAGTTGAGATCTCACCATGAAAAACCTGTTACGGTCTCACTGTGAAAAACCTGGTATGGTCTCACTGTGAAAACCTGTTACGGTCTCACCATGAATATCTATTCTGGTCTCACCATAAAGACACTTTATTGTTTTATTTACATATTATAATCCACATCATGTTAATTAATTATTTTATTCTTTCACTTTCTTGAGCTTTTGATTTTACAACGCTTGATATCCCTAAATGATAAAAATAAAAGAAGTTTCACTCCTTTCTTCACCCGACCTCTATTATCTCAAACCGCAACCCCTCCTTCAATATTTCTCTCTCTATAGAACCTTTGTTTAATTCCTAGAATCAAATTTCCATCATCATCAACTCTTGAGAAACTAATATTAAAGAAGAATATGAATATAACACCGAAAATAGCACCCGATGGTCCTTTGAATCCGAACCTGGGGAACATAATAGTGGTACCTGAAAAGGAAATTTTCACCAAGTGGCTACTGTCATGTAAGTCTTTAGTACTGAAAGTACTACAAGATCACGGATGGCTGGATTTTTTCACAAAAGTGGAAAGACCAATTTACCTAAAGCTATTCGCTCAGTTTTATAACTTCTTTCAATTCTCTTTTGATACGGAAGATGGTTTTGTTCTGAGAAGCTGGATCAATGGGAAAATATGTATCTTTTCTTGGAGGTTATGGGATTCTTTCCTAAGGATACTTCATGAGGGTATTTTTGAGGACTATTAGAGAGGTCCTCCACCTCTAAGTGAGATCATTCTTTTAGAAGAATCCTTGACAATCTTTATTTGAAATGAAACTAAGAGAAGGGCTATTGCTGCTGAGTTAGATGGTAAACCCAGAATTATGTTTATGTTTTTTCAGAATCAGATTAGTCAAAGAAAATGATATTATTCTACACTCAAGTATTAGAATGTATTTTTGATACATCTTATGAAGAATGGACACAAGATCAACCTATGAAAGTATGTTACACTTCATATGTGCGAGTTGATAAAGAAAACCTCAAATCAAACCTCCCTATTCTACTCAAGGTTAATCTCTGCTATGCTTCATGTTAAAGGGTTGGTTGGACCAGATGAAGAAGTCATTAAAGATTGTGAATTTTGTATCTCAATGGTTACAATCAAAAGATTGAAAATAAGTTGGAATCCATGGATAAAATAATGGGTAGATGATAATGAGAGGGTCTATGAAAATTTCAACCTGATTGAGCACTCTTCAAGACCTAAAGACATTTCTAATCCTGGTTTGGAGCTAGATGAGACTGTTGACTTTTTTTTAGGAAGAAAAAGAAGAGGTTGGTGCACCTATAGGGAAAACAGCCCTGTATAAAGAAGGTAGTGAAACTTCTCCTCAAGTTTTAATTGAGAAGGAAGTACCTGTTCTTGAAGAAATTTTTGATTTGGAAGAAGAACCTACTTCTAAATAATATTCTATTATTAGTGTAAAGGAAAAGGCTGTTCTGGAAGAACATCTAGAAGAATATCTTTCTCTTGAGAAAGAAGCTGCTCTTGAGGAAAACCTAGAGGAACAAGCTGTTCCTAAGATTATCCCATCTGTTGAAGAAAGAATGTAGCAAGACTTTCAATTAGATATAAAATAAATGGGTGAGTCTATTGGGGATGAAATCATGGAAATAGATCAAGGATCTAAACCTCTTAGTCCTGTAAGAGATACACCTATTGAGGAGGAGTAACACCCCAATATAGAAAGTATTGATGTGCCTAATCCAATTGATCCAAGATCTATGGATACATGGTCTAAATTCCCTTTATAATTTTATGTGAATGATTCCCAAGACGTCTCAGTTAAAGTAATAGATCTCTCTATTATGTTATAATTGAAACTGATATCTGCTCTTGATTTAAAATCTGCAAAGGAACCTGATCCAATCTCATCTTCTATTTCTGAAACTTCATAATAACTTTCTACCTTAGTGAGTAAAGATGATTTTAAAGACTTTGGAGCTACCTTATTGGTTGGCGTTGAAAATATTATGAACACTCAACTTGATCCTATGACAAACTTGAGTGAAAGGGATGCTACCTTATTGTTAGAGAAGTTCATTTGGAAGATTCAGCCAAAAATGCTTCATGAAATTCAAGAAGTAAGAGTTGAGAACAAACAGTTAAGTGATGAAGTGAAGTCTCTCCGAGGTATGTTTGAAGATATAAAAAGAGTGATGAAATCAGGACCAGAACCTGTTTTTCATCCTATTGAGGATGTTAGTGGTCATATTCCATAGAAAGTTGCCTCCCTGATTCAACCTAACCTAACTTACTTAGCTAACAAGGTAGAAGAAATAAAAAATAAAATAGTTTAAGAAATGTGTGAGCTTGTTATTGGTCTTAACAAGTTAACTAATGAGTATAAGGGAAGTCTCTAGAAAGTTCTGAATCAACTAAAGTCCCTTACTTCAGTTGTCATAGTTTCTAGTGCCTCTGGATAGTCATCTCAACCCTACTTGGACAATGATCTACTCAAAATGGTTTTTAAAGAATAACTACAATAAGTACTCAGTGGATTTGATAAAGAGTCTCTCTCTGTGGTTGTCATGAATAGTGACATAGTTCTTGATCTGGTAAGAATACATTCCAATATTGTCAATGATTCTCAAGAAGAAATTACAAAAAAGGCGGATTTCTACTTCAATAAAATTTTCTCTATGCATGATATGACAAACTATTTCAAGTACCTTGTAGAGAATTTGAAAATCCCTCCTATCACTCAATCTTTCAAAACAAAAGTTCAAAAGTTGAAGGATTCTACTCCTTTGTCGGAAAATTTCATGGAAAACAAGGATGAATTTAAGAAAGAAATGCAGTATGGTGGTGAGGTTATTGCTGACTTCATCAAGCTTTTGAGGCCTTATCATCATGTGAAGAGTACTGATATTGTGGTTCATGAAGCTTCACCCTTGCGACCTAGTTTGCATACCTCCTCATCCATTTCCCTTTCCTTTACCCTTATGTCTCTCTCTCAGGCTTTGAGTTAGATCAGACCTATTATCCTTGACCAACAATTTCCTCAGTCTTTTACTGCACCTACCTTGACCCCTTATGTTTTTGAAGGTCACCCTCTACCATATTTGTCAGTTGGTTCACTTCTTTCTTCAACTTCTACCTCTGCTCTTATGGATTCTAGTGATGCTACTACCAAGGGAAATGAGAATAAAGTTAGTTCTATAGAAAAGTGAACACTATCTTTTGATAGGGATATTTTTTGTATTTTTGTTGCTTACTGATTGTAATGACACCTCTTTCTCAATATAATTCACTGTGAACTTTGATTGTCTCCTCTCTTATTTACTTTGTTCTCTTTTTGATCATCCCAAAAGGGGGAGAGACATGCACTCTAAATGCACACTAATAACAGATATCTCATTCACATGATTTGTGATCATCAAAAAGGGGGAGATTTTTGGACTCTTCTTGTGTTAATCATGTTTTAATGATAAAAAATCCTATACATTTTATAAAGATTGTTAATCCTATTTAATCGGTCTCAAATCATGTGTACAGATGGTTGGTTTTTTATACTTTATATAAATGTTCTCAAGATCTTAATTACTATAAATCATGTTTTACTATTGTAAACTATATTTAACTTTGGACTATAATGATTTATTTTATGAATGATTAAGCCTAATTCACTCTGTGAATATTACTTCTCAAGTCTATATACAAATATTCGCTTAAGTATGAGAAATCGTGAGTCTTCCACCTTTCTAGAAAAGGACCCAGACACCGTGACCAAACACCATGACCCGTCACTAAAACTAGTTTTAGATATGTGAAATTCTGTGACATTGGTTCCTTAATAAGACACCATTTGAAGTATGGAAAAGGACTAGAAACTGTGATCTTAACACCGTATCTGTGTTACTGGTTTATGATCTCTATACAACTATGGCATCATAACTGCCTCACCACTCAAAGGCAATGAAGAAGACACCATTTCATGGAGACACTACTTCATGGGGACACCGTTTCATAGAGACACCATTTCCAAGTGACACTGTTTCCAGACAGACCGTTAAACCATTCTTTAATACGTTTTTATCATTTATGATTTAATTTATAACATTAATGTTATAGTATTTTAAATGCATTGACATAATTAATATTTATTTTTAGAAATATCACCAAACAGTATGAGGTACGAGTTGAAGAATACATTCATCCTTTTAACTCCAACACATGCACTTCAAGACTAAAAATAAAGGTGTGGCCTAGAAATAAGGTGGTGTGATATTATGAAGAATCACTAACTGACACATGAAAAAAGATACATCTAAATAACACATGAAGCATTCATGAGTCCAAAAGATGAGAGGCCATAGATCAGAGTCAAGAACATATTCACAATAATAACTCCATGGATAACACGAGCTAGATGTAACTGGAAACTAGAGCACCAGAATTATGAAACTATATTTCTTGTAAGAGGGATTAAATCATCCATCTGATTCATCCATGAATTCAAGAGCTACATAGAATAAAACTCAGATAACTTTTAACCTTATCTCATCATCTTTTCTATGTTGGGTATTGTTTTTAGCTTTCGAGAAGTGTGTGTGTAAAAAATGCACTATCTCCTGCACTAAATTGAAGAATACAATATATACTTACTCTCATATATTTTTACACTTGTTTACTCCCACAAATAAGTGTGTAATAGGTCCTTGTGTGACTTGGTAGTTCATACCCATGAAGAACTGTGGAAGAGGTCGGGTGACCTAGACAGTCTTGTGCACTATTGTTTACCCTGATCCAGGGTGTGGATCAAGTTTATTTATATAAACTTCTTGGTGGAAGGTGATCCCCAAGTGGGGTGAATTAGGTCTCATCTTGATACTGAACCACTTGTTTTATATCCTCTGTGTTGTTTAATTTAGTGTTATCTATTTTACTGGGTAATTCAGAAATCACTAGATTTACTTTGATAGTTAATCTTGGAAAGAAGTTATAATTGTTTTTCCTTATTAGAATATCTTCAAAACTAATATTAATAACTAATATTAATATTACTCGGAATTATCCAATCTTCTAAGTGTTTATTCAAATAGTCAAACTTTTATAACCATATAACTTTTATTGACTAGGCTATATTTATTTTATTAGGTAACCTTTTAGGAATACTTTTTTCAAGTAGAAATTTTTATAGATACTCAATTCACCCCCCTCTTGAGTACTCTACTCTGACTAACATAGTGTTTCTTTAGATCCCTAAGTAGAACCTATCATCGGTTATGAGGTCGAAACCACATGAGACTAAGAGACCGAGATGAGTATCAGAGTTTTTTCTAGGATTCCTTGAGGAGTTGTCACATCTGGGATAACATTCCATGTGGTATGAACTGACTAGTCATGCATAGACGAGGATGGTCATGAGTAGGATTTTCTCTCTCATTAGGGTTCCCTCTAGCTGGGATGAGAAGACTGTTGTGTTTTAGTTTCTCCATTTATTTTGGGGTTTTTGGGTTCCTAGTGAGAATTGTTATACTTGATAAACATAATTCATATATCCACTTTTTTTAAATTAAATTTTCATGGATTTCATTAAAATATGTGTTAATGCATGTGGTATGTGTCTAATTTTGATGGAATAAAAGCTACATAGGTTTTTAAGAAAGAAAAGGTAAAAAAAGTGAAAAATCAACCAAGTAAACATTGTGATTCCACCACACACATCATGTGCTTACATCTCATAGCATGATTCCATGTCGTGAAGCCAGTCGTGACCAAGACACCAGAAAAATGAACTACACATTGGGACTTACCCGTACACGATGTGATGACCAGTCAAATCCTCGAGTGAGAAATCTGTGAGGAATCCGCGCAAAATCAGAATGAACGTGGGGTATACGTCGTTAACAATTGTTACCTATCATGTACTAGGTCAAAATTCTTAATGCACAAAACCTATGTTCCACACTGGAGATCCGCAAGAAAATAACATGGATCAAGGATACACATCGTGTACCATAGGTACACGTCATGACCAAAATTTCTTATATACGCAGAGTCGCGACAGAGCATTAGAGACACTTCTAAAAGATCCTCCCTTCTCCCTCTTGATCCCTTGTGAACTCTTTCACCCTTTTTTCTCCATAGTATCAATTCCATCATATCTTGTGTATTTTTATTTATCCAAGTGTCATGGAGTTTTTTTCTTCAACATATTCAATTTCCTCCATTGCATTTAGATTTGAGTTCCATTCCCCTTTCTCAAGTAAGTTCTCTTTATAATTGAGAATAACTTGATGAATGATTATTTCAATTCTTCCCAAACCTTTTTCATGATCCTGATTCCATTAATATTTATCAATCCATCAAATATTCTATCTCTCATTTATTTAATTTCATTCCACCCCTCCATGCGTAGCTAAATCTAGAGGGTTGAGATCATGCGATGTATCTTAATAATTTAAATGCACTATTAAAAGCTAAACATGGAGTGTCTAATTGAATTAGTAATTACGATATTAATTTCTGGTCTATCCCATTTGTGTGAAATTCCCTGACCACAGGACAATCAAACAAACAACCCTATCCTAATTGGTGTAGAATGAGCTATGACCACTAGCTCAGGAAGCTTTCTACATTTGAATCCAAACTTAATGCACATAGGCTATTGCTATTTCCTTAGCACAGAATATACACTTCCTAGGTAAATCAAGGAGGCTAAGACCAAATTCAACTAGTGACCCACGTTTTATTCACAGATTAAGTCATAGGATCTTGCCAAGGATAGACTTATAAGACATCGTTCACCCAGATACTCAACTTGATCCTGATCCGTCATTTATTAATTGAATTCATCCCAATTATAACTCGTACAAAAATTCCCAAACAAAGGAATTCTAGAAAGGACCCCTTTTCTGAAATTAAAACCCAAATTCATCAAGACAAAAACGGAAGTCTCCCTATGGATTTGACCCCGAAATATCACTACACTACACCCTTGTAGTTAGTGAATGTTTGGAAAAAAATATAAATTCTAAATTTGATCCACACCGGAGGAAGTAACGACACCCCTGCACAGGAGGCCATCAAATTTATGGCACCATTACTAGGGAGGAAACACCCTTTTTGAAGAACTCTAGTTTTTTTTGACCAAGGATTACATTTCCCTCATCATATTTCTTCCTTATAGATGCTTCTTTGCATCCTATTCAGTGCATGTACCAAGGTCCCTTGAACCGATCAAGGAACCTTGAAAAAAAAGAACCGTTGGCCTTAGACCCTAAGATCGAAAGGTATCTTCTTTCACTTCACTGGTCAAAAACGGCCTAGAAACATCAAGACGCAGGACCCAACCTGTCGAATCATCATGTTATAGAACACCCAATGCAACCAGAGAAGACCATCATGGATTATGGTTTACCATCAATCCATGGGGCTTCACCAAGCATCATTCACCTGCCAATCCAAGACCACACATTTGAAATTAAACCTGGACTCATCCATATGATCCAGAACATGGTGAAATTCAGTGGTCTTCAGAGAGAAGATCTCCACAAACATATTTACAAATTCATGGAAGATTGTGATACCTTTCACAACCATGGAGTATCATCTAATTCTATAAGAATTCATGTATTCCCCTTTTCACTCAGAGATCAAGAAAAATATTCGCTCAAAATCTAATCCCCCAAATGTATTACGACATGGGACGAGCTCATGAAAACATTTCTCGATAAATACTTTCCACCAATCCAAACCTGGAAACTTCAGAATGACATTCCGAATTTTGATAAAACATATGGTGAGTCTACATGGGAGGCATGGGTTCAATTTAAAGAACATATGAGGAAATTTCCACATCATGGACATAAAACCTAGATTCAAATGCAATTTTGTTTCAAGGAACCTAGCCAGAAACATGAATAGTGGTCGACGCTACCGATGATGCAGGTCTAATGTTTAAAACCCTAGAAGAAGGAAGAAATATTCTTGATAAAGTATCCCACAATTCTAGTCTATGTTGAAGTGAATAAGGACCACCATGATGTAGAATCTACCATGTTTATGAGACCACCATAGTAGAAGCGCAAGTTGTAGCACTAACCAAAAATCTTGAATCATTTCAATACCTACCACACAACCCCATGCCCTAGT
The DNA here is from genome assembly GCA_963277665.1 of Viscum album. Taxonomy (NCBI): domain Eukaryota; kingdom Viridiplantae; phylum Streptophyta; class Magnoliopsida; order Santalales; family Viscaceae; genus Viscum; species Viscum album. Next base: position 775,127,397 of record OY728132.1, read on the forward strand.
CTTGGAGATCCAGTCATGTGAGTTGTGTGATGGACCCCAGTAGTATCAAGACTACAAATAAAGATATGAGGAACCAAAATATTGTAAATACATTAATTACAATAAACATAATCAACCATTTCAGTCGCAACAACAACAACCATTTTATCAGTAGAGGCCTACTCGGAAGCTACCTCATAACAATCAAGGATATTTTCCACAACATAATGGTAAAGCATAATTTCTCAATTAGGGACTACTAGGGTATCCACCAATAAACCCTGTCACGAGGCCACAAAAATAGATATATCCATAACAAACCTTTCCAAATCCCATAAATAAAAAAAAATTCCACCCACCCATCCAAGACCACAACAGGAACTTCCCCCACTCAAAATCAACTTGGAAAATATCATAACATCTTTCATTTAGAAATCCGATCAATGGATGAATACAAAAGAAATTGAGCTAAAAATCAGCGATTAGCTTTGAGAAATTTTGAGATTCAAATGGGTCAAATATCATGGAACTTATCTGAGAGATTACTAGGTACCCTACAAGGTAACACTAAAAGATACCCATGAGAGGAGGATAAGGCTGTAGTGCCGAGGAGAGGAAAAGTGTTGAACTTCCAACAACCAATGGAGGAAGGGTCATAGGGAGAACCCAAGAAAAAGTCAAAAAAGGTTTAAGAAGTCATCCATACATCATCACCAGAAGCACATCCAACTAAGAAGAAGAAATCCCTGAAAAAACATAAGGAACTCATTTATGTATCCCACTTCCATACAAGACACCTATCCCCTTTCTAGAAAAATAAAATCAATGTAGTTAGAAGAATATGTACAAAAAAGTTCCTCTAAACATTCATGTAATTGCATATCAATATTACTTTTGATGAGGTAATTATGAAAATGCCTACGTATGAAAATTATTTCAAGGATTTTCTATCAAAAAAGATAAAGATTGAAGATATAGGATGTAATAGTTGGTTTCCAAGAACCAACTAGTTTTACTTTGATTACATGGATATTTAATGTATTATTACATATTGTTCATTTTTCTATATGACTATGATGTAATAATTTCCTAGAGTATTTTTTGCATTGATAAGGTCATGCCAGTTCCCTGCTATGATGAGAACGTTCAAATGTTATATCCATATTCTTAAATACAGTTCTTTGATTGGATTTCATACTATGATGGGACACATAGCTTCAAGATCGTTAGGTGTGAGTACTCATAAAAAGATGATAATTCCTCTCATGAAGGTCAAACATAGTAATATCCAAGATAGAATATTATGAGAACAGACCCACTAGTAGGAATTATGCATGTTTCAGTGCCATTAAATATTTCTATCTATGAGCATGTGTAATGATACTTAGACTTTAATATTTTGATTAATACGTGTCATGACTTGTGCACTTTGATTTACTGATAAAACCATCACACATATAGTTGGAGGGATGTAGGGTACATTGGGTGTGTCACAAGTGGTCTGTTATTAATGGATAAGTTGAGGAAGGATTTTTACCTTCCATTTATGGAAGTTGATATCTCATCCATTTATTGAAATAGAACCGTCGTGCGAAATTCCATGGCTATGGTGTAACAATGAGTTTATTTCAGGTAGTCAAAGAATGATGTATCAAACATAATAGTTGATGACACTATCATGAAACCAGATTTATGAGATATTGCGACAAATTGATTATATTACACAATGATCGTTCGTATGTGGATGTTATTGTTGCGACTTTACATTTTTTCTATTGGGTGCCTTGACCCATTGCTAGATAGTACTCTCAGAATTTAGGCAATCCCACGTAATACCAATGAGAAAGAATCCTAGTGTGTCACACACTAAGTGTTTTTGATGGTCTTGGTTAAATTCTATTTTAATTTAATTAATGAAATAAATATTTTTCTCAAGACCATGGAATAATTTTACTCAAGTTAAAATGATCGCATGAATTAAATAAAATTTATTTATTTATTTTATTGAACATTTAATAAGTAATTATTCACTAGTTTTTAAATATAATATTTAATTAAGAGAATAAATTATTTATTTATTTATTTAGGTGTTAATTAAATGTAAGTGGAGTTTGAGCGGACCAAGGGTGGTACGGTAGTAAAATAATTATTTTCAAGATGGAAAATAATTATTTAACTAGTTGGTATAAGTTAAAATAATAATGACACTGCTATTATTTATTGACATTGAATTTTATTTTATAATTCTGTTTTGCGCCATTTGGCACACCATGAATAATGACATGATATTATTATTATGAGCATTGGGTTTCTCTAAGTTCATGAATATATTTAACTGTTTCTATGAAATTAAAAATTGTAACTAAAATTCCATGTATATAAATAGAAAATTATGCCTACTATGCCATAATCCACACCACACACCTGGTGAATTGAGAATTTTTGAGCCAAAAAATTTCTCTCTCGAATCCTCTTCTCTCCCCTCTCAAGAATGAGGGATGTTATTCAACGTTGAAGAACAAGCGATCAAGAACGACCGACACAAGACACTCGCTTCACCGCGCTAGCACTTGGAGAACGAACAGTGTCGATCAGAGGCCATCGATGCATGTGTGGATTATGGCTAGAGGGATTCTAGTTTGGATCCTTACAAGCATGACAAGATAATCCAGAGGGGTCATTTTGGACGATCAATATCATCATCAAAGAAAAATACCAAAGATCCAGGTATAATTTTTCTTTTTTAAATTAATTAAATTAATTATAAACATGATGTACAAGATCCTCTCAAAAGGTTTCGGGCCTCTTTATTCTTTATCTAAATCTTTGATTATATTTTATGGAGACTAGAATTCATCATCGTATTGATCCCAGAATAATCATTGATCATGGTAAAAATCAATGTTGGTTGTCTTCCCAACCACGCATCCTCTGCACCCAGAACCTTCAAGTGGTATCATAGGGAGGTTCAATCATATTTTATAATTATTTATATTTTTCATTTATGACTTATGCATTTAATAATTTAGTTGTTTCAAATAAAGTTAAACGTTCTGCAAATCTGAATCTCGAGATCTATTCCTACTCGTTCGTTTCTTGTTCACCTTATAGAAAGAATCTTTTATTTTAATTTTGATTAAAATAAAATAGTGGATCTCATCCGAAGGAACATAAGCTTCCTAGCTGTAAAGAACCATAACCCATGGCGTGTAATCGGTAGTACACGTCGTGCAGTCAAGATTCAATGCATCAGACTGGTCCTCCAAACCAAGTCGTGTGTTGGAGTCTTTTTAAGTCTTAAATGGATCTGTGTGTTGATGATGAATAGGTGGCACACAATTTCTGGATTACACACCATGTGGACAAAATGGACACGACATGTAGTCCCTTCAGGTTAGGGTTAGACCGTGTACCCCATACATGGCTAGCCCAGCTGGAGGCCGTGTAACGATGAACTACACAGCATGTGGCCAACTGGATGCACTGTGTACTCCAAAGATTTCCGATGTACCCTCACACAACATTTCCCCAGCTGTGTACTTCGGATAGATGGTGAACAATGGTACATTCCGTGTAGTTGGAACTATATTCCATTTACTCATCCAAATTAAACATATTTATTAAAATTTATTATTATATTATACAAACCCTTGAGACGTGTACCATCTTGCAGGCGTAAATCTGGGGCACCACACGTGATATGTGTTTTATATATATGGGTTTAATTTTACATTTTCGTAATGTTAATTTCTACTCATTGGGTTGTTATGAATAAGAATTCACTTGGTTTCCTCCAAGGTATAAGTTACATAAAATGACAATTTTAAATGAATTTATTTGTTTGAAATTATGATGGATGATAATCTTAAGGAAATTCAGAAAAGAATTTAAGATAAAAGGATTGATTAATTAAAGATGATAATTAATTGATTTGAGTGTGATTTATCTCAAACAAGAATAATTAAATAATTGAATTATAATTTTATTTATGTGTAAATATCATTTCGTGTTTGGATGATCATGAGCTAGACCAAGACCTTTGTATGTGGATGGTTTATTTTAATTTATTTATTTGAATTAAATTTGTTGGTCTGCGAGCCTTCTCCTCATTAATATATAGGCCTACGTGGCCAAGGTTTATTTTTTAAAACACCCTTTACCCCTCACCAACATGTGAGATAAAAAAAGACATATGTAATGGATGGAACTCAAAATCTAGTGGAGGCGGTTCAATCTAGAGTCGAGACGAAACCAATCCTAGGAGATACAGAGGAGGACAAGTGGAACCTGTAAACACGAAACCAAAAGGTTTAAGGTGTTTCTCCCCTAGGACAGGGTTAGTTTATCAACCTCTAGATAAACTAAACATTATAAAATCTCATGATCATTCCATTTACTTTATTTTATTTCTATCATTTTCATGGTTTATCATTATGGATGTGTTTTTATGACCACATAATTAATGAATTAAACAAGCATGAATGATGGAACTAAAATAAACCATACTTATGCGTAAATATTATAAAGATATACTTAATCACTTAAGTAAGTCACAATTAATATTAACAATCATGTGATAATAATAAATTCACTCATAAGAGATAAAAATCCCTCAAATAAAATTTTATGTCAGAACAAGCCTTCCATTACATGACTAAGGGAAATACTCAATAAAACTATGTTTTTGACAAACCCTTGTTGGGACACTTACTTTTATAAAGGAATCCCTTATGAAAGGTTTCATGTTGACTTAACCATATTACATCAAGAGGAGTAGCCCTTGCTAGACTTGGTGTAATATTGGAGGCAAGAGTTGAGGAAATCCAAAGTCATGATTTCAGGATTGGGGAGTCCACTCAAAAGATCAAGGAGCTACAAGCCCATAGTTAGTGAAGACCTTCTTACCTAAATACCTTGTAATATCTTGAACAACCCTTGTTGGGGTTATGTGAAAGGGAATATGGATCCTTTACACTAGAATTTCATGGAAATTGGACATTCTGAGTTCAATGGTGAGGGCCATTGGGACTTGATAAAAGAGTTGGAGACTTAATAAAATTTATTATTTCTCAAAAAATAAAATCAAGAAAGTACTAATGAGATGCTCTTTTAATTGTAGAATAAAAATGACAATATCATCAACAACACTATCCCTACGATCAATTCTGGATAAAGACAACATCCTCACCTATAGTAACATCCATTAATGGTTTAGACACCTTGGGGTTATCCTACACCATGAGCGGAAGTCTTATGTGCTAGAGTCAGCATTACCTGATCTGCCTACCAAAGAGACGAGTGATGAGGATTTCCTGGTCGATGTGAAACATATGAAAGACACGATTGACGTTCAATGTTTGATGTTATCATAAATGTCTAGTGAGCTCATGAAGTCTCATGAAAACATGGATGCTTATAGCATGCTCGAGCACCTCCATGGTCTTTACCATGAAATTTCAAGACATGAAAGGTTTCAAATATCTAAGGAAATCTTTTAGAGTGAGCTTGGAGAAGGTGCCGCAGCTAGGCCACATGTAGTCAAGCTCCTTTTCTACATTGAGCGACTGGAGGTTCTAGGGTTTAAACTCTCCAAAGAATTGGGCACCATTTGAATTCTCGCATCACTCCCTCGGAGCTTCTCTAACATTATTATAAATTTTAATATGAAAAACATTGAGAAGTCTCTATCTGATCTTCTTACCCTCATTCTCCAAGTGGACAAAGATATGTATCGGGAAAAGCCTTCTGTCCTTATGGTGAATAAGAGGGAAGGGAAGGTGAAGTGATTTACTCCCAAATATTCTTTATGACCTTCCATGAAAAGGAAGATGAAAGGGGAGGCAAGGGAACATGAAGCTATTTGTTTCACATGTGGAAAGAAGGGCCACAAGAAGAAGAACTGCACCCAGCCTAAGAAGCAAGGGAAAGCTTTAGGTGCATTTTTTATCAAATGAAATCTATCTGTTTTTACAAATTGGGTATTAGATATAACTTGTGGTGATAACACACACACACACACAGATATATATATATATATATATATATATATATATATATATATATATATCCAAATACAAGAACCAAGTAGATTCAGAAAGATTGATCAAGGGGAGGTGGATCTATGAGTAGCCAATAGAGCCAGACTTGCTAATTTAGCTATCGGGGACTACCACCTCATGTTTCCAAATGAGATGATCTTGGTGTTAAAGGGTTGTTTTTATGTGCCTTATGTAACCAAAAACATAATTTTTGCATTGAGACTAGATATAGATGGATTTTTTTTCATGTTTGAAATTAAAGTTGCTTCTTTTATAAAGATATAATTTTTTTTGGTAGGGCACATTTATAAAATGGTATTTATGTGTTGGATTACACAAACCATGTAATGGAAATCGATGATAAAGATACTTCACATGAATCATACCACACCCAAATTTGGCATCACCAACTAGGTCATGTAAACAAGAAACACTTGACAAAGTTATATCAAGATGGATATATTTAGATTCTTTTGAACTAAAACCACTTGGCGTATTTCATGTATGTTTACAATTCAAAATGACCAAATCCCCATTTGATGGGAAAGGTGAAAGGGCTAAAGAGATTATTGAATTGGGTCATACCGATGTGTGTGGACCATTTATAGTTGAATCAAGGGATGGATGTTCTTAATTAATAAATTTTACGGATGATTTTAGTAGATATGGATATATATACTTAATTTTGTATAAGTCAGATAAATTTGATAAATTCACAGAATACAAGAATGAAGTTGAGAGCCATCTTGGTAGGAAGATTAAGAAACTCTGCTCAAACCAAGGTGGGGAATATCATAATCAGGACTTCATTGATTACTTATGAGAGTTTTGAATCCTATCCCAACTTACTCCTCCTTACACACCTCAATGTAATAGTGTATGAAAAAGGAGGAACCACAACCTGTTGGACATAGTGAGATCAATGATGAGTCAAATAAGTCTTCCATTATCATTTTGGGGGTATGCGTTACAAACAACGGCGCACATACTAAACCAAGTACCAACTAAATCGATAAATAGTATTCCATATGAGTTATGGAGTGGAAGAAAAGCCTTGTTATCGAATTTACATGTGTGGTGTAGCGAAGCATTTGTTAAGTTCTATTCAGGTAACAAACTCGCACCCCATGGCATGAAGTGTACCTTTATAGGATACCCCAAGGAAAAAAGAAGATATTACCTATAAAACCCCTTAGAGAAAAAGGTTATAGTGTCAAGAAATGAAATGTTCCTTGAGAGGGAGAAAATCTCTAAATGAGATAGTTGGAGCAAGATAGACTTCGATGAAGTCGAGGCTCAAGGTACAGAAGAGTTGGTATAGGAACAGATTCTACAAATTCCCATGGAAGAAGAATATGTTCCAGAGACACAAGTACTATGTAGTAGTAAAAGAGAGGTTAGAGAACTAGAACAATATGGTTTTCTAGTTACTAAGGATGGTGACTCATTATTAATTGACAACAATGATCCTCTGACCTACAAGGGAGTAGTAAGTGGAATAGATGTTTCCAAGTGGAAAGAATACAAGAATTCTAAAATGGATTCCATATACCAAAACCAAGTCTGGATTTTGGTAGATCCTCTAGTTTATGTAAAGCCTATTGGTTTCAAATGGGTATTCAAGAAGAAACATTACATGGAAGGAAAAGTCAGTACTTATAAGGCATGACTGGTGGCAAAATGTTTTAAACAACATTAAGGAATTGACTATGATGAAACCTTATCACCAGTTTCAATGTTGAAATCCATCAGAATTCTACTTGGCATTGCAGCTTACCATGACTATGAGATTTTCCAAATGTATGTCAAAATAACATTCCATAATGAGAACCTTCAGGAAGGTGTCTACATGATACAATATGAAGGGTTTTTGACTCCAAAGGATTCCAATAAGGTATGCAAGTTGCAGAAATCCATTTATAGACTAAAGAAAGCATCTAGGTCATAGAACATTCATTTTGATGAAGCCATAAAATAATTTGGTTTTGTCAAGAATGAATGTGAGTCTTGTGTCTATAGACCATTTAGTGGGAGTGAAGTCGTTTTCCTAATAGCATATATTGATGAAATATTACTTATTGGAAATGAGATAAAAACCTTACAGTGTGTTAAGGCATGGTTGAATCAATGCTTCTCCATGAAGGACTTGGGAGAGGCAGTGTATATTCTTGGGATCAAGATCCATCATGATAGATCTAAGAGATTTATAGGACTAAGTCAAAGTACATACCTTGATAAGATACTGAAGAGATTCAGTATGAAACAATCCAAGAGGAGATTGTTTCCAGTGTCACATGGCATTCATATTTCCAAGAAAATGTGTCCTCAGACACATGTGGAAAGAAAGATAATGGCAAGGTCTCCATACACATCAGCGATTGGGTCAGTCATGTATTACATGCTATGTACTAGGCTGGATTTCATCTACGCATTGAGTGTGGTAGGCAGATATCAAGATAACCCAGGTGGCCACCATTGGATGGTAGCCAAGACTATCCTAAAGTATCTGAGGCATACTAAGGATATGTTCCTTGTTTATAGAGGGGATGAAGAACTATTCATCAGAGGATATGAAGATGCTAGTTTCTAGACTGATCAAGATGACATGAAGTCGCAAACAAGATTCATCTTCATTTTGAATGGAGGTGCAGTGTGTTGGAAGAGCTCAAAGAAGATTGTGGTCGCAGATTATATAGTATAGTCCAAGTATATCACAGATTTTGAGGTAACTAAAGAATTAGTTTGGATGAGAAGCTTCATCAAGGAGCTAGATGTGATACCTAGCTGTAAAGATCCCATCACACTATACTGTGATAACACTATAGTGTTTGCTCAAATAAAAGATCCAAGGTCACATTAGTAGAAGACGCACATAATTCAGAAGTATCATCTCTTGAGGGGTTTTTCTCAGAAAGGTGAAGTTTCAGTGACCGGTATTTCCATGGCAGACCCCTTGACTAAAGCCTTGACTCAGCATAAACATGATCATCATGTGAGGTCTAGCGGACTAAAAGTCGTAGGCAGTTGGCTCCAGTCTAAGTGGGAGTTTGTAATAGTTGGATTCCTAGAACCAATTGGTTTTACTTATATTAAATGGATATTTAATGTATTATTACATATTTTTCATTGTTCTGTATGACTATGATGCAATAATGTCCTAGAATATTTTTTTTCACTAACAAGGTCATGGAAGTTCCCCGCTATGATGAGAACCTTGAAATGCTATAAAAATATTCTTAAATATAGTTTTGAGGTTGGATGAAATACTATGATGGGAAACATAGAATGCAAAACGTCTAGTGTGATTACTCATAAGCAGATGAGACTTCTTCTCATGAAGTTCGCACTTGGTAATCTCCAAGATAAGAGATTATTAGAACAGACCTGCTAGTAAGAATTCCTCATGTTTTAGTTTCTTTGGATATTTCTTTTTATGAGCATGTGTAATGATACTTAGACTTTAATATTATCATTAATACGTTTCATGACTCTTGAACTTTGATTTACTGATGAAATCCATCACGCAGACAGTTGGTGGGAAGTGGGGTACATTTTGTGTGTCACGAGTGACATGTTATTAATGGATAAGTCAAGGAAGGATTTGTCCCCACCATTTATGGTAGTTGATATCTGGGCCCTTTGATTGAAATAGAACCGTCGTGTGAAATTACATGTCCATGGTGTAACAATTAGTTTATTTTAGGTATTCAAAGAACAATGTATCAAGCATTAATGTTGATGGCACTATCATGAAACCTTCTTGATGAGATATTTAATCAAAGGGATTATATTACACATTGAGTGTTCATATTTGGATGTTGTTGTGGTGACTTTATGTTCTTTGTCTTGGGTTCCTTGTCCCATTTCTAGAAAGTACTCTTGGACTTTAGGCAAGACTGCCTAATGCTAATGAGAAATAATCCTAGAGGGTCACACACTAAGTGTTTTTGGTGGTCTTGGTTAAATTCTATTTGAATTTAATTAATGAAATAAATATTATTCTCAAGACCGTGGAATAATTCTATTCAAGTTAAAATGATCGCATAAATTAAATTAAATTTATTTATTTATTTTATTGAATATTTAATAAATATTTATTTATTAGTTTTTAAATAAAATATTTATCTGAGAGAATAAATTATTTATTTATTTATTCAGATGTTCAATAAATGGAAGTGGAGTATGAGCTAACCATGGTTGGTCTGGTAGTAGAATAATTATTTATAATACGGTAAATAATTATTTAACTAGTTGGCACAAGTTAAAATAATAAAGAAACTGCTATTATTTTGTGACGCGAAATTTTATTTTATAATTAAGTTTTTTGAAAGTTGGCGCACAATGAATAATTACGCAGTATTATTATTATGAGCATGGGTTTTCTTTAAGTTCTTTAATGTATTTAATTGTTTCTATGCAATTAAATATTGTAACAGAAATTCCATGTATATAAATAGACAAGTAGGCCTATTATACCATACACCACACCACACGCCTGGTGAATTGATAATTGTTGAGCCAAACAATTTCTCTCTCGAATCATCTTCTCTCCCCTCTCAATAACGAGAGATGTTCTTCAAGGCCGAAGAATAAGCGATCAAGAATGACCGACACAAGACACTCGCTTTGTCACACTAGGACCCAAAGAATGAGCCGTGTCGATCAGAGGCCATTAGAGAACCTGTGCATCACTGCTAGAGGGATTCTAGTTTGGATCGTTACAAGTGCAATGAGATAATCGGGAAGGGTCATTTCGGATGATCAAAGTCATCAACAAATAAAAATAGCAAAGATCCAGATATAATTTTTCTTTATAAAACTAATTAAATTAATTATAAACATAATAAGATAGATCCTCTCTAAAGGTTTCAGGACTCTTTATTCTTTATCTAAATCTTTGATTATATTCCATGGCGATTGAATTTCATCGTTGTATTGATCCCGGAATAATTACTGATCATGGTAAAAATCAATGTTGGGTGTCATCCCAACCACACTTCCGATGTTCCCAGAACCTTCATAGGAGTCATATCATTAAATGAAGAATTATATGCTGTTGTACAATATAAAATACCACCAAATATGAGAGATCCTTGAATATTTTCAATTCCATGTGTAAGAGGAGATTGAATATTTTGAAGAGAAATTTGTGATCTTGGAGAAAAAATTAACCTAATGTCGATGAGTTTTTTCCATAAACTCAGACTCCAAGAGTTCAAGGAAACTAGAGTATCACTATAGTTGGCCGATCTCCACTGTATTCTGGAATATGTTCTGGTTAAAGTGAGAAAATTCATTTTTCCTGCAGGCTTTATAGTTTTAGACATAGAATAGGCTAATGATGTCCCAATCATTCTAAGAAGACCCTTCTTATAAATAGGGTAGGCCTTGATTGACGTTAATCAAGGACACATCATCTTCAGAGTCAAGTAAGAACATGTGGTGTTTAATTTGATAAAAGTTACCAAACATCCAAATTACCCAATCGACTATCATTCCATATCTCTCACTCAAGATCGGGAGTACATGTCCATTGAGGAAGACACCAATGATTCACTATCATATAGGGAAGTAGATTAAAACATCATGGAAGTCATATTTATTGTACCACTTACCAATGAAATCGTACCACCATTCATCCTATCCATCATTCAGCCTCCCAAGTTGGATTTAAAATCATTTCCAAGTATGTTTAAGTACTCATACTTAGGGGAGTCATTATCATTACCCATCATTATCAATGCACAACTGCCTCAGTCACAAAAATAAAACCTTATTGATGTCCGAGAAATACATATGAAATAAATTATCTAAGGAGTGGAAGATATTGAGGGAATCAATCCTTAATAATGAACCCACAAAATATTTCTTGAAGAAAATGCAAAACAAAAAAGACAACCTCAGAGGCGGCTCACACCACCAATAAATGATGTTTTCAAGAAGGAATCGTTGAAGCTTATGGATACTTGGATAATATTTATTATCTCAGATAGTGAATGGGTGATCCACCTCCAGGTCATTCCAAAAAATGGAGGACTAAAATTCACAAGAATAGAGGACAATGAACTCATTTAAACGCGCACCATCACTAAATGGAGAGTTTTCATGGATTAGAGGTGTTTGAAAACAACAATAATGAAATATTATTTTCCCTTAACATTTATGGATCAAATTGTTGAGATTCTAGGGTAGAATATTCATAATGTTTCATAGATTCTTATTCATGATACAATCAAATTTTTTTAGACCCCGTTGAATGGACCAAATCCACCTTCACATGCCCCTTCGGTACTTTTGCGTGTAGACACATGTCATTTGGTATGTGAAATTCAAAAAAAACATTACAAAGATGTAAGACACACATATTTCATTATATAGGTGAATAATTTCATGAAATATTCATGGAATATTTCTCTGTCTATGGGAGATATTTTGATGTCTTTCTAAGAAATCTATAACTAGCTCTCCAATACATTGAGGAGAAATGTTTATTGTTGAATTGGAAAAAATTTCACTTCATGGTGTAAGGAGGAATTATGATAGGTTAAAATATCTATAAAAACGGAATTGAGGTTGATCTCAAAATGATCAAGGTCATCAAGGATCTTCCAGAACCATCAACCATAAAAGGGATCAGAAGTTTCCTTGGGCACGATGGATTCTATAGATGCTTCATAATATATTTTGATAAAGTCTCACGTCCATCTACACACTTTTTGTCAATGTACATTCCTTTTTAATTTAATGAGTATTTCTGAGAAAATATTTTGAATCACTAAAACATAGCCTGATTGCATCTATGGTTATCATTTCACCAAACTGGGAAAAAGAATTTGAGCTTATGTGTGATGCCAACGACATTGCTGTAGGAACTATGATTAGACAACGTATAGACACCAAATTCCTCCAAATCCATTATGCTAGCAAAACATTGAATGAAACCCATATCAATTATAGGTCTATGAAGAAGGATCTTCTAGCCGTCGTATATTCATTTTAAAAGTTCCTTTCATACCTCATTTTATTCAAGGTAATTGTTCATACAGATCATGCCGCCTTTAGATACCTAATGATCAAGAATGATGAAAAAATCAAGATTGATATTCTGGGTTCTTTTGATACAGGAATTTGATATCGATATCAAGGACACCAAAGGAACATAAAATTTCATTGCTGACCACCTCTCATGGTTACCCCTAACCATCATTAAAGAAGACATTGAGACTAATATTGAAGTTGATCTTTTAGATGATACATTGTTTAGTGTAAAAACCCAGCCTTGGTTTTTTTCATGGAAAACTATCTTTCCACATGGTATCTCCATCATGACCTCTCATACCAGCAACACAAGATGTTTCTATCTAATGACAAACACTACTTTTGGGATGATCCGTTTCTATTTAAGCGTTGTGAAGAAAACCTATTACGATGCTGCATCACAGAGGAAGAGACACAAAATGTGATCAAAATGTGCCACACATCACCAACTAAAGGATATCATAGAACAGAGTGTATGGTGGGAAAGATCCTACGAATTGTATTTTTATGGCCCTCACTGCATCACGATGCTAGGAGATTCTATCATTAATATGACATATGTCAAAGAATGTAAACATTAGTAAAAGAAATGAAATTCCACAAAACTCCATTCCAGAGGTCGATGTTTTTGACGTATGGGGAATAGAATTTATCTGAGCATTCCCTTCATCACATGGTAGGAATTATATTCTAGTGGCAGTAGAATATGTTTCTAAATGGGTTGAAGATGCAGACACAAAACATGACACAAAAAAATTGTCATGAATTTTATTCAAAAGAATGCGTTCACACGATTTGGACTTCAACAGGTACTCATTAGTGATCACGGAACTCATTTATCAAATCATTTAGTGCAAAAAAGTCTTGAAAATATGGTATTCGTTACATACAAAACACTCATTGGAATCACTCCATTTAGACTGGTTTATGGTAAACTATAATGCCCTAGCCTTAAATATTACATAATCTTGAGTTAAGTCAAGAATTCACATTAAGTAATTTTTAAGTTTAGAGATTTAGAGAATTAGGCTATAACTATTACATTACATTTCAAAAAATTACAACGTAGAAACTTCAAATCAGTTTCTATTTTTTTATAAAATAAATATTCTTAAAAAAATACATGTCTAATTCCATGTTTCAAACAATATGACTTTTCCTTGATCCCATACTTGACCCAATTCATCTTTATGTCCTGTGAATTTTTTTTCAAAACTTGGGATGAGCATAAAAATCTTATTAATGGATATAAAATAAGGAAGGAAAACGTTATTCCATGAATATATACAAATAAAATAAATCATAATTTTCAATATTAAAACATTATATCTTTAAAACACCTCGCAAAATCATACGATTTCTGAATAACACATAGAAATAATTAATCATAAAGGTAACTTGTGGAATCCATAACATACATAGATTATAGATTTCATAGCTACACAAAGAGTTACACTTGGAATACCCATCATAGTATATTCCCTAAATCTATTAGGAGAAACAGTAACGTTTACATCCGTCATGTGACCCAATTCATTGTAGAGCAATCTCGAGCTCACCCGCCCTAGGTATATCATGGAACCACCCATATACGTAAATACTGCCCAAGAACCATAACATAATCATAACAAATAAATCAAGCATAAATGAAGGATAAAATTCCCACATTGTAATCCCAATATATCCTTTCATGGTATTAACCTAATCAATTATTTCTCAAAAACCATTTTCAATACCATTTGAAACATTTAATAAATATATTTTTGAATCAAAGTGTCCCATAAGACTTTTAATCTTTTAAATGAATTAACAATTTAAAAATTTAATGTCCATATAAATAAATCCTTAAAACCATTTTAAAAACATGGACATTAATGAGAATGATTTAGAAAAATAAATCTTCAAAACTTTTAAAATGATGTTTTAGTGAAAGAGTCTCGTAAAACTTGAGAAATAATTGAATAAAAATACTTACTGAATATCATAAAATAAATCTTATAATATCATGAGAATAATGAGATTCATGATATAATATGTCAAAGGGTGGTATATACAACTTATAAGATAATAAAGGTGCATAATATCAAGATATTCTTGAATTAAAGAATATTGAAACATAGTCCCTTACAAAGATTGTATCATTAGATTAAGGATAAATCAATGAAATAATTTTGTGGGGAAAATATAAATACACAAAATATAAGTGAATATTAGGTGTAAAAAAATCATAGGTCATTCAAACATATTCATAGCATGACATAATCAAGAAGTATAATTTGAACCCAAAGAATGAAAATTGTGTTACGAAGTTCCCTTACCTCGTATCTGACTTGACTCGCTTGTTCCTTGTTATTCCTAAATAATAAAATAAATTTAATTTCTACTTTATTAAGAACCCTTTTCAAGTATATAATTCATTTTATATTAATTATTACCACGTTATAAACATTACAAAATAATTTAAGTTAATAACGGTCATTTTGTTGATATCTGGAACTTGGGTCAAAAATGAACTTCTTATAATTACAAGTTGTCGATGTGGTCAAAAGTACATTATCTACTGAATGATATTAATTATTTATATATCATATATATCATATATATCAAGTATATATATGTATTTATAACATAACATAACATTTGGAGATAAGAAATGAAATGCATCGTTCCTGGAGATGGTAAGCCGTACGTACACATGAACGCTACATTCATTTCTATTTGGTATTTAATGGAATCAAAACTTAATGATAAATATGTATATTATAATTATAGTATAATATCATATATAATTTCATTGAATCCATCCTTTATATTTTACATTTATGTAATGACCCATACCTGCACCCCATCTTATGTTTTTCCAACCCAGTTCACAAGGTTAATCTTCTCAAGTAATAGGGTAATACTAGGCATAAAAACAAGAACATGGACATGTGGAAACATTCCAAGCCAAAAATTGTTGATTCCATCACTGAAATCCTCAATAATTTCCACATCAGCACGATTTTTGAAGTTCACATGGAGACATTTTGTGAGTTATTTTTGGATTTTCTGGAAACCTTCATAATGGGCATCGATAATCTCAATTTCCACCTCAGTGGCCACCTGCATGAGTTTTTTCTTGCTGATTCTAGGGTAGGGCTTGGCATATATACTGAGGAGTTTATCATTTTTGAAATTTATCCGATGCTTCATCTCTAGTCACCTCACGATATCTCTCTGTAGTTATGGCCATTGATAGCTCATGACCCCCAGTCACATCATGATCCTGAAATCATAAATTCAACTCAGCTTCCGGGCCTGACATTGCATATCTTACATAGAGCCATGGATCGTGGTTGGTTCATGTGTGTAGAGACCCATGGAAGCCTCGTCTAGATGGACGTGTATATTTCAGCAGCTTCCATGGGTGGTACACTAATAAATATGGATTCCCGGTTCAATTACTACTTCAGAGCCCTGACTCTGAGGAATCGTGTCACACTCATGAGTGTCTCTTTTATCACATGATTGGCCTGATCTCTTGGTGCCTTCGAGGCCTCTCTTCCCCTTACCTTTATTGGGATAGTGGATCTGATATATATTGTGCACTTACATGAGATGAAGATGCTAGTAAAGAAAGATGATCATTATTTCTGGGTGATAGGTGTATTGGCACCTGTGCCACATGGGCAAGCCGACGACGCAGTAGCAGCAGCCCCACCTTCCCAGCCGCCTACCTCCACCACACCAACTCCACCTGTGCCATCCTCCAGCCTAGCTACCACCCCTCCAACAACACATTATACCCCATAGAGTTATGGGGTCTTCGTCAATGTTTTTTGTAAAATCTTCACCAGATCACTACCTGTCTGCACCTACCATTCATTAAGACCCCCTATTTTACCCCATCACCCTCAACCAACACAGTTGGCCCTTCATCATCCACCACTCCCCCACCCGCATCCACCCAGACAGACCTCCCCTATGATATCACAAACCCTTCCACCCAGTAGGAGTTTCTGGTAGAGTAGGCTCGACGGGGCAAGGGAGTCACCATTGAGCCTACACCTCCGGAGGTACCTTTCATTAATCCCACTAACAGGTCCACAACCACCATATAGATCAGTACTTTCATGCCTCCCACCCTATCTCATCTCCCTAAATATGTTCCCACACCATCCACCACCCCACCACCGACTACTAATGACACTACTATAATGAGCCAGTCAGTCGAGAAACTCATCATTAGACTGACTTAGGAGGAGATCTTCACTGAGGAACCCTAATCTTACTTATATCCCTCTTTTCAGATTTTCCATCACTTTCATGTTTTTTGAGCTGGTTGTTGAATATATCATGGAATATTTCATTTTTTATACAATATAGACACTTTTATATAATTTTTTTTACACTTCTTGTTGTGTTTTTTATGTGTTTCCACTTTCTTTCTATATCATGTCAAGCTCTTCTAAATCCTCTATCATCCTTGATAGTATAGTTTTTCCACATGTCTTTGAACACAGAGTACTAGAGCACACCATCTCTCACCAGCACTAGAAGCCACCACAAACTATGATTCATTTCTTACAAAATCTCCTCCATGCTCACATGGATGCACCTAAAGTCATCAACCTGCTCAAACGACCATGAACACTCAAGGACACAACCTCTAGAAGTTGAAAAAGGTGATAGAGCCACTAAGATAATATGCCCCACAAGGATTTTCCATGTCCACATTATCTAATCTATTGTTTTATTGAGTCTTCATTATTGTGTCCTTTTCATGTTATTTATTTTTTATTTCATAAATTTCTTGGAACTATTATGTATATCATCTCCAATTTTAATAAAACTCATATATCGGTTTTTTATTTTTCTTGTTTTCCATTCATAAGCTATTCAAACTTTTTTTCTTGTGAACTAATTTTTACTATCCAGTGTAGGAATTTCCTTTTCTAATAATCTTCTGTTACAATTTCATGCTACGATAGATTCCATCATGCCCATAGAATACCACATACTCTAGGGAGCTCTCGATTCCCTTTAATTTTGATTCTCTCCACCAAAATGCCATTTCCAAATATTTTCACATAGAAATTCCAAACCACTCCCACTTGTATTTCACTGAATGTGCATACACTATATAATTATAAGTGTGTGTGTGGGGGGGGGGTTATCATGTTTCGCTTATGAAAAACTTAAATTTTTCATTGTTTTCACTAGTCTAGGAGACATTTTTTAAAAGTGAAGCATGATTTAAACCTAAAAATCATTATTAACTTGCAAGTAAATAAATATTTTAGTGGAAAAGTATTAAGAACCATGTTTCACACCATCTTAAACTAGTTTGGAACGACTTATAAGTTTAGAGGATTTATTCAAATTCAATACGTTGAAATTATAATTAGTTAGCACACTAATTAAGGATTATGACCATTGTGATTGCTAGTTTGGTTTTGACTCCCATTACCTATGAGGAATCTCAGACTATGATTTCATTTTATTGTCTGAGCATATTTATTGAGAGATACCTGGGGCATGTAGACCTACTAGAACTTGTACTAAGATCTTATCAATGTGATGAATGAACACGTATATAATTAAAATGATCGAGGTACTAGTTGATAACCACTTCCCTAAGGCCCACTAGACATATTTCCTTCATTCAGACTATAGTTTTCATGAATGGCCTATTAGAATGAAGATATTTCAAGCCTTTTCCCTTCCTACCTTTATCCTTTTGCTATGATTAAAGATTATCTTTGAACAAGTGTAGAGGAGGCAGTCAGAAAACATGGGACAATTCCACTTCCAGATATGTACGTTGCACTCGACTAACAATAAATATTTAATACATACACCATTTTTTGAATTCCATTCAAATTATGTTCCTTTTCAAAATACCAAAAGAAAATAATGAAACAAAATTGTTATGTGTTCCGTACTAGGAAGGTCAAAAATCACAATTTTCAAGATAGATGAATCCCTTGAAGTATCATATGTGGTTAGGTAATGGCTATGAGATCAATCCTAGGATCAAATTTCAAAAAATAAAATAAAAAATAAATAAAAAAATGAAGAGAAAAAAAATTATTGGAGTAGAATTATTTTTCATTTAGATACCTGTTATACATATGGATCCAACCTGAACTGATAATGTACCAATTTGACTAGCCAGAAGTAGGAATGACATCAAACTTTCTAGGACATATTTTTGCATGGTACTACAGAGATTACCCTCCTTTTTGAGCCTAATTTTAATAATTCCCTACCTACCCACAACTGTAGATTCATTAGAACCCAAATTGCTTAACCCCTCAAGATTGGTTTTACACTTGTCTTTAGAGAGTGGAGATGATAGAACCAGTGAAAGTATATGGTTAGAACATGTACTCAGGGTATGAGCATCACAATACTTCTATTTACACTCTAAGTAATGAGGTAAATTGTGAGGTAAATTATAATTGGGCATATAACATAGGAAAAAATAGAAAGATTGTAATTAGAGATAGATAATTTGTTTTAAAATCAGAACTGGGAGGCATGACTAACTTTCTCTGGACGATTGATTCTAGAAATTGACTTTTTACTACTTGCACCTAATTTAATTTCATGAACATAATGAATATTTATCGGTTAACAAATTTCTTATCCCTTTTTAAATCAGCATTGAGACATATTTCTTGAGGAAAAGCAATTGTTTAAGTGTTGGGGGATTTGATAAGCATAATTCATATATTCACTTTGTTGTTATTTTTCCATTTATTTCATTAAAATATGTGATATTGCATGTAGTATGTGTCTAATTTTGTAAAAATAAAGGCATCATAGGTTTTTAAGAAAGAAAATTTAGAAAAAGTGCAAAACCAACCACTTTGATGTCGTGACTCCCCTATACACATTGTGTACCCGAAGCTCACAGATGGATTCCAAGTCATGAAGCCAGTTGGGACCAAGCCACCAAAAAAATACACTACATGTCAGGACTTACTCGTAAAAGATGTGATGACCAGTCAAATCCTCGAGTGAGAAATACACAAGGAATCCGTGCAAAAGCAAAATGAACGCAGGGTATAGGTTGTTAACAATGGTTACACATTGTGTACTCGGTCAATCTCCTTAATGCGCAAGGCCCATGTGCCACACCGAAGATCCGATGGAAAATGATGAGGATCAAGGATACACATTGTGTACCAAATCTACAAGTAATGACCAAAATTTCTTATATAAGAAGAGTTATTCCATATCATTAGAGACACTTCTGGACGAGGATTTTTTATTCCTCTTGAACCCCTGTGAAGTCTTTCACCCTTTTTTCTCTCAAACTCTCAATTACATTATATTTTGTGTATTTTTATTAATCCAAGATCTATGTAGTTTCCTTTCTTCAACACATTCAATTTCTGCCATCACATTTAGATTTGAGTTCCATTCCTCTCTCTCAAGTAAGTTCTATTTATAATTGTGAATCACTTCATGCATGTTTATTTCAAATAATCCCAAACCTTTTTCATGATCCTGATTCCATTAATGTTTATCGATCCATCAAATATGATATCTCTCAATTATTTATTAGCATTTCACCCCTCCATGAGTAGCTAAATCTGTAAGGGTAGGGATCAAGAGACTATCGTAATAATTTAAATGCATTGTTGAAAGTTAAACATGGAAAGTCCCATTAAAGTAGTAATTAGGATATTTATTATACGTCTATCCCATTTGTGAAAACATCATTGACCACGGGACAATCAAACAAATGACCCTATCTTAATTAGAGTAGAAGGAGCTATGAGTACTAGATCAGGAAGCTTTCTACCTTTGAATCCATACTTAATGTACTTAGGCTATTGCTATTTCCTGACCATGGAATAACTACTTCCTAGGTAGAGTTATTAGACTAATATCAAAGTTAACTAGTGACACTCGTTTTCTTAATAGACTAAGTCATAGGATCTTTATAAAGTTATACTTATAAGACATCCTTTTCCCAGATGCTTGATTTGACCCCAATCCCTCCTTTATTAATTTAGGTCATCCCAATTAGATCTCATTACAAAATTCCCAAACAAAGGACTTCTAGAAAGGACACATTTTCCAAAATTGAAACCTGAATTCTTCAAGACAAAAAATGGTAGTCTCCCTATAGATTCAACCCCTCACTAACAATGCACTACTCTATTGTAGTTAGTGAAAGTTTGGGACAAAAATTTAAATTCAAAATTTGATCCACACAAGAGGAAGTAATGACACCACCGTGCAAGAGGCCATCAATACTGACCCCAGAAAGGTATTTCCCCAAATGTGTTTTGTCTTGTGTGGATCATATGCATTTTAATGAAGTATAAGGAGGACCATAGTAGGTGGAACATAGTGAGATACACCATCTAGAGTTTTTATCGAAGTGTGGTCAAGGAACTTTCTGGTAGGTCCATTTGATATAGATCCCCTCCATATGTGGAAGTTAGACTCTTTTATTGTTTTCTTTTGTTAGGATTGTATTTTCCTTTTTTTTACTTTTTATATACTCTAGTTTGGGATAGATGCATGCATGAATTTCATTTCAGTTTATATATCATTGTACTACTGTATGGAGGTGTATATGGGTGCGTGATTAGAGGCATCATTGGCCATGTCCTCCCATGTGTGTATGATAGCCTACTCAATGCTAGAAGATATCCCCTAGATAATGGAGGTGGGATTTGGCAGGCGTGGCTCGAGCCCCGCTGGGTTAGGTCATGACATAAGCTATATAACATTAATTTAATAAGTCATGAAAGGATTTTCCTTTCAAGTTAACATAAGAATAAATCTCTTTCCCTTTGATTGAAATAAAATGGTCTAATTAAATCCGTGTCCATGATAGCTCACCGATGAGTTCATTTTGGAATTTCAAAGAAAGAAAAATCAATAATATAAAAAGATGATACAATTATATATCCTTCTTGATAAGATATTGAAATAGTGAAATTAAATTTCCTAATAGTGTTCATCAGATGGTTGCTGTTGTTCTAACATTAGACACTTTCTCCATGGGTTCCTTGACATGTTGTTAAACACTAGTCTTGGACTCTAGGTAATATCACATAATTCCATGGAGAATGTTTCCATGAGGGTCACATATTATGTGAACGTAAAATTTCATTAAATTATAATGAATTTAATATTAAGAATAAATACTATTCTTATCACACAGGAAATTAATTATTCAAGTATTGTTGATCACATAGATTCAATAAAATAGATATTCAATTTTGGAATATGTTATTTGAATTTTATCTATTTTTTATTATTTGTAAGATAATAAATAAATATTTATTTATCTACCAGTTTAGTTAAAAAAATTATATAATTATTTATTTAATTACATGAATATTAAAATAAATATTTATCCGTAAGTTTTGTGAATACCAAATTTATTTATCTATTGAAAGAATAATATTTAATTGATTTAATATTTTATTATTCAAAGGTTCAATAACTTCCAAGGAGGACTGATTGGTTGAGTTATGGATTTATGAAAATGATATGTTATTTAATATTATTTAAATGAATATTAATTTTTTAATTTAATAAATGTTATTTAAATAAGCGTATGTCATGGAATAAAATAATAATAATATTATTATTATTATAATTGGGGAATTATTTATAATAAATATTTTATAAATTTATATTGTACAATTATCACATATTAACCCTAAGTATAAATCCCAACTTATATCATTTTCCACCTAGAATTAGTATTTGTAAAAAATATATAAAATATTGAGAATTTTATCAATTCCTAGAGATAAAAAATTCAACCCAACCTTTCATGAACATAAATAGAATAAGGGAACCCATTGTTATGATTAATGGAATATGATGTGATGTTCCAGGATGTTTCACTGAAACTTGGAATACGAAGAATATTATTCATAGATTCATCAATCAACTATGGATAAAACTAAAGGAGTCCTTTTTTGGATTCATAATGGAAATGACAATGACACAAGAGCATCATTAGAAATTTTATCAGGAAGAATTATGAAATTTTATGAATTTGCTGTTTTAAATTAATTATAAATTAAATGTGAAAGATCATATTTAAGTGATTATGGTGTTGTGTTCATGTTCTTTTAATTTATCCATTGAAACTAATGAAAAACTAAAATAAGTTACCTACTCATACATTCTATTGTGCCCTGAAATCTTCATGATCAAGTTTGTTCATTCAAGAATATGTACTATATCCTTGGGGAAAATATGGTAACTACTTCCAAACCATGATATTGAATTTTATCTAGACATGTAATCAAATACTTTTGTGATATTTATTTCTTTCATTTTAAAAATAATATTGATTGTGTTCCTCTCATGCATGTGCATAAAACTTGGATAAAAGATCATATAATCATTTTTTATCATTGTTTTTCTTTTGATTCCTTTAAATTTAATGGTCTTTAATATTTGTTCAATATCAGTTAAAGAAATATTTGGAAATCATTTTAATCTATATCAGTTGAGTAATGTTCTTATAAATAAATTCTAGGGTTAAATATTATGGATCCATATTCTTTAGTCTCACAATTAGATTTAAAGATACTATGTTTTTATTGATATGATTATAATAAGTTTGATATTTAAAAGTTTCATAGTGAAAAACATTTAATTGGAGATGCATTAAAATTTGAAAACTTCTTTTCTAACAATGAATTTTAGATGCTCTTTATAGAAGTTAGAATCCGATTACCCATTATTCTTTGATGAGAATAATAATTTCACTACTTATATAAATTTATCCTGTGATATTCTTGATAATATCCATAGTATTATCTTTTTATCCTTTTTTTGATAATGTTCTTTACGATGAGCACAATGAGTCCACAAAAACTACTTTCAGGATCAATCTTGATAACCATTCAATAACTAAATTATTTATAGGTCAAATGTAAAAAATGATATAATTGTATACATTAATGATGAATCCTGATTTTTTAGTATAATAACATATATATAAAGTTAGTAATTTGATTTTGAATCCTTTCAATAATATTGGTAAATTAGTGTATGGTGGTATTTTTGGGTTTTATTTTAAATTCTAACCACTCGATCCTTTGTATGATTAGTCACAACTCACCTATATTTTTTATTGTTGTTTTCAATGATAGTATTTTAAAAAATTTATTTAATTATAATATGTTATAATATATGTAAGTAATTGATTTGATACATATTAGATTAATCAACATATTTGACTAATGAAACACAAACTATTTAAAATCAAAGAAACATATACTAGATCAATATTGATAGATCCATTGATTATTTTTATATTTCTATAGATAATGAAAAATGATTTCACTGAAATTTGAGGGTCTACTATTCAATAGAAATGTTTTCAAAAATGATAGTACATATTTATGGAATATATAAGGTATAAAAATTTATAATCCATCTACTAGTTATTCTAGACATAGTCAAAATTTATACAAATATTTTATTTTTTACTATAACAGTTACATTTTATGACATGATTGATTTGTGAATATGGTTTATAAATAAACCATACTATAATTCAAATCAATTGGAATTAGAGATTATTTATTTTTCATTTAATAATGTTATCTCCCTTTCTCTCTTCTTGATCATGTAACTTAACACACACACACACCACACTCTTTTTATTTATTTTTATTTTTTATATAGTTTTATTCTATAAATTAGAGTTAAAAATACCATAAACTAAATATATTACCATTAATTACCCCATTAGGCTATGGGTTTCAGTCATATAACAAATTATATGGGTATAATGGCCGTTGGCCATTCCAAGGAATATGATTTTTATCAATAAGGATTCTTGATAACTATTTGTTTTAGTCAAGGCATGAAAGTAACAATAATGACTGGGCCCTAGTCAATACTAACCTTTATTGGTTAATTTATTTTTAGTTATCCAATTTTTATACAATTATGTTCCAGAATTTTAGTATAATATTTTTAAATTGAGTTTTAATGTTATTATACTACTCTAATCAAAATATTTATATCATGATTCTTGTTTAGGGTAATTTTTTCAAAAAAAATACATTTAATTTTTTTTACAAAATTCATGTCTTATAAATATAATTAGTCCATATAAAAAATATTTTCCTCACATACTATAATTAATTAAATTTATTAAAAAAATACATAAAATAATAAATAATGTAACTTTTAAATGATCATTTCTCCTCAGTCATGATGGATAGTAAAACCTTTAACAAACCAAATCAGATATCTGGACACATACCCAAAATAGCATGACATAAGGTATAAACTTTGTTATCAATTTTTTAGGTTAAAACAAATGATAACAGTATCATAAAACAATGAAGAGATATATTTATCAATTTCTAAACAATAAGGAATAAATCAAATATTTCACCTAGAAATTTGATGTGATGCACCCATACAGTTAACTCTTCCTTCCATATTAAAGATTATCATACAAAAATGATGGGATAAATTTACACTTTTCTAAATAATAAGGAACTGAACAAGGATTTAAATAGAAAATTTTATGTTATTCACCCATATACTTGACTCATCATTCCATATTAAAAATACATATTCAAACATGAGAACAAAATGAAATAGAATAACCAATAATTTGAAAATCAAATCGTATAAGTAAAAAAAATAAAAGTTCATCACATGATAAAATAATAAGACTCATATAAATATAAATACTTATGTGAAAAAAACACATATCTCAAATAAAATAGAAACAATGTAAAATATCTATCTCTTCATGACACATGGCTATATCTACATGTTATCACATTCGTATCTCCACATCGAACCTATAGTCAAATTCCTATGAAATGGGAAACATCTTTTTATAACAACATGAGATAAAATAAATAAAATATATATGTACACATTTGGTGTACATATATGGAGTTAATATATAACTTAGTAGGATTCCTCTAGATATTCTATTTTTTAAAATAGTAAAACCCACTAACTAGTATAAAATAAATGAATAAATAACTTTACATTGATACAATAATAACTTTACAAGTAAAAAAAATGCATTTTATATTTCCCATTAAAATCGATTTTCATAACAATAGTAATAAATTTTATAAAAACAAAATTTTAAAAAAAATAAACACACAATTTATAAAACAAACAAAGAAATAAATATCATATTTTTCATGGAACAATCCCACCATTATCTAAGGGATTGATTTTTGAATTGACTAAATCAATCCATCATGATATCATCAATATGATTTGACTTGAAACCAATATTTTTATACATAGGCCTGATTGATTTACTTATTACTTGTTAGATAATGATCCTATCTAGAAACTTAATAATTTGTAATCATAAAAAGTGAAACAATCAATACGAAATTTACCCAATTAGATTCCTATTTTCTCCCATGATTTTTTAAACTATGAAATAAACATATATTTTCCTAAAAAATTATCATGTGAAATGACTTGAAATATATATCTAAATAAGTACCCCATATCAAAGATTAAAATTTACTTATATCAACGATAATGAAAAAAAACATTTATATTAGTTAAAAAATTTCATGGGTGAGTCACATGATGCAGGCCCAATGATGTAGGTAGTATGATGCATGCGTGAAACTGTACTAGGCATTTGGGCCATTTTGTGGGTCTTTAGGCCATGTAATTGGATTCATTCCAATTGGGCCCTTGGGCCATGTACTGATTAAATAAGGCTTAAGGGGTGGGATATCCCTTGGTGGTCTATGGACCATCTTCCCAACCTATGTGTGTGCTATTTGTTTGTTTAATATAATCATACCCCAACCACCTAATATATATAATTAATCTAAATAAGTCATTATTATGAAGTAAAATGTTATATCACATTAAAAACCTCTTTATTAATCATGGAAAAACACTAATTTATTATTAATACCAAAACAAAGAGTATATTAATTGAAACTATAATTATTTTGAACATGAAATACACAAAACCTATTTAAGTAGAATTTTATACATGAAAAACGCATAAATAAAAAATTTAGAAACATATATAAGAACAAGTCTATATACAGAAAAGATAAAATATAGAGACACTTACCTAGATAGTACATGATGAAATTTATTGAGTATTACTTGTTTAATGTAACGACCCAAAATTATGTCATTGATATTTCAATTCTTATATTTATTTTCTATAGTATAAATCATTTAAAATCACATACAGAACACAATATAAACTTTATATATGAAGAATGAATGAAATAATAGGTATCTCTAGAAGTTAAGAAACTTAAACTGATGAAATAGTAACTTGACCTTAGGAATAGTAATATGACCCTTATAAATAGTAAACTAGATAAATGATTATTAACCTCACCCATGAAAGTTTAAATAAAATTTAGGAATATTATAAATGTAATTATGATATAATTATATCATAGTGCAAGTAAATGAATATTTTCAAAAATATTACTATTTATTGGTATTTTTGTTAGTAATAAATATTTAATTAGAATGTTATAATTAATAAAATGATTTAAAATAAAATTAGTTTTCACAAAATGTTTTCAAAAATTAATATTTTCTTTACTAATGATTATAGGATAGTTTTATGAGACCTTAGTTAATTTTTCAGAGTGTTATAAAATTAGTTATATATTCAAAATCTATATTTTTTGATTAAATCGTGATTTTAAATAAAAATTAAAACTATTCATATTTTGAAAATTATTTTCATAAAATGGATTTCATTTTTGAATTATAAATTTTGAAAAATGGTTAGGGTAAATTTTTGGGATTTTTCTAAAATACGTAAATTTTTGGTGAATAGTAAAATATGGTAATTTACGGTATAAATACGTTATAAGTTAAATACACTATTACATGAGTCATGAATGATGTAAGAAACATGATATCTAAATTACCATAATTAATTTAATATATTTTATTATAATTATCAAACTATTCATATTCTTGATCCAAAATAATAAACAAATTCATAAAATATTCAAAAAACACCCCTCTCCTCCCCTATAAATACCAACCCTCACCACCACATATCCTAAAACATCTAAAACTTGAATATTGTAAAAATTATACCAAAATAATATTTCTATGTATCTCCCCCATTTCCCAGAGGTTCTCGAAAAAATAAAAGACCAAACCAAGTTGTTTTAAGGATGTTCTTGAAGAGGATAATTCAAGAGGTAAATCCTCTTTATTTTTCTTTTAATTTCCTTTCAATTTAAATTTTCATTTATTATCCTCTCATAAAATCCTAAATAAAAATTATAATTATAACTCTTATATCATCTATACACATTAATTATATAATTTTAATGGAATATCCTTCATGAAACTCCCGTTTCTCTCATTTTTTTAAAATGAAATCATCATCTATGAGGTGTTGATTTACAACCTTCATGTGTGATAGATTTTTCATTTTTAAATTTCTCCTTAAAGGATGGTAATGAAACCATTTTTATGGTTAAAAAAAATTTAATATATTTATTACAACCTTTTCTAATTTATTGATCCACTATATATAAATAATAATAATTCATACGAAAAAACTAGTTCGTAATGATTAGAAACCCACCAAAATAATCTAAATGATTACCACTAATGTTATATCTAATGAATAATCCTCATAACATAAAACCAATTTAATTATATAACAACTTAATTTTATATATTTTCTTTAATATCATAAAAATTGGATTCTATAGAATTACTCCCATTCTACATCAACTTTCATACTCATATACAAGTATACCATTCATGAAAACCAGGGAAACAAATGCTCCCAAGTGATAAAATTGTATCTTATTACTCATCAAAAAGTACATAAATAAATATAATAAAATTATACTAAATCAAATAAATTCATAAAATTTTATTAATTAATTATTTAATTAATGGATTTAATTTCATTATCCACGACATTAAGGTCAGGTGCAGAACACATTCAGACATATGGTAAGGGTTTTCTTCCCAAACATCCATTTTCACTTGGGTTACACTTTATTCCTCTATACAACAATTTAATTAATAATTTATGTTATATAATTCCTAAATAATATAATTATATGTTCCAAAATCATGTATTTTTATCAGTTCATCTTTTGTTTTGGGGAAATAAATGTTTTCCAAGGATCCCTTCTCAATTCTTCCCGACACGTATTCCCAATTAAAGGGAACATCTAAATTTCATACCGATATTCAAGTATGATCCATTGTATGTTTTAATATAGTAATATTTTTATAAATTCACTAATTTTTTCATGAAAAACTATATTTTCTCATTACTGGTTTTATACAAACAATCATGACAAATATAATTGATTTTTCTAAAAGAACTCTTCTTTGCAAACTAAAAGGGGTATTTCTCTCAATAATTTTATGATGATTTTGTTATAGTATTTTCATTTATTTCAAATCCAATTTTTAATTTAATTATGTAATAATATTTATCACTTATTTTTATCATCCACCATATTTTATTATATGATTTATGATATGTTTGATTATTAATGTGCTATCATGATACCATTAACCATACTACCCAGAATAGTTAGTGATTATGTTTACAGATTAGGGAAAGTTATTTAAATTTCACATGTATATATTCTTTAGGTTTATCCCCATTAACAAGAATAATTCATTGAACTTAGTAATTGATGGTTGTGGCCTTCTATATCCCTTCAATGCATCAGTTGGTTTCATGAGACAAACTAGACTAAGTTTTTACCCATTGTGTATGGTATTTTAGGTGAGGCCTTGACGATATCTTAATTATGTACAACATTATGAATTATCTAATTATGAATCTAGTAATTACTAGTCCATGTGATTATTCAACTAGTATAATATCCATGGTTATGTTTTATTATGGAAAAATTTAATCATCATTTATTCCTGCAATGTTATTCTCAAGATTATATTTTAATGGCATACATTATTACTTAGGATTCCATTGTATTACTTACCCTTACTGAGCATTTGAGATCGCCCCTTTTCTTATGTTTTATTTTTTACCCTGGATGCAAAGATGAATATTATGAATGACTTTTTGGGATTATGTAGGAGTTATGAATGCTTCTAATGGAATTTATATATTGTATTTCCTTCCAATGTTGTAATGTAAAACTCATGTCTATATCTTGTTTTCCAAAACTAATAAACTATTTGGGCCTTAGAGATATGACTTCCTTGTATTTTATAATAAAGTATTAATATAAGGAACCAGATCTAGGAAAACGGGGTTGGTGTCTTTAAAGTCAGTATTAGAGGAAGTTTAGTAGAAACCTAGAAAAATAGATTTAGAAAACATGGATTAGGGATCATAACCCTAAGATAGAATTTGAGGATAAGAATAGTAGAACATCCTAGAATTTTGGTGAGATAGAGATTATTTGGAACATCATAGCAATACATCCCGGTCAAGTTACTATAAATAGACATGGTTTTGGAACATATGTACCTATGGGTAACTACTCTAACAACGTGTCTCGGACCTGACTTAGGGTAACCTGGTTAACGACATTGGGCCTTACTTTGCACCTATTTTGACACTACCATGAGAATATTATTAAGAAAAGTCACATTTTAATTAAAAATCATTATGAATGATTTATAAGTAATTATGTCCCAAATGAAACCATATTAATGATTATGAGATTATATATGCATAAAATTTATATTTATGTGAAGTGTTTTATTAGTTTGAGTTAATTTATTATGATTCATAACCAAATCTAGTGTATTCCATTTTTTAGAAATGGAACCTAGTGTAAGGAATGAAAAATGTATCAAAACATGCATCCGATATAGATAATTCACTCCTATGAAAGATGACAATATTCATATTGGAGTTGCAAATGGTATTGAGAAACGTATAAGTATAATGGGACAACTGACTCATGTGATAAACAATAACCTTACCCAAATGAAGTATCATGATATAAAACATAGAGTAGAAATATTAGAATCCTTTATGTGAAAAAAACATCTTTAATTCAATGGGATTACAAAACAATTTGTAGTGGAGTAGTGGATAAATTCCTTATAGAAGATATTTCTCAATTTTTTATGTATTGAAAGGGAGAAGGTTGTCATGTAAATTTATCATCTATCTAGAGATGAAAATCAATAGGGGTCATTAATTAAAAACAAAAATGATGAGAAATAAATTAAAAATATGGAATGGAGGGATTATAAAGAAATTTTCCAAGAAAAATATTTTCCTCGTGAACATCAAGTAGACAAGGAGAGTAAATTCTTAAAACTACGATAGAAAGAGGATGAAGAAATTGTGAAGTAAAAATCCATCTTTACAAGTTTAGAAAGGCATTGCATGAACAACCTACCTAATCCAAAGATATATATTGAATGATAATTTTATAGTTTAAATACATTCCTCTGAAGGGCACTGGTCTCCCAAAATTTCTCATCATATGAACAAATGGTCTCATGTGCTATCAAGACAGAAAAAAGTATTCTCTATGTCAAATGAAATCAATGTAAATAAAGGGAATAAGAGGTCCTCTGAACACTCTAGAAAGGAAAATATGGATAAGGGTAAGAATGAAATAGTTGATTCTCCATCACATGATAATTTTGGGAAGAAACACCTCTGTAAATACCCGAAGCTTGACGTACATTGACATTACATTACTTTTGTGGAAGACTTAGTCCATAACAAAAACAGACACACAAGGACCGTAATAGTTTAGTGTCTTTGGAAACTTGGAATGTAATCTTCTAATCGTGGTGAAGGATCTTAAACATCTCCCATAAAGATCTTCCCCTTTTTTTCTTACTTAAAACCTTTCTTTATATCCTGAGGAAAAGAAAACATAGAAATGGAGAGCTCAAATTCTCAGTAAGGGTAAGCATGGAGAAAATAAAACAAACCATATACATTTGAACATAAAAACATGTACATAATGTTTAAACATCGAAATATTGTGCAATGACATAAAACATGGCAGTACGCAATGCATAGATCAAAATAGAACATCAATCATGATAAAATAGCTTGTAAATAAAACATGTAATTGTGGAAAAATATTAAGCACATGATATGATTTCTAAAGTAGCCAAGGCATTTCTGCCAAGACTATCTTAGTGGACAAATTCCCTTTATGAATCGAGTTCACTCCTCGTTCCAATCCTGTATTACTCAACCAGATTAACTTTTCGTTTCAGCCATGTCTATCTCATGAGATATAGATCATTACCCAATGCATTGGAGGGAGATATAGGTCCCACACATCTCAAAATGAAATCATTCTTACTTGTACCACAAAATAAACATACATCATTCATAATAACCCAATAAATGAAATGGGTTTGATAAACATCATCCCATCATCACATAATCCATATAAAACAAATGAATATCATTTCATAATAAGAAAAGTGAAACCATGTAAATCATAGAGACATTATACTTGAAACATACACATATGAAATAAATTCATCTTAGATGAAAATGGTTTTGATAAAACTCTTGAAATGAATTCATGAGGAAAATATTTTTTCTTCTTCAAAATCATTTTCCTTTCACAAAATGTCATAAAATTTTAAAAGAAATGGATTTTGTTGAAAATAGTCCTGAAATCTTTTGGAGGAAGCTTCATTAAAATAAGGCTTTATAAAACCGTAAAAATCCTTTCATGCCGTATAAGTTAAAAATAACATTCTTCTCGTACTTTTGTCGGAAAAGTCGAAAAGTACCTCGTAACGTAAACAAAAGAATGATTCCTTACATACCATGTAGTAAAAGAAAAAAATGGGTAAAAAGGAAATTAAACATACTTAAAAACACATTTAGAAAACATGGACTTGGATGATAACAATAAGACCAACAAATACTTACAAATAAACAATCTCAGATAAGAATGAGATTGGAAAGGTTATCCCTTACCTTAGGTCCGATATGCTTCGTATGTATCCGAAACTCCTGTATAATGATTTAAATAATGTCATTGACTTATTATAGAGTCATATTAATTGTTATGATATCATATATGATTCACTTATGAATTTATATTACCCGTTCTTTTGTAAGTTCCATGTTAAAGCATCGTTTTGGGTAAAATCGTTTTATTTATTGTACATGTTTGGACTTTTTTTTCTTGATATTATTACTTATATCCTGATTTACTTAATTAAAGAATTTAAAACATGATTTATATGTAATATATATTCAGCATATACATATATATATATATATATGATATATCGATAAATGGAATGAAATACACCATTCATGGAGACGGTAGGCCGTACGTACGCATGAACGTTGTTTTTGTTTCCTTATTGAATTGAATGGAATTAAGTAGATGACATAAATATATATATACATAAATATAGTATCATTATTATGTCATATATTTCATTATTACTTATTATATATACTTTATAATCATCCATTAATGGTTAACAAGGAGAATGAATCTCATCGCGTCGTGGAGACGGTAGTCCGTACGTACGCACGAGCGATGATATCATTACCATGATCGTGGAATTGTATTTAAGTGTATGTATAATATTTCATAATCAATATAACTTTACAAGAATCATATATAGTTATTTATTTACACCATTATACCCATCCAAGTACGGCGGTGGTCGAAAACAGATTACACCACGAAGTGGAGACGGTATTCCGTACGTACGCACGCGCTGTGATTTCGTTTTCCGTAGGATGGATAGATGGTGAAATATGGTTGTTTCATACTTATAATAATGTATCAGTATATGATTGATACTGATTCTATTACTTCATAATGAAACAACTAAAGAAGAAGAAGTAGAAGACGAAATAAAGTTGAAAGAATCGGTAACGGACATTACCTCTTCTTTGAAGCGCCTCTTCTTAACCTCCTCTTAGGGCACTAAAGATGGTATTTGAAGAAGACCAGGAACTCTAGGATGTTTCTAGTGAAGTGGAGAAAAGAAATTTTCAGGGGTTTTCCGAGCTTGAAGGCTCAATGTGGTGTGTTGAAGAGAGGGAGGAGGTGGCCTTTTATAAGGGAGGACAGGGGCACCTTATGAAGAACTAAAAATATTATTTTATTATAAAGTCATATTCGGTTTTTAATAGCTCCAAATTAATTTATTTCGAAGATAAGGTGGGGATGGGTCGAAATCCTCTAATACAATAGAATTTAGACAAGTTTAGGATACTATTTTATCCTTATCATTTAGATTTGACTCGAAGTTAAATAATTTTACTTTTACAGTGTCTCCTTGTTTTCTTAGACTATAAGGTTAATAAACTTACTATAACAAGACAAAATGACCCCAAGTTGTTTATTATTAATATATATAACCTTATCTATGTAATTTTGCCGAAACATAGATTTTTAGGAATAAAATTACAATTAATAATATAATATTTGTTTTAAAAACTATTTTATGTCAATTTTGACACTATTTGGTAATTGATTTTTGTGAAAATCATAACAGAATGATTAGTTCAAAAAAAGTTAATTAAATCAATAATAACTTGTCATATTAACCTAGAAAATTAGTTTATTTCATAAAAAAGTCTCAAATTACATTTATTTGAGTATTTATAACATCAATTATGTCAATATTTCATTAATGAGATAATTACTGCATCATCATTGTGTCATAAATAAATTAAATTATTTAATGTATCAAAATTATAAATAAAATACAATTATGTAGGAAATATTTTTATATTTATAATGAATATTTTTTTTGAATTTATCTTATGTATAACCCTATATTAAAAATGTTTTAGTTATTAAACGTTGATTTTAATTATTTTAACTATTCTTTAAATAAAATAATATTAAATGTCCTAATCTAATCCAAGTTGGCCTAAATGGTAAAATTTTATTCCTAAGGTTGTTTTTGGTCGAATTACACTTATCCAATAGAATTAGGACATGTGTTGGGGTAATATTAATATCATATTTACCCTTAATTACCCTATTTACTTTTAACCGTGGTAAATAATAGTAAAAAAGTTACTATTCACCAAAAATTATTTTCATCTCATTGAACCAAATTTTAGTCCTTGATATTAACGGTGTCTCTCGGATTTTCTAAATTTAATTCAAAGAAGTGGTAAAATTTCATTTAAATGAAAAAGTCAGTTTTTAACTACCACTAAGTGGTTTCACTATTAATCGAAATTGATGTTTTTCAGAAAAATAAAAAAAATTAAGCCTAAGAATTATTTGATATTTTGAATTTAAAATTGATGTCTATTTTTACAAATTAAAAACATAGAAGTGGCATTAATTAATTTTAAAATTAATTCCCGTTATCAAAACAAATAGCGTGTTTTTAAGAAACAATAACTATCAAAAGATTGATACTTGTTTATATCCAATTTCAAAGTGAAATTAATTCCAATGAACAACATTGGATTAAAGGGTAAAAATATATTCTAATTACACATTAAAACCAATTAAAAAGATAATCTATCCATATGAGTTATTGTGATGAAAAAAATGTTTTTAATTAAAATATATTGTGTTTTTACTATTCATTAAAATATGAAATTTATCAGAATAATATGAAAAATTTATCCAAAGTAAAATTTTATATCCTGATTCTAAAGAAGAATTTTATTTTTTCAAATTTAACTTATAGAAAAGTCAAAAACAAGATTTAAGGTGGGTGCGCCATCAAAAGGTAGGAAAACTACAATTTTTTAAAAATACATATTTTATACATAAAATTTATTTTGTTCCCATACCATATTCTAGAAAATGTGTAATATGAATAAAAATGTTATAAAATTCCAAATGTAGTTAATACTATTCATAATGGCTAGTCCATAATAATATTATAACATTATATCGTTGTTTAGTGAAACCCAATATTGTGTACTACACACGCTATCGAGGTAGGTCGTGATTCCGTGTAATGAAATCCAAGAATAGTGTTGCATATACTTCAAGCTAATGAGGTTTTGCATATAGTACAAGAAAATCTTGGTGTAGTGTATAATATAAGATCAAATAAATTAAAAATAATATATGTCATAAAATCTCAGGGTGTTACATTCTACCCCCTTATAAGGAATTTCGTCCTCGAAATTCGTCGGGGTTATAAATCGTTTACTACTCATAGAAACCGACATCATAACAAGG
This sequence comes from Viscum album, assembly GCA_963277665.1. Taxonomy (NCBI): domain Eukaryota; kingdom Viridiplantae; phylum Streptophyta; class Magnoliopsida; order Santalales; family Viscaceae; genus Viscum; species Viscum album. The sequence continues at coordinate 775,163,572 of OY728132.1, forward strand.
AATACTAAAACTTAATTTTAAAAACTAAATTTTGAAATTTAATGATTACCCAAAGTAACTCATCCCTAGGTTTCCATATAGGAGAACATAGGTGAAAATATGGATATGGATGAAAAATCTAACCATCAAGTTCTAATGGAGAGTGGTAGAGAACATGGCTATGAAAAAGACATCAATCACAAAGCCATAAAATTGTGATGATCTAAGGTACCATATGAGTCATCAGATATAAGAGTACTGGGACAAAATTTTTGGTTTTCAATATCATTTCCCTAAAGTTGAAAAATTTTGAATTAGAAGAAATACTTGCTTGATTTTGGTACAATCTCACTGTTGTTAATGCTTTGAAAAATTTCCACTTTATCTCTTAAAGAAATGACGTTGAATTTGTTATTTGTGAAGTGTTAACAGATCATGTGATAGAATGAAGGGTCATTCCATCTGTTTCAAACAAAAGGTTAGAAAAATTTATCAAATATACATAAGTCCATCTATGGTGAGGTTAAACATATATGATTCCAAAAACGAACTTATACTTCATATATCATACTGATTAATAAAATAAAACTAGTTTCTACTAAACATGGACTTCCTGTAGGACAGTGGTATGCGATAAAGGCCAGTTGCACTTCGGTTGTGGGTTCGATTCCCACAGCCTTGTCCGACGCGATGGGTTGTCGTCCATCCGGTAGGTTGTCCTTTTTCTAAAATTACCTCATTATGACATTCCATTGATAATATATAAAATAGTTCTAGCCACAAACTAACTTATGTTCAACATAATCCATTTCAATTCTTTACGCTTATCCAAAATAATTCTATCCAACCTTATAGTATAAAGAAAACAATTACTAGAAATCTCATCTACCAAGCATGTGAATACCACCATTTATCCCCGATATATCTTGTTGATCACATTCCAATCATGTGAATACTTTAATCAATAATTATCTTGAAAAAAATAATACCCATTTAACCTTAGTGAAAACATGAATGCTGTCAAAAGTTAACTCTTTCCACATACCAAAATCCCAAAATTTCTATATACTCAAACCATGATATCACTTTTTTTATTTTAGTCATGAGCTCATGATTACTATCATATTATTTTCTCCTTATCCCTTCATTATGCGCATTTCATCTGCTTTCCAAAAATATTTCAATCACTTTTTCATGGTTACCAGTCCCATATAATTATTGAAAATCAATACATAGATATTCAATAATTCCACAATACCATAAATGAGATTCCATGATACTATTTTGAAATCCCATTACATAAACACTTAATCATTACACAACATCATTTTCATACTCAACATCACAAATAATGATCGCATGAGACTTCCCTTTATCCTTTGCCTTAAGAGGTTTCTCACATTGATCATCATTAATCCGTGGATTAGGGAATTTATTAGAATAATGCCCCATTTCCTTTCACTTGAAGCATTGAAGTGTTGGTGGAGAGTTCTCTGTAGTCTTTTCTCAATTCAAATCATTAGCAACCTTTTTCCCATTACTTCGACAATCAACTGCTCGATGACCTTACTTTCCACATTTAAATCATTTTATAGTACCTTTTAGGCAATCTCCACCATGATTCTTTCCACACTTTGAGCATAAAGAAACATTCATCTTCTTTTCACCATTGTTCTGAGATTTCTCCTTGAACTCCATCTTTCGTTTCTTGTCAAAACCATGAGATGGATATGTTACATCAACTTCCAGTTCTACCTTGATAGCACAACACACAATTTATTCATAGCTACTGAAGTCTCTTATAGCTAATTCCCTTCGAAGCCTTGGTTTTAAGTCACTGAAAAATCGAACAACTTTACTTTCAGGTTGGATGATAAAGCCAGATGCTTACCTTGCAAGTCTTGTAAAATTCGCTTCGTATATACCTATAGATTCATCATCCTTCTGCTTAAGCTCAAGAAACTACTTTTCCATCTTTGTTCGAAGAATATGAGGGAAGTACTTACTGAAAAACAAGTTCTTGAACTCATCCCATTCCATGGACTCAATTTCATCTCTTTGCCTCATATTCTTGATAAGATTTCACCATTGATTAGCATCACCTTCCAAACTATATACTGCTATGATGACTTTATCATGCTCAGAACATTGTAGAACTGAAAATATCTTTTCAGTGGTACTGATCCATTGTTCAACCACTAAGGGATCAGAAGACCCACCTGAATGAAGGTGGACGCTGCCTCATGAAGGATTCAACAGAATGTTTATCTTTTCTCTGCTCATTTTGATGTCCGGAATGATTCATATCTTGTGTAAGTATAGAAATATGATTGTGCACTCCATCTCTCATGACATTGGTTTGGTTAGGAGGACAATCATTGCATTGTCCATAACATTGATTAACACGATTTTTTTGGGTTCCAGCCATTATCTAAAACCCAAAGATAATAGTGTGAGAGGCAAATACCATTCTAGGGAAAAAACATAATAAGGGGGAGTACCTTCACTATCTAACATCTTAGGTTTAATTATAAGATCATTAGCACAATTGTAGGACTATAACCTATACGTATACTTAACCTTAGGGACATCCCTAGACATACCTTGGAAATATCTCTAGAGATTTCACTAAAGTTTTCGCATCCTAGTTTCTAAAGGTTAACTAAACCTTTCCTCTGATACCAACTGTAAAGACCTGAAGATTGATGTACATGGACATTACATTACTTTTTCGAAATACTTATTACATAACAAAAACATACACACAAGGACCGTAATAGTTTAGTGTCTTTGGAAACATGGAACGTAATCTTCTAATCGCAGTGAAAGATCTTTAACATCTCCCATAACGATCATCCCCTTTTTTTATTACCTAAAACATTTCTTTATATCCTGGGGAAAAGAATACATAGAAAGGGTGAGATCAGATGATCAGTAAGGGTAATCTTGGAGAAAATAAAACAAACCCTATACATCTGAGCATAAAAACATGTACATAATTTTTAAACATCAAAATCTTGTGAAATGACATAAAACATGGCAATATGAAAGGCATATATGAAAATATAACATAATTCATGATAAAAAAGCTTGTAAATAAAACTTGTAAGTATGGAAAAACATTAACCACATGATATGATTTCAATAGTAGCCAAGTCATTACTGCCAAGACCATCTTAGTGGAAAATGCCCCTTTCTGAATCGAGTTCACTCCTCGTTCCAGTCCTGTATTACTAAACCGGATTAACTTACCGTTCCAGCCATGTCTATCTCATGAGATGTAAATTTTTACCCAATGAATTGGAGGTATATATAGGTCCCACCCATCTCATAATGAAATCATTCTTACTTGTGACACAAAATAAACATACATCATTCATAATAAACCAATAAATAAAATGGGTTTCATAAACATCATCCCATCATCACATAATACATATAAAAGAAATGGATATCATTTCATAATAAGAAAAGTGAAACCATGTAAATCATAGAGACATTATACTTGAAACATACACATATGAAATAATGTCATCTTAGATGAAAAATGGTTCTGGTAAAACACTTTAAATGAATTCTTGAGGAAAATATCCTTTCTTCTTCAAAATCATTTTATTTTCAAAAAATGTCAGGCAATTTTAAAATAAAATGATTTTGTTGAAAATAGTCATGAAATCTTTTGAAGGAATCTTCATGAAAATAAGGCTTTGTAAAACTGTAAAAATCCTTTCATGCCATATAATTTAAAAATAACATTCTTCTTGTACTTTTGTCGGAAAAGTCGAAAAGTACCTCGTAACATAATCAAAAGAAAGATTCCTTACATACCATGTAATAAAAGACAAAATGGGTAAAAAGTAAATTAAACATACATAAAAACACTTTTAGAAAACATTTACTTGGATGATAACAATAACCCCAACAAATAGTTACGAATAAACAATCTTGGATAAGAATGAGAATTGATAGGTTATCCCTTACCTTAGGTCTGATATGCTTCGTACGTATCCGAACCTCCTGTATAATGATTTAAATAATGTCATTGACTTATTATAGAATCATATTAATTGTTATGATATCATATATGGTTCACTTAAGACTTTATATTACCCGTTCTTTTGTATGTTCCGTGATAAAGCATCGTTTTGGGTAAAATCATTTTATTTATCGTAAATGTTTGGACTTGTTGTTCTTGATATTATTACTTATATCCTGATTTACTTAATTACAGAATGTAAAACATGATTTCTATGTAATATATATTCATCATATAAATATATATATTATAGATCGATAAATGGAATGAAATACACAATTCATGGAGACGGTAGACCGTACGTACGCATGAACGATGTTTTTGTTTCCTTATTGAATTGAATGGAATTAAGTAGATGACACACACATATATATACATAAATCCAGTATCATTATTATGTCATATATTTCATGATTACTTATTATATGTACTTTATAATCATTCATGAATGGTTAACATGGAGAATGAATCTCACCGTGTCGTGGAGACTGTAGTCCATACGTACGCACAAGCGATGATATCATTACCATGATCATGGAATTGTATTGAAGTGTATGTATAATATTTTAGAATCAATATCACTTTTAAATAATCATATATATTTATTTATTTACACCATTATACCCATCCAAGTAAGGTGGTGGTCGAAAAAAGAGATTACACCACAGCGTGGAGACGATATTCCGTACGTATGCACGCGCGTTGATTTCGTTTTTCGTAGGATGGATAGAGAGTGAAATAGGGTTGTTTCATACTTATAATAACATATCAGTATATTAGTGATACTGATGTTATTACTTCATAATGAAAAAAATAAAGAAGAAGAAGTAGAAGAAGAAATAATGTTGAAAGAATCGGTAACAGACATTACCTATTCCTTGAAGCGCCTCTTCTTAACCTCCTATTAGGTCACTAAAGATGGTCTTTGAAGAAGACCAGGACCACTAGGATTTTTCTATGGAAGTGGAGAAGAGAAATTGGTATGGGTTGTCCGAGCTTGAAGGCTCAAAGTGGTGTGTGGAAGAGAGGGAGGAGGTTCCCTTTTATATGGGAGGAGAGGGGCACCTTAGGAAAAACTAAAAATATTATTTTATTATAAAGTCACATTAGGTTTTTAATAGATCCAAATTGATTTATTTAGAAGATAAGGTGTGGATGGGCCTAAATAATATCATCCAATATAATTTAGACAAGTTTAAGTTACTATTTTATCCTTATCATTTAGATTTAACTCTAAGTTAAATAATTTTAATTTTACCGTGTCTTATTGTTTTCTACACTATAAGGTTAATAAACTTAATATAACAAGCCAAAAGAACCCCTGGTTGTTTATTATTAATATATATAACCTTATCTAAGTCATTTGGCCAAAACTTAGATTTTTAGAAATAAAATAACAATTAATAATATTGTATTTGTTTTAAAAACTATTTTATGTCAATTTTGACACTATTTGGTAATTGATTTATTGTGAAACTCATAACAGAATGATTAGTTCAAAAAATTTAATTAAATCAATACTAACATGGTATATTAACCTAGAAAATTTGTGTAATTCATAAAAAGTCTCAAATTACATTTATTTGAGTATTTATAACATCAATTATTTCAATATTTCCTAAATGAGATAATTACTGCATCATCATTGTGTCCTAAATAAATTAAATTATTTAATGTCCAAAAATTATAAATAAAATAAAATTATGTAGGAAATATGTTTATATTTCTAATAAATATTTTTAGTCGATTTTATCTTATGTATAACCCTATATTAAAAATGTTCTAGTTATTAAAATTTGATTTTAACTATTTTAACTATTCTTAAAAATAATAATATTAAATGTCCTAATCAAATCCAAGTGGGCCTAAATGGACCAATTTTATTCATAAGGTTGTTTTTGATCGAATTACACTTATACAACAGAATTATGACATGTGTTGGGGAAATATTAATATCATTTTTACCCTTAATTACCCTATTTACTTTTAACCGTGGTAAATAAAAGTAAAAAGTTCCTATTCACCAAAAATTATTTTCATCAAATTGAACCACATTTTAGTTCTTGATATTAACTGTGTCTCTTAGATTTTTGAAATTCAATTCATAGATGTGGTAAAATTACATTTAAATGAAAAAGTCAGTTTTTTTAACTTCCACTAAGTGGTTTCACTATTCATCAAAATTGATGTTTTTCAGAAAAATATCAAAAATTCAGCCTAAGAATTATTTTATATTCCGAATTCAAAATTGATGTCTATTATTTCAAATTCAAAACATAGAAGTCGCATTAATTAATTTTAAAATTTATTCCCATTATCAAAACAAATATCGTGTTTTTAAGAAACAATAACTTTCAAAAGATTGATACTTGTTTATATCCAATTTCAAAGTGAAATTAAATCCAATGAACAACATTGGATTAAATGGTAAAAATATATTCTAATTACACATTAAAACCAATTAAAAATATAATCTCACCATATAAATTATTGCGATGAAAAAAAAAATTTAATTAAAATTTAGCGTGGTTTTACTATTCATTAAAATATGAAAGTTATCAGAATATTATGAAAAATTTATCCAAAGTAAATTTTTTTATCCTGATTCCAAAGAAGAATTTTATTTTGTCAAATTGAACTTATAGACATGTCAAAAACAAGATTTAAGGTGGGTACGCCCTCAAAAGGCGGGAAAACTGCAATTTTTGAAAAATACATATTTTACATGAAAAATTTATTTTGTTCTCATAACATATTCTAGAAAATGTGTAAGTTGAATAATATTGTTATAAAATTCAAAATTTAGTTAATAATATTCATAACGTCTAGTCCATAATAATATTATATCAATATATCGTTGTTTAGTGAAACCCGGTATTGTGTACTACACACGCTATCGAGGTAGGTCGCGATTGCATGTAATGAAAGCCAAGAATAGTGTTGCATATAATGCAAGCTAATGAGGTGTTGCGTATAGTACAAGCTAATCTTGGTGTACTGTATAATAGAAGATCAAAGATATTAAAAATAATATATCTCATAAAATCTCCGGGTGTTACAACCTTGATACTTTTAAGAATGGTATGGGTGTTTGTTACAAGTGTGGAGAAAAAGCCCACCACACCCATGATTTCAAGGGAAATAAAGAAGTTTCCAATGATCAGTGATAAAATTTCAAACATATGGGACATTATTCAAATTATTTTCCTAAGATTCATGGAAAATATCCCTAAATAAGGAAAATGGAGAAAGACCCAGCTTATATGGTCACAACAACTAATGCTGAAGTTCCTAATGATTTGGTTGTAGGTACATTAATCATTTACTCAAACTTATCCAACGATTTATTTAATATAGATCATAAAATTATTTTATATATTCAATTATCCCAGAAAATTATAAATGTCTATTTGGATTTAATAAAGTATTTGTCAGTGAATACTTATAAGGGATGTATCATTGCAATAGAAATGTGTTGGTCAATCCCCTATATGACACACAAACGTGCTTTATTTATTGACCTCTTCATCATACCTATGACTAACTTTGAAATAATCCTCAGTATAAATTAGATTTCAAATTATGATGTGAAAATATATTGCAAGAAGAATTAATATATGATCATTGATAATGATGTATAATCCCTTATCTTTAGAGTAGAAACCTCATCATCCAACTCTTATCTTGGCCCACCCCCAGTATCTCTACTGAATGAAATCCTAAGGGAGGAAGAGAAAACTTCAGCTATGGATGAGGAAATAAATTTTCAAATTTATGATGCACCTATTATTCTAGAATATATATGTGTATTTTAAAAGGATTTCCCTAGTCATCCTCTTGACCAAGAGGTTGAGTTCTCTATTGATTTAATTCATTGTGGAAGACCTATATCAAATAATCCTTTTAGAAAGGCCAATATGGAATTAGTATAACTGAATAAAAAACTAATGAAATTGAGTGAAAAAGGATTTATTCTCCCGAGTTGTTCTCCATGGGGAGATCCTGTTTTATTTGTCAAGAAGAAAGATGGATCCATGAGGTTGTACATTGATTACAGATAAATCAATGCAATTATAATAAATAACAACTATCCCCTCTCTTGTATTGATGATTTATTTGATCAAATTAATGGAGCTCAATACTTTTCAAAGATATGACTTCAATCTAGATAACATCAATTATATGTGAGTAAGGATTATATTCTAAAGGAATAATTTTGAACCAGGTATGGAAATTATGATGTTTATATTAATTCCATTTGGACTAACCAATGCACCCTCTATTTTTATGGATATAATGAACATAGTTTTCAAGAAATATAATGAAGAAAATTTGTTGTATTTATTGATTATATCTTGGTATAATCCAATAGCCATGAAGACCATGAGAATCACTTGTAGATTATATTGAAGACTCTTTGAATAAATGAATTATATGGGATGTTTATCAAGTGTGAATTTTGGATTCTATTTATTTTCATTTCCATATTGTCTCAAATGATGAAATCTAAGTTGATCATTTGATGAAAATGGTGGTTTAGGAATGACTTACACCAATGAACATAACTGAGGTATGTAGTTTTTTTTGTTTTAGTAGGTTGTTATCTTCATTTCATTTATAAATCCACTTGATTAGATAACCCATTAACAAAGATTAATTGTAAAGGGGTTAAGTTCGTATGGAAAAAATAATGTGAATATTGTTTTGAATAATTCAAGAGAAGATTAGTGAATTCTCTGATCTTGACTCTACCATCAGTAAATAGGGGATTTTTGATTTATAATGATTCATAAAATAATGTAATTGGTTGTGTCCTTACGTTGAATGATATGGTTATTTCCTATGCATAAAATAAGTTAATAATTCATGAATAGAACTATCCAACTCATGATCTTGAGTTACCAACTGTAGTCCTTTCTCTAGAAATATGAAGACAGTATCTCTATGGTGAAAGAAGTGAGATATATACAAATCAAAAGAGTTTAAAACAAATATTCTCATAGAAAGAACTCATCATGAGGAAAAGGAGATGGCTTTAGCTGCTCAGGGATTATGATTTTTTAAAACACTACCACCCATGACAAGAGAGTAAGGTAGCAGATGAATTGAGTAGGAAGGATCATAGAGTACTGAACCAAATGAAGATTGATAAGGATCTTATGTACATTGATCTAGAAAATATGGATATGAGAAATATTATTGAAGGTGATACATCATTACTTTTTTAAATGGTTTCCCAAAAATCTTTATTAGAAATAATTAAAATTTATCAGTGTGATGATGAGATTATTCAAAAGAAAATTAAAGTTGTGATTGATGGGAAGTTTCTAGAATTTGTATGTGAGAATGGAATTCTAAAATTTGGGAGGAGGCTGTGTGTTCCCTCTATACCTGAGAAAAAAAGGGAGTTGTTGGATGATTCCCATAACTCGAATTTATCAATACAACGTGGTAGCACTTTGATGTATAGATACCTGATGGTCTATTTCTGTTGGGTTAATATGAATTGGGAAATTGATTACTATGTATCAAGATGTTTAGTCCGTCAATAGGTGAAGGATGAAATACACCATCCTATTGGTTTCATGGAACACCTTCCTATTCCTACATGGAAATGGGACGACATCACTATGTATTTTTTCATTGGATTAACAAAAACCATAAGAAATAATGATGCATTATGGGTGATTGTTTATCAACTTACCATGTCTTCACATTTCCTCACCATAAGGGAGGATTTTCCACTATGGTACCTTAAATGAATATAGCTTAATGAATTTGTCAGACTTCATGGAGCCCCTCTCTTAGTTGTGTCTAATCATTATCTAGGATCTATAATGAAATTCAAGAAAAGTGTCTAGAAATATTTGGATACTGAGCTTTATTTGTATACTACTTATCACCCTCAAACTTACAGGCATTCAGAAAGGATGATTCAATCCTTAAAAGACATGTTTAGATCATTCTCCCATTAATTCTAAGGTATGTGAGATCATTATTTACCTTTTTTGAATTTTTCCATAAAAAATATTTTCCATTCTAGTATTTAAATGGAACTATATGAATCATTTTATTGAAAGATATGTGGTACACCAACTTCTTGGGATGAAGTCGGTGAAAAGAATCTTGTGTGCCCAGAACATTTAGAGGAAACAACAATAAATATAAAGACTATTCAAACCTATATCAAATTAGCTCAATATCTGAAAAAGATCTATGTAAATAATAAAAGGAAGTATTTGGAATTTTAAGTGGTAGATCTTGGTTTCACAAATGTATCTCAATGGAAGGGTGTTATAATATTTGGGATAAAAGGGAAACTGATACATAGATTCATTGGTCCTTTTGAAATTCTAGATAGAATTTGTGTTGTGCCTTATCGTTTGGAAATTTCTCATAGCCTTTCTAAAGTTCACAATGTGTTTCACATGTCAGTGATACAGAAGTAAATTCTATACCCAATACATGTTCTCACTTCTCAAGAATTAGAATTTGAACATGATTTATCTTACTTTGAAGAGCCTATCCGAGTTCGGGACACTAAAGAATAGGTTTTGAGGAATTGTATGACTTGGCTGGGAATGTTACATTGGAAAAATCATAAAATTTAAGAGGTGATGTGGTAACATGTGGATCTTATGATGAGTAACTACCCAAATATTTTTAAGGGGTGATAATCTGAAAAATTTGAAGATGAATTTTTTGTAGGAGGGGAGAATGTAACAACATAGAATTATATCAATGAGATTTACTTTCTTATGTTTATTTCATTTAGTATAGATGAAATGGAAAAAAATATAACATAATAGAGACTTAATATATGATGAATGAATCAAATAATATATATTTCTAGAATTTAAGGAACTTGTATGGATGAAATAGTTACTGGACCATAGGAATGGTAATATGACCCATATGAATAGTAAACCAACCAAATCAATAGTAACCTCACCCATGAATGTATAAATAAAATTTATGCATATTATAAGTGAAATTATGATATAATTATATCATCTTGTAAGTAAATTAATATTTAAAAAATTATTAAGTACTGGTGTTTTTGTGAGTAATAAATATTTAATTAAAATTTTATAATTAAAAAAATGATTTAAAAGAAAATTAATTTTCATAAAATGTATTCATGGATTAATATTTTTTTGACTTATGATTTTAGGATAATTTTATAAGACCTTGGTTAGTTTTTCAGAGTGTTATAAATCAGTTTTATATTAAAAATTTGTATTTTTTTGAGTAAATGATGATTTTAAATAAAAACTAAATTTATCATATTTATAAAATTATCATAATAAAATTTAGTTCATTTTTTAATTCTAAATGTTAAAAATTATTAGGGTGAATTTTTGGAATTTTCCTAAAATACTTGAATTTTTGTGAATAGTAAAATATAACAATTTATGGTATAAATACATAATAAGTTAAATATACTATTCCTCGAGTCACGAATTATGTAAGAACCATAATATCAAACATCCCTTCATTATTTTAATATATTTTATGATAATTCCCAAACTATTTATAGTCTTCAGCCAAAATAATAAACCAATGAATAAAATATTCAAAAATTACCCCTCTCCTCCACTATAAATACCACCCCTCACCACCACTTCTCCTCACACCTCTAAGTGTTTAATATTGTCCAAATTCTAGGAAAATATTATTTCCAAGTCTCTCTCCCACATATAGGTTTTTCTGGTCGCAATAATAGACCAAACCAAGGAGCCTTAATGAGGTTCTCAAAGAGTAGAATTCAAGAGGTAAATTCTCATTCTTTTTTCTTATAATTTCCTTCCAATTTACATTTTCATTTCTTATTCTATTAAAACCTACACTATCCAAATGATCATGATAACTCCATTATAATATATATAATGTAATTATATATTGTTAATGTAATATCCTTAATTAAACTCCTTTCTCTCTTACTTTTATTTTAAAAATGAAATCATCATCTGTGAGGTGCTACTTTACAACCTTCGTGGATGATGTATTTTTTGGTTTTCAATTTCTCTTTCAAGGATAGTAATGAAGCAATTTTTATAGTAAAAAATACAATAATATGTGTATTAAAACCTATTTAATTTTATATATCAAGCATATATACTTAATATTAATTCATATCAAAAAACTAGTTTGTGATGATAGAAAAACCACCAAAATAATATAAATGATTATCACTAATGTTTTATGTAATGAATCATCATCATACCATATAACCAAATGAATTATATAACCATTTAATCTTATATATATTTATTGATATCATATAAATTCTATTATAGATAAATATATCTATTCCACTTGAACTTCCATACTCATATATAAGCATACTAATCGTTAAGACCAAGGAAACGAATACTCCCGAGCAATAAACTTCTATCTTATAAATCACCAAAATGGACATAAATGAACATAATTAAACTATAATAAATAAAAAACATATATAAATGTTAATTAATTAATTAATTAATGGATTTAATTTAATTATCATGGAAAATAAGGTCAAGTGCGAACATATTTGTACATAAGGTAAGGGTATTCTTCTCAAATTCCCATTTTCATTCGAGTTACACTTTCTTCCTCTATAAACCAATTGAATTAGTAATTTTTTTTATAATTATCATAAATTCTTATTATATGTTCCAAAACCATTTATTATAAAATGTTTATATTTCATTTTTGGGAAAAAAATATATTTTAAAAGGATCCCTTCTCAATTCTTCTCGATACCCAAGCCCGATTAAAGGGAACATAAAAATTTATTACCCATTTTCATATACCATCCATAATATGTTTTAAGATAGTATTATTATTCTAAAATAACTTATTTTTTCATGAAAAGTTATATTAGTTTATTACTATTTTTATACAAATAATCATGAACAATATAAATGACTTTTCTAAAAGGAAACTTCTTTGTAATGTAAAAGAGGTATTTCTCTTAAGAATTTCTCAATGATTTTGTTAGAGTATTTTAATTTATTTCAACTCCTCTATTTAATTTTATTATTTATTTAGATTTATATCTTATTTTTATCATCCATGATATTTTATTAAATGATTTATGGTATTTTTCACTATGGATGTGAAATCTGGATACCATTCACCATATTACTCAGATTGGTTAGCGATTATGTTTATAGATTGAGGAAAGTTGTTTACTTTTCATATGAATATGTTTTTTATGTTTATCCCAATTCATATTAGGAATTAATTGGAATTATTAAGTGATGGTTGGGGACCTCTATAGCCTGTATATAATCAGTAGGTTTTATGAGACAATCTAGACTGGGTTTTTACCCATTATGTATGGTGTCTTGGAAGAGGCCTTGAAAATATGTTAATGATGTACAAAATTATGAATTAAATCATTATGAATATAGTAATTGATAATCCATGAGATTATTAGACTAGTATAATATACATGGTTATGTTTTAATATGTCATTATTTAATCAGCTTTTATTCCTGTCATATTATGCTCAAGATTATGGTTTAATATCATGTGTATTTTTAGTTATTCACCGTGCCTTATTAATTATGCTTACACTATATTATGTACCCTTACTAATAATATGATACCACACCTTTTATTATGTTTTATTTTTCCCCAGAATGTGAAGATGTATATTATGAATGACTTACATAGATAATATAGAAGTTATGAATGATTGAAACACAATTTATTTCATTTAAAAGTTGTAACTTAAAACTCTTGTTTGTATCTAGTTATCCAAAACTACTAAAATTTTTGGTCCTTTGGGATTTGAATTCCTTGTCTATTATATCAATTTATAAATATAAGGCACTGAGTTTGTAAAACTAGGGTTGGGTTCCTTACATTAAATACCCCTCACTAACACCTATATAAGCATATAAAATCATTCATCAAAAAGGAAAACCCATTTAAAGCAATTTATCAAAGATTGTGGTGGGAAAAAACATACTAGAATTATATAGGGAAGTGATGGAAACTCCAATGAAGTAAAAAAGTTCTCATAAAAGAGTCTTCTAGACTCAATCATTAAAATATCACTATTTCAATAATGAACCTAATATTTATTTCATATTTAAACATGATTTATTGCATAAACTTTAACATAATAAAACTCAGATGATCTAGAGGTATAGTGTCTTTGGGGATTTGAAACATTACATAACAAAATAAAACATGAAATAAAACATCTTTATTTAAAAATTCTTTTACAGGACCACAACATTTCTTCATACCTAACACTGTGCGAGATAACCTGAGGACATACATAAGAAAAGGGCAAGCTATAAAGCCCAGAAAGGGTGTAAAGAAGTCATAACATGAAGAATACAATACATGTTAGGAAATAGACATATCAAAGGATCATAAAATAAACATGAACATAAAGGCATGATATGTCATGATTATCATAACATGGAAATGTGGAAACAACTTAAAACACTACATTATTAACATAAAGGAATCATGTGAACCCCTATCCCAATATGGTGAAAAAAATTACTCTAAAGAAATTAGGTAAACCCCTATCCCAACATGATGTATCATGATACTAAACATTACCTAATGTATTGGAGTGTTATTTGGGCTCACCCTTCATAATCAATTAAATCTCATGATTAAATGTGACACATAGACCATATAACATGGATTCATTCAAAATAATAATTTATTCTACGATCAAATAATTGGGAATAAATAGATTTATTTCCCCAATCAATATATATATGTTCATAAAGGAGAATACCCTTGATAGAGGAATGGGTATGGTATTCACTACATGATGATTTTAGCATGGAAAATTGTGGTGCAATTTCAGCAGCATAACCACATCATATAGAAATTCTTAAAATCGGAAGATGAGAGATAAAGGGGTCTCTCATTAGTTACACATAAATGGATAGTGAGGGAATCATGGAAAAAAATATCCCAACATATTAAATGTAATTTAAGATGCATAATACAAATGAAGTTCTTAGAATGGAAAAGTGTAAAGAGAAATCCCTTACGGAATTTTGACATAGTAACGACGTAGGTAAGGGTCTAAACGAGGGAGGATAAATGAACCATAATTGAAATAACATCAAATGGATAGTAGGTAACTAATTATAAAAGGATTAAAATATAACCTATTGAAATTAAAATGACTAATTTCAAACTAGGTTCTTGAATTTAAAGGAAGAGAGAAAGGTGAGGATCCCTTACTTGGATGTGTGATACCAAAGGTTTGGGAGAAGATTCATGGGAGCTTAGAAGCACATTGGGAGGAATCTAGGGAGTAGGGGTCAGAGGGTGTTCTAGATTTAAAGTTCTTGAGGTAAGAGTAATAAGTTCTTAGGTGGGTGTATAAAGGAATGGCGGGGGAATAAGATATTAATTTGGTTTTGGACCCTACACACTAAAATATTTGAAACCATTGTTGATTCAATAAGGTTTCCTTATGAATTTTCCATTACTTTATGTTTTAAAAATAATAGAAACTCTATATCAAGTAAAATATTATTTTCCCTATGATTTATTTTAATAAGGATGATTTTCCTTCTTCAAGGAAATTCTCTTTTTTACTCAGATTTTCCTTAATAAGGAAAGGTTTTCTTCTCCAAGGAAAATTTATCCTCACCTATTTTTCATTATTCATATTTTAGTTCCTCTAAATATAACTCTTTTTATTTCTAAGTGAAAAATTAATTTTCTCATATAAAACCTCAGAATTTTATAGATACTTAGATATATATTATTTTGTTTTTAGGATCAGAATTCAGGTTCTGAATTTTCTAAAATACAGGTTTTAAATTCTCTGAAAATCACACGCCGAATTCTTTGAAATTCAGGTTCCAAATTCTATGAAATTAAGATTCCAAATTCCTTGAAAATCAGAATCCTAATTCTCTGAATTTCATGTTCTGAATTCTTTGAAATTAAAACTCCAAATTCTCTGAAATTCAGGTTCCGAATTCTCTAAAATTCATGTTCTAAATTTTCTGAAATTCAGAATATGAATTCCTTTTAATTCGAACAGAAAATTCCTCTGAATTCAGATTCTGAAATATTTATAATTCAAAATATGAATTCCTCAGAATTCTGACTCCGAAGTCTATATAATTTTGACTCCAAATTCCTTGATAAATAGAATCTGATTATTTATGCAATATAGAATCCGAATGTTCATTTTCTTAAACTCTGAAATTTATTTTTTTGGACTCTGAAAAATTGTTTTGTTTAAGATACCATATTTTTTCGTATCCCTATGAAAATTATTAAATGATGTCATAAATTCTGTTTCTAACCAACCGTTCTCTGAGTGACACGTGTATAGGTGTGTCCGATATTCAAGGAAAAATATGACTATTGGAGGAGGGAGCTGACCATTGGGAAAACGCCTATAAATATGAGCTCATCTGAACAAGATCACAACTTTTGATGACTGTTCTACAACTATAGAGATTACATGCTACTAATGTGATTTCTAGAGAGATAGGCTCTCATGATTTATGCATAATGAACATCTTGTTCATCTAGCTTCATGTGACTACGATTGTTTCTGTGTAAAATCAAGGGCTTCCAAGGATATGAAGACAGAGGTGCCGAATACCTTAAAGTTCGAGGACTTACTTGATAAGGAAGATAGAGTTTCCAACTACCTTGAAGTTCGAGGGCTTGCGGGGATAGCAAGATAGACTCTGATATTCCTATCGAGGGCTTACCCTGGTGTGGGTAAGACCGACTTTCATAAAAGTATAAATCAAGGGACCTCTATCCATGGTTTTTGGATACCCTACTTTTTGAGTTAAAAGATTTTATACTTGTTACTTGTATTGTTTTAAGTTTGTTTTCTAGTGCATTTTGTTATTAATGAAAGTATAACTATATTTTCCTTTCTCATACTTGTATACTCTAATTAGTAAGATACTATAGGCATTTAGGTAGTATCTTTTTCCTTGTAAACATCTCTTATGTTTCATTTCCTGAACTATATTTCCAAAATCTAGCAAGTTTGTAGAACTAAGAGGTCTTGTGAATTTACATTGTTTAACATTTTTAAACAATAGAAAGTTTTATAACATCATTGAAAGTTCTAAAGTAGTTTTTAAAGTATACAATCCACCCCCTCTTTTATTTTGAGCATCGACTTCATATTTCGATCCTACAATTGGTATCAGAGGAGATTTCTGAAATAAGTAAATTCACATATAATTTTTCTTTCTCAATTTTCCTTTTTCTATATTTTTCTTGCTTAGGATTTTTATCCTTGTTTACAAACTTTTATTATTAACAAGTTTCTGTAGAAATATATTTTGTTTTAGATGGCGTGAATGAATTTTGGTTCGATTGAAAATTTTAATCCTACTAGACCATCTATATTTGATGGGAATGATTATGAATATTGGAGAGATCATATGAAGACTTTTTTCATTAACACTATAGTGGAAAACTTTGTTATTCTTACTAGATATTACAATATTCATGATAAGAAAGTCATAACTTTTACTAATCAAGAAAAATTAAAATATCAACTAAAGTACAAGGTACGCAATACTTTGTTGTGTTCCATGACCAGGAATATATATATCCATATTTATTCTTGTGAAGCTGCAAATTTTATTTATAATAAATTAAAGGTTACTCATTTTAGAACTTCCAAAGTTATCAAAACTAGAAGAGCTATTCTTAGGGAAAAATATCATGGATTTCTATTTCCTTATAGAGAACCAGTGTGTAAGGTACAAAAGAGGTTTATGACTATTGTTAATAGTTTAAAATCCATGGGTGAAAAAGGTTTAGATGATGAGGCACTTTTGGAAAAGATTATATATATCATTCCTAATGAGTGGAAATCAAAGAGAACAACTATTGATGTGAATAAGAAAGTCTCATAGATTACTCTTGATGAGATTTTTGGAACTCTTCTTCAACATGAGACAAGAATTAAAAGAGATGCTGATATAAATAAGAAGAATAATGGAAATGGATGTGTTTATTTTACAACTACTTCAAATCACATGAAATCCAAGACTCCTTAAAGGGTTACTAGATCCAAGTCAAAGAAGGTCACAGTTTTATCTGAATCAAGTGAAAGTAAACATTCTGAGAATGAATTATCTAATCTTGTTCGAAGTATGAAAAAGATAGTTTGGAAGAAAGTATTTCAGTATAGATATAAGAATAAAGAAATAATGGACAATAATGACTCATAAGTCACTTTTTATGAGTGAAAAAGAGCAGGGCATATATTGATAGATTGTCTTATGCTTAAGAGAATGGATATAAATGAAAAGAATTCTGAGAGTAATGAAAATAAATACTACAAAGCTAAAGATAAGAATGTTTTTAAATCTAATGAAACCTAGAGTTCCAGTGGTGGAGACTCTTTTGATGAATCCTTAGAGTATGAATCTTTGGGATAGAAGAATATTGGTTTACTTTCCAAGTTAACTATAGAAAATCCTTATTTAATGGACAAGTTACATAATGATAAATCCATAACCAATGTATCCTTAAATGATAATTATAGTGATAGTAAATATTATGAATCCTTGGAGGAAGAATCTTCTTCTGATGAAGATAATACTTTACCTACTTATGAAGAAGTGTCTAGTTTTTCTAAGCTCATTGAGAATAAAAATTCTAAAGTCAAGAAAAATTTTGATAAGGAAAATTATATAATTTCTAATCTTACTAAAGAATAATCATATCTTTATAAAGATCTTGATCATAAAATTTATGATTTTGAAATTATTTCAAAAAACCTTTAGAAAGTTAATTCTGAGAGGGATTAACTTTATAAGGATCTAGAAAAAGTAATTTCTACGAAAAATGTTTTGTGGCCTATCTCTAGTGCTAAAACTAATGTTATTAAGGATAAGAAGTTAGTTATTAGACTAAAGTCAGAAATATTTTCTTTGATGAAGTGTTTGTCAAACCTTACCTTAGGTAAGGAAAATTTTGATAAGAGGTATTCTCATATTCGACCCCTAAAGAATAATTATGGATTTGGATATACTCATTCAAAGCTGATTTTTAGTAACAATTATTTTTTACCTCAAAGTGCTCAATTCTGCACAGAGTGTCAGTGTGGTTGGATTTAGGAAAAAAATTGTTTCTTAAACAAAAACCAGTCTTTAGGTTTTCATAAAGCTTATTTTTCAACGAAAATGTGGATCTCTAAAATTTTTTTTTCTGAAGTTTTTAGATCCAAGAAAGGTTGGGTTCCAAATGTCTAACACTCTAATTTTCAGGAAAGTAAAGATAGTACAAACAAAAATACAAGGTACATGGATATTGGATGTTCCCATCACATGATTAGAAATAAAAACTTATTTGAGAAAATTATCAAGATGAAGGGAGGAAAAGTAAATTTCAGAGATAATTCTCTGGGAGAAATTATTGGTATAGGTAATGTTGTTTTTATTGGAAAAAATGTTATTTCAAATGTTTTATTCATTAAGGTTATTAGGCACAACCTTATTAGAATAAGTCAGTTATGTGATGAAGGTTGCCTTATGAATTTTAGGAATGATTAGTGTTTAGTACACAATTACAAGGAAGATTTTATTCTTTCTTCCCATAGGAAAGAGAATATTTACACTCTAAACTTAGAAGACCTTAAGAGCGAGAATCTACCTTGTCTTAGTGCAATAGAAGATCATTCTTTGTTATGGAATAGAATTTTAGAACACTATAACCTTAGGAACCTATGAAAACTCTCTATAAAAAGAATAGTTAAGGATCTACCGGTTCTTAGATTTGATTCTTCAAAAGTTTGTGATCCTTGTCAATATGAAAAGCAACAGAAATCAAGTTTTAAATTTGTCAGTGAAGTCTCAACCACTAATGAATTATAGTTGGTGCATATGGATCTTTTTGTTCCAACACAAACTGGAAGCATTGGAAGAAAATATTATGTATTTGTCTTAGTTGATGATTACATTAGATTTACATGGGTCTATTTTCTAGCAAAGAAATCTGAAACTTTTTCTTATTTCAAAAGTTTTAGAGCCCAAGTTAAAAATGAGAAAAATCATCCTTTTATAACTATTCATATTGATCATGGAGGAGAATTTCAAAATTATGAATTTGAAAGTTTTTTTAGTAGAAAAAGGCATTACTCATAACTTCTCAGCATCATGAACTCCTCAACAAAATGGTGTTGTTGAAAAAATAAATAGAATTATTCAAGAGATAACAAGAACCATGTTGAGTGAATATTTGGTAGCAAATGTTTTTTGGGATGAAGCTGTAAGTACTTCTTGTTATACTATAAATCAGGTTTTGGTTATAAAATTTCTTAATAAAACTCTTTATGAGTTGTGGAATGGTAGGAAATCTAGACTTTCCTATTTCAAGGTTTTTGGTTACAGGGTATTCATTCTGAATACTAAAGATAATCTACACAAATTCTCACCAAAATCTGATAAAGGGATTTTCTTAGGATACTCCACAACTTCTAAGGATTATAGAGTTTTTAACATTAATACTTATACTACTGAGGAAATAGTTCATGTTGAATTTGATGGAACAAATCCTTTCATTTTTAAACAACCTCAATGTATATCTTTAGATGTGTTTTCAAAAACTGATTATCAACACTTGATAGAAGATCCTTATGATAAGGAAAATTTCCAAGAAAATGTTTCTGAAGCATTTACCCCATAAGATTTCCTACAACAAGTTGATTAAGAAGCCTTAAAAAACCCAAATCAGTTGTTTCTTAAGAACCATCCCAGTGATTGTAACATTGGTGATGTAAATAACCTGTAAGGACTAGAAGTTCCTTAAAAAATGAAATAGAAAATCTAGCTTTCCTTTCCCAATTAGAACCAAAAACTAATGATGGAGCTTTAGGTGATGATGACTGGATAAAATTTATGCAAGTTGAGATAAATTAATTCCAAAGGAATAAATTCTGGACCCTGGTTGAAAGACCTAAGGAAACATCTATTATTATAGTAAAATGGGTTTTCAGAAATAAGTGTGATGAAAATGGAATCACAGTAAGAAATAAGGCTAGATTAGTTTCTAAAGGCTATAATAAACAAGAAGGAATAGACTATGAAGAAACCTATGATCCTGTATCTATACATGAATCAATTCATATTCTACTTGCCTTTACAGCATTATTCAACTTCAAACTTTTTCAAATGGATGTTAAATGTGACTTCCTTAATGGTTATGTTCAAGAGGATGTTTTTTTGAACAACATCATGGCTTTGAATATTTAAAACACCATGAAAATGTTTTTACACTTACCAAATCTTTATATGGACTTAAACAAGCCCCTAGAGCTTGGTATGATAGACTTACAATGTTTTTTATTCAAAACCATTATGTTAAGGGAAATGCTTATCCAAACCATTTATAAATAAAGATAAGAAAAATGTTTTGATTGTTAAAATCTATGTTGATGACATTATATTTGGTTCAAATCTGCAATCATTAACTGATTCCTTTGCGAATCTAATGAAATCTGAGTTCGAATTGAGTATGATGGGTGAGTTAACATTTTTCCTTGGTTTTCAAATTTCTCAAAAACCTAAAGGAATCTATATATCCCAACGTAAGTATATTAAAGATCTTCTTAAAAAGTATGTATACAACAACACTATGAGTATAAGTACTCCCATTGGTACCTCAAATTCACATGATCTTGATGAAGCTGGGAAACCAGTAGATCAAATATCTTTTAGAGGTATGATAGGAAGTCTACTTTACATGACAGCTAGACATCCAGAATTAATTTTTTCAGTATGCTTATGTGCAAGATATCACTCAAATCATATGGAATCTCATATAAAGGCAGTGAAAAGGATTTTTCACTCCTTAAAGGGAACTATGGATTTAGGACTCTTTTATGCTTCTGGAAATGATTTTGTTTAAAAAGTTTTTTAGATACTGACTTTTGTGGGTGTAGAATGGATACAAAATGTAAATCTGGAACTTGACATTTCTTAAGAGATTCTTTAGATTCTTGGTCATATAAAAAATCAACACCCAGTAGCACTTTCCACTACTTAAGCTGAATATGTAGCAGCTGGAAGTTGTTTTGCTCAAGTATTGTGGAGGAAACACACACTCACAGACTATGGTATGAGTTTTAACAAAAAACAAATTTTGTGTAATAATACTAGTGTCATTTCCTTAAGTAAAAACCCTACACATCACTCCCATGCAAAATACATAGATATTAGGCATCACTTCCTTAGGGATCACAAAAAAAAGGAGATATCATTCTTCAACTTATCATAACACAATTTCAACTTGCTGATATCTTCAAAAAATCTTTACCTTCTGGAAGATTTGAATATAATAAACAAAATTTAGGAATGATAACCATAAGGTAATTTTATATATTGAAATCTTGTTCAAACCTATCTTCTTATTGTAAGAAACTCTTTTTCATAGGGGGAGTACATTTTCTTGGTAGTCAAAATTTTTCATAATCAAAATTTTTTCATAGTCAAATTTTTTTTCGTAATCAAATTTTTTCTGGAGTCAAAATTTTTCGTAATCAAAATTTTCTATAGTCAAAATTTTTCATAATCAATTTTTTTTCATAGTCTAAATTTATTTTCTTCTATCAAAATTTTTGAAATCAAAAGTTATTCAAGAATTTTTCTTCCTCATTACGAATAATCTTCCTAGCAAACCAGAAGGTATGTTTTCTTTCATAACTATTTGTAATCATCTTTTTACTTTTTGTTTTTTTTATCTTGTTTAAGAAACTTTTTCGGATTTACTTTTTCTCAAATCCAAATGTTTATCTTAAAAATACTCAAAAGATTAGAACCTATCAAAATTCTTTTTTCGATTATCATATCAACCGTCAGATTTGATCAGATGGTTTTCAACCATTTTATTAAGTTTGGAAGCGGAATCATCACCTCAATCGCCTATATAAAGCCTCCTCAATGCTTGTCCCACATCGTTTCTCAAGACTTCACGTTCTGAAGCTCTATCTCTATTTTTAAGGTCATTCCAGATCTTTTAAGTTTCCTTAGTCCGGAATGTCTAAAGAAGCCTCTCCTCAAAAGGAAATGTCAATCGCAAATGAAATATCTAAATGGAAGATTTATTGTGACTGGTTGGTAGACCCGAACTTATTTAATAAGTATGATTCAGTCATCTCAAAGAACATCAAGTTAAATGGCTGTGAGAGTATAGCTTTATCTAAACCCAAGACAGAGGATCCAGTGATTTTGGAGTTTCTAGTGGAGTTCTATGAATATTTATCTTTTTTCAATCAAGGAGGCAAAGAGAAATTTTCTTTCAAGAGTTATGATAAGACTTATTCTCTTTTTTATTTTAAGGAATCCAGTTTGATTGGAATACCTTTTGATGGAGGAGCTTAATTTTTTTCACATAAGTTATATGATTTTATAGGATGTTTTGATACGGAAAAGGCTATATTGTGTCTTGGTTTGGTTGGAGTTAAGACTCCAAAGATTATTCATATTTCATCAAATTTCCAGATTCATGAACTTTGGGTTCAAGGATTTATCATTATAAGGAAAGTAGATAAAGATACTATAGAGAAAAGTGATATATATATTTTGGATTTCTTGGTAAATCTAAGGAATATAAACTTGGTAACAATTGAGAATAACAAGAATGGGAATTTAAAGTCTTAGATTATCTTATTTATGACAATTCTATCAAAGATCATTGTTTCTTCTTTTGAATCAATGAAAATTTCCTGTAAGTTGAAGTTGATAAATTACAGGGTAATGTTGCTAAGTGATGAATCTATAAGGAGAATGAAAACTGGATTTTCTAGTGAATTCAGAGAGTTTTATGATTCATCAAATGAAGAAGTTAAATCATTACCAAAGAAACCTTTTGTAGTTGAAACCTCCTATAAAGGTGTAAGGAAGAGAAAGGTGAAGGAAATTGAAGTGAAACAAATAAATTCTATGGCTAAATAAATCTATTCAGCACCACCAAGGTAAAAGAAGAAAAAATATTATCCTGATAAAGTAGTTTAAAAATGGAGGGAGGATAAGAAAAAAAAACAAAGAAGGAGAGCCTGTGTTTGGCTATGACCCTGCTGAGGCAAAAACATTAAAAGAAAAGGCTGCTAAAGATATTGAGAAGCAAAAAAAAGAGAATAAGCAAAAGAGGAAGATGTCTGAGGCTGAGATAGTACAATATATTCTTATGAATACTGAGAATGCTTCTGAAAAAATTCCGGTACTTGAATATTTTCTAATTTAATCACTTCCAGAGACTCCGGAAAAGAAGTTGGAGATTCTAGAACAAGATCAAGAAGATGAAATAGTGTAAGAATAAGAAGTAGAAGAAGAAGAATAAGGTACTGGTGATACCAAGTATAAGATAAAGAAAGTAAAATATTATCATGATAAGCAGAGTCTTTATGAGAAGTTATCAGTCTGAACTTCTAAATCTGAACCTTT
Source organism: Viscum album (assembly GCA_963277665.1). Taxonomy (NCBI): domain Eukaryota; kingdom Viridiplantae; phylum Streptophyta; class Magnoliopsida; order Santalales; family Viscaceae; genus Viscum; species Viscum album. The sequence goes on from OY728132.1 coordinate 775,188,004, forward strand.
AAAACATGATACCCCAAGAAAACATGAGAAGGGTGAGAAAAAAGTAAATAAATTTTGAAAGAAGAAAGTAGCAATCATGATTTCTTATAGCAAGAGGATGTTGAGGCAGGATCTGAGAAGGAAAAAGTTTATGAAGATAAGATTGTTCAGCTATCAAATAGTGAACATGAATCACCTAAACAAGAATAAATCATTTTGAGAACCAATAAGGGAAAGTAGGTGATAGTTGATACTCTTACCAAGTCTTTGGCCAGTAAGAAAGATACCGGTGCCTCATCAAAGAGGAAAGCTGATGTGGTTGAAAATGAATTCTCATCAACAAAGCATTCAAATTCGGAATCATCTTAAATTGGCCATGACATTGTTGTTCAGTCTTGAAGAAGATAGTTGGTTCTGTTCCTTTTTTTTCTGAGAATAGACTCAAGATGTCAGATGATTCAACATTCCTTATATCAGAAAACAGATTCAGTATCCATGGTGTTGGATAAGTGTGTCAATCTTGAGGCCGATTTCAAAACTTTTTTCATTAAATATGAAGCCCATAAAAGATCTTGCAAGAATATTACTAGTTAGTCAAGTAAAACTGTTGAATAGATGACAATTCTCGATGAGTTTCAAAATAATGTCAAGGATGCTTTTGAAACTGAAGATGGCAAGTTCAAAGATCTCGCCGTGTATTTTGAAGAAAATATATCTCTTGAAGAAACTACTCCGAAGTAAGAAGTGAATGATCTGAATGGGAAATTGTATTCAATTTCACAGAGTTGGAAGAAGGAAAGGGATCTTAGAATCGAACTTGAGGGAAAATTTGCTAAACAAGAAAAAGCCTTTAAGGCTTCGGCTAATATACATAAGGTTCAAGAAGAAAAAATTAAATCCTTAGAAAAGAAAAGTGAAGATCAACATCAGCTAATCAAGTGTGTGGAAGATGATCACAAGGAACTCAAGAAGCTAAAGAATATTGTGAAGAAAATATTTTCGAAGGAGAAAGAAGGATAATCTTTCTCAAATTCGATCTTTTGTTGTATTTCACTATTGTACAAATTATTTCAATCATAATGAAATATTTGTTGCACTTCATATTTTTTGTTGTTTAGTACTAATATTTCAGGTACCATATTTTCTTTTTCATTCCCTTTATTCCTTTTTGAAAATCCCAATGGGGGAGAAAAGAAAGTCAAAAAAAGAATACTAAGTAAAGAAGAAATTTCCCCAAGTAAGGGGGAGTTCATCTAAGGGAAATTTTTTATCATGAAGATTTTTGCATGTAATAAAATGTAAAATCTTATTCAGGAAATCCAGAATACTATCCTTTGGGATTTCAAAGCCGGAGGGGGAGTTAGTCATATTCATTATGATCCATAAGTAAAGGGAGATATGTTTTTATTTTCAAGTTCAGAAAAATTTTAAAGTCCTTATATTCTTTTTAGTAAGGATGTTTGTGCTTTCCAAAAAGGAGGAGATTCTTGAGTCAATAAGGTTTCCTTATAACATTTCCATTTCTTAATGTTTTGAAAATCACAGACACCCTATCTCACGGAAATTTTTATTTTCCTTAAAAATTATTTTAATAAGGAAGACTTTCCCTCCTCAAGGAAATTATCTTTTTACTCAGATTTCCCTTAATACGGAACATTTTTCTTCCCCATGGAAAATTTATCCTTAAATTTTTTTCATTGTTCATATTTTAGTTTCTCTAAATATGACCCTTTTATTTCTAAGTGAAAAAATTAGGTTCTCACCAAAAACCTCGGAATTCTATAAATACATAGATATAGAGTATTATATTTTCAGGATCAGAATTCAAGTTCTGAATTCACGGAAATTTATGTTCCGTATTCTCTGAAAATCAGGCTCTAAATTCCTTGAAATTCAGGTTCCAAATTCTCTAAAATTCAGAATCTGAATTCTTAGAAATTCAGGTTCCAAATTCTATGAAAGTCAGAATCTGAATTATCTGAAATTCAGGTTCAGAATTATCTGAAATTTAAGTTCCGAATTCTCTGAAATTCAGACTCTGATTTTCCCTGGAATTCAAACTCCTAATTCCTCTGAATTCAAATTCTGAATTCATCATAATTCAGACTCCGAATTCATTAGAATTTAGACTCTAATGTATATATAATTTTGACTCCGAATTCCTTGATAAACAAAATTTAAATATTCATGCAATATAGGTTCCTAATTTTCACATGCTTAAACTCCGAACATTATTTTTTTAGACTCTGAAAAATGGTTTTGGTTAAGCAACCATATTTTTGCTTATCCTTGTGAAAATTATGAAACTATTTCGTACATTCTGTTTTGAACCAACTGTTGTTTGAGTTACACATGTACATGTCCCTCCAAGATTCAGGGAAAAACATGACCTTCGGGGGAGGGAGCTGACTGTTGGGAAAATTCATATAAAAAGGATCTCATTTGACCGAGATCACAACTTTTGATTAATGTTATACAAGTCTAGAGTTTACATGCTACTAAAGTGATTTCTATAGAGAGAGAGAGACTCTCATGATTTGTGCGTAATGAACATCTTTTTCAGTTAGATTTGTGCGACTCTGATGGTTGTTTTGTACAATTAGGGGCTTCTGGGGATAGAAAAACAGAGGTTCCAACTACAATAATGTTCGAGGACTTCCTTGATAAGGAAGACAGAGGTGTTTAATACCTTGAAGTTTGAGGGCTTGTAGGGATAGCAAGACAGACTTCGATATTCCTATCGAGGGCTTTCCCTAGTGTGGGTGAGACAAGCTTTTGTGAAAGTATAAATCAAGGGACCTTTATCCAAGGTTGTTAGATACCCTACTCTTTGGGTTAAAAGATTTTATACTTGTTACTTGTACTGTTTAAGGTATGTTTTCTACTGCATTTTGTTATTAAAGAAATTATACATATACTATACTTCCTCATACTTGTATACTCTGATCAATAATATTCTATACACTTTAAGCTAGAATCTTTGTCCTTGTAAACTTCTCTTAAGTTTCATTTCTGGATCCATATTTCCGAAATCTAGAATGTTTGTAGAACTAATAGGTCTTGTGAATTTACCCTATTTAACATCATTAAATAATAGAATGTTTTATACCATCTTTAAATGTTCCAAAGGAATTTTTAAAGTATACAATTCACCCCTCTCTTGTATTTTGTGCATTGACATCATATTTTGATCCTACAACCACAAACCATCCCATGGTTTTGGAAAATGATTTCTAGAAAAGTGGAGTGGTATAAATTATTTTAAATGTCCAAGGGCCTAATATATTAAAATATATCCCTTTCTTATGAGGAGGTGAGTCACACATTCAAGGAAATTATTTTAAAAACACAAAATATTTTATATGTCTTGGAGGATTCCCTAAGAATTTATAAATAGAATCAAATAAACCTAAAAATACATTATTTTAAAGTTCAAAATATATTTTTCCAAATATACCATTTATAGTATTTTATTACATCACTATTGGGTCATTATGTTGTCATACAACACATTATATATTTATAAGATATTTAATTTTTACCCAAAAATTATACCAGCTTAAAAAATTATGAGAAATTCACCATTGAATAATTTCGACATCCTGATTCCAAAAAATTATACATTTTATCTAAATGATTTTCTAAATTTCTAAATTTTTTCTTTTAAAATAACAACTGACAATTATTGAAAATTGGAGGGTTTTGATAAAAACTATTTTCAAACCTTAATAAATATTACAATTATCTTCATAAAAATTATCCAATCATTTATCTTTAATAAAACAAATATTATATTAATATTTGATAAAAATATTATTTAATTCAAAAATATATTAACTTATGAAAATATATTTCATAATTAAATTTGAATATTAATCAAAAATATTATTTATGCATTAAAAATCATTTACAGAGTAACAATAATAGAATGAAAGTATATTCATTATTCTATAAAAAAATAATGCACTTAATCATACTGATTTGGTCTTGTTACATATCCATTTATTACACTAGCATATGCCCTAAGAGTAAGGTGTGTGATGGTGGGGATTTCATGGGGTCGTTTAGTGAACATGGTTTGGGTAATGATCTCGATGAACTTGAACTTCTCCTATAAATGGTTTCAGTCATGCTTAAGTTATTGGATCTAGTGTAACATCCCAGGTAAATAAAGAATAAATAATTTTCATATTTATTAATATTTACGAATTAAATATTAATTTTACTTTAAAGGGGTTTCTTTGTTCGATAGCGTACCCGATACGCAACAAAGAGTTTCATTGAAATCTTACGTTGCACACTAGTAATAAAATAATATTATTTTAAATGGTAGTTAACACATACCCATTGTATTGGTGGGAATGGATATAAATAACTAAAATATGATTATATATGTTTTTACATTTATCCAATAAAAGATAAAGGCTTAAAATACGAAAAGAATTCAATTTTAGGCTTCTATACCCTAATTTTCACTAAAGGTTCACTTATCGCCTTTTGATGGCGAACCATCATTAAATATAGTTTTGGTCACTTTTATACATTCTATTGGACCAAAAAAACTCTTTTTTAGAATCGGGACATCAAAATTTACTTTGTGTAAATTTTTGGTATTTTTCCGATAAAGTTCATTTTTTAATGAACAGTGAAAAATGTTGTATTTTAATTCAAAACCTATTTTTAATCTAATTTCTTTATATGATTATATTATCATTTGAATTGGTGTTAAAGTGAAATTAGAATATATTTTTACCATTAAATCCAATAGTGGTCGTTGGAATTAATTTTACTTTGAAATCGGACTTAAACTAGTGTCAATCTTTCGATACTTATTGTTTCATGAAACCACACTATTTTCTCTGACAACGGGAATAAATTATTAAATTAATTAATGAAACTTATGTGTTTTGAATTTTTTAAAATATACATCATTTTTGAATTCAGAATATCAATTATATCTTAGGGTTAATTTTTGGTATTTTTCTGAAAAACTTCAATTTTTGATGAATAGTGAAACCACTAAGTGGTACTTATAAAAACTGATTTTTCGTTTAAATGAAAATTTACTACTTCTGTGTTTTGAATTTCAAAAATTCAACATACATGGTTGTCATTAAGAAGTAAAATGTGGTTCAATGGGATTAAAATAGTTTTTTTGGTGAATAGTAACTTTTAAGTTTATAATCGCGATTAGAGGTAATTAGTGTAGTTTAAGGTAAAAATAATGGTTTAATAATATGAAATGAACTTGACACATGTCCTAACATTATTGGATGTGTCATGGCCGACCATGAAAATCCATGGGTCAACTTGGGGACCCCATGGAGCCACTTTAGTTGGAATGGAAAATAATATCTTTTTATTTAATGTTAAAATAAAAATGTCACAAACATGAGTTGTTTTACTAAAACAATTTTTACACGGGGTTATACAAGTCAGATTTTTTACTATAAATATTCATTGGAAATATAAAAAGTTTTCATACATTATGATATTTTTTTATAATTTTTAGACATTAAATAAATTAATTTATTTATGACACCATGATGATGCAGTGATTACCTCATTATTTAACGATTTAAATAAAATGGAAGGATAATGTAAAATATAAGACCTACACATGTCCAAAACCTATTGTATGGGTGTATTTCGAACCTTATCACCTTATCCTCAAAACACATCAGTGTGGGACCATTAAAATCCGAAACTCATTCTAAAATGAAGTAAGATTTCCTTACTTTCCAAGAGTGCCCCTTCTCTCCTCCTATAAAAGGCCCCCACCTCTACCACCTTACCCACACTTCCAAAGCCTTAGGATCAGCCAATCCCTACCCATTTTGTCTCTCCACATCCCTGTATTACTCTTTGAAGCCTCAATATGGGCAGAAGTCTTCCCAAGGAAGCCTTTGAGGTCAAATCTAAGAGAGTTACCCGATTATAAGGTAATGTCTTCACTTGTGTTCTTTTGTTTTTTTTGCTTCTCCAACCCCCTAAAATCTTTTTATTCATTTCTTTTGTAACAAATATAGTATCTTAAATATACTAGGATGTTGTTATAGGAAGCATTCGAGCTACAGTTACATACATCTACATCTAATGGTAAAAGAACATACTGTTTCTGTGGTTGGGGAATTTCTGCCTCACGAAACGATGATTGTTCAATATTCTTTTAAACACCTTTAATGGTGGACATTAAGATGTCACTATATTTATATATTATATATATTATGTTTCTGTTTTCCTTATGCTTCAGTATTTTTCATTTGTGGTATACCTTTATGGTTTCCATTGTGGGTAAACATGATAATTTCATTTTAGGAAGTGCGGACTACCACCCCCTCATAGTGATTTGATTCGTTAATGCCATATGTGGGATGTATAAAGGATGGATTTAAAGTTATTATATATGATGTTATACTGGAATTATAATATAACTCTATATCATTATTATTTCTTTCCATTAAATTATGAGATAGAAATGAAAGTAGCGTTCATGCGTACGTACGGCTTACCGTCTCCATGAACGGTGCATTTCATTTCTTATCCCCAAATGTAATGTACTATTATAAGTACATATATATAATGGATATATATGATGTATGTTACATATAAATGATTAATATAATTCTGGAATTAAAATATACATACCTCTCATTTAGTTTTAATTCCATTAATATAACATAGAAATGAAAGTAGCGTTCATGCGTACGTACGGCTTACCGTCTCCATGAACGGTGCATTTCATTTCTTACCTCTAAATGATTATGTGATATTATAAATACATGTATATTCTAGATGTGTATGATATATATGATATCCAAATCAATAATTCCATTCTGGATATAAAGAACCTTTGACCACACGAACAACATGTAATTGGAAGAAGTCCACTTTCGACTTAAGAACTAAATATCGACAAAACAATCATTATTAACTTAATGATTAAATAATGTTTATAACATGTAAATAAGTGATATAAAATGAATAATAAGCTTGAAAAAGGTTCTTAATCAAGTATAAATTAACTCATGTTTATTATTCAGGACGTTAAAGAATGAGCGAGTCAAGTCGGACCCGAGGTAAGGGACTTCGTCTCAATATCCTTTCATTGAGGCATACTTAGTTTTATATAAAACCTTATTTTATATGGTGTATAAAACATTTTGACTTTTACTTTTATACAAAAGAAATCGTTTTCTACGAAGCATTTTACTAAATGACAAAAACGAATGTTTCTTTTAACGTACGCGGTGACAACGACCCTTTTTCCGCCACCGTGAGTATTATTTGGTCTTTGGCTTCCTCAACAAGCTGTAATCTTTTTTTAAAATTAAATAAATACCATATACTGTTTAATGTATTTTGGTATTGAAAAGGGTTTTTTATAATGGATTTGTTATGTCAATATATTTAAGTGATATATTGTGATCAAAGTGTGGAAATGTTTTCTTTCCATTATATTTGTTTTATGTCTTATGATTTTATAATGGTACTTGGAAATTTTATGGGTGGTTACATGATAAACCATATGAAGGGTGGTGGCGTGAATACCAGGACAGGTGGTTACATTATAACCTCTAATGCATTGGGTATGCAAGTCGTCCGTATGACTATTCCATTAAGTGATATGTGTGGAAGTCGACCGTATGGTAATTACATTTAAGTATGTTTATGTCCCAAGTTACATTTATATGTTATGTGATCTTTATATGGGTTTTATGGTAATATTTTGGTTACAAAAGGGTAAGTAATGATCTTTTATTCAGTGAAGAGTTTTTACTACTTCATGAAGGTGAAGGTTCTACTTTGATAAAGTATACATGGTTTACTTGATGTTTGAAAAACTAACAGTTTTCATTCTTTGTGTATCCCTTACTGAGCTTTTTATGCTCACCCCAAGTTTTTTTGAAATGTTTTTCATAGGACATAATGTGGAATAGGGTTAGGGATGGGAGAAAGGGAAAGTCATGCTATCTAAAACATGGAACTGGACATGTTTCTCTTTAAGAGTTATTATTTTATGGAAACTTAGTCTACTTTGTAATATTTTGAGATGTAACAGTTATGTCCTAATTCTCTAAAACACTAAACCTGAAAAGATCCTCAATGTGAATTATTCATTTAATTCAATATTAAGTAAGGTTTAAGGCCTGGGCCTTATAGTTGGTATCAGAGGTCGGTTTAGACAACTTTAGGAGTTAGAAAAGTGTTAAATTATAAATTAATTTATGGTATGACTGAAATGATATAGAATTTAAAGATTACCATGCTGCTTCGCCTAAAATATTTCTGTGTTAAGAATGGTTTTTCATAGAGGAAACAGAATAGCTTTTCTGGGAAGACATACAGATGGAATTGACCTTTCAAATCAGTATCCAGAGATGGCCAGAATCAGAACTAAACAGTTTGTTGCAGTGATGGCTCTGTTGACTCAGGTGAAAAATGTTGGTTGTTTTTATTGATGATATTTTGGTGTTTTCTAAAAGTAAAGAAGAGAATGAATGACATTTAACGGTTATTTCACAAACCTTAAAAGAAAATAAATTGTATGGGAAATTTCAGCAAGTGTGAGTTTTGGTTGCAACAAATTTCTTTCCTTGGTTATATTGTTTCTGAATATGGGATAAATGTTGATCCTACTAAAACAAAAGGTGTTGAAGAATGGCCAAGACCCACAAAGTAACCTATATCCGTAGTTTTCTTGGTTTGGAAGGTTACTACTGAAGGTTTGTTGAACTTTTTTCACAATTATCTAGTCCAATGACTAAGCCAACTTAGAAGGGTGTTAAGTTTATCTGTACAAAAGAATGTGATGATTGTTTTCTAGAGTTGAAAAGAAGATTGGTGAATGCTCTAGTTTTGGAACTTCCTTCCAGGAATGGTGAGTTTGTTATCTATAGTGATGCTTCATTGAAAGGAATTGGTTGTGTCCTTATGCAGAATGATCAGGTAATTGCTTATGCTTCACGTCAGTTGAAAAATCATGAGGTAAATTACCCTACACATGATTTGGAATTAGCTGCTGTTGTTTTTGCTTTAAAAAATTGGAGGTATCATTTGTATGGAGTAAAGTGTGAAATATATACTGATCACAAAATTTTAAAATATATATTCACTCATAAATAATTGAACATGAGACAGAGGAGATGGCTAGAATTAATCAAGGATTATTATTGTACAATTCATTACCATCCGGGAAAAGCAAATAAAGTGGCTGATTCTTTGAGTCGAAAAAGTAATGCTTCATTAGCAATGTTGAATTTGGAATGTGATACTTTGGTTAAGGATTTGATGAGCTTTGGCATGGAAGTTGTTGGTGCAGGAAGTTCTTCTGTTTTGTTTCAGGTATCAGTGAGATCATCCCTATCAGACAGAATTAAGCAAGCATAGAGGGAAGACAGTGAGTCGCAGAAAAATGTAGAGCTGGTTCAGAAGGGTAAGTTTCCTGAATTCAAAATTGATAATGATTTTGTTTTGAGGTTTGGGAAGAGATTATGTGTGTCTTGTGATTCATAGTTGAAGAATGAGCTGTTATGTGAGGCTCATAGTTCCCCATTTTCAGTTCATCCTGGCAGTACTAAGATGCATAGAGATCTGCGGGAGTATTACTGGTGGGATGGAATGAAAATGGATATTGCTGATTTTACTGTGAAGTGTTTGACTTGTCAGCAGGTTAAGGCAGAGCGGCAGTTACCGAAAGGGATGCTTCATCCTTTACCAGTGCCAGAGTGGAAATGGGAAAACATATCCATGGACTTTGTTGTGGGATTACCGAGGACATCTCGAGGTAATAATGAAATCTGGGTTATTGTTGACCGCTTGACTAAATAAATTCATTTCCTTGCTATACGAGATAATTTTTCCCTAGATCAACTTTCCCATTTGTATCTTAAAGAGATAGTCAGGTTACATGGAGTTCCTCTCTCCATTGTGTCTGATCGTGATCCCAGGTTTACTTCTAACTTTTGGAAAGGCCTTCAAAAGTCATTTGGTACTGAATTAAATTTTAGTACAGATTTTCATCCGCAATCCGATGGGCAGTTAGAACAAACAATTCAGACCTTAGAGGATATGCTACGAGCTTGTTCGATGGATTATCAGGGAGGTTGGGACCAACATCTTTCTTTGGTTGAGTTTCCATATAATAACAGTTTTCATTCTAGTATACAGATGGCACCGTTTGAGGCATTATATGGGAAGCAGTATCGAACTCCAGCTTTTTGGGATGAAGTGGGTGAAAGGAAGTTGATGGGACCAGAATTGATAGAAGAGTTGGTAGAAAAAGTTCAGTTGATTCAGAAACACATGAAAACAGCTCAGAGTAGGCAGAAGAGTTATGCGGATAAACGGAGGAAAGATCTATCTTTCGAGGTAGGTTATCAGGTTTTTCTCAAGGTTTCTCCATGGAAAAGTGTGATGCGATTTGGTAAGAAAGGAAATAAGAGTCCAAGGTTCATTAGACCATATGAAATTCTGGAGAAAGATGGATCAGTTTCTTACCGAGTGGCTTTACCTCCGAGTTTATCTCAGGTACACAATGTTTTTCATGTTTCGATGTTGAGAAAGTATATGCCAGATCCATCTCATGTTTTGAGACCAGAGGTAGTTCTGTTGGAAGAGAATCTCTCTTATGAAGAACAACCAGTCCAGAATCTTGACCGTAGAGAGCAGGTGTTGCGGAATAAGGTAATTCACCCGGTAATGGTTTTGTGGAAAAACTATATGGTTGAAGAGGCAATGTGGGAATCTGAAAATGCTATGAGGGATAAATACCCCCAATTATTTTGATATTTGAATAAAATTGCGAGGAAGAAATTCCCAAAAGGGGAGAAGGATGTAACATCCCAGGTAAATAAACAATAAATAATTTTCATATTTATTAAAATTTACGAATTAAATATTAATTTTACTTTAAAGGGGTTTCTATGTTCGATAGCGTACCTGATACGCAACAAAGAGTTTCATTGAAATCTTACATTGCACACTAGTAATAAAATAATATTATTTTAAATGGTAGTTAACAAATAGCCATTGTATTGGAGGGAATGGATAGAAATAACTAAAATATGATTATATATATTTTTACATTTATCCAATAAAAGATAAAGGCTTAAAATACGAAAATAATTCAATTTTAGGCTTTTATACCCTAATTTTCACTAAAGGTTAATTTATCGCCTTTTGATGGAGAACCGTCATTAAATATAGTTTTGGTCACTTTTATACATTCTATTGGACCCAAAAAAATATTTTTTAGAATCGGGACATCAAAATTAACTTTGTGTAAATTTTTGGTATTTTTCCGATAAAGTTCATTTTTTTAATGAACAGTGAAAAATGTTGTATTTTAATTCAAAACCTCTTTTTAATCTAATTTATTTATATGATTAGATTATTATTTTAATTGGTTTTAAAGTTAAATTATAATATATTTTTACCATTAAATCCAATAGTGGACGTTGGAATTAATTTCACTTTGAAATCGGACTTAAACTAGTGTCAATCTTTTGATACTTATTGTTTCCTAAAAAACACTATTTGCTCTGACAGCGGGAATTAATTATTAAATTAATTAATGCAAATTATTTGTTTTGAATTTTTTAAAAAAGACTTCATTTTTGAATTCGGAATATCAAATATAGCTTAGGGTGAATTTTTGGTATTTTTTTGAAAAACATCAATTTTTTGATGAATAGTGAAACCACTAAGTGGTACTTATAAAAACAGATTTTTCGTTTAAATGAAATTTTACCACTCTTGTGTTTTGAATTTCAAAAATCCATCATGAATGGTTATCATTAAGAAGTAAAATGCGGTTCAATGGGATTAAAATAATTTTTTGGTGAATAGTAACTTTTAAGTTTTTAATCGCGATTAGAGGTAATTAGTGTAGTTTAAGGTAAAAATAATGTTTTAATAATATGAAATGAACTTGACACATATACTACCCTTATTGGACGTGTCATGGCCGACCATGAAAATCCATGGGTCAACTTGGGGACCCCATGGAGCCACTTTAGTTGGAAAATGACATTAATATCTTTTTATTTAATGTTAAAATTAAAATGTCACAAACATGAGTTGTTTTACTAAAAACAAATTACATGGGGTTATACAAGTCATATTTTTTACTATAAATATTGATTGGAAAGATAAAGAGATTTAATACATCATGATATTTTTTTATAATTTTTAGACATTAAATAAATTAATTCATTTATGACACCATGATGATGCAGTGATTACCTCATTATTTAATGATTTAAACAAAACGGAATGATAATGTAAAATCTAAGACCTACGCATGTTCAAAACCCATTTAATGGGTGGATTTAGAACCCTTATCACTTTATCCTCGAAACACATCAATTTGGGACCATTAAAATCCGAAACGCATTCTAAAATAAAGTAACATTTCCTTATATTCCAAGAGTGCCCCTCCTCTCCTCTTATAAAAGGCCCCCACCTCTACCACCTTACCCACACTTCCAAAGCCTTTGGATCAGCCAAACCCTGCCCATTTTGTCTCTCCACATCCCTCTATTACTCCTTGAAGCCTCAATTTGGGCAGAAGTCTTCCCAAGGAAGCCTTTGAGCTCAAATCTTAGAGAGTTACCCGATTTTAAGGTAATGTCTTCACTTGTGTTCTTTTGTTTTATTTTGCTTCTCCAACCCCCTAAACTCTTTTTATTCATTTACTTTGTAACAAATCAAGTATATTCAATATACTAGGATGTTGTTATAAGAAGCATTAGATCTAAAATTACACACATCTACATCTAATGGTTAAAGAACATACTGTTTCTGTGGTTGGTGAATTTCTGCCTCACGAAATGATGATTGTTCAATATTCTTATAAACACCTTTAATGGTGACCATTAAGATGTAACTCTATTTATATATGATATATATTATGTTTATGTTTTCCTTATGCTTATTTATTTTTCATTTGTGGTATACCTTTATGGTTTCCATTTTGGGTAAACACGATAATTTCATTTTAGGAAGTGCGGACTACCGCCCCCTCAAAGTGATTTGATTCGTTAATGCCATATGTTGGACGTATAAAGGATGGATTTAAAGTTAATATATATGATTATATACTGAATTATAATATACCTCTATATAATTATTATTTCTTTCCATTAAAGTATGAGATATAAATGAAAGTATCATTCATGTGTACGTACGACTTACCGTCTCCATGAACGGTGCATTTCATTTCTTATCCCCAAATGTAATGTACTATTTTAAGTACATATATATAATGGATATATATGATGTATGTTACATCTAAATGATTAATATAATTCTGGAATTAAAATATACATACCTCTCATTTAGTTTTAATTCCATTAATATAACATAGAAAAGAAAGTAGCGTTCATGCGTACGTACGGCTTACCGTCTCCATGAACGGTGCATTTCATTTATTACCTCTAAATGATTATGTGATATTATAAATACATGTATATTATAGATATATATTTTATCCAAATAATTAATGTCATTATGGATATAAAGAACCTTTGACCACACGAACAACATGTAATTGTAAGAAGTCCACTTTAGACTTAAGAATCAAATATCGACAAAACAAACATTATTAACTTAATGATTACATAATGTTTATAAAATGGAAATAAGTTATATAAATGGAATAATAATCTTGAAAAAGGTTCTTAAGCAAGTAGAAATTAACTCAAGTTTATTATTCAGGATGTTAAAGAACGATCGAGTCAAGTCGGACCTGAGGTAAGGGACTTCGTCTCAATCTCCTTTTATTGAGGCATAATTCGTTTTATACACAACATTCATTTATACGGTGTATAAACCCCTTTGACTTTTACTTTTATACAAAATGAATATTTTTCTACGAAGCATTTTACTAAACGAAAAAAAGGAATGTTTCTTTTAACGTACTCGGTGACAATGACCCTTTTTCCGCCGCCGTGAGTATTATTTGGTCTTTGGCTTCCTCAACAAGCCGTAATGTTTTTTTAAAATTAAATAAATACCATATAATGTTTTATGTATCTTGGTATTGAAAAGGGTTTTTCATAATGGATTTGTTATGTTAATATATTTAAGTGATATATTGTGATCAAAGTGTGGAAATGTTTTCTTTCCATTATATTTGGTTTATATCTTATGATTTTATAATGGTACATGGACATTTGATGGGTGATTACGTGATAAACCATATGACGGGTGGTGCCGTGAATACCAGGACGGGTGGTTACGTTATAACCTCCAATGCATTGGGTACGGAAGTCGGCTGTAAGGCTATTCCATTAAGTGATATGTGTGGAAGTTGACAGTATGGTTATTCCATTTAAGTATGTTTATGTCACAAGTTACCTTTATATGTTATGTGATCTTTAAATGGGGTTTATGGTAATATTTTAGTTACAAAAGGGTAAGTAATGATCTTTTATTCAGTGAAGAGTTTTTACTACTTCATGAAGGTGAAGGTATTACTTTGATAAAGTATACATGGTTTACTTGATGTTTGAAAAACTAACAGTTTTCATTCTTTGTGTGTCCCTTATTGAGCTTTTTATGCTCACCCCAAGTTTTTTTAAAATGTTTTCAAAGGACTTAATGTGGAATAGGGTCAGGGATGGGAGCAAGGGAAAGTCATGCTATCTAAAACACGAAACTAGACATGTTTCTTTTTAAGTGTTTTTATTTTATGGAAACTTAGTCTACTTTGTAATCTTTTGAGATGTAACAGTTATGTCCTAATTCTCTAAAAATCTAAACCTGAAAAGATCCTCAATGTGAATTATTCATTTAATTAAATATTAAGTAAGGTTTAAGGTCGGGGCCTTATATCTAGGCTTGGACTTGGTCTAGGGAAAATCCCAGAATTGTTATCTCCCATGAAATCTCTAATACATGGGCTTTAGGGGGTACAATCCTACTGGTTGAGGCCATCACTTCCTTTATCTATGTCAAAAGTATTTGTTAAAACACTATATTTATACTAGTCATGTGATCAATATTCAATGACTATATTATCAATGGTAAGGATACTTAACGATCATTTAA
This sequence comes from Viscum album, assembly GCA_963277665.1. Lineage (NCBI taxonomy): Eukaryota > Viridiplantae > Streptophyta > Magnoliopsida > Santalales > Viscaceae > Viscum > Viscum album. Next base: position 775,203,037 of record OY728132.1, read on the forward strand.
ATCCAATTAGATATAATAAATCAAAAAGAGTGCATGTGTTTTTTATATCAATAAGACATTTTATTAACAGAAAGGGAATTTTATACATAATATTTTGGGTCGTTACAATTTATCAAAGGCTTCACTACATCCTGGAAAATATCCAATCTTTTAGAATCCATTAACACAAAAAAATCTGTACATAAGGGAGAGAGAAGAGATGTAGGAGGATAGAGGGTGAATAAGAGTCATGCATATGATCTTTCCTAGAGTCTCCCATGGGAACACTACTTCAAAAATAACTTTTAACATCGATTATTTTTAATCTATAATAATGATTAAAAAGTGACATCACTATAGAATGTGTTATAAATAATTCATTAACATTGGTTATAAAAAACTGATGTGGAAAATCTAAAAAAATAGAATAAAATATATTTTTAATGGAAATTTTCTAAATAACTAACATCAAAATACCCTTTACATGTCAGTTATAATTGAAAATATTTTAAAATTTCTAAAAAAGACATCTAATGTTCTTTTTGATGTAAGTTGTACAAAAGAACTGATTCCAAAAGAGGCTTTTAACTTCGGTTATTATAATAATTGACATTGAAGAACAATTTTTTTAATATTTGAGAAATAAAATACCCCATCCTTATTAACATACCAAAAACATAGTAACAGAAACCAAAAATAGTAGCAAAAACTGAAAATAAAACCATCAGAAAAAAACAATACAAAGAAAAATACAATATAGTGTTTTATATAACATTTTTTCAATATAATATACACACAAATTAAATTCTTACTTATACATATATAAATTAAACAATACTATAAAATAGGTTAAAAATAAACCTTAAAGGTGGTTTAAGTCTTTATTATTATAATAGTAAATATCATGAAAAACCTATAAAAATAATAAATTTTATAAACATCAGAATATGACAATTTTTTTTAAAATAATAATAGATATTATTGAACTAACCTTCTCAAAATTTGTCACCATTATAGTCATGATAGTATCAAAAATAAATAAAAAAATATACTATCCATAATCAAAATACCCTAATAGAATTTGACACCGTATTTATGAACTAACACATTAAAAATAAAACACACAATATATGTCAAAAAAATTATTAACTATATTTTAAAAGATATATAACTTCACATTCAAATAATTAATTTATTTTAGGTACTTTATCAACAAGTTATTTTTTTTAAACTCTTTGCATTACTTTTTCTGTTTTCATATATTAATTAGTAAAAAATATTTAATATGAATAATTTATAATTAAAATATTTATAAAATAGTATAAAACATATTAATAAAAAATTATCATAAAATGTCATGAACTTCATATAGCAAATAGAATAACAAACATGTTGTGTGTTCTTGTTGGTAGAATGTGCATGAAAAACAATTTCCACCAAAACAAAAAAAATTCATAATAAATGATATTATAATGAATATTTATTGATTATTATATAATTCTTCTTACTCTTCAGGAAATAGAAGGAAATGACACAAAATATTTTTGTTTTCTAATCTTTCGACAATATTTGGACTCTAACATTCATCCTCATGTATTGTAAATCTATTTAAATAAATTATGGATCCATAAATTCGAAAATAGAAGTGCTCTAATATTAAAAGAAATTTTTTTACCCATACCAAATATTCCAATTAATAAATTAAATCACTATATGTTATATTTATTTAAAGAAATGAAAATTGAAATTGAAATTTACTTAAATAGAAAACTACCCCACCATGGGTAAAAAGATACCATTGTCAATAATAACATCAATGATGTATTTTTTAAAATATTATTAATTCATAGTCCCTCCCAATTCTTTTTAAAATCATTTAAAACTCAAAATAAATCTCTAATATAAAATAATTTATTTCTTTTTTTGTTAAAAATTGATAAATAAAAGAAGTATCTAAAGGTGTGGGTTCTTGAGGCTTTTATTATTTTTTAATGAATCCTTAAATTTTAGCTACTCCTATAAAAGGTAAATATAATAAAAAATACATGTAATTTAAAATTTAATGTAAATTAAAATTGATTAAATAACATAGAACTCATATGTTAATTTATGATAAAGATTAGCTGACCAGAGTGACAAATGAGCCTTACTTTGTCCAACTGTGGCCACCACCTTGGTAGGCAATGACAATGGAGTATTTGGATCAGTAATATCATGAACCTATTCTCTTAGATGATCTAAGTAAATAATATGGTGATGTACTTACTCCCTCATATCATGTATGATTTCATACACTAAAAAATTTAAATGGGGATCTACATCATATAACTCAAAATACAAAGTTGGGTATGAATGAGGAGGTAGAAGACCAAGACATATAGGATGGGTAATATAGGGATGTTAAGGAGGTTGTGTCTATTTAATCATTCCTACAAACCTAGATTATACTGATGATTTAACTTGATCTTCCATTGACTAATTCATCACTTGTTTCTCAGACTTCAAGGAATCCATTTCCCCTATATTTTATCTCCCTTTTTGATGTACTGGGATGTACCATTTTTTTAATAATTACACCCAAATTATTTCTTCTTACGTGACCTGGGTATTATTTATTTATTTAAGTAGTATCAAGAATTTGTTTCCTACCCTCAAGGATAAAGGTACCATGTTCCAATTACACCAAAAATTTGTCCTAAAATAATATATGAAAATTGTATATTTGTTTGATGAATTTATAAAATACTAATTTTTAATGAAAAAAATAATTATCTTTTAATATCTTATCAACTAATTCTCTTGATGGATCTTCAAGAAACATACCCTTTTTCTATCCTAAAACTTTTCCATTTTTTAAAGGAGAGTGAGGGAGATCAAAGGGATGAATTAAACTTCTTCTTGGATGTATATCTTAATTCATCAAACTTTTTTGAAATCATTTCCTCCCTTATAAATTGATACCCTTCACGTGATAAAGTTTGGGGGTATACATTCTATGTATGGATCTCTTGGTTATATCTTTTGGAGTCTTTTTATATTATAATTAATGAATAATTTTTCAGGTAATTGAAAAATATTTTTTGGAATTGATTTTATAATCAATAATTATCATACTAAAAAAGGATTCCACCAACCAAATAAAATTTTTCTAGGTCTCTACGTCTATAAACCAATATTTTCTGCAAGGTTTTTGTTGTTGATTGAGGTCTTCAATATATAATATTTATTTATTTATATTAGTTCCTAAAAGTAGTATAGAGTTATCAAGGGTAGGTCTATATGGAAGGAATAAAAATTTTCAAGAAAATACCAAGGAAATAAATAAGAAACAAGAAAGAAAACAAAAAAAGATAACTCAATAAAGCAATAGTGATGAATTATTATCGATAAAGTATTGAAACAACCTAAAATTTTATCAATGGAATTTAACATCTTTTAATTATATCATATTTAGTAATGTAGTATACAACACATGAACCACATGATGAAACCCAATAAAAAATTATTTTATTAATTTTAGAATTACTCTTAGAGATTAATAATGGCTATAAAATTTGAAAATATAACAATTTTATAAAAAAATAATAACATAACTGTAATATGAAAAATAAATATCCTCAATCTAGTAGAATAATTGCACTAATGAAAAACACTATAGAAATGAGGCAAAATATTAGAAATACAATATTTATCTTGAAAATGCAAATATATATAACCTTTAGAGGGAATAGAAATTAATGAATAATGAATAAAATATTTGGTAATTATAGTAAGTAGGGAACTCATACAACTATTAAAAATATAACCATTGGGATACTAATCTAATCATTGGAAGAGTAATCTGACAATTGGAATAGTAACATATATGTTAAGAATAGTAACTTGACTGTTAGAATAGTAAACTCACCTAAGAAAATTTAAAATAATATTCAGGAATATTATACAATGAAAATGTGTTATATTTATAACATGTTACAGGTAGATAAATATTTTAAAAATGATAACATGTTTTCAATTTTATTAAATAAAAATGATTTAATTGAAATTTTGTAATTAATATAGTTATTTAATAGAAATTTTATTTTAATAAAATAGACTTATAAATTAATATTATGTTTTCGTTAAATGATAATTTAATTTTATGAGACCATACATAAGATTTCAAAGAGTTATAAAATCGATAATAATATTATAATTTATATTTTTCAAATAAATGATGATTTTAATTAAAAATAAAATTTCTCATATTTATAATTTTTTTCATATAAATGGATTTCATTTTTTTAATATATGCATTGGAAAAATGGTCGGGGTAAACTTTTTATATTTTTCTAAAATAGTTACATTTTAGTGAATAGTGAAATACAGTAAAATATGGTATTTAACATTATATGCTAAATGTAGGATTTTTTGAGTTATGGGTGATATAAGCATGCAATAGTTAGAAATAAAATGAACCATTTAATATATACAGTCACAAGAATCAATACTATTGGTAATATTTATCCAAAATAATAAAATAATTAATATTATATTCAAAAGCACCCCTCTCCCCCGGTTATAAATATCGCCCCTCAATGACCCTTCTCATCACAAATTATAAGACTTGGATCTTTCCATATATTTTACCCTTTCCATTTAAAATACTCTCTTACATTTCTTAGTGCTAATGGTCTCATTCAAATACCATTTAAAGGTTATTTAAGGAGTATTTCAAGGAGGCAACCTTTAATAGGTAATATTCTCAATTTACATCTTTTAAATTCATTTATTATTCTACCTTCTCTTTACCTCCATAATCCAATTTCACATAATAAATCTAGTAACATAAATATACTATTTTTTATTTTGTTAATGTAATATCAATCACCTATTATATTCTCTTTTATCCTAATTCTATAATGAAATTGTTGTTTACAATATAGCTGGTTCTCTGCCTTAATGAACAAGACACTTCATTTTTTCTCCACCACCTCCAAGTATGGTCATAAAAATAGTATTATGGAAAAATATGATGATAATAAGTATAATATAACTTATTTACTATTTTTGAATCTTTTAATGATCATCTATTTATATAATTTAAATTTAGTTCATGATGGTCAATAAATCTACATCTATGAACTAACTTAATAACTTTAATGCTTTTACTAAAAGAATCATCCCTATTTCAGGACAAAATAAGATATTTGGGACCATTTAAATTTATGTAATTATATTAATACCATTAACTTTCACATATAGAGTCGTGGACCAATTTGAAAAGAACTTCAATAATTATCCACAGGTGATCTGACCTTAAAAATATGGAACTAATGCCCACCGAACAATGAAATTAAACACTATATCTCATTAAAATGATTATAAATGAACATAATAAAGTAATTTTAAATAAAATATAGATTAAAATTTATCTAAATTAATTAATTAGTGAATCTAAATTTATTATTTAGTATATTATGTGAATGTGATGAAACAAAAGGTAAGGGATCACTTTAAACCAACCCTTTTCATTGGTTATGATCTTTCTCTCTGTAACTAACTTTCTATCCCTCTTAAATTTCAGGGAATTATTCTAAATTCTATATATATGTCTCTCACCTATATACATACATTATTTTTCCTTCTTTAGATGGGTAATACATGCCTTTAGTTCATTTCCCAAATGTATTCCTTTTTGAATGTCCTTTGATTATGATATGAAGAAAGACTATGAAACCCATTTCTTTCCAAGGGTAATTAGTATGTTTATGAATTATCATTTATTTCATTTTTTATAAAAAATATGCATGTACATGTTATGTTTGGTGATCCCAAATAGTTCTCCAATGCTTTGGGTAATGTCTTTTTCTTTTGAGATGATATGTATGGGTATTGGAAGTGAACCTAATCCATGATGGGACTCTATCCCCAATGTGTTGTCATCGTGGCAGTTAGCCTTGAATTATGCTTATGTATTTTTTTATGTTTCTACCACATTCATATTATTGAATTATATTATGTTTACATGCTCTTTATATTATTCCTTTATATGATTATTCATGAGCCTTTTGTTTTATGATATCATGTTCTATTTTTTGACTCATATGTTATGCTTTATTATCATGTTCTTTCCCTTAGGAAGATTTTTAGATCTACCCTTTTATTTATGTATGCCCCATGATATCCTATATTGTTTTATGAGATTAAATGGATTTAAGAGCTCTGTAAGGATGTAAAAATATATAAGATTTATTTAATTTTTATTTTTTATGTTTTACATAACTAGCCTTCCAAAGGAAGTTGTAATTTTGATCCTTTGTTAGTATTTATTGGATTTTATGTTAAAAATCGTGTAATAATACTTATTAAATGATTAGGTCACTATAGTTTGTATTATAGAGTGATCTATATATTTTTTAAGATTATGGCAAGAATTATTTAGTGAGAGTCCTAGGGATAGGTCTAATTGAATTAAAATATCCTAAAATTTTGGTGTTGTACAGAGGGAGTGGTTTCTAAGAAATTAAATCACTATCTAAATACTACAAGTGGATGTGGATTTGGAATAGTTGTATATAATGGTGTTAACTCCAAAAGGTGTATTTTTATTAACTTAATCATTACCTTGTGCATGAAAAGGAGGTCTTACAACACACATAGTTTCACACTCTTAGGGGATATGCCTAGGAAAACTCACAAACTCTTTACTAACCGTTATTAAAGACATAAATAGATTGTTAGGTTAGAAATACTAATATGAAAAATTGTTGTTGGTAACATAGATTTAAACCTAGAGACTCAAAATATATGATTTAGATGTTATTTAGATGTTATTAATTATAAGTTCATAATTTACCTTTTATATGATTTCTTTATTTTAATAATTCTCATTCCTAGCTTCCTTTATTTTAGTTAATGGAATGAAATAAAAGGAACTATTCCAAAAACCAATGTGACCTGAAATTTGATGATTGAGCTAATGATATGCATAACCTAAGGGGATTGGGATTTAGAAACTTAATGGAAGTACAAGATCAATTAACTCATGTTATGAATAATAACATGAATCATGTAGAACACCATACTTCTTATGAGAAAGAGAATGTTTTGGTCTAATTATTTATTTGAAAAAGGCCTCTTAGATTTAGTGGATTCTCTGACCACCTCATCATGGAATACTGTATTAACTACATTAAGAATATATGATCTATCCACCAATTCTAAAAACTAGACAAATTCATACTGGTGGTCTATCAACTTGAAGTGGAAGAAGATTAGTGATAAACACTAATCAAGAACACAAATTCCAAAGAGAAAATTGATTCCATGGAATTGGAAGGATTCAAGAAAATATTTATTAATAAATATTTTCCATGAACCCTACATCATAAAATTAATAAATAGGTACTTATAATGAATAAACAAGAAGATGATTCAATCAGGGTGACTTGTCATCAACACAAAAAACAAGGTGGACCTCTTCTTTTGTAGATTAAAGACGAGTCTATAAAAATATTTAGTGATTCAAGACATTGATAGCTACAATTTTTTTTTTGTTCCCTCCAACTCAAGGTAGAGATTTTAGAATCTCATTGGTATCATGGTTCTAGAGATAAAAAATTTAAAATAGAGTTTCATTGAATAGTATCAATGTATAAACCCCAAGGAGGAAAGAAAACCAAACTAACCACATGTCAAAAGCATTGGAATAAGAATATTAGAAACTCTCTCAATAGATTTGGGAGACAGTTCAAATCTAAAAAAGTGAGGCATCAAGATAATCAATGATAAAGGGAGATGAAGAATCCCACTAACATGACTAAATAAAAGAATGTTTGGATCAACAATCAACCTCTATTCTAGTGTTTTAGCTATAAAGAACACATAAATTATGTGAACCAATTCCCTAAGACAAGGGTTATTGGGGAAAATCAATAACGACAAACTACATGGCCTAGAGAGAAAGGTAGTGAATATTCTATCACTACTTATGAGGCAGATCCAAATAATGATGTGATGATAGGTATGGTAGTTATTCATTCAACAATAACATCAACACTTTTTTATTCTAGTTCAACAAATTCTTTCATATCTCGCATGTTTAAGAAAACTTTTCAAAAATCACCTAAAAAATGGGGGTTGATCTATCTATCAGATTAAAAAAAGGATAAATTATTTCATTCCAAATATATAACTCCAACTTGGTCAATTTTTGTGGACTTAACCTCCCATAAAATATTGTCTTATGTCCTTTAGTGGATTTTGAAGTTATATTAGGAATGGATTGATGATCCTTATATAAAGAAAACATCAACTGTTTGGAAAGGGAGATAACACTTCACATCATAACTCATAATCCGACTCTGTATAAGTATAAAGAGGAGGATAAATCTCATTTGTAATCATCATATCAATTATGGACATTATTTCATTATGAGTAAGAATTTATATCTAAAATTATTAAGTCAAATGAGAGAATCATTCTTTATGACATTTCCATTACGAGTGATTATAATGATGTGTTCCATGAAGAGTTTCCCAACCCTCTTCCATACCATGTTTTTGAGTTCTGAATCAAAACTATACCTATATATATTCTCATATCGAAATATCCCTATTAAATATCCACAATTGAGTTTGGAGAACTGAAGAATAATTTACAAGAGAATCTGGAAATTTTTTTATATGATTGAGTGATACACCATTGGGTGTTATGGTCCTCTTCGTTAAGAAGTATTGTGTCTCAATGTGGCTCTTCATTGATTATCATGAACTAACTAATTGTCACGACCTGTATCCTGAGGCCCGTATCGTGACTACCCCTAGCCCGCCATCCATAGGTTAGGGTCTAGAGACTAACAACAAAGGTGTAAATCCCTAAACTGGGAAGGCATTGCCTTTATAACTGTAAACAAACACATCAGAGTACACAAATGGAAGTAACACACTAAGTAAAACTGTAAACAAAAGAAGTGCCAGAAAGTAAAAGGGGCTGGAAATAAAATCCCAACAGGGAAGTACAAGTTCAACTGAAAATCAAGTACAACTGAAGATAAGTAAAGTAGCTACTGGGTCATCCTATGGGGTTCCTACTTTAAGGGTAGGTACAGGTGGCCTCCTCAGCACTCCACGTCCGTCCGTCTCCTCCGTGTACCATCACACCAAGTGGTCCACCTCTGGGTATCGTCCAGTCCTGCTATACTCTCCCTTATTCACCACTGTCCGTCGTCTACAACCAACACAATGAGGTCTGGGTATAGCCTGTGAAGGGGTGAGTATAACTTTACTCAGTAGGGACCCTGAGACCCTCAAGGTCACACAAAATATAACATAAATAGACCACAAAGTCTAAAATCAACGGATAAACATTACTTAGGCATATGCCCATACATATACCAAATTTATCTAGTAACCCATCCCAATTGTGATGAAAACAAAAAAGTCATTGACTCAGCTCAAACCAGGATTTTTATTATCAAAACCAAAGATGGTGGCACACTCCTCCTCTATCAAGTACAGTGGGCCTATCGCGTCACGCAGAGGCACTTCCCACTATCCTTGGACTGCTGAGGTACTCCTCCTGTCGAGTACCGTGGGTCTGCCACATCACATATAGGCGCTCCCCACCATGGGTCTGATGCGCTCACACAGAGGCGCTCCCCCTAATTGCCTGCTGAGGTACTCCTCCTGTCGAGTATAGTGGGTCTGCCGCACTCACACAGAGGCTCTCTCCACTGTGGGTCTGCTATGTCACATAGAGGCACTCCCCACTAGGCTAGTCGAGTCACTCCGAGTTGAATCAGTCAAGCAGTCGTCAGGTCTCAGCCAGCTACTAGGTCTTCATACTATGTCTTCTCTCCTCTGGAAGGATCCGCTTCATGATCTACTGGTCAAAACTCCTACTATCACGAAGTTACACAAAGAAGTATCTCAAATTTCCTCCATGTCATAGGGGTCTCAATGCAACAGACGGAACGTCAATCGGACGCCCGGTCTGTTAGTTATTAGCCTTTTTGTCCCAAGTACCTAGTTGGATTCATGTACATTCCAACCTGACCATATCTCAACTATATCCTGAACATCAGTGGGGTATTCTCAAAGGGAGGGCTTTGCTCCCAGAATACATGCACCACTGACGGTTCGTCAAACTGACGTTTAGTGCCAAAGGTATGGCCCAAGAAGGTAATGTGGTCAGTAGTGGGCCCGGGTCCGGTCCGACCCGGTCGGACCGACTCGGCCAAACCCAGTCTGGGCCCACCAGGTCTGGGTCAACCCGATCAGACTCGATGGGTTTGACCCGACCTGTTGGGTGGGTCATCCCTCTATGTTTGGCCCAGTTCGCTGGACCTGACCCAGCGAACTACGAGGGCGGTTCGGCCTGAGCTCAGGGTCAGTTCGGCCTGGACCGTTGCGAGGGCACGACCCGATGTGGATTGGCCCAGAGGTCGCAAGGGAGCCGGGACGCTGGCTCGGCCGAGAGCGTGAAGGTCGTGCGGAGGTCGGCTCGGGGGCGACTGGTTTGGGGTGGCGTGTGCGGAGGCCGGCTCGGGGGTGGAAGGATAGGCTGTGGAAGGGCACCGTGTAAGCCGCTGTGGTGCCGGGTAGGCTGTGGGAGCACCAGGCTAGGCATGGAAGGGTGCTGGGAGGCTGCGGGGGTGATGATAGGGTGTCGGGCAGGCCGCGGGGGCGCCGGGTACGCTGGGAAAGGTGCGACAGGGTGCCAGGATGACGTAGGGGCATCGATAGGGTGCCGGAGGGTCCGCGGGAAGGCGGCCTGGGCACCGGACAGCGCGCTGGGGGGGGGGGTGGCGCAGGCAGGCCGATTCGGTAGAGCTCGGTCCAACGGCGTGATTCGTGGAGGCCGCAGGTAGTGCGACCTTTGTCATTGCCGTCTCCGTCGCCTCGTCGGTGATACGTTGCCATGCCTTAGAATGTCACAATAAGAGAGAGATCGATAGAGGATGTTGGTCCATGCTATGTTGGCCCGCACCCTCCGCATTTAGGGAGATATCGTTTGTCTTATCATGAGAAGAAGATGATCAATAATACATCTGCATCCATCCCTTATTATCCTTTGAAAAATGTAAGAAAAAGGTAAAACATCAACAACTAATAATCTCCCAACCTTTTGATTCATCGTTCGTCGTTTTTTGTTCATCGCGTCCGCCACACGTCTCAAATCCTAAGCTATGTCGGCTCATTGAAGTTGCAAAGGGTAGGTCAGTAGGTGTCAGGGTAGAAGAAATTTGAAGAAGAATTGTTGCCAACACTCTTCACATTCTTTTTTGGGAGGGACGTTCTTCATTGGAGAGGTCAAGTTTCTCCACGTTCTCTTCCTCTCCCCAGATTCCACCAAAATTATAGTTCCCAAAGTAATAGTTTGTCTATTAATTTTATCATTGGCAGAAAATTCAAAAAGGTAAATTAATTGAAAAGGCTCCTCCAATTTAATTAATTAGGTTGGAACATTAATTGGGGAGTTGGAACAAATTCATAAAATAGGGGAGGTGGAGAGGCTCTCCCTCATTAATGAGGGAGAGTTGAGAGGTTATACTATCCTCCCATTAATAGGGGTCGGGTGGTCCCCACCCCTATTATTGAATTGAGAGGTTATGGTCTTAGGTGGTCCCCACGTCGTAACCTCTCACAGGAGGTTAAATTTGGGTGGGCCCCGCCACTATAACCTCTCAGGGGAGGTCAGGGTGTGGCGGTCCCACCTCCTACTCTAAAGCGGAGGTTTTAACCAACAATCACACACAGGACAACTTAATATAAAATAAAGTGTTGTACACTTTATTTTATTATTTTTTATAAAAAAGCCAAAAACAATTTTTTATTCTCGATCATCTGCCATTGAGGAGAAATAATTATTAAGAGAATACCGGCGTTGTGAGTTCAACGGTTCCTTCAGATTTCAGTTTCGAGCACTTGTTAAAAAATTATAAAATCCCGCTCGTACGTTTACTGAACGTACCAGAACAAAACTTCAGAAATTGATTTCGGGCACACCGGGCCTCGGAATCAGGCACCGTAAATTTTCACGGACTCGTAAAAATATCATGCATTTATGAAAAAAAAATTTCCACAGAATTTTCTGGTCGTTGCATTCTTCCCACCTCAGGGCTTTACGTCCCCGTAAGCTACAACTCAAACTATGGGAACAAATGGGGGTACTGAGCACAATCTGAGGCTCCTACTCCCATGTGCTCTCCTGGGGGTTCCTGTGCTACCAACGAACATGAACCATAGGTATTGACCGTCCGCGAAGGACCCGCTCCTATTGATCCTCAATCACCGCTAGAACCTCCTTAAAATTCTCCCCATTGTCGACGTCTACCACTCCATGGTGGATGATGTGGGAAGGGTCGTGCACGTATCACCTCAGCTGAGATACGTGGAAGACGTCATGCACCCAGTGCAACTGAGGTGGAAGAGATAAGCGGTAAGCCACCTCACCTACTCTACTGGGGACCAATAAAGGTCCGATGAATCTTTGGGATAACTTGTCGCCTCAGCCAAATCTCTGTAGACCTCATTGAGGTGAGACCCGTAGAAAGATGTTGTTGACATCCTCGAACACTAGAGGTCCTCATCTCCTATCAGCATATGACTTCTACCTGCTCCGTGCAGTCTTTATCCGCTATTGGATAATCTGCACCTTCTCGGTGTTAGCTTGCACCGTCTCTGGTCTCACTAGTGCTGACTCCCTTGGGTCAGTCCAGCACAAAGGTGATCTGCAAGGGCGCCCGTACAACACCTCGAAAGGTACCATACCGATGGTGGAGTGATAGATATTGTTATATGAAAACTCCACCAAAGGCAAGCGATCCTCCCAGCTGCAACCAAAGTCGAGGAATCATGTACGTAGCATGCCCTCGAGTGTATGAATGGTCCACTCAGTTTGACCATCTGTCTGAGGATGGAAGGCGGTGCTCAAGCAAAGCTATGTCCCGAAATCCTCTTGCAACCCATTCCATAGCCGGGATGTAAACCGTGAGTCACGATCAGAGACAAAAGAAGAAGGTACTCAATGTAAACGCACAATCTCCCACACATAGAGGCATCCCAAGATTTATAATGAACCCTTCTCTCTGATCAGTAGGAAGTGGGATGACTTGGTGAGTCGTTCGATGATCACCCAGATAGAGTCATGTCCCCAGGAAGTACGTGGTAGACCCATCACAAAGTCCATGGATATCCCATCCCACTTCCACTCTGGGACCTCTAAAGGATGAACCATGCTTGCTGGTACCTGGTGCTCTTCCTTCACTTGCTGAAAAGTGAGGCACTGAGAGACAAAATCTTCTACTACTTTCTTCATACCTGGCCACCAGTGCTATCACTAAAGGTCGTGGTACATCTTTGCCACTCTTGGATGTACCGCTAGAGGGGATGTGTGGAACTACCTCAACACTTCCTCCTAAAGTTCTAATGGTACAAAGGTATGTCCTCTGAAGAGGATGACGTGATCCCTTCATTCAAGAAATCCATTAGGTGCCTGACCTATGGATATCTGAGTACGTTGTGTCTTGCAGTCAGCGTCCCCATTTTGTGCCTCCCTAACCCGCTGAAGAAGTGGGGGAGTGACCATAAGAGATTGTAGGAATGCTACCCCATCTCAATCCACAAAGGATATATTTAAAGTAGCGAGATACTTTGTCGCCTCTCCAAGAAGCTATATACCAGTCCTCCTGCTGAGTGCATCTGTAATAATGTTCCCCTTTTAGGAGTATAGACTATCTCAAAGTCATAGTTCTAGAGGAACTCAAACCATCGCCGCTGTCTCAGGTTCAGGTCCTTCTGAGATAAGATATACCTGAGACTCTTTTGATCAGAGTACATGATAAAACACTTTCCCATTAGATAGTGTTGCCACATCTTCAAGATGAAGACCACTACTGCTAACTGCAGGTCATGGGTAGCATAGTTCTGCTCATGCTGTCTCAGATGCCGAGAACCATAAGAAATCACTGCTCGGTCCTGCATCTGTACACACCTGAGTCTGGTCCCTGATGCGTCATAGTATACTACATACCCTACACCTTCCTCTGGAATCCTCAAGATGGGGCACTAGTCAGCCTCTTCCTTAGCTCCTGAAAGCTCTGTTGGCATCTCTCTGACCACACGAAGTGTTTCCCCTTCTTCGTCAAGGCTGATAGTGGTGATGCAACTCTGGAGAAGTATGGAATGAACCTACGATAGTATCTAGCCAAACCCAGGAAACTCTGTACCTCCATCACAATCCTGGGTGGCTCCCAAGAAATTACCACCTCAATCTTCGTTGGATCCACTGCAACTCCAGCCTCTGAGATGACATGTCACATGAAGTGAACCTCTCGAAATTAAAACTAGAACTTAGAGAGCTTACCATAAAGCTGGTTCTCTCAGAGTGTGTCCAGTACTACCTACAAATGGTAGGCATGCTCCTCAGTAGTCGAGTAGATTAGAATGTCGTCGATGAAGACTATGACGAAGCAATTGAGGTAGGGCTAGAAAATCGTGTTCATGATTCCCATGAACTCTGTTGGAGCATTGGTTATTCCAAAGGGCATAACCAAGAACTCTTAATGGCCATAATGAAACTTGAAGGCCATCTTTTTTCACATCCTCGTCTCGAACTCTGAGCTGGTGATAGCCTGATCTGAGGTCTATCTTCGAGAACCACTGTGCTCCCTTTAGCTAACCAAAGAGGTCGTCAATCCTTGAGAGTGGGTACGTGTTCTTCACGGTCACCTGGTTTAGGTGACGGTAGTCAACACAAAGCCTGAAGCTCCCATCCGCCTTCTTGGCGAACAAAATCCGGGCTTCCCAAAGAGAAACACTGGGCCGGATGAATCTCATCCCCTACAAGTCCTCCAGCTGTACTCGCAGCTCATGAATCTCAGCGGGAGCCATCCGATATGATGGAGTAGATATTGGTGCCATCATGGGGTACAAGTCAATGTAGAAGTCCACCTCTCTGTGAGGATGTAGTCGTGGAACATCTCCAGGGAAAGCATCTGTGTACTGGTCCACCACTATAGGATAAGTCGGACTCTCTCCAAATCAAATGCTCTGAGGGTAAGGCAAGTAAAATGGGAAGTGATTGGTTGCACCCTCCTCCGAGTAAGTCTGTCCTATACTGCAAAGGTTCTTTTCTCACCAGTGAAGGTAAACATGGTATCATTAGTGTGGAAATACCACACTTTTCGCCTAATACAGTAAATCTGAGCATGGAATGTAGATAAATAGTATATAACCAAGATGACGTCATAAGGACTCGACACTGCTACTTAAAGATCCCAACCAAAGCTCTCGCCTCCTAGTGTAAGATCTCATTTATGGAACCAGTGCGTAATCATCGAATCAGATCCCATAGGAGTCTCTAGTCATATGGATCGAGCCAATAGATCGGTCAAAATTTCCGAGCTCCGAACAAGGGTAGTGGCAATGAAAGAGTGACTGGAACCCATGTCTATAAGAACAGCAGCAAAGGTGGAGTAGACATAGATCGTACCTCGAATCACTTCCAAAGCACCATGTTCATATGCTTCAGCTTCCTGAAGGTGAGCTCTCACCTGTCCACCTACTCCCTGCGGTCGGGGTGGACCTTCTGGTGGGGGTGGCGGTAACACCTTGTAACGTTATCCACCACCAGATGCACGTCCAGCTCCTCTACCACATCCACGTCGTCCATATGTGCCACCTCGTTTGAACCTCTACCTCTTCCTTGGAGGTCCCTCAACTGTCTGGTGATCATCTGAACGGCAGGTCGGACATTCACGAGCCAAGTGACCCTGCCCGCCGCATGAGTAACACTTCCTGCTACTGGCATGTGTGTCTTTGCTTTGTGTGCCCTCCACAACCGATCCTGAGTCATGTGGTCGACCATCTTTAGGTCTAGTCCCATTTGACCTATGTGACATATGTCTACTGCCATCTGTAGAATACTCTGCTGCCTGTCATCTAGTAGTGGGTCTCTCTTCTGGACACTACCCAATAAGGAAACTCTCCACCAAGAGGGCTCTCTCTAGCACCCCCGTCTGCGTCAGGATGATATGTGAGATCATAGGAGCTCTGATATCTCGCTTGAGCCCCTTCTCGAAGGTCCGGGCCCTGAAGAATGGGTCTTGTACCATATCAGTAGAGTTGAGCGAGAGCTCGTTGAACCTCTATGAGTACATTGCTACTGTCATGCTTCCCTTCTGTAGATGAAGTAGATACTATATCCGCACTGCTCGGAGAGTTGATGGGACAAACTATGCCCAAAACAGGCTCTCGAATTCTGCCCAGAGTAGCATCGCCTCATCATGCAACTGGAGCATCAGGCTCCACCATCTGCCTACTTCTTCCTGAAGGAAACTCGCTGTAAGGATCACCATGAAGTCTGTTGGTGTCCCTACTAGCTAGAAGACTCTCACCAGAACCTCCATCTAATCCTTAGCCACTTGTGGGTCCGTCTCTCCCCTGAACCTGGGTGGCCTCTAGCGTTGGAACACATGAAACACGCTCATGTGGCGTGCATTGTCTGTTGCTAGGGCTGGTGGCATCAGTGGACCAACAAAAAGTAGTACCGCTGCTTCCTCCATTAGTAGAGGGACCTGCACCGAGGCCTCGTCTCTCGGTGGGCTATCAGTGCGTACGACTCTCGGGGCACTAACTGGTTGTCCATGAGGATGAATCCTGAAAGAAATAGATGTGTAACGGTCAAAATATTATACATGGTGTGCTGACCTGGTTGGGCTTACATAAAGGAAACTTTTGGAAACATGAATGCAATCAGTGTTTTTGTGGACTGAGTTGGAAATCAGAAGCCAGGATCCTGGTCTATGGATATATCGACCATGTAGACGCCGGAAAAGTCCGTTGTTCCCAAACGAAGCTCCGGATGCGGAAAGTGAAGTGATATTTGGAGTCAGAGGCACGTTCCGGAGGGCCCGGAGGACTTGCGCGAAATTTCAGAGGCTCGCGCGCAAAGTTGAGTCGCGGCGCGCAATCCGCCCGGGATGCGCGCAATGCGCTGGGCCGGCGCGCTATTTTGCGCGCCCGCGGCCTGCGCGGCGCCTTTGCGCGCGGGGGCCTGATTCCGCGCCCGCGAAGCGAATTGCGCGCCCGAGACCGGATTCCGCGCCCGGGGTTGCCTATAAATATAAGGCGACCCCCGACGTTTTGAAGGTTTCCGGAATCCGAAGCGTCGCTCGTTCGCGCAACCCAACCCCTTCCGCGCGCAATGCCGATCTTCAGGTAACCTCCTTTCTTTCGCGCAATAGAGCCTTGGGGTCCGCCTTCGCGCGCAATCCTCTTGGCTCATTTCCTTTGAATAAATTTCAACCCGAAGGCCTTTGCGCGCAAAAGAAGCCTCTTGCGCGCAATTGCCCCCCGGGTGCGCGCAATCCAGCCCGATTGCGCGCACCCCCCATTTTCAAAGTGGCCATTCGTTAGAGAATGAGTCGTTGCCCCCGCGCGCTACCCGAAGCCCGGTGCGCACAATCCCAATCATCCGCGCGCGAAGCGCTGGCCCAATTGCGCGCCAGCCCGCCATTTTGCGCGCCGACCCGCGGTTTTGCGCGCAAAGCTCCTCTTTTGCGCGTAATCCGCCAGGGTCGCCTCCCTTGACCCCCTGAGGGTACCCCGCCTGCGTGGCGCCCGATGATCCTCATCCTGGGTGCCCGAACCGTGCGTTGTCTTCCCGTGCAGCCTTCCAGGCTCGTGCGAAGTGACACGGACCCATCGGCGGCAATTATTCGTCCAGCATGGCGTTAAACTGCATATTCGTCCAGCATGACGTTAAACTGCATATTCGTCCAGCATGACGTTAAACTGCATATTCGTCCAGCATGAAGTTAAACTGCATATTCGTCCAGCATGACGTTAAACTGCATATTCGTCCTGCATGACGTTAAACTGCACAATGTCCGGCATGACGTTAAACTGCATATATGTCCAGCATGACGTTAAACTGCGCATTCGTCCCGCATGACGTTAAACTGCCCATACGTCCAGCATGACGTTAAACTACACATCCGTCCAAGCTGCACGACGCTAAACTGCCCAGCCCCCATCGTCCGCGCTGCAAGACGTTAAACTGCCAAGTGTTTCGTCCTCAACACACGACGTTAAACTGTGCTTCGTCCGGCAAGACGTTAAACCGTCCGCTTCGTCCTCAACACACGACGTTAAACTGTGCTTTGTCCGGCAAGACGTTAAACCGTCCGCTTCGTCCGATCCCGTGCTCTGCACGTAGGGTCTCCCCCGGTTTGGATGTGGCCCCCACCCGCTCGTCTCTGCAGGGATGTCGGGATTGTCCCGCTTTTGGGACGATTTAATGGGAGTGGCTTTTCCCTACGGGGGCAGGGTATTACAAACCCCTAGTTTCTCGTGGGAGGCTGCACATGTGTATCTCCATTGCGCCTCCCCACTGCCGAAGCCAGTAGAGGGTGTGACTGGGATCGAGGTGTCTTCTGCTTTCGGTCCAAGTCCCTTCCAACTGAGTTTTTCCGCATCCGGGCTGCCTCAAGTGCGTAAGTCCTGACAGAATGAACTACGTGGACTTTGATCCCTGTCTTCTAAACAGGGTACGTAGGAAGCCTTCTTGAGGTCCAAGCCCGCCACCTGGTCGTCCCGGTCGTATTTACGTCGGTTCGTCCATCAGTGGACCCCTCCAGGGTTCACGCTTGCGTCGATTCACCTATGAATCCGCCCCTGTGGGAGACTGCCCGTGTGTATCTCCACGGTGCCTCCCCACAGCCCCCCTTTTCCATTTCTCCTTTTATCGTCCAGCATGACGTGAAACTGTGTTCCACCCGGCCGTTCCATCCCCCTCTGTGCGAGGTGGTTCGGTTCAATCCTCCGCCCGGCGGCCTCGACCTCCTCGTGAGTCGGCTTGCTGACGTCCAGCATGACGTTAAACTGTATACCCGAACTACGTTGACTTTGATCCGTGCTAACGCGCGGTACGTAGGAAGCCCCTACGGGGTCCAAGCTCTCCACTCCATCATCCATCCTGATCCTTACCCGGGCCGCCACATCCCGGTGGGGTCATGCCACTTCACTCCACTCCACGTTACTTGGGAAGCCGCCCATGTGCTGGCCCCAGCGTCGGAGGTTCCCCGCAAGGGGTTCTGTCATCTGATCCACTTTTCGTGTTGATCGGTCTGATGCCGTCCCCGCTGGATGTTAAACTCGCGGCATACCCCGTGTTAAACATGGGAAGCTGAGGAAAACCTCAGGTGACACAGTTCCCCGCACCCAGTACGGGATGCCTCAGGCCATCATGCCTTCGAGAATCCCTATTAGGGACGGAAGACAGACGTGCAGAGCCGCAGTGTTACGACACGCCCCCAGCACCCAGAGCCACCCGGCCTTCTCACTGCAGGTTGCTGCCCCGCCCAGACTCCTTGGAGCGTCCGGGCGGAAGCAGCGTAATTAACCGGTGTACATGAAGATATGGCGCTGGGAACGAGATTCACGAACATTCTTAAGTCTATGAGGGAGACCCGGATTAGGCGACGAGTTCCGAGGAGACGTCCAAGGAAGGAGGAGCCGACATCCCATCATCCCGGTTTCGATCAAGGAGCAGACGCCCCTGAATAAGGGACGAATGCCGCCCGCCCTTGGAAAGCGGGACTGTGGGACCACAAGCCGCGCGCCCATCCCCTCGGGTTGACGGGTGCACGCGCGAAGGCGTCCTGGCGGAACAGCGTAACCCGACGCACATCCGCACCGAAACAGAAAAATGGTGAACCCGACGTGAATCTCTTCTCCTCGATACGAAGACCGATGGCTTTCAGAGGTGTTGGAAGACCGGCATGTTGCCCGGCCAAGCATTCAGTCTTACCCGCCAGGGGCTGGGGAAGTGAAATCGGGCACTCCGTCTCGCAACGTCGAGGGCCTGGGTTCCCCCCATGGAAGGCGTCGTGGCGCTAATGGTTGGTTGTCGATTCCTTTTTCCTGTCAGTGTTAATGGGTTCTTCTCCCTGCTTTCAGAAATCAGGTCGCCCGATCCAGTGCCCGATCGCCACCCGCCCACTGGCGCAGGGATAGGGGAAACACCGACGCGGCTACTCCGCGCGGTCATGCCCGTTCCACAGTCGTCCCAGCAGCCGCAATTGTGGGACGACCACGCCCTCTCTCCCCCTCGGAGGTCATCCAGAGAAGGGTGATCAACACCCTGGTGCGGAGATACGAGGAAGAGGGAGTCATCCCCACTAGGGAAATGGCTCGCCTAGCCCTTGAGGAGGCTGCGCCTCGCCACCACCGCCGCCCCCGAGGGCCGCGCAGGGAGGCACCGCTACCTATCTCAACGTCCAACCGCTTCGGGAGCTTATCCCCGGAGCGCTCTGACAGTTCCCTTCCCTATGCGGATGAGGTGGAAGATTCCCGGGATCACCCTATCCGGGATTCGCTCCAGGGATCTACGGTAAGGACTCCCGCCAGGCCACGACGACACCGCCGCCAGGCCTCTCCAGTCGAAGAGCGGGCTCTCCACCTGCCCGCGCCGCTCATCCCGACTCGTCTGTCTCGACGCCAACATCGGGCACGAGCGGAAGAGGATACCCACCTTGGGGCTCTAGCAACAGCGGCCGCATTGGCCCAAGCCACTGCTGGCTCCAGTCGCCAGGCCTCTGCGCATCCTGAGCAGGGGAACTCCTATGCCCGACCTGGATCGAGGCCCCGACCGCCCCAAAGGCAGGTTGGGTCGACTCTCCCGGTTGCTGGCACTGGCAGTAGCCACCGCGGACCACCTCGCGGTAGTGCTATTTACCGGCAGGATCTACTCTGTGTGGCCGATCCAGGAGGCATGGGTCATCCCACCTTCCAATCCCGGCCCGGAGGCCTGCCCGGAATCATCTCTCCCCGCGTCCCCTTTGATATCTGTCCCGGTGCCCCTCGCACCTTGGTTCCCAGTCCTCTTGGCCCCAGCACCAGTGCGGCCGGAGGACGCCAGTACAGAGATCAGCCCTGCCCCGAAGAACCACCCCGGGGCAGGAAGGCAAGGCGTCGACGCCGAGGGAAGAATGTTACGGAATTCCGGACAGATATCCGACCGGTTTGCTTCTCTGACTCAGAGGCGGAGTACGATTCGGCGACAGAGCCCCTTCCCCCAATCCCGCCAGTCAAGGGCAGGGGTAGGAATGCGGCACGTCAGCCTCGTGCTCCCCGAGAGTGAGATCGATGTGATCCCCGCTTCTCTCCGAAGGTATATTCGGAGTAACGAGGGCCTGTTAGACCCCCAAGGATCAAGCTTGCGGTTGGTACCGGCCCCTCCGGAAGTGCCTTCCATCTCGATCGGAGAAGCCGGAGACTTTTTCTGGGGACCGACGGTCGAACCACGATTTGGTGCGCCCTCGGCGAGCACCGATGCTACGGCAGGATGTTCGCTCGTCGGCCCGTCCTATCGTGATGTGGTAGCCAGGGCACCGCCACCCTCAGAGGGCGGCCCGGGATATGGAGGCCAATCGGCCTTCTCGCCGTATTCACCGCCAGCCAGCCCGTCAGCCCGGCGGCCCGCCTCGGCACCACTACCAGTTCCCCGTCCGTTCCTAGCCATGGAAGAGGACCAAGGAGATCTGGGTCCCGAGTTTGAGTCGTGGAGCTTCTGGACCGTCCTTGCAGAGGGCCACTTCCCCTGAGAAGTTTTGGCCAGTCGCAGGACCGGGCTTTGATGCACCCGAATCGCTCACCCCGGATGAGTTCGAATGCTTCCGCCGAACTCTCCGGGAGACTCGCTCCTGTCTTCGCCGCCTACAAATGCCATACCCCGGGAGTCAATCGCACCTGGAGGATATTGGTGAGCAGTGCCGTCAAATTGACCTGGCCATGCTCCCCGCGGTTCGGCACCCCCGGGTCATTTGAGCACCACGAGGCCCTCCAACAATGATGCGTTGAGTGTTTTCAAGTACTCCGCAAAGTTATCGAGGAAGCCACTCCCCACGTGTATATCCGTGGATGGGGGCAGTACGCTGCCCTACGCTTCAGTGTGATTCGCCGACAGCCCGATTCGCTGGGTGGCCCTGAGGGTATATCCCCAGGGACAGAAACAGTCAATATGGCTGACCTGTCGGGAGAGGGGAACGACTTGGAACTTCTCGACGGGGGCTTCCCCCCCGAAGACAAGCCATCGTCAGATCCATCGGTGAGAGTTACTCGTCATCAGAGGAACCTCCTGGGGCTCCCCGCACCCACTGAAGCACTGACGTTGAGCCGAAACGTCAGCAAAGGAAAAGAGCACATCGAGGCTATAAAGCCCGCCGACCCATCTGCCTCCATGTAGAGGGCAGAGGAGGATCCCGAGAAGGCTACGCTACGTCAGCAGCTCGCCGAACAGAAGAAGCTGGTTGACCAGCTCGTCGCCGAGCGCACTGCAGAACGGCGGCCTGACTACGGTGATCCCAGGCCAGGACCGCAGGGACCGGAACAACCGCTCCTCGATGAGACTCTCCCGGGCAACCGTGATTACGCCGTGTTCGCCGACAGGAGAGAGGCCATTGCCTATGGCAAGAGGGCGCGGTATGTTTCGCCACACCCTCCCGAGCGGCGTGACTACCTGAGTGATCCCGCTCGGATTCCTCCCGCTGCCCCTAGGGCCGCTCCGCCCGCCATCCCACGAGCTGCCGAGTTCGACGACCCGGTCGACGACCCGATTGAAGGGCCATGCAATGCGCTCGTGGTTAGAGATCCTCGCCAGGACTGGAACCCATGTCCGGACGATCCGATGGAGGCACTCATTGCCCGCTTGGAAGCCTTGGAGACTCGGCAGGTGGCGATCCCACCGGACGGCAAGCCCTACCCAGCATGGGTGGATGACATGCCGGTGCCTCCGGGATTCGGGAATCCCACTTTCGCCCCCTTCAACGGAACTGGAGATCCGCCACAGCATTTAGCCCACTTCAACTCGAGGTGCGGGCCTATGTTGGGGACTCCGGCGCAGCAGGAGGCCGCTAAGCTTCGCTGCTTTGTTCAGACACTGGAAGGGCCAGCATTTGTCTGGTACAGCCAGCTCCCCGTCGGGTCGGTAACCAGCTGGGAGGACCTCCGTAGACAGTTCCTCTACCAGTTCAGTTCCACGACCCGGAAGACAAGTATCGCAGACCTCTTCAAGTGCAAGCAGAGGCCTGATGAGCGAGTCGCGGACTTCGTCGCCCGATGGAAGGGTCTCACGTATTCCCTTGACATGCCATTGACTCAGGAGCAGTTGCTGACAATGTGCGTCGGGAACATCAAGACCGAGCTGGTCCCTTCCCTGATCACTCAGAATTACCCCGGAGGGTTCAGGGACTTCTCAGACAAAGCTCAACGTCTTGAGGAAGCCCTGCAACAGGCCAGCCAGGCACACCCGCTGCCTCCTATGATTCCTGGAAGGAGAGTCCGTAGGGCTGAGCCCGCTGTTGTTGCCCAGATAGAGGCCCCCAGGCCGTTGGAGCTGCTGCCGGTGAGGCCAGCTCCACAGCCTCACAGGAATCCGCCTCCACGGGCTCAGTTCCCGGCCCAGCAGCGGCAGCCTCAGAACCGGCCGGCCCCTCCGCGTAATGTACCGCCACAACCCAGGCGAGATAATCAGGGTCCACCTCCTCGGCCGGCCCCTCCAGCCCCTCGTCAAGACCACGCTCCCAGGGGCCCGCGACACCTAACTTACTCATTCCACGAGGATCAGGTCCCGATTATTTCCGGAGCGCCCTGGAGCAGAGGATTGTGCGATTGCCTGAGTGTTGGAGGCCAGAGGAGGCACATCTTACGAATAACCCCCGCTACTGCCCTACCATCGGGCCCTGGGGCACACCATCCAGCGGTGCTATGTGTTTAAGGATTGGCTCCAAGACCAGATTAACAACAATGTAATCAGGTTGGGCCCAGCTCCAGCACAAGTGGCGGGCGTGTTCGTGGGATCAGATGATGATAGTGGCAACGAGGACGAATGGCAGCTGGTCTCCGACCGCGGATCCCAGAAGTACAATAACTGGATGGCCCGCAAGACGACCATTCGCGCCCATGGAATCATCCGTGCGCGCTTGAATCAGCCTGAGCCCCCAGAACCTGCGGGTGCTGCTTCGGCATCGTGGTCCCAGCCTGCCTCTTCCAAGAGGAGCAAACGGCGGCAGCGCAAGAAGGAAGAGCGCGCCCCGCCGGTTTCGCCACTATCCCGCACTCTCGGCGATTTCATGCCCCCGGAGATGGGGGTCCCTCCTTGGATCCACCCGGTGATGGATGATTCGTCCGATGATGGTATTGGGTACGCTTCGGTTAATACCGTCGAGCTGGTAAATCCCTTTTCGGTTCCTGAAGTTGAAGAACACCAGGTGGACCTCCCTAGTGTCCCCGGTCGTCGCTACCGTCGGAAGAACCGCAGCAACAGGAGTCGCCGGGGCACAGCCGTTGGTACCTCCAGCCAGGCCGTGCACGCCACTGAGACTAGGCAGCAGGCTCAAAACCGAGCTCAGCGCGCGCAGCCCCCCCATCCGGGGATGACGGATTCGCCTCCGCCACTGTTTGTGGTGTGGGACCAGGCAAAACCGCCTCAGCCGCGTCGCGACCAGCTCCGCCCTGCCACAAGTCCATCCCGGCCTCCTGACTCCAGTACGGTGACCATTTCCCGGACTGTGACCAGTGAACAGCGAGATGCGCCGAGTACCAGTCGGCCGCCGATCCAACCGGCAAGGCCCGTCATGCCACCAACCGCAGAGCAACCTCTTGCAACCAGGGGCTCGCGCTTGGCCAAAAAGTATGATGTCCTGAAGCACTTGGCCAACATCCCAGCAAGGCTCTCCATCCTTGAGGCTCTGCGCATGTCATCTGAGATGCGCGAGGCACTCGCTGAAGCCCTGAAAAGCCCCCTCCAGTTTGAGACAGAGGTTGCGGCTGCAGAGGCCTTTCACGCCGAAACGATCGAGGACGCCGAATGTCAGGCAGTTATCTCGTTCTCTGGTAAGGATGAAGACCCTCCTATACAGGGACACATTCGTCCGCTGTATGTCACTGGCCAGTTCAATGGCCTTGAAGTCCGGCGCTGTCTTGTCGACACGGGGTCCGGGATTAACCTGATTCCAACTCGGACGCTCCGGAGATTGGGGTTGTCTGAGGATGACTTGATTCCCTCCGACCTCAGGATCCAGGGGTACGACCGCACCGAGCAAACCCCGGTCGGCAAGATACGTTTGAAGACCCAGTTCGGTGACTTGGTTGCCAACACCGAATTCATGGTAGTCTCTCAGGACACTGCGTATAACGCATTGATGGGCAGGCCATGGCTTCACCTTCACGCGGCGGTTCCCTCGTCATACCACCAATGCCTCAAATACTCCCTTAATGGTCGAGTAGGCGTGCTTCAAGGAGATGCCTCTCCTTTTGCCTCATGTGAAGCCCGCTATCTGGACGCGGACTATTACAAGAGCAAGGATAAGCAGATCCTGGCAGGTGAGGTTGAGCCTGTCGCTGTTGCAAGCGATCCCTGGGCAAGTCTGGATGACGCTTACGTCCTCCCGATTCACCGGTTGGACGTCGCCATGGTCTTGACGGTCCGTGAGTCTCCTGATGAGATGGCCGCGACCGCCCGCGCCAGCACCAGTGGCCCAGCAGGATCTGGTAGCCCCAATGCAGTTTCCAACGCAGCCTCTCCCGTGGACGATCCCTCCCTGAGCGGAGAGGATATGGAAGACGCACCCCCAGCCTTTGAGGAGGGCGTCCCCGCCACGGTCGATGAGTTAATACAGGTGAACCTTGGAACCGAGGCCGATCCAAGACCCACATTGGTTAGTGCCGCCATGCCCTCTGAGGAGCGGCAGCAGTACATGGACTTTCTCAGGCAGCACCGTGATGTGTTCGCTTGGGGCTATGACGAGATGCCGGGGCTAGATCCTCAGGTAGCCGTCCACCGCCTTGGTCTCCCGGCGAACCATCGCGGGTTCAAACAGCCTCCCAGGAAGATGCACCCATCCCACGGTGCCATGGTTGAGGCCGAAGTTGACAAGCTTATCAAAGCCAACTTCGTGAGGGAAGTTCAGTACCCCAAATGGCTGGCCAACATTGTGCCGGTCAGGAAGAAGAACGGGCAGATTAGAGTCTGCATCGACTTCCGCGATCTCAACCGCCATTGTCCGAAGGATGATTTTCCCCTTCCAGTGACAGAGCTGTTGATTGATGCCACGGCAGGGTTCCAAGCCCTCTCCTTCATGGACGGATACTCCGGATACAACCAAATTCGGATGTCCCCTGAGGATGAGGAGTTCACTGCCTTCAGGGCCCCCCAAGGTACCTTTTGCTACCGGGTCATGCCCTTCGGCCTGAAGAATGCAGGTGCCACCTATCAATGGGCGATGCACCGCATATTCAAGCCAATCCTCGGCGCACTGGTGGAATGCTACGTCGACGACTTGGTTGTCAAATCGTGCCAGCGTCAGGACCATCTCAAAGATCTTGAGAAAGTGTTCAGCTTCCTCCAGTCTCGCTGCCTGAAGATGAACCCGTTGAAGTGTGCCTTTGGGGTCACCTCCGGAAAGTTCCTTGGATTTGTGGTAAGATACCGGGGTATTGAGATCGACCCAGAGAAAATCAGGGCGATTAGCCAGATGCCTCCCCCAGGTACCGTCCGGGAACTGCAAGGGTTCCAAGGCCACTTAGCCTATATACGCCGATTCATCGCGAATCTGGACGGCAATTGTAAGCCCTTTTCTCGGCTCATGAAGAAAGGTGCCACCTATGTATGGGATAAAGAGTGTCAGACCGCTTTCGAGGAAATCAAGCAGTACCTGCTTCAACCTCCGGTCCTGATGCCGCCCGTATCCGGAAAGCCGCTGGTCCTTTATGTGACCGCCCTGGAACGGTCCCTGGGTGCCCTTCTCGCCCAGAAGAACAACGAGGGAACAGAGAATAGCCTCTATTACCTCAGTCGCATGCTCCTCGATGCGGAAGTGAGGTATTCCCCCATCGAGAAGAGCTGCATGGCGCTCGTATTTTCCGTACAGAAATTACGGCACTACTTGCAGCACCATGAGGTACAGTTGGTTTCTCGGGTAGACCCGTTGAAATATATCCTGAGCCGGCCTATGTTGACTGGCCGCCTAGCGCGGTGGGCTGTGATTCTCCAACAGTTCGACATCAGGTATGTGTCTCAGAAGGCCATCAAAGGGCAAGCATTTGCAGACTTTCTGGCAGCTCACCCGACCTCTGCGGATCAGCCGCTGGATCTAGGCTTTCCTGATGAGGCCATTCTCTCGGTTGATCGAGCCGATCCATGCTGGCAGATGCACTTTGACGGCGCATCCCGGAGCCCCACCGGTAGAAGACTCGATAATCCTAAGCTCAAAAGAGTGGGCTTGGGCATCGTCTTCATTACACCGGAGCGAGCCGTGCTGCCATACTCTTTCCTGTTGTCAGAGGGCTGTACCAACAATGAGGCGGAATACCATTCCCTCATCACCGGCCTCGAGTTGGCTCTCGAGATCGACGTGCCCCGTCTGTACGTGAAAGGGGACTCCGAGCTGGTCGTTAAGCAGATCAATGGAGACTACGTTGTCAGGAAGCCGGAACTTGTGCCATTGTTGGAGTGCACCCTCCTTCTGATGGCCCGGTTCCCTTCTCGGCCGGAAATTGTCCATGTTCCCCGGTCGCAGAACGGTCGAGCAGATGCTTTGGCCAGCCTCGCTGCGTCACTTGCGGAGCCTGAACAGGACAACCTGATCGTCCACGTGACGCGCCGTAGGCTCATCGCTCCCGTTATCCCGGAAGAAGATCGCGGCCCGTTGGTAAGTAACCTCACCACGGTTGCCCCTATGCCCGGAGCCCCGAGTACCCCAGATGTGACAGTCGGATCAGCCCCTGATTGGAGGACGCCTTTGGTTGAGTACCTCCAACATGGCATTCTTCCATCGGATCGGGCCGAGCGCGAGCGAGTTCGACGCCGCGCATCACAGTTCGTCCTCCAGAGCAGTCCCGGCCTGGAGCAGATCCTCTACAAACGCGGATTTGATGGTGTTATCCTCCGTTGCCTTCAGGGAGTTGAGATCCCACGAGTCATGCAAGAGGTTCATGCTGGTTTGTGTGGCGCCCACCAGACTGGGCCGAAGCTGTCCCACCAGATTCAGAGGTTGGGATACTTCTGGCCCTCTATGATCCATGACTGCATCGAGTATGCCAGGAGGTGCCATGCGTGCCAGGTTCATGCGAACTTTGCGCATCGGCCGCCGGAGCCTCTCCATACCACAAGGTATTCCTGGCCCTTTGCAGTCTGGGGACTGGACGTTGTGGGACCTTACCCGCCGGCGACAGCTCGCCAGTGCCGGTTCATTCTGACCGCCACGGACTTCTTCTCCAAATGGGCAGAAGCGATTCCGCTCAGAGAGGTCAAATCCTGTTCGATCGCTGACTTCGTGACCTCCAACATCATCTATCGATTTGGAGTGCCTCACGCTATCCTCACGGATAACGGAACCAATTTCCGAGCAGCCGAGTTGAAGAAGTTGTACGCCAAGTATAACATTCGCTCGAACCATACATCTCGCTATCATGCGCAGGCGAATGGACAGATCGAGGCGTTCAACAAAACCCTCTCTAACATTCTGCAAAAGATGGTTGGTCAGAACAAGAAGAGTTGGCCGGACAAGCTCCCCAACGCCCTCTCGGCTTATCGGACGACGACTCGCAATTCCACCCAGATGACCCCTATTCCCTGGTGTATGGAGCTGAGGCCGTCCTGCCCATCGAGATCCAGTTGCCGTCCTTGCGCACTGCGGTCTACGACCAGCAAGCGCCGGACAGAGTTGCTGAAGCCCGTCTAGTCGAGTTGGAAGCACTGGATGAGAATAGACTTCGCGCTTTGCACAACTTAGAGAGGCATCAAAGCAGAATGGCTCGAGCTTTCAATAAGAAGGTTCGCCTCCGCTCCTTCCTGCAGGGTGATCTAGTGCTAGCCCTAAGAGCGCCGATGATCCCCGGCAGGAAGCCGCCCTAGTTGGAGCCCAAGTGGGAGGGACCTTTTGTTGTCCACAAGGTCTATCCCAATGGCGCGTACTCCCTAGCGACTATGGATGGTGAGCGTGTCACTCCTCCCACCAACGCTAGGTTCCTCAGGCAGTACTTTGTCTGAGTGTGCCCACGTCCTGCACGACGTTAAACTGCATTCGTCCAGGCTACAAGACGTTAAACTGTTCAGCATTCGTCCGCGCTGCAAGACGTTAAACTGCCAAGTGCTTCATCCTGCATGACGCTAAACTGCACTACGTCCGAGCTACAAGACGTTAAACTGTTCAGCATTCGTCCTGCATGACGTTAAACTGCCTCTCAAAGAACTACGTATGGCTTGATTCCCATCCTTATGGGATACGTAGGACCGCCTGGACATTCATGTTTCAGGCCCAGCCCCATTTCCCGGGAATCTCTATCCCGCGTTGGGCCTCTGGCCCCAGTTCCCCTCCTTTTTTGTGCGAGGCGTATCGCGTGAGCGGGGGATTATGTCCTCATTCACGTCGGTCTACTGGCCGCGCCGTACGCCTCCCCCGTGTGTGGGACTACCTCACACCCCTCATCGTCCTGCATGACGTTAAACTGCCTCTCTAGAACTACGTATGGCTTGATTCCCATCCTTATGGGATACGTAGGACCGCCTGGACGCTTATGTTTCAAGTCCAGCCCCGTCTCCTGGTTGATCACGGGGATCTGCCCTCTTTTGGTTGCTCTCAGGGTGAGTCCTCCGACCCTTTCCAGAGATCTGTTAACATGTTTTGGGTACTTCGGTCTATGACTCGTAGTGTCAGATTCAATCCCGACAAGTCCTGTGTTGCTTGTCAGGCCTCACGCTTCCTCTTGTTCGGGC
This sequence comes from Viscum album, assembly GCA_963277665.1. Taxonomy (NCBI): domain Eukaryota; kingdom Viridiplantae; phylum Streptophyta; class Magnoliopsida; order Santalales; family Viscaceae; genus Viscum; species Viscum album. Next base: position 775,232,780 of record OY728132.1, read on the forward strand.
CTTCACTTAAAGGGATCCTCGTTGGCGGTTTGGGTACGATGCCTCAGTGCTCTCCTACCGCTCCGGGTTGATTTACCGGCGAGTCCTGGGCCGCAAATCGATATGAATCCTGCGATTGAGCGGTTGATGCTCGTTTGCTTGCCCCATCTTAGGCTGACGCGATCGGATGTTGTGTTGCGAATAATGTCAGCAACGTCCTTGATCGCCATGTCGGCTCTTTCAGGCTCTGAACATTGGATTGCGCAGTCCTCATCACACTCCGCCTTTATGCGTTGTAGTGGAATCTCGACACTCTCTTCATACTGACCTCCAGTACACCTCTACACGTTAGGCAGACCAACCAGGGTAATGATGTCGTTCGAGGCTCCCATGATCTGAGCACCAGGGATATATGCGGATATCCTCCCTAAGGGCCATGCGTAGCTGGACCCCCGTCCCCATAAGGAGGAGGGAGTCGCCCGAACAATCGCGTTCTGGGCCCAGTATATCTGGAGGCTAGCATCTCTGCCCCTCGGGTGATGGACATATGCAGACCCCTATCCCAAGACTCTTCTCCTGGAATCGTGCGTGACCGCAGGGCTGGGTATGTTCCCACCTCCGCCGTGTCCGCCGTACCGCAATAAGCGGATTCCTCCATGGTCCGAACCACACGACCTTAAAATGTGTTGTCTGGTCCTACCACACGACCATAAACTGTGATCGTCTTGGCCGCCCGACGAGAAACGACACTGCATCGTGATGTTCTCCTCGGGGGACACTCATGTTGGGCGCTGGTTAATAACCACGCCATTCATCAATGCCTTCCATGGCTTGATTATTGTGGCGACGCCAGAGATTTCTCAATCTCAGGCGCGTCGCCGCACAAAGAAAAACCATTCATCTTTAAGGACAAACAAGAAATATCAAATGCCGCTCCTTCTGTGTGCGAGGGTCAGACCCGCACTCTTCCCCGCGCTGGTGCCCGATTGTGTTGCGCCGCGCTTCAAGAACTACGTGCGGCTTGATTCCCATCCTTATGGGATACGTAGGAACGCCCGAATGTTGGAAACTTCGGGTCCAGCCCCCCACCTCTTAGAGATTCCCCCTTCTCTGGGGAATCCGCCGCCTACAGGTCACCCTCAAGGCGTGTTCCCCAACCCCTTGCAGTGGTCCACCGGTGTCAAGAGTACTCTGGTTTATTGCCAGGAGGCTCAGGATCCGCTTGGTCAGGTTTCCTCCGCTTTTCAGGCTTCGTGCTCCCTTTCATTCGGACCCATCGTCTACGCCCTGGGTGGAGCCCCCGTGAACGGTTCGGACACAATGCCTCAGTGCTCTCCCACCGACTCGGGCCGGTACCCCCAATGGCCTCGGGCATCAAATCGATATGAATCCTGCGATTGAGCGGTCGATGCTCGTTTCCTGCCTCATTCCACCAACGGTTAGTGCGATATTGATGCTGCCTTTCCGCCACGGTCGGCAGTACTCCCATATCGTTACGCCGGTGCCCCCAGTCCTTGAATGAATGGCCGCATGATTCACATTTTCCACCTCCCATTCCGGCCAGGCGAAACCTCGACACTCTTGACACTATCCCTCAGTGCATCTTTGCATATCCAGGGGATATGACCACGATGTGGCGTGCTTTGAGGTCCTTATGGTCCGAGCTCTAAGACCTTAAACTAAGATCTCCCCTTATGGTCCGAGCTCTAAGACCTTAAACTAAGATCTCCCCTTATGGTCCGAGCTCTAAGACCTTAAACTAAGATCTCTCCTTATGGTCCGAGCTCTAAGACCTTAAACTAAGATCTCCCCTTATGGTCCGAGCTCTAAGACCTTAAACTAAGATCTCTCCTTATGGTCCGAGCTCTAAGACCTTAAACTAAGATCTCTCCTTATGGTCCGAGCTCTAAGACCTTAAACTAAGATCTCCCCTTATGGTCCGAGCTCTAAGACCTTAAACTAAGATCTCTCCTTATGGTCCGAGCTCTAAGACCTTAAACTAAGATCTCTCCTTATGGTCCGAGCTCTAAGACCTTAAACTAAGATCTAGCCCTTATGGTCCGAGCTCTAAGACCTTAAACTAAGATCTAGCCCTTATGGTCCGAGCTCTAAGACCTTAAACTAAGATCTACCCCTATGGTCCGAGCTCTACGACCCTAAACTAAGATCTCCCCAAATGGGGTCCTACGTCCTGCATGACGTTAAACTGCACTTTCAGAACTACGTGTGGCTTGATCTCCAGCCTGATGGAGTACGTAGGAACGCCCGGGCATTCCGACTCGGGTCCAGCCTCAGGGATCGTTAAGTCCCGCCCCTCCTCGTCGCCGGCTGTCTGGCCTGACTTCGGGTAGAGTGGTGCAGTTGTGATATTCTCCCCGATTCATCTCGGGATGCCCCATCGCAAGGATGGGAAGCGACGGTTTCCTCGTCAGAGAGGTGCTGTCTGAGAATTGAGGTGACTCACGACCAGATTAGCGCATCCGCCTAATCCGCTCTCCCCACGGTGGCGCAATTTTGAGAGCGTTGGATTCTGTCCGAACAAATCGTCACTTCGCCCCACGCTTCACATGCCCTGTTGATCTGGATTTCCACCCTTGTGTCTGAAGGAACCCCAAAGCGGTATTCATGATGACATGTGGTCCGCCTCCTGCAATATGAATGATGGCCTTTTTCGGTCCGTCTATTGTAGTTTTTATGGTCGATCCACTGTCCGCCTACCGTCTTGGGCATTTCCTGGAAGGCCGACCGTTGTGGATGTCTGGATTCGGGACACGCGATTCACCCTTTCTCATTTCCCTATGTTCGGATAAAATCTCAACGCCCCTAGCATTGTCCCGCTCGTGTGTTGGAACAAGTTGGGGGGATGATACATTGATTAGGCTTGAGGTCTCCTTTCTTAGGAATGACCTCCCTCTTTTCTCTAAGAAATCCAGGCCCAATTGCGGATGCCTGATGCTTGGTTAACACTCCCGCAAGACAACGAATTGTGGTTGAGCATGTTAAACCAAAAGATGCAGATAAATATATTGATTCATACAGATGGATCAAAGTAGTGGAAGAAAATGTTTTGGGAATGGCAAAACAAAGCCCTTAGGGATTAGCGTGCTGAATGAGTCTTTCTAATGCCGCTACCCTTTGGCTGGTGGCCTCCAGAGCTGCTTCTCGCTCTCTGCGTGCCCTCTCTTCGTCGGCGGTCGCAGCGCGCAGTTCGTCGATTCTAGCCTGTGCACGCTCCCGCTCGACCTGAATTGTGACCATCTGTTGGCCCGCCTCCGTCAGCTGTACCTGGGCGTCAACCAGCTGGGCTGCTAGTTGCTCCACAAGCTCGGTACACGTTGCGACTAATGCCTCCTTCTCTGCCGCCTGCCCTTCGAGGCGCCGGACTTCCTGCTCCGCCGCGAGGAGTGCCCGCGTGCTCTCCGACATGTCCCGACTTTGTGTGACGTCGGCACGCCGGAAGCTCTCGCGCATCTTTTCGGCCATGAAATCACGGACCGTTAGATGGAGGCATTGAGCATCAGCTCCCCCGGCACACAGAAAGCGCAGCCAGGTTTGAAGTGATCCCATGCGCCCCAGCCACTCCGACGGGTCTCGCTTGAGGAAGCGATGGATGCACTTCCACCCCCTACGGCGCGTTATCCGGCTCTCCTCGACCGCCTCCGTGTCTGAGTCGTCCATCTCCTCGGGATCGGCAGGCCGGTAGGCAGGGAAGGCAGCCAGCAGGTCTGCTGCAGGGTCCGCCCCTGGGAGGTCCTCACGAGGGATAGGTTCCCCAACATCCGGGCGACCTTCTTCTCTCTCCCCAGCAGCGCTGACACCCTCGTCAGCCCCCAACCTCTCTCCGATGGCAGCACCGCCGACGTCCGCAGCCCCTTGATCAGCAGTTGGTGGGGCCGGCTCGGTTTGGGAAGTCTGTTCCGGAGCAGGCGGCATGTCTGCCACCGGTCCACTCGTGGATGGCCCGGGTTCAGCAACCCGATGAGCCTCCAGTGTTGAGATCACTGCGCAGGGCATGCCATGGTTAGTCACGGATCGTCAACGGCAAGCACCAGCAGTAAAGTAGGGAGACTTACGGGAGTTCAGAGCGTCATCTTCCGCTATCCCGGTCGCCACAGGAACAGTTGCAGCAGGGGACCCCTTAGCGCTTGTCAGTTCGATAATGGGTGCCTGGCCCCCGCCTTGTCCTGCTGGCGCCTCTCCTACTCCCGCTGAGGACGCCTGACCGACATCCGTGTGCTCCTGAGAAAGATGGAGAAATGCGTTAGAAGCTGCATAAGAGAGTGGATGAAGCAGATTGAGTAGGGATAGAAGCGGACCTCGAGGAGCTCAGTGACATCAACGTTGTCAGAGCCGGCCACCTCGCCGCTCTCCCGTGGGCTCCCCTGATGGGATCTTCCCTCGGAGCCTTCATCCTCCCCCATTCCCTCCTCTTCTTCGGAGTCGCTGCTACTATCATCTTCTTCCGGCAGCATCTGTTCCGGAGCGGGCTCGAGACCGAGCATCACCTTCACCAGAAGGGATGGCTCCGCGCGCTGACCACGTTGGCGCGCGTACTCGTCCATGGTCGTCAGATACGCATACTGCCGGTTGAAGTCCACTCTGTCGGCAATCTGGAGGCGCCCGACCTCTGGCAGATAGATTCCTTCTCTGAGTATCTTTCGCCAGATGGCGTCGGTCCCCAGTGACTGCCGCAGAGTCATCCAGGCCGACCACAGCGCCGGGAAGACCGCATCATGGGAAGGTTCGAGCAGACGTCTCACCTGCTTCCCGGGCCGCTCGTCGACCACCGCACGTGCCCCCTCTCTGGGCGCTGAGGTCGTGGCGGCAGCTCGCGATGTTCCCGCCGCCGAAGTCCCTGCCCGCGCCGGCTCCGCTGTTTGGCGCACCTCCGTTCTCCCCCGTGTGGCGGCGCCTCGCCTCCTTCCTTGACGCCCGGTCTCCGCACGGGTAGCCTCGAGCCGCCGAACTAGCTTCCGCAAAAGCCCCTCGGGGTACGCGATGGCCCAGTGTTCGGCGTACTCGGTTGCCAAGCCTGCGTCAACTCCGGTAGGAGGGAGAGTGATGACGTCGCCAGAGCCGAAAGCGGCAAACATCAGCCACATCTGGCGAAGGACGCCAGGGTTCGTCTCCTCCCGGACAGCAGTGAATACCCTCTTCGGCATCCGTTGAAGGCACCCGAACTGCCTGGCGAACCGGGTCGGCACGTAAGGCTCGCAGATCACCTTCCCGTCGATCCGAGCCACGAGCACCCCGCCCCACATGTTCAGGAAGTATTCATGCTGCTCCAGCGGACCCTGCCCATTGTCGATCATCTGGCCGACGGGAGTGGGGAACGGACTGAGGTTGAAGTTGGCATGATTGCCAATCCGGATCCGCACACCCTCCTCACTTAGGGTCATCGGAGCGACCCCCGCGATGTTCAGCAGGGAGGGTCGCAGGCCGTTGCCCGGAGGAATGATGGCGTTCGGAAACGTGTACCCACCGAGGTGAGCAGCCACCCAGCCGTGGAAGAACTGAAAGGGCCCACAGATCCTTCGTGGAGACCCCCCTCGTGAGATGCGTCCCAGGATGGCATACAGCCTCGCCAACACTGGGACCCCGAGGTTGTATCTCTTGTTGGCGGCCATAGCGCCTGCCATCGCCAGTGTCGCCGGGCGAACGCCCATTCTCGCGTCCCGCACTGGCAGGAGCCACCCACTCAGAAAGGCGGCCAGGAACGCCGCGTACCGGACATGTGGGTCCCGGGCCTCGATGACGCGGTACCCCCATGAGCGGTAGTCGCCCGTCTCCAGGACCCGCCAGTACGACCCGTTCCGGCTCCTCTGAGCTGCGGTCGGGCACCGCTTCCCCCTGCCTGGCATCTTGACCGCCGGGTCATGCTCCAAGAACTGGCCGAACCATTCCTTGTAGGCTATGTCCTTCTGGAAGTCTTTGATCCCGAGCCGCTGCGTAGCCAGGTCAAGCAGATGCCAGGTCAGGATGGGAGTCCGTGACCTGTCCTCCCGGGTGTTCTTCGGTGGCAGGAACTCATCGTATTGGTAGCCCTCCAGCGGGATACCTCCGATGCAGTGGATGTCCCAGAGACCGATGCCGACCTCCCCATGGTGAAGATGAAAGGTGTTGGTATCCGGAGACCATCGGGTGAACAGCTCCGGCCCGAGCTCGAACTGCTGGTAGAAGTGGAACTGCGACGTCCACACCTCCTCGAACAGGCCGATGTACCGCAGCTCCTCTGCGAAGTGATCACAAGTGTGGCGTACCCAGAACGCCCAGGCCCACTCACTGGTAAAGTTGCCCCCAGACCGCAAGTCCCAGTCCTTCAGCCAGCCCTTGGTGTCGTCCGTGACACTCTGGCGATATATGCTCGAGTAGAGGGCTGGAGAATTCTCCGTAGTAGGCTCACCCCCGTCAATGGTTCGCGTCCTCGGGTTCAGGACATAGACGTCCAAGTGCCTGGTCTCCCTGGCAGGATGCCCATTGTTGGTGATGTTATAGCGGGGAAGCTCGTCCTCCCGGGTCACCCAGGTCCGCGGCGCATCAATCTCGAACCCTGGCACCGGAACCTCATCTAGGATGCCGAAGTTCCAGAGCGGCAGGTTGTCCGACAGGGGATATGTCTTCTGGGCCGGCGTTAGTAAGTCGAACAAGGATTGATTGTTGGAAACAATCTCCTTGGCTCCGTAAACCTCCTCGTTCGTCGCCATCTCAGCCCTGCGAGTGGCGGCATCCCCCTCATTTCCTCTGTGCGCGGCCATCTCAGAAGTTTCGGGAGTCGTGCGGGTTAAGGGATGAAGCGTGCGGGATCGGACGAGGCTGGTAGAGAAGTTTGAAGGGTGGCGCGCAATCCAAGTGGACGGCGCGCAATTGGGAAGAATGTCGCGCAAAGTTCCGGGTTTTCGCGCAAAGACAGGCGAATTCCGGACGGTTTTTGCGCGCTGATCGGGCGAATTTCGCGCCGGAAAGGGCGATTTCGCGCACGAGAGCGTTGGAGCTTATCGCGCGGAAGGCCGGAGTACGGAACGCGGGACCCAGGGCCCCTATTTATAGGCGAGGCCGGGGTCCGCGCTGCGCGGAAAGCGCTTTGCGCGACCGCAGCGGCGACTTTCGCGCCCGGCGCCCCTTTTTGCGCGCCTAAGTCCCGCGCCGCCCAGGACTTCGGCATTCCGGCGTCTCCCTCGGAACCCGATCGTTGCGACCTCTTGCCGACCAGATTCCGAGGGGGGGCTTTTGTAGACGCCGGAAAAGTCTGTTGTTCCCAAACGAAGCTCCGGATGCGGAAAGCGAAGTGATATTTGGAGTCAGAGGCACGTTCCGGAGGGCCCGGAGGACTTGCGCGAAATTTCAGAGGCTCGCACGCAAAGTTGAGTCGCGGCGCGCAATCCGCCCGGGATGCGCGCAATCCGCTGGGCCGACGCGCTATTTTGCGCGCCCGCGGCCTGCGCGGCGCCTTTGCGCGCGGGGGCCTGATTCCGCGCCCGCGAAGCGAATTGCGCGCCCGAGACCGGATTCCGCACCCGGGGTTGCCTATAAATATAAGGCGACCCCCGACGTTTTGAAGGTTTCCAGAATCCGAAGCGTCGCTCGTTCGCGCAACCCAACCCCTTCCGCGCGCAATGCCGATCTTCAGGTAACCTCCTTTCTTTCGCGCAATAGAGCCTTGGGGTCCGCCTTCGCGCGCAATCCTCTTGGCTCATTTCCGTTGAATAAATTTCAACCCGAAGGCCTTTGCGCGCAAAAGAAGCCTCTTGCGCGCAATTGCCCCCCGGGTGCGCGCAATCCAGCCCGATTGCGCGCACCCCCCATTTTCAAAGTGGCCATTCGTTAGAGAATGAGCCGTTGCCCCCGCGCGCTACCTGAAGCCCGGTGCGCGCAATCCCAATCATCCGCGCGCAAAGCGCTGGCCCAATTGCGCGCCAGCCCGCCATTTTGCGCGCCGACCCGCGGTTTTGCGCGCAAAGCTCCTCTTTCGCGCGCAATCCGCCAGGGTCGCCTCCCTTGACCCCCTGAGGGTACCCCGCCTGCGTGGCGCCCGATGATCCTCATCCTGGGTGCCCGAACCGTGCGCTGTCTTCCCGTGCAGCCTTCCAGGCTCGTGCGAAGTGACACGGACCCATCGGCGGCAATTATTCGTCCAGCATGACGTTAAACTGCATATTCGTCCAGCATGACGTTAAACTGCATATTCGTCCAGCATGACGTTAAACTGCATATTCGTCCTGCATGACGTTAAACTGCACAATGTCCGGCATGACGTTAAACTGCATATATGTCCAGCATGACGTTAAACTGCGCATTCATCCCGCATGACGTTAAACTGCCCATACGTCCAGCATGACGTTAAACTGCACATCCGTCCAAGCTGCACGACGCTAAACTGCCCAGCCCCCATCGTCCGCGCTGCAAGACGTTAAACTGCCAAGTGTTTCGTCCTCAACACACGACGTTAAACTATGCTTCGTCCGGCAAGACGTTAAACCGTCCGCTTCGTCCTCAACACACGACGTTAAACTGTGCTTCGTCCGGCAAGACGTTAAACCGTCCGCTTCGTCCGATCCCGTGCTCTGCACGCAGGGTCTCCCCCGGTTTGGATGTGGCCCCCACCCGCTCGTCTCTGCAGGGATGTCGGGATTGTCCCGCTTTTGGGACGATTTAATAGGAGTGGCTTTTCCCTACGGGGGCAGGGTATTACAAACCCCTAGTTTCTCGTGGGAGGCTGCACATGTGTATCTCCATTGCGCCTCCCCACTGCCGAAGCCAGTAGAGGGTGTGACTGGGATCGAGGTGTCTTCTGCTTTCGGTCCAAGTCCCTTCCAACTGAGTTTTGCCGCATCCGGGCTGCCTCAAGTGCGTAAGTCCTGACAGAATGAACTAAGTGGAATTTGATCCCTGTCTTCTAAACAGGGTACGTAGGAAGCCTTCTTGAGGTCCAAGCCCGCCACCTGGTCGTCCCGGTCGTATTTACGTCGGTTCGTCCATCAGTGGACCCCTCCAGGGTTCACGCTTGCGTCGATTCACCTATGAATCCGCCCCTGTGGGAGACTGCCCGTGTGTATCTCCACGGTGCCTCCCCACAGCCCCCCTTTTCCATTTCTCCTTTTATCGTCCAGCATGACCTGAAACTGTGATCCACCCGGCCGTTCCATCCCCCTCTGTGCGAGGTGGTTCGGTTCAATCCTCCGCCCGGCGGCCTCGACCTCCTCGTGAGTCGGCTTGCTGACGTCCATCATGACGTTAAACTGTATACCCGAACTACGTTGACTTTGATCCGTGCTAACGCGCGGTACGTAGGAAGCCCCTACGGGGTCCAAGCTCTCCACTCCATCATCCATCCTGATCCTTACCCGGGCCGCCACATCCCGGTGGGGTCATGCCACTTCACTCCACTCCACGTTACTTGGGAAGCCGCCCATGTGCTGGCCCCAGCGTCGGAGGTTCCCCGCAAGGGGTTCTGTCATCTGATCCACTTTTCGTGTTGATCGGTCCGATGCCGTCCCCGCTGGACGTTAAACTCGCGGCATACCCCGTGTTAAACATGGGAAGCTGAGGAAAACCTCAGGTGACACAGTTCCCCGCACCCAGTACGGGATGCCTCAGGCCATCATGCCTTCGAGAAGCCCTATTAGGGACGGAAGACAAACGTGCAGAGCCGCAGTGTTACGACACGCCCCCAGCACCCAGAGCCACCCGGCCTTCTCACTGCAGGTTGCTGCCCCGCCCAGACTCCTTGGAGCGTCCGGGCGGAAGCAGCGTAATTAACCGGTGTCCATGAAGATATGGCGCCGGGAACGAGATTCACGAACATTCTTAAGTCTATGAGGGAGACCCGGATTAGGCGACGAGTTCCGAGGAGACGTCCAAGGAAGGAGGAGCCGACATCCCATCATCCCGGTTTCGATCAAGGAGCAGACGCCCCTGAATAAGGGACGAATGCCGCCCGCCCATGGAAAGCGGGACTGCGGGACCACAAGCCGCGCGCCCATCCCCTCAGGTTGACGGGTGCACGCGCGAACGCGTCCTGGCGGAACAGCGTAACCCGACGCACATCCGCACCGAAACAGACCACCTGCACCATCACTGGACTCCCAAAACTTAAAACCAAACTTAGTACCCTTAACACTATTGATACATAGAAAAGATAGATCAGAGTTCTAGGTTTTGCGATAGAACCAACTCCTCTGATACCATTTTTTCATGAACCATCCCCAGGGCCTGTATCGTGACTACCCCAATCCCACCTTCTATAGGCCAGGGGATGGAGACTAGCACCAATGGTGTAAATCCATAAACTAGAAAGGAATTACCTTTATAACTATAAACAAACACATCATAGTACAAAATTGGAAGAAAAACAGTAGGTAAAAATGTATAAAAAAGAAGTGCTGGAAAGTAAAAGCGGATAGAAATACAAGCCCAATAGGAAAGTACAAGTACAACTGAAACGAATGTACAACTGAAGATAAGTAAAACAACTACGGGGTCTTCCTCCAGGGTTCCTACTTGAAGGGTAGGTATAGATGGCCTCCCCAGCACTCCACGACCGTCCATCTCCTCTATGTACCGTCACAATGAGTGGTCCACCTCTGGGTATCATCCAGTTCTGCTATACTCTGCCTAAGTCAGTGTTTTCCATCGTCTGCAACCAACACAACGAGGTGCGAGCATAGCCTATGCGAGGGTGAGAATAACGATACTCTGTAGGGACCCAGAGACATTTAAGGTCTCACAAAATCCAACAAGGATAAACCACAGAGTATGAAATCAACAAATAAACATTACTTAGTTATTTTCCCATACATATACCTATGTTATCAAGTAACCCATATCAATCATGAGGAAAACACAAAAGTCATTAAATCATCTCAAACCAGGATTTTTATTATTGAAACCACGACTGGTGGCGTACTCCTCCTCTATAGAGTACAGTGGTCCAGACGCATTACATAGAGGTGCTTCCCACTCTCCTTGGACTGTTGAGGTACTCCTCCTGTCGAGTACCATGGGTCTGCCGCCTCACACAGAGCCACTCTCCACCATGGGTCTGCCGCGCTCACACAGAGGCACTCCCCCTTGTATCCTGCTAAGGTACTCCTCTTGTCGAGCACTATGGGTCTACTGCACTCACACAGAGGCACTCCCCACCGTGGGTATGCTGCGTAACACAGATGCACTCCCCACTAGGCTGGTCGAGTCACTCTGAGTCGAATCGGTCAAGCAGTCGTCAGGTCTGAGGCAGCTACTAGGTCTTCGTACTCTATTTGCATGCCTCTGGAAGGATCCGCTTCATGAGCTACTAGTCGATAATCCAACTATCACGAAGTTCCACTAATAATTATCTCAAAGGTCCGCCACGTCATTGGGGTCTCAATGCTACAGACGGCACGTCAATCAGACGCCCGATCTGTTAGTTATTACCCTTTTTGTCCCGGGAGCCCAGTTAGATTCGTATATGTTCCAACCTGACCATATCTCAACTATAACCCGAACATTAGTGGGGTTTTCTCAAAGGGAAGGCTTTTCTCCAAGAATACCAACGCCACTGACGGTTCGTCAAATGGATGTTCGGTGCCAAAGATATGGCCAAGAAGGTAATGGGGTCAGTAGTGGGCCTGGGTCCGGTCCCACCCAGTCGGACTGACTCATCCCAACCCAGTCTAGGCCAACATGGTATGGGTCGACCCGGTCAGCCCGCTATGTTTGGCCCGATTCGCTGGTCCCGACCCAACGAACCGCAGGTGCAGTTTGGCCCGGGCTCCGGGCTAGTTCGACATGAAGCGTTGCGATGGTGCGACCTGGAGTGGCTCGGCCTGGAGGGCGTGAGGGAGCTGGGAAGCCAGATCAGCTGGGAGCGCACAGGTCATGTGGAGGCCAGCTCGGGGGCGGCCAGTTTGGGGTGGCGCGCATGGAGGCCGACTCGGGGGCGATCAGGCAGGCCGCGACAGGGTGCCGGGTAGGCCGCGGTTGCACCAGCAGGGTGCCGGGCAGGCCACGGTTGCGCCATCAGGGCGCTGGAAAGGGCGCGGGGGTGCCGGACAGGGCGCCGGGAGGCCGCGGGCGCACCAGAAGGGCGCTGGGTAGGCCATGGGGGAATTGGGAAGGGCGTGACAGGGTGCAGTGAGGCCGCAGGGGTGCTGGTAGGGCGGCACGCAGACCATGGGGGTGTCGGAAGGGCGCCGGGAAGGTCGCGGTGGCTCCAGGCAGGGCGTGAAAGAGAACCAGGAGGCCTCGGGGGCGCCAGCAGGGCACCAGAGGTGTCGCGGGCAGGCGGCCTGGGCGCCAGGCACCGCGGGGGGGGGGGGGGGGGGGAGGCCGGTTTGGCGGAGCTCAGGCCAACGGCGCGATTCACGGAGGCCGCGGGTAGTGCGACATTTGTCGTTGCTGCCTCCGTTGCCTCGTATTTGATACTTCACCATGCTGTAGAACATCAAAAGAAGAGAGAGATCGACAGAGGATGTCGGGCCATGTTAGGATGGCCCGCACCCTCCGCGTTTAAGGAGATATCATTTGGCTCATCATGAGAAGAAGATGATCAATAATATGTCCGCATCAATCCTTTATTATCCTTTGAAGAAGGTAAAAAATGGTACAACTTCAACATGTAATTAACCCCCTACCTTTTGATTCTTCTTTCGTTGTTCTTCGTTCGTCGCGTCCGCCGCACGTCTCAAATCCCAAGCTATATTGGCTCATTGATGTTGTAGAGGGTAGGTCGGTAGGTGTCTAGGTAGAAGAAAGTCAAAGAAGAATTGTCACTGGCGTTCTTCGCGTTCTTCGTTGGGAGGGACGTTCTTCGTTGGAAAGGATAAGTTTCTCCAACTGCTCTTCCTCTCCCAAGTTTCCACCAAAATGAATGTTCCCAAAATAATATTTTGTTTATTATTTTAATCATTGCCACAAAATTCAAAAAGGTGAATTAATTTAAAAGCATCCACCAATTTAATTCATTATGTTGGCACATTAATTGGGGAGTTGTCACAAATTCAAAAACTAGGGGAGGTGGAGAGGCTCTCCGTCATTAATGAGGGAGAGTTGAGAGGTTGTACTCTCCTCCAATTATAGAGGATAGGTGGTCCGCACCCATATTATTTAATTGAGAAGTTATGGTCTCAGGTGGTACCCATGTCATAACCTCTCGCGGGAGGTCAAATTCAGGTGGGCCCTACCACTATAACCTCTCATGGGAGTTTAGGGTGTGGCGGTCCCACTTCCAAATCCCAAGTGGAGGTTTTAACCAAAAATCACACACATGGAATCTTAAAATAAAATAAAGTGTTGTACACTTTATTTTATTATTTTTTATAGAAAATCCAAAAACTAACTTTTATTCTCAACCATCAGCTGTCGAGGTGAAAGACTTTTTAAGAAAATATTGGCACTGTGAGTTTAACGTTGCCCTTGAATTTCAGTTCTGAGCACTGGTTCAAAAATTAAATAAATCCCGCATGTATGTTTACTGAACGTACCCGAATAGAAATTCAAAAATTTATTCCGAGCACACCGGGTCTCAGAATCAAGCACCGTAAATTTCTTTGGACTCGTAAAAATCCCATGCATTTAATAAAAAAAATTCCATGGAATTTCCGACCTTTACACTAATCATCATAAAAAATAAGTATCCCCTACTAAATATAGATAAATTTGTTGATAAAATACAAATGGACCAATATTTTACTTTGTTGGACCTTTGATTAGGATATAACCAATTAAAGGTGAATAAAGAAAATATTCCCAATACTATCTTTTAAAAACTTTATGGACACTATGAGTTTATAGTGATTCTATTTAGACTCACAAAATATATAAAATTATTTATGGTATTAATGAATAGATTCTTTAGAGATTACCTTGACAAACCTTTGGTTGTATTTATAGATTATATTATGATAAACTTTAAAACAATGGAGGAGAATTAGGAGTATTTGAATACTATTATAATGAAGTTATGAAAGGGGAAGCTATTAATGAATTATTGTAATTGTGATTTATCAATAAAGGGAGTATCATTATAGGGTCATGTTATCACGAACATAGGAATATCTTTGGGCCCTTCTAAAAAAAGGAAATTGAGGAGTGGAATAGACCAACATCTGTAATAGTGATATATAGTATTCTTGGACTAGCGGAGTATTACTGGAGATTTGTGAGAATATTATCACATTTGTTAAACCAACTTAGCAAGCTGACATAGAATGTTTTAAAATTTATATAGATTGATGAATGTAAAGAGTGATTCAAGTAATTGAAAAAGTGGCCTATCACTACACCAGTACTTATGCTACCGATAATTGGGGAAATTACCATGGTATACATAGATGCTTCAAATAAGGTATTAGGATTTTTACTGATTCAAAATGACAAAGTTGTATCCTAAGCCTCATGGAAGTTGAATTTTTATGGGAAGAAATATCTAATGCATTATCCAGAGTTAGGTTTAGTAATCTTGTCATTGAAAATTTGGTTTCATTATCTCTATGAGGAGAAGTGTTACATATATACAAATTATAAGATCCTCAAATATATATTCACATAGAAGAAGATTAATATATTACAACATAAATGGATAGAGATAATAAAATATTAAGACTATTCAATAAATTAACATCCTTCAAAACCAAATAAAGTGGAAAATGATCTGTGTAGAAAGGATAGGACAACCGTATCAATGAAAATAATTGAGAATGATCTAATCTTTTTAGACATGCATTTGATATACATGAGAATCATATGTTAAAGGACATAACAATTAATATCAGAAATAATTTCTCAACCCTCCCTTCTGGAGAAGATAAAGTATTATCAAAGAGATGATATTGAAAGATAGAATAACATGGATGCTATAATTAAAGGTAGATCTTCAGAGTTCAAAATTGACAAATAAGGAGTTGTAATATTTGGGTCACAATAATGTGCACCATCAAATCTTGACATAAAGAAGATTTTTAATGACGCTCATATCTTGACCTTCTTTATACACCCAAGGAGCACAATGATGTATTGATATCTCATAGAACACTATTAATGGGAAAATATAATGAAGTAGATCATTAAATAAATATCAGAATACTTGGTATGTTAGTTGGTAATGTTTGAAGGGAAAATTTCCAAGGGGATGATTCTACCCTTATGATTTCCTATATGTAAATAGTAAAACACCACAATGATACATTACCATGGTTCATATAAAAAAATTAAGAGTAAATAATCTATATAGGTTAAGGTGGATTGTCTTAAAGATACTGCTCACTTCATTGCATTTCGGCAGGACTTCTCACTGGATCAAATTGCAAGGTTACACATTCGAGAAGTGGTGAGGCTACATGTAATACCACTATAAATTGTATTCGACTGAGATTAGAAATTTACCTCCAATTTTAGAAAGAGTCTCCTATATTCTATGACCACTAAGATGAACTTTAGTAAAACTTATCACCCCGAAATTGATGGCCAATAGGGTAAGTCTATCTGGACATAGGAATACATGATGAGAGCTTGTATTATGGACCTAAAAGAAGAATGAGACCAACATATTCCTCTAGTTGAGTTCTCATATAATAATATATTTCACTAAAGCATCCAAATTTCCCTATATGATGCTCTTTATGGGAAGATATGATGAACACTTTCATGATAAGATGATGGTTGAGAACACATGCTGCTGGGACCTAAAATGGTTAAAGAAATGGTAGAATAGGTCAAGACCATTTAACATCACATTAGGGATACTCAAAGTTGATATAAGAGTTAAGCTAAAAATCAATGATGAGACCTGAATTTCACAGTTATAGATATAGTTTTCCTCTTCATATTTCTTTGGAAGATAACCATGAGATTTGGGAAAAAGGGAGAGTGAATTCCTATTTACATCAACCCATTTGGGATTTTTGGTCAAATTAGAGCCATGCCTTATATATTACCACAACCACTAACCCTATCTCAAGTTCACAATTTATTCTATGTATCTCTCTTGAGAATCACATACCAAATCCCTCACAAGCACTAAATCTATAGGTGGTATTGTTGGAAAATTATATGTCTTATAATGAGAATCCAATGATGATCTTGGACTGTAGAGATAATGTTCTAAAAAAATAAGAAAACACACCTAGTCAAAGAACTATGGTAAAACCAAAACTATAAGGAGGTGACATGGGAAATGATAGAATATATTAAGTATAATTATCCTTTTATGTTTTCACCTTATTATGTAAAACAAAATTTTGAGGCTGAAATCTCATCAGTGGGAAGTATATAATGACCTAGATTTTTTCAAAAAAAAATCCCCTTCTTATAATTATGACATATTTAGTAGTATAATATAAAGCACAATGACCATATGATGAAACCAATAACATCTTTTTATATTAATTTGAAAACTAAATTTAAAGAATCAAAATTTCCATAAGAAATCAAAATATTATAGTGGGATAAATATATACGATAATATAACTAAAATATGAAAATTTGGATCTAATTGATCCACCAGAATAACAATACTCTTGAAAAACACTATTTAAATGATAAAAAATATTTGGAAAAAAATATATATCTTGAAAATGAAAATATAAATAAATTATAAAGTAAATATAAGTGAATAAATAATGAATGAAATATAAGGTATTGATAGGAAGATGAGAACCTATAGGACCATTAATATTTGACTGTGGTAATAGTAAACAAACCATTGAAATATTAATCCAATAGTTTGAATGGTAATGTGATCAGTAGGAATGATAACATGAAAATTGGAATAGTTACCTCACCTATGAAATTGTAAAATAATATTTGGGTATCTTATAAAATAAAAATATAGTATATTTATACTATGATACAATTCACTAAATGTTTTAAAAATAAACTAAGAGTTTATATTTTTGTAAAACATAATTTTTTTAATTACAATTTTATAATAAATAAAATTATTTATGAAAAATTTTATTTCATAACATGGGAATATAAATAAATATTCAGTTGGATTATAATGATAATATAACTTTATGAGACCATAAGTATTTTTTCAACGATTCCGAAAATTGATGATAATATAAAAATTGTATTTTCAAATAAAATAGGATTTTGTAAATTGAATATCTCATTTTTTAAAAAATATTTTTATAAAATGGATTTTTTTAATATAAATGGAAAAAATGGTTAGGTTGAATTATTAGTTTTTTTTATAAAATTGTTAAATCTTTGGTGAATAGTGGATTACAATATATAACATTATAAGCTAAGTAAATGAATTTTTAATCCATGAATGGTGTAAAAACACATTATTTTGAACTCATATGATATATTTACTATATATAGTCCCATGAGTCAATACTTGTACTTATCTAAAATAACACACTAATAAATATAATATTCAGAAACACTTATCTCCTCCATTTATAAATACCACCCCTCACCACTCAATCTACTCATAACTCTTATGCCTTAGAGTTTTCCAAATTTCAGACCATTTCACTTCCCAATACTCTCCACCATATACTAGTGAAACTGTTATCATTAAAGAACCATTTATGTGTTATTTGGTGAGTATTTCAAGGAGACAACATTTAAGGGTAAATATTCTTAATTTACCTCTTTTAAATTCCTTTATTCTTATAAACTATCCTCACCTCCCTCATCTGAAAATACAAAACATATCTAGTATCATAAATATAATATAATTATATTATGTTAATAGGATATCTATAATCAATTTTCTTCTCTTCTTTCCTCATTCTAAAATGAAATATTTTTTTATAATATAGTTGGTTCATCACCTGCATGAACAACACACTTTTTTCTTGCACTACATTCAAGGCTGGTCAAAAAAATTCTTATGGTAAGATAAGATGATAATAAGTAAAATATAACTCATTTCAATTTATGAAATGTTTTTTGATCATTTAATAGAAATACTTTGTTCATGAAGGTTGGTTAATTTTCATAAATGAACTGACCTGATAATGTTAACTTCTATAATAAAGAATCATCCCTATATCATAAAAAAGAATATTTGGGACCATTTCAATTTCTATAAGTATATTAATACCATTTACTTTCACTTATGTAATTGTAATCCCATTTGAAAAGAACTTCAATAATTACCCACAAGTGATCTGACCTTGAAATCTTTGAATGGACGCCCTCAAAACAAAGAAATTAAACATTATATATCATTAGAATGTTTATAAATGAATATAATAAAATTATATTATATAAAATATAGATGGAAAATGGTTTTGAATTTCATAATTAATGAATTTAAAATTATTATTTAAGACATTAATTGAAAGTGCATAATTATTTTGGAACATAAGTTAATGGATCTCTCTAAACATCCCTATTCTTTGTGTTATGATCTTTCTCCCTCTAACACACTTTATCTCTCTATTTAATATTATGTAATGATTATAAAGTAATTATATATATATATATATATATCACTTATATACCGAGATTATTATCCCTTATTTTAATGGGTTAATACATTCCTTACATTTATTTATCTAATTCATTCTTTATGAAACATATTTTGATAATTATATGAGGTAAGATTATGCAACACATTTATTTCCATGGGTTATTATTATCTTTATGACTTATAATTGAATTAGTTTAATGGAACAAATAATAATATACATGTTATTATGGATCACCTAGACAGTTCTTCAATGCATTGAGTATGTTTTTTTCTCATGAGACGATATTTATGGGATTAGGAAGTGAACCTAATCCATGATGGGATGCTATCCACCATGTTATGTTGTATTGGTGGTAATCATTGATTAAACATTATTCTATTTTTTATGTTTCTACCAAAATAATATGATTCCATGATCTTAAGATTCCATGTTATTTATATTATGCCTTCATATGATTATTCATGAGTATAATATTTTATGACATCATGTTGTGCCTTTTGAATCATTTTATACGCTTTGTTATCATGTTTATTCTCTTAATGATATTTTTAGATCAGCCCTTTTGTTTATGTATCCACCAGGTTATCATATGTAGTTTTATTATCTCAATTGAATTTAGGATATTATTATGGATATTAAAAAAAAATCTATTTTAGTTTCATTTTGATGTTTTATGTACCTCATCTTCCAAAGACAATAGGCCCTTAAATCCGTAGTTTGTATTAATTGGATATTTATTTTAAAAATCATGTTAAAATGCGTGTAAAAGTATTGGGTTACTAAAAGTATCAATTTAATGTAAAAATATTATGGAAAATTGAAGATATGGTTAAATTGGTAATAAATATAGGCATAAGAGTTCTGATTAATGAGTGGAAGAGAAAGTGAAATTTTGATTTAATAAACCTTCATATTTCCTTGACCAAGTGAAAATTTCTTGAATAATATCCACTAATATTTTTCCCACTCCCTTTGTAAAGGAAAAGGAATGTTAAGGTTAATATCCATAACTTTTAAACTATAAGAATCAATTAAATCATAAAGGATGGGTGGATGAAATCACATAGATTGAACTTTTATTCAGCCTTGATGTGTTTTCCTTCAATTGATTAAAAAAAATCAAAAGAATTTAAAATTATAATTTTCTTAATATTTTTTAAAATTGAAAACAAAATCATATATCATTGATTTTTGAACATTGAAAAAATTTCAATCAATGAGAAATATGATAATTAAAACCATCTAATAAGAATGGATTATATAATTGAAGGGAAATTAAAGTTTCATAACAATTTCATTCTTCATTCATAATTTGGACAATAAAAATTTTATTAAATTTTTATCAATAATTTATTCATTTGAATAGAATTAAAATAATTAGATATAAAAAAATAGAAGAATAAATTATAAGAGAGAAAAATAATCTCCTCTATCAATTTTATTTTCATACTCTAAAAGATCCCATGCCACAACTATGATATACTTGGTCTTTCATACATCATAGGATGTCTAGTATCTGGTCTCATGTGATAATCCTACATGAAGTACCTAATATAGATTCCTTAGTTCCCATTAAAAATCAATCTTGTGGAATCTTTAGTCTCCATCTCAGAATCAGATAATGCCCACTCATTTCCTTAGTTTCAATGCGGTGTGCCTACCATAGCTCATCATCTAATTCATGTGAATCTAGATGAACCATCTAGCTAATTTCACTCCCCCAGATGGGACTGTTGTGTGATGAACATAGAGTATATTAAGAAATCTATAGAAGATTCATGTGTATCTCTCCACCTTCAATCTTGTATCCAAAACTGACTTTAATTTCTATCATGTATTATTTTCTATTTATAAATTTAAGAATCTCATCACTAAAAATTTATACTATGTGAGGAGGATGTTAGAGGAAAATAAATAGTACACTAATAAAAAATAAAATCCATGTAATAGAATGGGATCATTAAATATTTCAATAATTTCTAATTATATAAAATCATTCCAATTTTTTTTAAAAACTAAATAATGGAATATTTAAATAATTATTATCAAGATAAATTCCATTTCAAAATCACTATAAAATGATATTACAATTAAAATTTCATTAAAACCAATTAAAAGAGTAGTTCTCAAAACAAATAATAATTAATGAAAAATAAAATTAAAGATTTTATGTAAAAAAATCACTCATTATAATTAAAATGTTCAACGAATTAAATATCAACCAACAAATTAATCAATAGTCAATAATTCACCAGTAATAATAACTTTCGAAAAAAAATATTAAATTAATTCTTAAAAATTATTTTGTAAAGTTCATTAAAAATAGTTCAGAAAAAATTATTGTATACTTAGTAAATTTTGTATCATTAAAAAACCCATTTATGAAGTTCAGTGGAGGAAAATAAATCTCCATATTGAAAATGTCAAATTTTATAAGGAATTGGTTTTCAAAAATATATTCCCCAATAAACCATATCAATTAGTCAATGTCATTTACCTATTAAAATTAAATGGTTTTAGTGAAAATTTTTTTTTCATGGGTAACATAAATAATTTAAATTAATTATTTTAAAATAATTAAACACACTTAAATTTTTATCCAACTGAATCTTCCAAACTTTTCTTTTTCTCCGAGTGAAAATTAAAAAATAAGTTTGAAACATCAAATAATTTAGATAATCCATTAGATGTGAATGATTTTTTAATTAGAAGAATAAATAAACCATCTAAATTTAAATAAATAAATAATAATATTTCCATCATGATTTATAATTATTTTCATATTACATGTAGATACATATCTTATGAGTTTAATTTAAATAAAAAAGTTCAAATCCAATGATAATTATAGGACATACTCAGAAATTTTTTCTAAAATAATGTTCTTTTCCAATGGGTAGTAAAATGGTTTTCCTGAATAAATCCATGGAAGAATAGATAAATTAACATCCTCAAAGTGAAAAAATAACCTTCAAACATCACTTTTGTTACCCCCTGAAAGTGAAAAATGAAGCTTAAATACAACCATGTTTGAAAAATTTTTATTTATAATTGATGTGTATAACATTAAAGAAAAATAAAACTAATCTAAAGTCCCATAACCCATACATAAAACTCAAAATTTACCCAATATTGAATCTTAAGTTTGATAAACATTAAAACAATTTGGTAAAAATAATTTTCAATTTAGAAGTTCATTGATTATTTGAAGAGGTTATGATAAATTTTAAAATAACAATGTTTCCACATTTCTAAATTATTTTTCAAAATATTTTTTAAAAATTTCATTAAATTATATTATAATTAAAATAAATCATAAATTGGATTATAAGTGGCATTTTAATAAATTTGTTACAAAAAAAGAAAATTTTGATTCAAAAGTAACATTAAAGGTGGAAGGAAGATATCAAAATTTGATTCAATTTTATTTTAATCTACCTATAAATAATAAATCTAAACACCCAATAAATGAAACATATATTCACACAATTCATCTCAATTATCCATGAAAACATTCACACACTTAATTTACAATAAGGAATATATTTCAAAATAGATGAAAAAAAATAATGTAAACAGATTGAAACTTTCTCAATAATAATTTTATTGTTATTTGAATTTAGTATAAAAACATATTTTTTGTTCTACTATAAAATAGTCTCACATTTTACCCGTAAAAAAATTAAAAAAACACAAGAAACCATACATTTAAGTTCTAGATTAAATGGGAAGAGAGGTTAGGTTGAGAGGTAAGTGATCCCAGGTTTGTCCAACAATGAAAATCCTTTTATCCCTTGAAGAAACTTTTGAATTATTCCCTTGGTGATTAACATATATCTTCAACTAATCAAGTTTAAAACCAACTATGAGGGTCTTATGGTAGGTCAAATAACCATGAGAGTCCAAGTGACTATGTTTAGTGACTAACCACATGAAGATAATTGACCATCATAAGAAGAAGCGATCAATGATAAGAAGGAACTCAAATATTTTTTGAACATCATAACACACCATTCAAGGAGACAAGTGACCATGAAATATTATGTTAGATCAATAGATTATGGACTCATGCATTAGAGCAGTCAATAGTAAGAATAAAATAACTACACTATGAAATAAATATGATAAAAGGACTAGATCAATTGTGAAAATGATTGAACACAGAAATAAAAAATGATCAAAAGTGAAACCTTGTGATATTTCTATTTCCCACATAATCAAAATAAAATCAACCATAAGTGAAGTCAAGTGTCCATAATTAGAGAATCTTCAACATTTGAAAAATTAAGTATGTATTGGATATATCATTCAATAAACTTGAAACCATGATCGACCAATTATTCCAGATAGTGAGTGACTATAAGAACGCAATATAAAAAAATAGGAAATATTTTTATTGAATAATAGGAAAAAAGAAAAAAAGGAACCATGAGTTAGATTCTATGAAGCACTGAGTTTATATTCATCAATTAAACAAAATTAAATCTAAAATATCAAGGACAAAAAAACTCCCAATACCTTTAGATACCCATAAAATTAATGTTTAATTCTTTTTTCCATTTAATAATGGTATATTTTTCTTACATACTGACTCAATATCTCAATTAACCAAAAACCTTAACATTGTAATGGGTTCCTACTACATCTATTTAACTATAGTACAAAAAAACGTTCACATTATGGTTTTAACATCAATTATTCAATAATAAAATTTAAAAAGTTTAAGTGTCATTTATTTATATAGATAATATTAAAAAAAATTGGTAGTGGGTTTTTAATGTTGGTTACTCATTAATAAACTTTAAATCCCTTTGGCCGTGGGTTATAATGATAGTTATTTAAAAAACGATGTTAAAAATCATGTTTTAATGTCAGTTATTTTAAAAACCATCAATTAAACTTGAGTTTTTATGTTGGTTTTTAAATAGTTGATGTTAAAACAACTAGATATATGAGTTTAAATGGTGGTTATTTATATAATCGATGTTAAAATAAAAAATTTCATTGTATTCCATTGATGTTTAAATTTTTCCAAAACACACCTTTTAATATTTAAAATCGCACCTCAAATTTATTAGGTTACAGAACATGTTTTAGATAACTCTATATAAGTTTTTATCCTTTCTTTTTCACAATTTCAAACATACTCATCCTTACATCCATAACAGCCTTCCACTTTTTCTTTATTCAATTATTTATCCATGATACAAATAATTATTATATCATTTTTTAAATTTTCATAATTAGATTTCATAAAATATATATTATTTGAATATATATTTTTAATGAAGAATTATTCTTCCAATCAGGGTCAAAATATAAAACTAATGCATGTGATTTATAATTCATAGTTTTTAGTGCCTCCCCAACCACAATTGAGGTTGTATCATGAGATATTTCTTAAAAACAAAATGATTAAAGAATTCACCATAGTTATGGAATTTAAGTAAAAAATTTAAGAACAATTTTCTCATTTTTTTTGTTTTCAAAATTTTCAATATTCTTCTTCTTTTATTATCTTCTAAGGGAAGAATCTATGTTGAAATATTGAAAAAAATTGGAAACATTGAGGATCATTCATGTAAATAACTGATGTTGAATGTGTTGAGTTTTTCTATTTGTTTTGAAATTGGTTATTAAAAATCAATGCTAATGATATATTTACTATGGTACTTGAAATTATGTCCCTTGGAATTAGGATTTTAAATTCACAAAAAAAACTAATATAAAAAAACATGTTTTTAAACTAGTGTAAGATTACTAGTGTAGTGCATAATATTATAATTGAAAAGTAAAACAATAAATCCCAAATTTAATATTCTATTATAAATTATGGTATCATATAAATCCACAGTTATCTCTTTGTAGATCATAACATTTTCATAATAATTCATTCTTATCTTGTCAAGATCACTTAACTATTCATTCTCCACTCCCCAATATTTTTAAATTTAAAATTCAATTCCTTGAAAACCCAAAAATAATTATGATAAAACTCTATAATAAAATGAAATGTTTTCCAAAAAATAATTATACATGTAGAATTTCCTATAAGAGATTTTAATTATATTTTATTATCCCACTAAGACTTATCATTCTTTAAAGTCAATTATTTTCTAGACGTCTATAAAAATGTCTCTAAAATTTACATAGTTTATCTATTTTATACCCTAAATTTTACAATTGACAATGGTTGGTAAGTAGTTATTATATCTTGAACACAAACATATTTTTTCAATATAAATTTTCAATTAAAGTTCTTGAAATCAGTTCCATTATATGTGATAAAATCTTTTGGAAAATCCAAACCTATTAAATATATTCCTCATGTTTAATTTTACAAGAAAAATAGATTGATTCTTTGGGAGTACCACACCCATAACCCACATTGTGAAATAATCCAAATTCATAAAAATATACCCATTCCTATGAGAAGATGCAAATGGTCCCATGTAATCTAAATCCCACACATTAAAAATTTCTACCATTAAAATTACTTTTTGTGGAAGTTACTACTTTCTACCAACATTTCCTAACCTTAGAAACTTATCACAACCCATCACAAGACTACTAAGATCCTTGTATTATCTAGGATACTAGAAAATATCATACAATAATTTTTTTGGCAAATACATTATCCTCTATGTTGTTCATACCATGATGACGAGTGAAAACTCTCAAGGATGGGAATAATTTTTTCCTCAACTACACATCTTCTCAGAATACCATCAACAAAAATTCTAAATAGAAAAGGGTAATTCAAAAAGCAATTTTTAGCTAAAAAATAAATTAATTTCTTTTATTTAGTGTTATTATCATTGGAAAATATTCTCACAGATATAAAATTTGAAAAAACAAAAAACCAAATAGCATAAAATTATTTCAAGAACAATAGTTTTTATTAGATAAAGAAAAGTTAATTTATCGAGGTTCACTATTCTAAGTGTTGGATATTTTAGAAAAATGACCATCCAATAAATTTTTAGTACCCAACTTATCCTTGAATTTTAAGTAAAATTTATTTCAAAAGAAGCATCTATATAATCAATCTTGTATTAGCCTCCTTCTTTGTTAGTAACTACTCCGGGGTTGAATGATCAGTAAAAAAATAAAATTTAAACCAATAATGTACTACCTAATCTTTTCAAGAGAAAAAACATCATCATGTAATTCATTTTTAGTAGTGGTGTAATTTATTTGAGTATCATCTAGAAATCTACTTGCACATAAGACAACATGTAAACTATTTTATTTTCTTTAATCTGTGACTACCTGTACCACCACATCACTATCATCACACGCAACATCAAATTGGAATTTCTAATTTGACGTAGTAATAATGGGGGAAGAAGTTAGTTTATCTTTATGATGATTGAATGAATCTATAAATTCATTAAAAAAGAAAATGGTGAATATTTGAATTGTGGTGAGAAAATGTTCTTATTTATTTTTGAAAAATATTTTATGAAACTTTGATAGAAACCAAAATTACTTAAGAGGATTCTAATAAAATTTAAATTTTTTGGAGGGGATGTTTTTGAATAACCATATTTTTAGCATCAACAACCTCAATACCCCTCTTAGAGAATTTATGACCAAGCACTTTTCCTTCAGTTACATAAAATAATTTTTTTCCCAATTAATCACAATGTTAGGCTCTCGAAATATTCTCAAATTAATTCAAAATTTTGTAATCATATTTTATATGAGATTCCAACAATAGATAAATCATCCACAAAACCCTCTCTAACCACCTCAATAAATTCCATGAAAATAGCCATCATATACCTCTAAAAAGTGTTTATTTCACAATAAAATTAAAACAGAATTGTTAGGAAGGTAAATGTCCCAAATTTACACGTAAAATTGGTATTTTCATGGTCATCAAGGGATAATAGAATATGGTTGTAAAAAGAATAACCATTAATAAAATAGAAAAAAATTCATTACTAGTATAACTGACAAGAATTTGACATATGAATGGAATTTTTAAAGGATCCTCTACAGTTGATGAATTATTTTTCCAATAGTCCATACATAGTCTCTATTTGGTAATATTCCTAGTTTATTTTTTTTCATTTGTCCCAATTTTAATATAGGTGACACCTCTCTTATTGGGAGAAATATTACTAGGGATAACCTAAGTACTATGTATGATACAAAATATTATTCTAGTATCTAAAATTTTAATTTCCTCTTATCTCATGAAATATTTTATGTCAGGATAAATCCTCATTTCTCCCTATACCATTGGTTTATGGTCAAGAACCATAGTAATTTTACACATGAAATATTAAGGGTTAATCCCATTGATCTTAGAGATATTTTGGACATTAACATATTTTACCCTTTTAAAAAACCCAATAGCCTTTCCTCTCGACTATCCTAAAGTTTAGATAAAATTATTATAGGAAATGTATAATTATTTCGTAAAATAAAATTTTAATATGAGAAGGGAGTGTCTTAAGATTCACATGTTGTGATTATTGACTAGAAGAGAGACTCTTTGGCTCTGGTGGCCCATGTTATTCAATATTTATTTTGACTTCTTGAATGTTCAATTTTAATTCAGAAAACCAGATAAAAAGGAACCCCTACCTACCACAGTTTAAGGGAGCAAGAAATGATGAAGTCCTAGGGAATCAACCATTATAAAAAAAATATAATCATTAAGAAAGGTCCCCAAACTAGTGTACATGATAATGTAATTCCCTTGAATCCATTTATTTTCTATGTAATCTTCTGTATAGATTCCTTCCCTCTAGGTATGTCCAAACTTAATGATCTGGTTGAAAAAATCATTGTAGTTCCTAATAATATATCCCAACTCCCACGATGGTCTATCCTTCCCTTATATAAATTGAATCTGTAAGGTAGAGACAAATTCCACTTCAACAATCAAAATATTATAAGTCTTTCACTATATAAATATGATGTCCCTGGATCTTGCTTCTTCAACGAGAGAGTTACCTGCTCTATGAAAATAACTAAAACCAAGAATAACAAAACCCCTGCTATCTCTCACCAGACCTCCCCTCTCATCTCCCCCAGCATTATTGGTCTATCCACATTTAATTTCAACCCTGAAATGGGTGGAACCCACTTTATTAATTTTCTTTACTGATAATGTTGAAGGTCATTATGACTATCAAAATATCATTTATAATCATACACTAGCATAGAAGTGAATGGTTGAACCCAAGGGATGGTGGGTGAATGTTTTATGGATTATTAATTCACTAAACTAATGAAATAACGAGAAAAATAATTAAATGAATGTGTGAGGAAAAGATTTATCGGGTTTTTATGTGTTAATGGACTCATGAAACAAAATAAAGGACAACTAGGAAACATGAACAAAGAATTAGGAAATACCAAAAAAATTAAATCCTTAGGGAAAAGGTAAAACTATTGGGTTGATATGATTTCATCTTTCACTTAAATTTTATTGAATTCACAAACATGGAAATGGCCTGGATCACTCTCCCTAATAAATATACTAATCATGCAGAAAAATAAATATTAGAGTTCGCCACTTTAAGAAGCATAAAACTACAATTTAATTTGATGTAAAAGTGATCAGAAACAATCTCACCAATTGTTTCTGATGTTTTTGAAATTAAAATAGAAGAAATTTTTTTGAAGGAAATCTCGCTAGTCATTTCCAAAAAATTTATATTGAAAAATAATGGTGGGAAAATAGTTTTATAGATTCCATAATTAATCTCATCGAATAATTCTAAAATTTGAAAAAAACAATGTGAATATGTAAAATAAATACCCATCATAATAGAAATACCCCAAACACAAAATGATTAGCCTAGATTCATATTCAAAATAGATCTAAAAAAGTAGAAAATACATTTGAGAGAATGGATGAATAACATGTGGAAAGAAATCTCCCCAAAATGTTGACTATAATGTGTTGCTGAAACTCTACTTCTGATCTAATGTTTCGATCTTCTTCCACATCTCTGTCCTCCATCTATGGGTTTCATGCTCTGCTTCTTCTCCTTATGGACGTTCAAGATCTTATAAATGGAATAAATTTTTAAGGTTGGAATCCCTTGTATCTATTGCCTGCCTTCAAATTTTAAAAGTCCACAATCATCTCACTATTTGTCACCAACATCCATCTCCGACTTAAGTCAGTCCTTTCTTTTGCATCATCCATATACTAGACCCTCATGCAACCTTCATGACTAAAGCAGCCCACTTGTAAAAAATTTAATAGACCCATGAGTAGTCTACTTCAGAAGAACCTGGATGTAAAATTGGAATGGTGTCTGTACAAAAAATAGTAATTAATGAATAATTAAATGTTAAAAGATGGTTTAATTTTTATTAATAAATAATTATTATTTGAGTTAAAAAATTAAAATATTAAGTTAATTATTTTATATTTCTTTATAATTATTTTTAATTATTATTTTTAATTGACTAATATTATTATTTAAATTAATTAATTTTATTTAATCCTTTTTATTAATTATTATTATTAATTAAATTATTTAAATTTATTATTATTATTATTATTTTAATCACTTAATCATTTTCATTAAATTTTAAGGATTATTACGAGTTATTACATTATTAAGTTAATTAATTTATATTTACTTATTTAACTTAATATTTTCATTAAAATTATTAATTTAATAATAACGTTCAATTATAATTATTAATTATTAATTAATTAAGTTATTATTAATTAATTATCTATTAGATTAAATTGTAAATCATTAATTTCTAATTTTATTATTGATTATTATTATTATTATTTCAGTTTTATTGTTATATTTGTTCATTTAAATCATTATTTAAATTATTTCATTTAATATATGAATTATTATTATTATAATTAACAAATTTATTATTAATCATTTAGTATTTTTTATGATTATTGTTTTTTTGTTTTATTATCTATTTATACCCTTATGCAGAACATCCTTGAGTATCTCCTCTTAGAGGAAAACTCACCCTCGGCGGGTCACTATGGTAGTGACCCTTCTCCTCCGCGACAAATTCGGGTACAACAAGCTTCGTTAACTTGGACAGTTGGGGCATTGGTGGTCTGCTACACCCGGATTAGCGAGCGACGGTGTAGGCTTGTTCACCACACTACGGAAAAATAACCTTTTGTCATGGGTTATTTACGACTGGGGAATCGACCCGTCGCAAAAAGTTAGGTGCGATTTGGCATCGTATGCGCGCCAAACCGCGAGAAGGGTATTTGCGACGGAAAATTTCCCCGTCGTAAAAAGTTCGTTTGGGAGTCACTATTTGCAATGGGACCCGTCACAAATACCCGGCGGTGGTAATACTATTTGCGAGGGGATGTTGCCCCATCACAAATACCCTTTTAACTGCATACAGTAATTAATGCGGTCAAAGGTATTTGTGATGGGTCCCGTCGCAAAAAGTAGCAGTTGCAACGGGAGTCCCATTGCAAATAGTACCGTCGCAACTAATCTAACCTATATATACCTCCATCCTTTTTTTATTCTTTCTCTCAATTCCTACTTTCTCTCCATGTAAACTCTAATTTTAGAGTGAAAATTTTTCCGAGTTAATTGTTTTTTTTACGAAGAAGTTTTTGAAGTCGTCTCCACCGATAAGAGATCATGTTTAAAGGTATTTATGTTTTATTTAATTTAATATTTATTTTATTTTTTAAATTATTTCTAATTATTGTTTATTAGTTGTAATTAAAGTAGATTTAGATTGTTTTATCATCTGTATTTATTTGTAATAAAAAATTTAAATTATTAGTACAAATTATTAATAATTAGTAGTAATTATGAATTATTAAAGATAATTAGTAATGAATATAAATAATTAGCGATAATTTGTAATTAGTGGCGACAATTTTCAGTAATTAATAATAATTAACACAAATTAGTAACAATTAGCGGTAATTAGTAATAATTTGGAATAAAAAGTAATAATTAATAAAAAGTAGTTATAAATACTAATAAATATTAACAATTAGTAAAAAATAGTAATAAATACTAATAATTAGTAATAAATACTAATAATTAGTAAAAATACTAATAATTAGTAACAAATACTAATAATTAGTAACAATTAGTAATAAATACTAATACTTAGTTATAATTAGTAATAAATAGTAATAAATAGTAATAAAGAGTAATAAATACTAATAAATACTAATAATTAGTAACAATTAGTAACAATTAGTAACAATTAGTAACAATTAGTAAAAATTAGTAAGAATTAGTAAGAATTAGTAATAAATACTAATAATTATTAATAATTACTAAAAATACTAATAATTAGTAATAATTAGTAAGAAATACTAATAATTAGGAATAAATACTAATAAATAGTAATAAATATAATAATTAGTAATAAATAGTAATAAATAGTAATAAAATATTAATAAATAGTAAGAAATAGTAATAAATAGTAATAAATAGTAATAAAATTGTAATAATTAGTAATAATTAGTAATAAATAGTAAAAATTAGTAAAAATTAGTGAAAATTAGTAACAATTAGTAATAATTATTTAGAAATACTAATAATTAGTAATAATTACAAATAAATAGTAATAAATGGTAATAAATAGTAAAAATAGTAATAAATAGTAATAAATAGTAATAAATAGTAATACATAGTAATAAATAGTAATAAATAGTAATAAATAGTAATAAATAGTAATAAATAGTAATAAATAGTAATAAATAGTAATAAATAGTAATAAATAGTAACAAATATTAATAAATAATAACAAATAATAATAATTTGTAATAATTAGTAGTAAATTGTAATAAATAGTAATAAATAGTACTAATTAGTAATAAATAGTAATGAATAGTAATAAATAGTAATAAATAGTAATAAATAGTAATAAATAGTAATAAATAGTAATAAATAATAATAAATAGTAATAAATAGTATAAAAAATAATAATTAGTAATAATTAATAACAATGAGTAATAATTAGTAATAATTAGTAATAATTAGTAATAATCAGTATTAATGAGTAATAATTAGTAATAATTAGTAATAATTTGAAATAATTTTTAATAATTTTTAATAATTTGTAATAATTAGTAAATATTAATTATTACTAATAATTAGGGATAAATACTAATAATTAAGGATAGATACTAATAATTAAGTAAAAAATAGTAATAATTAGGGATCATTATTAATAATTAGGGATAATTAGTCATAATTAGGGATAATTAGGGATAATTAGGGATAATTAGGGAAAATTAGGAAAAATTAGGGATAATAAGGAATAATTAAGGATAATTATGGATTATTAGGGATAATTAAAGATAATTTGAAAAAATTATGGATAATTAGGAATAATTTGCAATAATTAGGGTTAATTAGATATAATTAGGGATAATTAGGAATAATTAAGAAAAATTTGGAATAATTAATAATAATTAGCAATAATTCGAAATAATTAGAAATAATAAGCAAAAATTAGCAAAAATTAAGAAAAATAGGAAAATATTATGAAAAATTAACAATAATCGAGAATAATTATCAATAATTAAGAATAATTAGCAATAATTAGCAATAATTAGGACAAATTAAAAATAATTATTTAAAAATAGTAATAATGAAGAAAATTTAACAATAATTAAGAATAAATTAGAAATAATTTGGAATAAATTAGAAATAAATAGAAAGATTAGAAATAATTAGGAATAAATTAGAAATAATTAATAAAGATTAGAAATAAATAGAAAAAATTAGAAATAATTAGGAATAAATTGTAATTAATTATAATAAATTGTAAGAACTTGACACAATTTCTAGTGGATTGGCATCAATCCTTTTACTCGCTGACTCATCTCCTTTTAACTATCACAAAATTAAAACATTATAAAAAATGTGCTTCTACGTATGCATATCTAATCTCATATCCATGAGATTGAATATGCATTCGTAGGACCATATTTTTCATAATTGTTGCAGGCGGTGACAGTGGAAGAAGACGATTCATCGACGAAAAGGGGGATCTTCTGTTTAACGTCTCATTTACATGTATATTTATCACACTAAAATCACAATGAAGAATCTGGTCAAAGGTACGCTTATGAATTCTCATATACACGAGAATAGATATGCGTACCTCTGAGCATATTATTCATTGTGATTTTAGTGTGAAGAAGTTTCCAGTAAATGAGTCGTCTGAAAAAAGAGCAGCCATTAATGCACTAGAAATTGTGTCACCCATAATTAGTGGTAATTAGTAAGAAGTATCTGTAATAATTTATCTTCTCTTTTTCTGGATATTGTTTTTCTCATTCAAAATTATTCAAAAATAGTAATGGCTTTATATTTTGTGAAAAATATAGAACAAGGAAGTCAATAACAATTATTAGTAGATGATCTCTATTGGATAAATTAGCACAGAAATCCAAATTGTTCTGGTTTAAATTCTGTATATATTGAGGGTGTTGAAGCTTTTCTTATCAATTGAATCATCAAAATATAAATTTGTTTAAAGAGGAACAATTAAGTGTCCTTGTAAAAAATGTGCTCTAGGAACATTTGACACATTTGAAAACATTGGGGGACATCTCTTGCATTTTGGTTTTCAACCAGATTATTTTTTTGGTATCAATATAGTGAATGAAGTTCCAGAGAAGATACTAATAATTTGATTTTGGATCCATCAAGATTTTAAAATTTAGTACATGATGTTGTAGGTCTATTTGTTCAACAAACTGAAACACACGATGATATTTATTTTACTCTTGAGTTAGCACCATATGAATTTTATGAGTTGCTAAGGTATGTTGAGGATACATTATATCCTGGTTCCAAGATATGAAAATTAGAAGCGGTTGCAAAATTTATGGATTTTAAATCAGATAATTGAATGTCAAACAACTATTTTGATCAGATATTTTCTTTGGATAAAAAACTGTTACTTGAAGTAAATGTGTTTCCTAGAAATTACTATGAGAGAAAGAGGCTGGATTGTAATTTGGGACTTAGTTATCAGAAGATTCATGCATGTGAAAATGATTGCATCTTATATTTTGATGAAAATGAGTTATTGAATAATTTTTCCACATGGGGAAAATTGAGGTATAAATAAGCTCAACTGGGGAATTCAGGATTGATTCCTATAAAGTAGTTGAGATATTTCTCACTTACACCAAGGTTACAGTGTTTATTTATGTCTCAGAACACAGCGACAATGATGTGATGGAAAAAAACCAAGATTCCAACTGGTAAAATCTTAAATCATCCACCTGATGGTGATTTGTGCAAATATTTTGACCGAGTGCATCCTTATTTTTCATTAGAAGCCTAGAATGCGCAATTAGGTCTTTTTATTAACAGTTTCTATCCATTTGGTTCTTATGGTAGTCGGTATTCATGTTGGCCTATCTTTACAACTCCATACAATTTACCTCCATGGATATTGATGAAGGATCCTTATATATTTTTGAACTTATTAAAACCAATACATCCAAATAATAATATTGATGTTTATTTGAAACCATTTATTGATGAGTTAAATTCATTGTGGGGAAATGGGGTGAGTACATATAATGTTGCTGCAAAAAAAATTCCTATTAAAAGCTACATTAATGTGGAAAATTAGTGACTTTCTAATATATGAAAAGTTATCTGGATGGAGTACACATGGTTTGAAATCATGTCCTTACTGTATGGGATACAAAAAATCATTTATTCTCTTCAATGGAAAAAAACCATTCTATTTTGACTGTCATTAAAGATTTCTTTTTAATGATCATCCTTTTTGGAGGAACAAATCGCATTTCAGAAAAGACACAGTTGAAATGGTTGAACCTCTAAAAATGATCTCAAGTAAAGAGTTAAAATCATTTGTAATTTCATTACCCCCCATCACATTTGGACTTACAATAAACCAACAAAAAATTCATGGCTTTGGGAAAGAATACAATTGGGTAAAACAATGAATTTTTTGGGATCTGACATATTGGTCTGATTTGTTGGTCCTCCAAATGTTGGATGTCATACATATTGAGAAGAACTATTTTAATAATTTATTTCATATAGTTTTGGATACACAAGGTAAGACCAAAGATAATATAAAGGCACAATTATATATTTCCCAAACTTGCAGGAAACCCAAACTTGAACCATTTGAAAATGTCAGATCACAGAGGTTAATGAAGCTAAAAGCACCTTATACACTATTCCAAAGAAAGTCGCTTATTATTTTTTCGGTATATTGAATATTTGAGACTTCCAGATGGCTATGATTCCAATTAGGGAAGATGTGTTAATAATGGTCATATTACCGGATTAAAAATTCATGATTGTCATGTTATAATGGAAAGAATTATACTGATTGGATTAAGATGTTTGTTGAATTCTATGATTTATGATTTGATAATAGACAAATCAAATATTTTTTTTCGAGACATTTGTACGGTGAAAAAAGACTATGATGCACATAGAAAACTTGAAGATGATGTTGTTATAATTATATGTAAATTGGAAAAAATATTCCCTCTGGCTTTATTTGACTCAATGGAACATCTGATATTACATTTTCTATATGACTAAAAATGTGGAGGTCCAGTTCAGTTTCAATGGATGTACCCATTCGAGAGATACATGTATAAATTAAAGAAAAAAGTACCCAATAAAGTATCAGTTGAAGGATCAATTGCTGAAGCTTATTTTTATGTTGAAGTTTCTTTTTTCTACTCTAATTAATTTAAATATTAATATCCCTCCAAAAACAACCACATGGGATGGAACAAGGGGAATGTTTCTAATTAAAAGGAAAATTAATTATCAGTTTTTAATCATCCAGATCTTGGCTTCGGTGGAGTTCATGAATGATGACTTTCAGATGATGAACATCACAGAGCTCATACATATGTTCTGCACAACTGTGAAAAATGTCAGCATTTTTACTGTGAGTGATTCTATCAATTATTCTATAATTTATGATACTATAAGTAAAATTATTTTATTAGTAGGTTATATGATAATGATATCAAGATACAACTTCCACAAATTACAAAAGCTACTCTTGAAGAACGCCGAAAAAAAATTCTCAATGGTTTCAAAAACTGGTAACATAAATTATTGATAGTTTAACCTATCAATTTAGTTTATTATTTATTATATTGATAATTTTTTTACAAA
Source organism: Viscum album (assembly GCA_963277665.1). Lineage (NCBI taxonomy): Eukaryota > Viridiplantae > Streptophyta > Magnoliopsida > Santalales > Viscaceae > Viscum > Viscum album. The sequence goes on from OY728132.1 coordinate 775,268,313, forward strand.
TTTTCAGGTGTCTCAAAATACTGATAGAATTGATAAGCGATAGTGTATATTGATTAACCCATCATCCAAAATTATTAAATATTATAATACATATGTGGTGAATGGTTTTTGATTTAATACACAAGAATATGGAGGATTAAAAAATATTGAACATTGGAGTTTTCTTGAGAGGATATAATCATAGAAAAATAGAAGTTGACTTTTACAACATGCTGGATGAAATTATTGAGCTATGTTATCTAGGACCGATTTACATAACGATGTTTAAATATTGGTGGTTGGATACTGAGAAAGGATTTCATGTTCATCTAACACATGGAATCATTGATATTAAATATAAAAGTATTATTGCATTAAATGAACCATTTTTACTGGCTCAACAAGCACATAAAATTTAATATTCGAAGTACTATGCTACTTTAAGAGACCTCAGTGATTGGTAGAGCATAATAAAATTGAAATCATAGGAAAATTAGTTTAATCAAAGTGAATGTGGTTCCACTGAAGTGCAAGAAATTGAAAATTTTCAATAGACAACTCAAAATCAATATTTTTCATAAAGATACATGAATATCAATGATGACACACCATAATTAAGATTCGATAGTGAAAATGATGTTAATTATGTTACAAATGAATTTTAAATGGCAAGAGATGATAAAACTGAAACTCATATGGATATCGATGATGCAAAAGAGGAATATGAAGACATTGACATCGTCAGATATGAAGATGATGATGAAGGTAAATGTTGATATAATTAAATGCTGGTTATAATCATAACCAATATATATCAATATATAATAGTTATTTTTAACTTTTTTCTATCAACAATCATTTGTGTTTCAGATGAACGATGATCAATTTCATGAGTTACCGGAGGATGATCTACCATTGGATGAGTTGTATTTGGGATCATCAGACCCTCATCCAAATGGGATTTTAGGGGTTATGCAGAGGGGGCAAAGTCTTGCATGACTGGTGATTCCTGACCCTATCCTCGAGCGATGTCCATGTCTTGGATTCAATCCATGCATGTAGAGGTATGGTAACCGGTGTATTTAGTTATATTTCATTAATTTATTTATATACTAATTTTTTGATTATTTTTTCTTTTTTCATAGATTTGTGCCTATATTTGTTGAATAGGGGAGCATTATCCTGTGCAATTATTTTTCTCAGCCATGGATCACATGGGAACAGATTCCCATTAATGTATAGCTCAGAATGTTCAATCATTGGCTGGTACTTAAATAAATAAAATTTATTTTGAAATTTATTTCATTAATAACTTGATATTATAAATTATTTGTAGGGTTTATGGTATTCCATCAATGATATCATGTGTGACGCTATCCACGCGGCAAGGGAGGTCTCTATTCATGACTATTTCCGTCGATTTTTCCATAATTTGACAAGGACAAACATAAAGAATATAGGAGTGATAGTATTTGATGAGTCGTATAGAGCCCGTCTGCCAAAATACATTTCATCTCACATTTGGTATGGATTATGTTAACACTAGTTGGGTGGTAGATTTCAGAGGAGATCTTTATTGTGCCGGTAGAAATAGGGGAGACATGAGGTGACACATAGAGCTGGTAGTCATACATTCAGTACACATAAAGAGCATATGGTAAGCATCTTTTTTAAATATTTTATATAAATTTAAATATAAATACTTTATTTTATATTTATATAGGCAGTCGAGTAGCCTGATATTACAGAGTACGATGTTTATCAGAGGATGTACAGTGATCTAGCCATAGGAGAGATTAGAGGTGATTGCCATTGTCTGATTGTGGTCAATATTATTTCTTTTTCAGTTTGAAAATTAATTTCATATAATATTTTCATTATTTTAATTTCAAATTGAAATTTAAGGAGTCATATGAGGTCATGACCTCTCAGAAAAAGGATGAGAGTTAGGCTGAGATGACTGATCAGACTAGTGCCCACCATTTCAATGGGGTGACATGGATGCATGCAACCCAGTATGCCTTCCAGAAGTGCCGAGTAGTTGGTATTAGCTATAATTTGATTCTTGGTACAAATTATGGTACTTTTGCAATTCAGGAATCTAGATCGAGAGGATCTGATGGAGAGGAATCATCTTTTACATCATAGTATCAGGAGCAGCTGTGAGCTTATAGTGAGCTTATAGAGAGTTTGCATAAACAATAAGAAGAGATGTGTCGGCATCACCAATAGCATTACCAGGAGAATATGTGTTGATGGCAACAGCAGCAGCAACACAAGGAGGAGATGTGTCGATGGCAGGAGTAGAAACATGATCAGATGGAGTACATGCGTCGTCTGACTCGTAGTTTAGGGATGGATTTTTTTCCTCCATCAGCTGTAGCTCCTCAACCTTCTCTAGAAGACTATCGCCCAATGTTTTTTTGTTATGTCAAAAACATTTGAAGTCGAGATTTTTTGTGATATAAACTATTTAGAGTTTCTATCTTTTATATTGGTGTGAATATTGCAAAATTTAATTTTTTATTTTATTTTTTTATTTTTAATATTTTAATATTTTAATATTTATTATTAGTATTATATATTTTTATGTTTATTTATTTTACTTATAATAATAATAATATTTTGTGATTTTTTATAATTTTTGTGAATATTGTGAATATTTTTATTTTTTAGTATTTTTATTATTTTAATAATATTAATATTTTTATTCATTAATTTCTCATAATTTTATTAAATATTTATTTTTATTTTATTAAATATTTGTGATGGGACTTTTTGCGACAGGACCCCATCTTATATAGTTGATATATATTTTTTAAATAAGTATTTGCCACTAGAAAAAGGGCCCGTTGAAAATACTTTTTTGCGACGGGCCCGTCCCAAAGGGTTTTGATATTTATAACATAGATAAACAAGGAACTATTTACGATAGGTAAAGAGGCCCATCACAAATAATTTTTGCGACGGGCCTGTCACAACACATTTATATATATATATTGTATATAATTAGAGAGCTATTTGTAACAGGATGGTTTCTCGTCATAAATTCCTCATCACAAATACCTCCAATTTCAGTAGTGCTAGGTGAGAATTTCCACATCTCTACTAACACTCTACCATTGGATGGAGGTGACTACATCCCATCACTACAGCTCCTTGCGATAGTGATGATTTATTTGGTACGGTGACCTACAAGTATTTCAATCAAAGGTACAACATATGGTTCAAATTCCATTGAAGATAGTTGTAGCACTGGTAGATTTTAGATCTTAGTGGGTTGAAGTGTTTTGATTTCTTTGCTTGATTCTGTGTGTGGTGGTGTGTGGGGGTTTCTGCAGTAATGGTGTGTCCAGCGGTGAGTAGATTATTAACTATGGTAGAAGGTAGGATGTGACAATGGATCACGGGACTAGAAGTTATGTTGAGACCATAAATGATTGGTCCACCAGTGTAGTGATAATCACGAGATAAAATAAAGTCCCGAATGAGGAAATAAATTGAAACCAGATGTAACATAGAAAACCCCCCAAATTGAAAGGGGTAAAAAATCAAGTGAAAAGTGAAAAATCCCAATAGGTAAAAAGTGGGTACACACCCCAAATTTTAGAAGTGAAAATCTCTCATAATATATCTCTTGAATATATGGGGAAATCAGCTCACAAAATACCCCTCAAACTAAGGAAGAACCAGTGATGAGAAATGAATACATTGATGGAAACCAAGATATTCCACTTCCGCTTATAAGAAAACCTCACCCTTGCCTACTGAATTCTCCCACTAGTGGGTTTGGTAGGGTTGGACACTAACCACCAACCACTACCTCCCCCTCTTTGAAAAATAAGGGGGTGGTGACGTCAAAGAGGAAAACGTCCAACACATCTCCCACATGTAGATTTTATTGAGACCCAATCACATCTTTGAAAATCCTTTTTATCCACCAAAAATGATAATCATGTATCTACAAGGATGCTCTAGGATCTTCACCATTTGAACTTATCAGAGTCAACTTACACTGGCAAAAAATCTGTCAATTTTTCTTTAGTGTGAATTTTTTTTCATCTCCACACTTTCTTCCTCCACTACATCTCAGACAAAGTGATATTATACCCCAATCTGATTTTCATTTGAATAAATTATGGATTCCTTGTAATGTGCAAGGTGATCTGAATATCACAATACAATGGAATCTACAAATGTATTTTCATGAGCTCCTCCAAAAAATTTCTCATCCAAATGGCCTCTTCACAAGCCTATGTAGCTTCCATGTACTCTGCCTCCATCTTGGATAACGACACAACTAACCATATCTTTGAAATCCAGCTAACAAGTCCTCCTGAAATATTAAACACATAACCAGTTGTATATTTCCTCGCATTAGAATCTCTTAGAAAATATGAATCAACATAGCCTCTGATAATGAAATCTGATCCTCCATAACATAATAAAACAATTAAGGTCTCCTTGATGCATCTCAGGATCCTATTCATTTTGTTCTAATGCTCCCATCTTGGATTTTTCATGCATCGATTATCTTCTCCCACTGACTATGCAATTTTTGTTCTAGTATAAACCATAAACAACATTAGAATCTCCACTGTTGATGCATACGGTTCTCGAGACATCTCCATCCTCTCTGCTTAACTTCTATGACTCATCATAGAGAATAACTTGAAATTAACATGAAGTTTGGTAGAGATTGGATTAAAGTATTTGGTGTTAAATCATTTTATGAATTTTCTTAAGTAATTATTCTATGATACCCAAATATTTCCGTTATTTCTATCTTTTTAAATCTAGGTCCCAAGAATCTTGTTTTCTAGTCCCATGTCCTTCAAATCAAAATCTCTACCAAACTGTGCCTTTACCTCTTGGATCTGATCATTGTTGGGGCCTACAACCAACATGCCATCCACATACAGTAGAAGAATGATGAAATAATTACCATACAAACCCATGAAATATTAACAAGGATATGAATGAAGTTTTTTGTATCTAATGATCATGATATATGAATCAAATCTCTTGTACCAACACCTCGATGCTTGATTGAGGTATTTCAAGGAGTTATTCAACCTAAAAACCATGTTCACTTTCCCTTATAATGCAAATCCTTCTAGTTGGAGCATATTTATCTCTTCATCAACATTTCTATAGAGAAATTTTTTCTTCACATCCATCTACTCTAGAGGTAAATTTTATATAGAACACTTCTATATAACTATCCAAACGGTCACTAGTCTAACAATAAGTGAAAATATTTCATTAAAATCAATACCTTCCTAATGAGAATATACTTTGACCACTATACATTGACGATATCATTCCACCCGGTCCATTCCATACCATTTGGTATTAAATATGTATTTTTTTTGATAGCCTTCCTTCAATGAGGTAATGGAACAAGATCACAACTCTTGTTCTTGTGCATGGATTCATGTTCCTCCTAAATCGCTTCCTTCCATATGGATACATCTAAACTCTAGGTCACCTCCATGAAAGAAGATGGATATCCATCCTTCATCAACAGTAAGTACAAAATATTTCTCCCAGTGACATAGTCTGAGTTCCATATTAGTTCTCTTTTCTCAAAATTTGACCATCATTGTACAGACTCAACCAGTACATGATCATCATGCTCCAGTAACTCCTAAGATGAAACTGGTTCTTCCTTGGATTTTTCCTTTATTTCAACTATTGTAGTTTTATTATTCTCTTTATCCATATATTATTAAATTGTTATTTGAACCTTGTCTTCTACCAAAATGGAATCTCTGCTGATGATAAGTTTACAGGTAGTGGGGTCGTAGAAATGATACCCCTTCACACTATCAACATACCCCAAGAAGATACATTTCTTGGATCTCAAATCCATGTTCGATCTTTCATGGTCATTAAACAATGCATATACAAGAATTTGAAAAGTATGTAATTGAGAATAGTCAGAGAGTTTACCAATCCACATCCCCATCAATTTATTTAGATTAATCTATAAATAAAGATATCTATTAATCACATTACATGTGTTATTCACTACTTCTTCCAAGAAGTTTAAGAAATTAATGCGTTCTTCAACATCGCCCTTGTTATAGCCAATAATGTTCTTTTTTATCCTCTCTTCCACTCTATTCTGTTGAGGAGTGTATGCCACCATGAACTATCTTTTGATTACTTATCATAGAAAAAAAGTATCAAACTTGTTACTTATATATTCTTCACCATTATCAATCCTCAAACACTTGATCTTATTTCCAAAGTCAAGTTCTTTTCGCACATTGAATGTTTTGAAGACTTCAAAAGAAACTGCCTTATTCTTGATTGGGTAAACCTAAAATCTCCTAGAATAATCATTAAATAATGATACAAATTACCTTGATCCTCCAAGGGATATAACCAGGGCTTTCCAAACGATGGAATTGATCAACTCTAAGATCTATTTTCTTCATGTTGTTGACATCCTGAACTTTATCCTATGTGTTTTTTCTCAAAACACAATGCTCACAAAATGGAAAGGATAAATTTGTAAGACCAAATAATTTCTTATAATCTACATGAATCTATAGGCCTCATTCTGATATATGGAAAAGGTTATGATGCCATAACTTTGTTAATGCTTCTTTCAAGGTAGATGATTCAACAAATATCTCCACCTTCCTATACGGTTCACCCATAAGAACATACATGTTCTTTGAGATATTTTCTGCCATCATTACTAGAATCAATACCATTACAATTATCATCAACCCATTCTTGGTATGAATCTTACATATGATGCCATAAAATTTTCCCAAAGAAAATATGTTCTTATTTAGGTTTTTCACATGGATAAAAACTTGGATGGCTCAAAAAATACCATCATGCATCTACAGTTTGATGGAATAAAATCTAACAATATTCATGGTGTGATCATTCCCCATGTAAAAATATCTTATATGATAGTTTCATACTGGTCAAAACAATTCACGTCGGGATGTTATTTTCCATGTTGCTTCTGAGTCGACTATCTATGCATCGTTGAGTTTCTTCCCGCTTCTTGCAATTTTCACCACTTAACTGACTAGTATATCTTAATTCCAAGAAGTACTCACCACATTCCTGCCCATATTAGGATTTTAGCTCCCTCTGGAATCATTATCCAGCTTCACATCTTCTGATCTCTCACCAATTTATATTTGGTGATTATTCTTCTATAGTACTGCATGCATCATCATTTCCCACAACAAAAAAATATTCCCTTGAATATTTTTATCTTAAATTTCACCACCATCCAGACACGTTATCAGTCCATAACCTCATCTGTTTTATAATGGTGTATTTAATCATCTCAATAGTTATTTGCTGATGTGAAATATCAACCGGAGTCACTATCAAAGAGAATACTCAATATTAGGAGAATTATTAGTACTCAAAAAATGTGAACAACACTAGGCCAGAACTAGCCCTATGATAAAACTTTTTGGGACCATAAATGATTCTTCCACTAGTGCAGTGATAATCATGATACAAAATAAAGTAATTTTTTTTAAAATAAATAGACAGTAGATTCAATATGGAGAAACAAAAAAAATGAAAGTGGTAAAAACCACAACCAAAGAGAAGGATCACTATCATTAAAATGTGGGCACAAACTATCACTATTAAAATGAGAAAACCCTCATAATATATCTCTTGAATATGTTTGGAAACCATTTCACAGAATACCAATCAATGTAAGGAAGAACCTATGATGATAAGATGAATCCAATGATGGAAACCAAGAGATCCCACTGACTTTTAGAGGAAAAGACCACCCCTAACTACTCCCTTCTCCCACTGGTGAGTTTAGTGGGGTTGGCCACCAACCACATACTACCACCTTCCCCTCTTTGAAAAAGGAGGGGGAGGTGTTGTCAAAGGGGAAAACTACCGAAAATATGTGCAGCGGTGTGAGGAGGCACCATTGAAGTTAGTGGTGTGTCATGTGGGAATGAGATGATAGAGGGTAGCTTTGGTGGGGGTCACCTTGATGACAATTCATTGAGATCTCCAATGATGGGTCATAGATATGGTATGTGGTGGTGCCTTATTTTTGATGAAGCAAGAGTGATGTGACACTTGAAGGTGGCTCACTGAGGAGAGCTGGGGGTGTTTTGAGTGAAAATTGCAAAGAATATAATGGTGAGTCACCATTGGGTACAACTAACTGTGAGTTTGAGAAAAATAGAAAAGGGAAATATTGATGGTGGTGGATTATTTTTCATGATGATGTTGTCTTAAATATTTAAAATGTAAACTAAAACAACAATCAATTAAAAAATAAAAATAAAAATAAAATATAAATTGATTAATGAAAATAAAATTTTAAAAAAATGTGTTAATTAAATAAAAAAAATTAAAGTTAAAAACTGAATTAGAATATAGTTTTTAAAAAATTATAATTAATAAATTCAAAATATAAAACAAAATAAATTAAAAACATAAAATAGAAACTAACAACAATTAAAAATTAGAAGAAATAATTTATTTCCAAAATCAAAGACTCAATTGAATTAAGAAATTAAGTTTAATGAATTTAAATTAAGAATTTTAATGAATTAAATTACTTAAATTGACATTTAATGTCAATTTATTTTAAGAAAAAAAATTAAAGAATTAAAAATTTAATCAATGATTAAGCTAATTAAATCAAAATAATGGAAAAATTCATAATGAATTGAACCAAAATAAAATTAATATTTAAAGAAGAATAAAAATATAAAATATTATTAGATAATAAAATAAAGAGGAAAATATGTAAAATCGAAATAATTATTTTAAAGGCTAAAAGTACAAGATTAATAATAAAAATATCTTGTTTGAAAAATTAAACTCTCAAGTTATTAAAGAGAAATTAATTAATAGAATAGAAAAAAATAATTAATTAAATTATTAAAAAATTAACAAAAATATGTGGAATGTCATTCATTTTAAGGACACATAACATGCTTACCAAGATCACTCTCTATGTTTCTTCGGATCCTAGTTAAAATCCTTTTTAATGGAGAAGAAGACTCCCTAGCATTAATGAGATTTACAAGATCTGAAATAAAGGCCATCAACCACACCTATAGAAGTTATAGGGAATACCCTATGTCGTCTTATGAATTGTTCCCTGCGTCCCACAGAAACCAACACATGGATAAAATTATGTTTTTTAATTAGATATGAATTCCACATAAAAATCAACTTAATCGTCTATCAATTCACCCTTATATTCCTAAAAATATTCCTCAACTTAACTTACATCAACCTCAAAACATGTTTCCTCAACCGATGGTTTAGTTCATATCTTTTCCATGATATCTAAGAATTCTTCCTCAAGAAGATTGAAAGAGTCCCAATGTTCCAGAATTTCAACTCTATAGAATTTTCCTTCTTGAATAGTTTCTTTAGAAATTTTTTTAAAATAAACATGGTTGTTTTGTTTAATAAAATTTAAAATCAATTTCTCCATAGGACCCTTGATCATAACTCCTCACGTTAAAAGGAAAGGCTTTTCTTGGATTATAGGGACTCCATTTCCAAGTTCCATGTCTATGATGAGAAAAATTGTAGGTGATAAAAACATTCCAACACCCACAAGAAGATCATCTACCCTTCCAATAAGGTGTGGGATTGACAAATTATCCAGTTTTAAGACAACAATGGTATACCACAGTTCTCCTAACCTCAACTATTAAAATAGTGAGTAAGAGATAAAATTGATTCACGAGACAAGGGTTTATAAGAAATTTATTTAACCATTATTTCCTAAAGTACATGGTATAAAAAATCTCCCCATATCTTTTGGTATGGGTGAGATGTTATTTTGAATGAAAACACTACACTTTCTAATAAGGCTATTTATAAGAAACTCCTCATGTGATTTCTAATTTAAAATAATATTTAAAAAGGGATTTAGATATAAAGTAATATTTATTTATGATTTAATGAATGGAATGTTCAGTTGGAGCTTATTGAAATTCCCAACATGATATGTTCATTCTTTTGAGTTTTTTTACTTCTAATTTTTTAGTGAATGGGATGGTGGAGAATAATTCATGAAGAAATTTGGTATTCCATAAATTGGTTCTTGAATACTTTCCTTCCCTCTATTATTTATAATTTTAGAATATTTTTAATCCTATATTTAAAATGGAAAAGTAGATTTATATAAATTTTAGTTTTATTGTCCATAATTTCAGATTCTTTGAATTACATATTTTGGTGGCCAGAATCTTCTAAAATATCATTTTAAACAATCCCAGGGTCTATTCTATATTCCTCATAAGTTTTTCGCTGACTCTTTTTTGTCACTAACTGGGAATTATCCCTTTTTCACTTTTTTATACTTGGTATCTTTCCTTTTACCTTTCTCTTAATTCTCTTGCTATGTGACTAATTTGAGTTTTCAAATTATTCACATCAATTTTTGAAATAAGTTCATTAAGATTATATATCAGCATTATGTATTTCATATTTAGAGTCCATTATACTAATCATTTTATATATGGGACCTTAATTTTTTTGAATTGGATAACTCAATCTATGTTTGTTATGGAGTTTCAGTTTTGGTTGTGGTGGTAATCTATGAGTAGTAACTCGTCTAAACACTCCATACTCTCTATAAGAGAGGTTATAATTATTCTTATAAATTTGGTTGTAATAATTTCAAAATTTTCATAACTAGGATAAATCTTAGGTCTATAATCAGAAAAATTATAATTTTAAGGGATTTCGATACGTATATCAATGGTAGGACAAAAATAGTCAGAATGACCAAACATACGATAATGGTGGCATTTCTCTCTAAGTGAATTTTCATTAAAACCTCTAGAATCCTATAGATGGGTTTCTTGAATATAATTTTTGTATTTTTGGTGAATGGGTATATATATAGAAAATTTTTGTTGTGATTTTTGATAATGTTTAATGAAAATATATTTAAACTCTTGCATAGTTTTGTCATAAAAATTTCTTCTAGAAAACTCATAAACAAAAGTTTTCTTATAAGGGGTGAGACCATTATAAATGGTTTCCATGAGAAAATGTTGAGGAAATTTATGGTTATGAAATTTTATAATGATACCCATAAATATATTATAGGTTTCATGGAATATATCACCCTCATCTTGTAGACAAAAATGGTTATCTTATGTTTGATTTTAGATATTATCATCCGAGTGTAAAACTTTATAAAAAAGAAATAAAGTCTGGACACCAAGATTCAATCAACTATTATTATAAATATTGGAATTTTATTCTAGAATTACCCATGTGAAAAAAATAAAATACTCTCAATTTCAACTCTTCCTCACTGATCCCTTATAGTTGTATCTTTTACAACACACTATAAAAGTCCTAATGAAGTGAAAAGAGTCTTTATTAGGAAATCCATTAAAAGAAGGATCAATATAAAAATTGACTATTTTATTTCATAATTTCTAGACCAAGGTGTCAGTAAAATGAATAAAGGGTTACTTCAGACCGTGGGTAATTGATAATCTATAAGACAATGCCTCTAAATGCCATTTTTTCTATGCTGAGGTGGAATTGAATTTTCTTATTGATTCACCAGCACCATATTACCTTCTATTCTCAATTTATTTTAATACTACATAACTTTTTTATATATTATAGTTATTAAATGATCTATGTTTTCATAATTTCTCTAGTTTTCATTGGAAAAAGATTTCAGTTTTTTTATTTGAGAAATAGACATGTTTGTTTAATTTTTCTCATATATAGAATTGATGATATTTAGTTTTTATGGACCAATCTCGGTTGTCTCTGCCTTACCAAAAAATGATTCAATTTTATTTGATCTTGGTCATTGAACCATAGATTTATTTATTTATATTGTTACTTAAAACTAGTAAAGATATAGGTAGGGTATATATAAAGGGAAGGAATGAAAAATTTTGAGCAAATAAAAAGAAAAAAAAAAGAAACATAAAAGAAAAAACCAAACTCAATGAAACAATACTGCTAAAAAAATATCAACAAAAATAAAAATTGAATGATAAAAAAATGAAAACTAGAAGAGTCAGTTCAATAAGGAATAAATCTAGGAAAGTATTCATGATAATACAGTAACACAAAATGTAGAATTTTAATGAATAGACTACTCATATATTTCCCCTATCATGTTAAAATTTACTAAACCAACATCCTATACCTTTTTTCCTAATGAATTCTCCAAGGAGAAGATAAGGGAATATTATTTTCTACGAACTTTCAACCATTAAACACAACACTATCATAATGGATGAGTGGATAAAATCACATAGACATAATTATCTTTTAGCTTTTGTGTGATTTCTTTTAATTGATTTTAATATTTCTTATTATAATATTTTTAAATGAAAATGTTCTTAATTGTTTGTAAAATTGTGAACATGATCAACTATCATTGATTCCTAAACATCTAAAAAGCTTCTTTTTGTGATAATTGAAATAAGAAAATATGTGTATTAAGAAAATTTTACAATATCAAAGAAAAAATGTTTTAGAACAATATCATTCCCTATTCATAGTTTAGCCAATAACTAAAATAACAATTTCTCACAATGAATTAAATAGAAAACAAGTACAAGAATAATTTAACCTAAAAATAGAAGAATGATTTCTATGAGAAAAAATGAATCTCCTCTATTGAGTTGATTTTCATCTTCTCTGAGCTCTCTCACCACAGTTGTGATCAACCTAGTTCATCATCGTCCACAATGAATAGTACTCGGTCGTAAGTGATGATTCCATACAAATTCCCTAGTATGGAGTCCCTAGTTCCTATTTATAGAATAATTTTCATAAAAATTCCAACCTCTATCTCATATTAAGTTTCCCTATGCCCATTTGTTCATTTCCACACAACATGCCTTTCATTAATCATTAACACCTTCAAAAAACATGATCTGAACCCTATTACTAATTATACAACCCCATGTGTGACTCTCATGTTATGAACCTTGAGCATATTTAGAAATCCCAAAATCATTCAGTATATCTCCCCATCTTCAAGATGAGCTCCCCTTTCCGTTTTTAGTAGCTTTGATTTCTTATTTTGAATTTTTGGGCTCAACAACTTAAATTCGTACAATGTGAGAAGGGTCTTATAAGAAAATAAACTAATTTTATCTAAATATAAATCCAAGTAAAAAAATTGAGATTTTCTAAATTTTCCAGAATGTCTAAACCTAGAAATTAAATCAAATAATTTATTTTCAAACTAAAATATTGGATAATTGAAAGAATTATTTTTAAGATAAAACCCATTTCAAAATTACTTCAAAATGAAGATCCATTTAGAATTTAATTAAAATTAATAACATGATAGGTTCTTAAAACATATATAAATTTAAGATTAAGAACCGTAAAACATTTGTGCCCTAAAATCAATTATTATCAATAACATATTCAATATATTGCTAATATAATAGTAGAATAAATAATCATCAATAATTCACTATCAATAAAACATTTTTACATAAAATATTCAATTAATTCCTCCTAAATATTTTGAAAAGAGCATAAAAAACATTCCATATTAGTTTTCATTCTTTCGTTTCTCGAAAATATAAAATGATGTGTTTTTTTCTAAAAATATATCTATATAACTGATGAAAAATATAACAAACTATTTTAAATTTATTTTAAATTTTAAAAGTCAAAAAAATAGAATTGAATAAATTAAATAATAGTCACAAAATATATAAAATTTGATGAATAGTAAAAATAAATCATATGGTAAATTTTATACTTACGAATTCCCATAGCTAATATTTCATTATCCTATCGATGTTATTCCAATTTGGATATAAATGTTAATCCTGCAATGGTTGTTCCGGACTGTATAACTCTGATAATTCTTTTCATTTCGCCATGTTGGATTATTATTATCACGAAATTCAATTCCCAACTTCTGATCCTCACTAGCAAGTGAAACTTTTAGTAAATTTGAAATCGCAATTCTACCAAAAAAGGGTATTTTATTCTCAAGAGAAGAATAAGACTTTTTTATTGAAGGATCAACAATATTACTAGAAATATGTTTGAAAAATAAAATAAATATTAAATAATTTAATTATGACTGATATATAAATATAAACAATATACACATACCTTGGTAAATGTTCTTATACCTCTCAATTCACAATCAAAACAGATAAATGAAACAAAATATATGTAACTATTTTTTATTATAAATAAATGACTCTTATAAGGGAAAAATATATTTTTATTAATAGAGAAAAAATTATATTTATTATGTTAACAAATACAGTTAATGAAAAATGAATATCTAAAAAGGATAAATTGAAAGAAATATTTAGGAAAAAATAATGACATCATGATTATTTAAACATAAAATGTTTAACTAAAATTAATGAATATATAAATTAAAAAAATCAAAAAAATGATCATTATTCATAAATTTAAATAATGTTTAAAAAAATAGTTTCATTAATTATATGTGTAATTTTAAATAGAAATAAATGATATCAGGTATTCTTCAACCCAAATGATCAAAATATATACATTTAAATATTCAAGTTAAAAAATCCATTTTATATGTGTATATTTCATAAAAACAATTATGTCATGGTTTTTTAAAAATAAATATGTTTAACTGAAATTGTTGAATATAACATTTAATACCAAAAGGAGAAAAATTTCCATGATCTATAGATTTGAATATATAAGATATAGTTCTTACATGTACAAGTTACACAAAAAATTGAAAATTGATATTAACCTGAATAATTAGGAGAGTAATGAAGTGTTTTCACATATCCCTTTTACATGTTATATTATGTGTACTACATCGATAACACAATCATTATTATCCTTAAGTAATCATGTAATAGATGAGAAAATATTATATAAATCCTTAATATCATTAACATTAACATCCCAAAAATGATTTTACCCCTGAAAAAAATAGAGCACCAATTATTTGATGGGTCAACATCATAAAATAAATGTGTTTCAGAAATAACTATGATTAATTTTTCCACTTTACAAATATATATTTTCGAATAAAAAAGTGTAAATCCATACCAATCTTGTTTAACACCACTACTACTATCAACTAAATTATAATTAAACACCAGTACTCAAAATTTAGTATAATCAAACTCTTATATATTCTCAATAATTTAAAAATATATTCTTATTATAGAAATTAGTTTTTATCTTTAGCAGTCTAAAAATGTGGTGCTTTAGTGATGACCATTTCCACATTATTTTGAATTGTGATTTTTTAATTCTAGTTTTTTGTTTAAAAATTGTGATCATTAATTTCAAAACCCAACCATGTGATCACATTAAAACCTGGTCCCCATTATAATCATTTTAATGTTTCTTATAATGATAAATTAGCGTTCAATTTATCCTTAAACCATGAAACAAATATATTTTTATGTACACTCATCATCCATTTTTTTATTTTAAGATAAAATACCTTAAATATAGAAATATGTTATGATATATATGATTGAAACACACCTATGTTGTTTAAAATGTATAAATGTGTCTTCATCACATGCTCATGTGGAATTAACATTAATTTTAAGACATGAATTCTTTTACATTAACCGTAAATTAGAAAATGACAATATATAGGGACACAAATGCGCTCTACTTCATACAAATAATCAATACAACACTCCATACCTCTTTAAATATATATTTTTGAACAATATAGGTATTTTTTGGATGATGATTTTAACAAACCCCTTCAATTTTCATATATATATTTCAATTAGATACATCCAATATAAATACATAGGCTCACAAATTCTAATCTCTTTCACCATATGAATCATCATATAAACCATCATATCAAAAACAATATGGTGGAAAATAAATTTCTAATTATGAAAGTATTAAGAAAACTTAATTATAAAAAACATATTAAAAATTTGGATCTTTGAATTTATTGTAAATGGAATTGAAAAAGTAACACACATTAGTGATAAAATTTCTAACAGGTCTTCATAATATGACACATAGTGAAACTGATGTCCTTTTCTTCATCAATACATGATAATTATGAGTTTTCATAACTATTAAATTTAAATACTTTAATGACAATTTTTTAACATTTTAATGAAACAAACAAGGTACTTTAATACAATGTATACATTGAAAAAACATTATCTTCCCACTCATGCTTTATGTGTGAAAATGTGAAGGTAAATATGTTTTTTTCCTTTCATAGTGGGAGTTAGCTCTAAATTCATTCCCATGTAAATTAAGTCCAATATTTTATTCAGTGTATCCTTTTTAAATTTCTTTTATGTTTAGAAATGTTCTAATATAACTGTCACATATGTGTTTATCAACATATATAACATCAATTTTATGTTTTACCTCAAAAAATATTCAATGAGGTATCTTGAATAATATTGAATATATCTTCTATGTATTTTTTCATGAGAAAAACATCATTTGATTCTGAATGTGTACTTTATTTTTTTAGCCTTTCATAATGGTTTTCTATTGGAAATGGTTGTCGGGAAAATTCATACTATAGTTAACAATTATATATTTTTTAATATGAAATAAGAATGATCTATTTGAAAAAAATTTATGTCCCATGTACACCATCTTTCTAAAATTATCGAATTGATAATATGAAGTTACTTCTTCATAAATTAGAAAAAATTTATTCCCCTTTAAGCTATATCTAGATAATATTACAAATATAAGAATTTTTTTATAGTGAACATTAACATAGAATATACAATAAAACACTCTTTTTTTGTATACATCAAAAACTATAAGAGTTACATCCTATAGAAATTTTGAATACTAAAAAATAGTGATCCATAAACATCAATATCATTTTACATATATTTTTTGTAGATAAATCATCAAGTTCATTATAATATGTTTCATATTAATACATATCAAGGGATTCAATTTCAACAATACTAATATAGTAGGGCCAGAACTATGCTACCTACCAATCCTTTAATATGGATTCATTTCGTGTGTGCACATTACTATTTTGATATTTTTAGCATTATTTCAAAAAATAAATAAATTTTTGATCAAATAACATTCTTTGGGGTGAATTAGGTGGGTGATGCAGTTTTCCATTAAATATTTAGTCATTTTTATTTCATCTTAGACACTTTTTATAATTTGAATCTAAAAATATTTGATTCAAATAAAGAATTATTTGAAGATATTTTATTTCTTTATTTTGAGGTTTGGTGTATGTTCTTAAAAATTCATAATAGTCAGATTTATAATAAAATTTATATCATGGTGTCCCACATTAAGGACGTTCTGTTAAACTTTCATATTTCTTCATATACAACACATAGTCATGGGGTAAAGCATGTCTTTTATTATACCCCAACCCCATGGCACATAATAATTTTTTTATTAATAATTAGAATATCAAAGCCGATTTTCTTATGTAAGTATCTATTTCAAATGTTAATGAAGTTTATTGAAACTTTTTTCACTCCAAACATTTTTATTATTTCAAGATAATCGGTCTCATAACAACTAATGACATTGTAAATTTAGTGAATCTTGGGAACAAAGGTTTCTCATCATCTCTATATGATCATTTAATAATTTCTATTTTTTCAAATGTTTTAACACCAACATAATAAATTAATTATTCTAGATGGCCCCGTATCTCATGATAAACATATTCATCAAAATTATATTATTATTTCTTTTATACTTAACCATTCCAGATCCAATTTTTAAACGATAATTAAAAGCACAATAAATCAGATGGTCTTTTATTTTTATTTACCCTAATTTTTTCATATTCAAATTCTTCAAGCACAGATTGAAAATAGAATCTTTATTTTCAATATTTTGTTTAGAGATTTCATAAAAATTATCATCCCCTTTCTCATATTTGTCACTAGTTCTTCCTACATTTATCTATTTAAAATCCATTAATTATCTAAACTTATAATATAATTGATTAATACATTAAAAACTAAAAAATTTAAAAAAATATATAAACAGACCAATTTGAATCATATAAATTCAAATTATATATAAAAATATATAAAAACTTTAATCAAAATAAATAATAAATTCACTATTTATTAATAAAAATTTAATAAAAAGAGAAAATACTAAAAAATAAACATCAATATAATAAATAAATAAATATAATATAATAAATTAACAAACCATTTAGGAATAAAAATGTAATCAAAACCATTTAATCATACAAATTTAACCAAAACAAACAATTATACAATATAAACATTAATATGATAAATAAAGGAATGTAATATAATATATGGATATTAAATTTATAAAAATAATAAATAAATGGATATAATTTACAAATCAAAAACATTTAAAAAATGTTCTAATAAAATAATATAAAATTTTAATATAAAATAATGTACATAAAAACAGTATATCTTTGAAAGAGAGAGAGAAAAAAGAAATAAAAAATATAGAATACAAGAAATTAAGTTAGAGAATTATAATTAGAAAATAAAATATTAAAATTATAATCACAAACATATAATAAATCTCCAAATAATGAAAATAATAAATTCCTCGTAAAAAATGATGATGTAGGGAGTATATTAGTTAAAAATATATTAAAAATAGTAGTAAAAATCGTAAATGTAATAAATTTAGGTGGGAGAACAGTTGAAAAACTAATTTAGGAAAAGGATCATGGAAATCAATGTAAATCCATGGAACACTTTTGAGATATCGAACAATGAAAATGGATAGGGAAACAAGAATAATATAATTGATAAATCAATAAATAAAAGTTTGAAGCAAAATAAAACATGTAATTCAGTTGAATAATGTAAAAGCAGGGCCTTTTCAAGTCATGAAATCTAGGTTTTGAGATTTTTGTGGCTGGAAGGATAAAATATATCTTTTAAAAGTAACATGTATATAATTTTTTTAAAAGGATTATATGTCAGTTCTTATAATAAGTAATTTTAAATATTAAATTTTAATTTTGGTTATTATAATAAAATATATGGAAAATCATCAATGTGAGTATTCAAATTGGTTATTAAAATAATCGATTTGAAAACCCCGATAGTAAATTTTTCCATATTGGATCCTATGATAACCAATTTGAAAAACCTTGCATATAGTGTTTTCACATAAATTATTATAATAACCATTGTGAAAACCTTGAATCTAATAGATTTTATATCGTTCAGTAACAATATACGTGAAATCCATGATAAAAAATCTATAACTACTAATTTTAATAATAGAAGAAGAAAATCCCAGAGCATATCCCCTCCCCTTATATGGTTGGCCAAGAATTTGGGAAAAGGTGTGGTTTATCTCATCTCATGTCAACCCCATGTAATTATAAAAAAAATAGTAGTGATAAAATTAAATAATATAATTGAATTTACCTTTCCCAATATACATATTAATACCACTAATATAACAATCACAAATATCCACCCTAAATAACTACACTAACAGAACCATCCCATATATCAATTTACATAAATAATAATAGTAAAATAATAATATATTACATTGGAAACATTTATTTTAAAGAATATATACTAAATTATCTATATAACATTTAATTAATATAAATTATTAAAAATATAATATAAGAAAATGATTTCATCAAATGTATCAATAAAATAAGGTTTTTTGAATTTTAAAAGAAAAAAAATGGGTGACATTTCAAGGATGAAAGGTTTTCATAAAATTCATTGAATCATATATGAGATTTATCATTATTTGATATCTCAAAACCTGAAACTCATGGCTTAAATTCATGGTCCTTGATCATTGTACAATACTTTGTAACTATTAATTTTTTTAACAATTTATCAATTTTCACTATTTTCATTCTAAAAATATCATTATATATATAAAAACTCAAAATAGTGTGTCATATATCATTAAATTTTTTAAATATTATTATCCTTAACCGTTATTATATAAAAATATCCTCATTGTTTATTTAAAATTGGGATGTTCATAAATAAGAATAAATAGTTCAGTGCATGAATTAATAGAATAAAATATATTAATTAGTATAATTCTTCCCTTTTCTGTTGTAATTTTTTCAATGGTGTTAGTGGGTTTAATCTATGCCATATTCTCTATGAAATATATTTACAAATTATTAAATAATGATCAATTAGTTAATAATAGTTTTGTTAGAAAAAAATAAAACAAAACTCATTAGAAACATAAATAAAATCCTTCGATTTAGTTCCCCCAAATAGAACCAAGTTTTATCTATTCGTACATGAATCTTCGTAATAATAATATTTCAATATAGTAGTTATTGTTGTCTATATTGAGTATCCTTTAATTTATGGTTTCCTCAATTTAACATTATCGAAAAATGATGTTTTTTCATCTCCAATAATCATTATTACTCCATATGGATGAACTTTTCACTCTTGAAATAATCCTAATGATTTGGATTTTAATTTCACTATAATTTTTTTGTCCTGGAATGGAATTATTAGAACTATTATTTTTATTTTAATTCCCTTTATCAAATATTAAAATCAAAAAATATTTTTTTATATACTTGAGAATAATTTCATTCTATAAGAGTTTATTCTTATTTCATTTAACTCATTCAACTAGAGAAACCACTTTTTTGTAACATATTTAAAGTCATAATGATATTTACTTATAACCCAAAATCCCTATGCCCCATCTATATAGGTAAGTGATAATATTTTACAAAAACTAATCTATATGGGGATATTCCAATAGGGATCTCGTAGATTTTTCAATTATACCATAATTCATTATCTAGACTAGGTGAAAAACCTTTTATTAAACTGTTGACATATTTCACTAAATTAGTTTCAATAGATTTATTTAAAGCTTCAATTTCCCCCTTATTTTAGGGTGGTATATAGTTCCAATTTTATGATTACACTCATTATTATCCCTCATCAAAATTGCCTGAAGGCCTTCATTTATTTTTATTTTTTGATAATCCACCTTTCAAGGGGTGCAGTGGAACCCTTACATGGACTGAAGGCTTAGAGACAATTACATGACCCGTAGGTGTAAGAGGAAATCACCTAGACAAGACAACAAGGAATTGATCCTCCCGACTATATGTCATGATAACAACACTCCACCTTTGTAGGGCTAGTCAGATAGCTATCGTATTCAAAGCTGCACAAGGCCAATATCGAGGGAAATTCTACACCCTCTTGTTATTCCAATTCTGGTTACCCTTTCTTTAGTGAATGTGTCTTCCAAGAATCATCATATGAAGACTTTCCCCTTGTAGTCTGACTGGTACATCTGCATAACCATGTGGCCCGATGGCCTTGGGGTGGATTTAAGGCCTTAAGGTGGCCCTAAGGCCTTGAGAGACAATTGGTCCCAATATTTTTTAGGAAATGTACAATATTCCACTCTCTATATTGGATAATCCTTTTCCAACATTATATATTCATTCCTTAACTATTATAAAATGGTCCCAAAAAATAATATAAATCCCAAAGATAAAAAAATTTTACTTGAAGATTTATATTGTTTGAAATATTTTATATTTATCTTATACTTTCTATCCTTTGACACTAATTTCATTATTGGACATAGTATTTTAAATTATTATATAAATTGGGATAATATAATCTATATTGAAATTCCTTTTTTCTTTATATTTTCACCTTTTTAATGACCTCTATATGGAAATTTATGAAAATTATGAATAATTGAAATCATTTCCTCATTTGGAATACAAATTCTAGTGATTCCATAATCTTCAATTTTGAATAGTAGTATTACTTCATAAAATAGTGCTAGGATTTATCCATAAACACTATTATTTTATTATAAGGGAGATATTTGGGAATAATTCCAATTTCAATGAATTTTATCATTTTATAATACTATGTAATACCCTTTGTTTGGATAGAAAAATGATTCTTGTGATGAAATTATACTCCAATAGAAGAAAACTTTAATGGATTTGTTTGTTATAATCTAGGAAAATGGATTACCAAAATGTTTTCAACAACTACTTTATCATGTAAAATGATGGTAAAAATATTTTAAAAGTATATCTCAATGGATGATTCTTGGTTTAACATCCTTTTTAGTCAAAAAAATACATCAAATATGTGTGATATTTGCACTCAATAACATTTGGTATAATTAGGTCTAACTTATTCTTCTCTATAGTATAAACAATAACCCAAAACACATTTTCAATGGTTTCATAATTTAAATGGGTAATTCATCTAATTTTCTTCACTGAAAATCAAATTAAGTATATTATCTTTGTTCTATTCTCCAATAACTCCAATAAAAAAATCATTTACATTGTATATGATTTCAATGTGTAAAATCTAACCCATTTCAATAATTAATGGTGAAAAAGTTATCTCCCTATTTAAATCATCAAAATCTATTTTATATTTATTTTATAAAAAATGAATAAATTTTATTCCATTGAAAAAATAATTAAATATTTCTAATATTTTTGAAAATTATTTAATGAATACTCTATAAAACCTATTATGGGTAAAAAAATATTCTTATTATATTTACACATTTTGGTTGATTTGAGGTGGATACGTCTTTAATAACTTCCATGTTAATTTCAATTCCTTTTGTTGATTTTTTAACTCAACATAATAATGTTTTTGATCATGAAATTTCCCAAATTAAAAATAATATTATCCACTTCACATATTTAAATCACAAGTGAAAATATCTTTGAATACCAATCAAATTTCAATCCCATTATTTATATGTCATGTATAAAAATATCAAATATCATCTCTATCATGTTTGAAGAGATTGGAAATATGCATCTTTTAAATATATTTGGGCCATAAAATAAATCAAATATAATGATATTTTAAAAAAATACTATAGGGGTATGTAA
Source organism: Viscum album (assembly GCA_963277665.1). Lineage (NCBI taxonomy): Eukaryota > Viridiplantae > Streptophyta > Magnoliopsida > Santalales > Viscaceae > Viscum > Viscum album. The sequence goes on from OY728132.1 coordinate 775,291,159, forward strand.
ATGTGGTTTTATCATGTTCTTATAATGTTATATCCACATTATTATACCCTAAATACTCATCTAAAAAACAATAACCCGAATACTCTGATAACCTCTTTAGTATTTGGTCAATGAATAGAAATAGAAAATTATATTTCTTGTATCTAAGTTAGGTTTTTTATATTCAATGCATATTATCCATCCAATGGTATTTTTTATTGGGGAATTCTCACTCTATTCATTTGATATCAATGCAATTTATCATTTATTTAGAATAATTTGTATTATAATTACATAAGCGATGTCAGAAATATGATAAATTATCCAAATAATGAATAAATTTAAAATTCAATCTTTGAAAAATTCAATCATGTTTGTTTTTAATCTCATTAACTATTCCAACACTATTTTATAATCTTTATCCATTAAAATATTATGCATCCATACCAATTTGTTAATCCCTTTTATATTAGAAAAAGACCATGATTATGATATTTTATATTTTTTCAAAATTCTTCATAACTTACATTACATATATTATTTATGTTATTAATAAATAATTATGGTATATGAAATCTTGTTTCCGAAAAATTAATATTTCAAAAAAAAAATGAATTAATTTAGTTGAGGGGTTTGAGTTCTTAAATAGAGGGTGGTAAAGGTTATTTTTTCTAATTTATAGTCTATTAATAAACAAAATTCTTCAAGAGGATATTTTTCAATGAAATATTTCAGATTTATTTATACTAAATATTGATGATATCTATTTTAAAGTCATTATACATTATTTATAGTTATTTTATAGCTTATAACACATTAATCAATTATTTTATATTCACCCATATAAAATTTCAGTTTACCTTATGGTATAATAATGAGATATCCCCCTATTTAAGGAAATAATCTCCCTAAAATGACGAGTACTTATTTATTTGTTTCTATGACTACAAATGAGAAATTAACTTGAAATATTGGTTTCCCAATTCGTACAAAAAGGTCTTAAACAACCCTTTATTGCTTTGTCATGGATTTATTAGCTTACTACATTGAAAAAAATTCTCGGTTTCAACTCACCAATGTACAAATCATTATAGAAAAAATGTGGTATGATATTGACAGTTTAATCTAAATCAATTAATCATGTGAATATTATTTATCCTCCAAATTCATAAATAATTTTAATACATCATGGATCCTTCAGTTTTATAAGATCTTATTATGAATCAAAATATAACACTTTTCTATAAGGGGGAAATTTGTAAAATCATTTAATTTTTTCTTATTTTAAATGATTCTCTATAGGAAAGTTTTTAGGATAACATATTTGAAAGGGTTTCAACAAATGAAAAATTAATGAAAAAGTTTCAAAATATTTCAAGAATATTCTTGAAATTATTATATATATACTTTACTGAATGGCCCAAAGGCCTTCTTTTTTTATTGATTTTTATAACCCCCCTTTCAAGGGATGAGGGGAACCCTTACAAGGAACATAGGATTATATATTACATTTCTCGTAGGATTGGATACATTACATGACCCATAAGTCTTAATAAAATCATACAAACTATGACTACTTGAATCCGCCCCTCCCCAACATCTGCATCGTGATCAATTCTCCACCTTTGCATGGTTGTTTGACTAGTATGTCCATGTGCATGTGCACAGGCATGGTACCAATGAAAAATGACATACCCTATAATTATTCAAAATCCATTTGGACCATTCTCCAGTGAATGCGACCTGCTTATGAATCCTCCTATAGGGTGGTTCCTTGTAGAATTTGTTTGCGCAATTGCATATCAGGTGGCCTTGAAGGCCTTGAGGTGGCCCGAAGGCCATGAGGCAGCCCAAAAGCCTTACTGACCCAAAGGCATGGGTGGCCTGAAGGCCTAAAGGACTCCATGCCCAAAATGGTGGCCAAAGGGGAATAGTTCTAGCTGCTACAGTACCGAAGTGTACTTGTAACAGTACCTGCTACAGTATCCCGGAATTATGCCTCTACCTGGTTTTGACCCTGGGTCCCATGAATGCACTTAGAGAGACCTCACCAACTGGGCTGAGGTTCATGTGCTTATATTTATACTTATTAATATTTTTATCCATTTATCCCTTAAAAATAATTAGTATTTTTTAATTCGTTAATTCCAAATATAAATTTTTCAAAATTATCGAACCTCCACATTTTCACTTTATCAGTTTTATGATTTTAACTTATATTTTACCATTAAATTTTTTATATATAGTTTTTTCCATTCTTTTCTTCTACTTCATCCTAATTATTCTACAAAAACATGCTAGTTTCACTAATGAGATTCATAGACATACATACAGACACACACACACAGAAACATTAACACACACATAAATATATATATGATTTCTATCTTCTAATCTTATTTTGACTTCATTGCATATTATAAATTTTCCATTGTTTTTAGAACTGATTTTACTTAAGAAGTGTCCAAAATGGATTTCAAAATTTTGAATGCTTTCTTGAATATATTTTTTAAAATGTTTCAAATATAGAATCTATTATTTAAATATTTTTTTAGTGTTTCGAATAAATATTTAAGGATTTTCATAACTCAAAAATGGTTTTACTGAATCCTTTATAACTTCTCTAGAATTTTCTTAATCCCGTTTTCTAGATCAATAAATGTGATGTATAATTTAATTAATATCATTATTGAAATTTACCTCAACTAGGATCTTTTAATTATTAAAATATAGGAAGTCTTATTATTTTGAAACATAATTTTTCCTTATAGAGAAAATCATGATAATTCTTCTAACTTGAGTTATATGTGTTTAAAAAGTGATCTACCTTAAATTTAGTCCTTCCTTAATAATATCCCATGTTATACACATATTCCATTTATGGGTTTTGATTTAACATATCAGGTATTCCAAAATTTATATGTTGGGATTCATTTTTTCCAAGCATGACATAATAAATGGACTTTTCCATGTTTTTTTAATACATTGACATAAAATTTTATATTTTATATTTTATTTTAGATAATTTTAAAAGTACATACAGTTTAATAAAAATTTCACATTCTAAAAATCGCTTCCTTTAAAAAAATTTAAATGTGAATTCATGGATATCATAGTATATATTTTCTTATATTCTGTTATTTTCATATGGATCTCAAATTTTTGTGTCAAATGATGTTTTCCCATGATTTTTAATCCATCATAGAATAACAGCATTAATAGATACATTAGAAATTTATTATAGGGTAATTGATTATAGTACTCTATATACCTTTCATAATCCTTATGGAGTGGATCAGTTTTTTTTAAATATAGTTTCTATTCTTATTATCTAATTCATTATTATTTTAATTAAGTAAAATCATCTGATGGACAAATTTAATCACATGAATCAAAATAATTTTCTTCTTTATATGACAAAACATTAATTTCTTATACTTTCATTCAATGGGAAAAACATATTTTTCATGTCCCTTCCTCTAAAAAACCGTATTGTATAATATGTTGTACAACAGTAATAAAATATTTTATAAATGTATAGGCATATTTTGTGGTTATTTGATTAAAAGTAAGAAATTACACCAAGATATGATATTTTTTCTCTTAATTACTTTTAGTTTCACATAGTCTTATAAAATATGGGTTACCAATGACATGTGGTATTTATATGTCAGTTAGTCTTAGTGAAATATACACACCATTTTATACTGTTATGTTCCACCATGGAGGAAACATTAATAATAGTTTCATTCCAAATAGGTTACCTATTTGATCATTCTCTATCTTATACATATTATATTGTTTTGGATTCATTTTTTAGAAAAATATATCAATCCCTTGAATCAATGGTATAATATTAACAGAGTGATATATTTTTTGATTCATAAAAAAGTATATAGAATTGAAGTAACAAAAATAAAAATCAATATGGTTTATTTGTGTATGATTAATGGATATTTTTTTAGTATATTTTTGTATTTTTAAATTTATTAGAGAATGTATGAAAAATTTATATAAACTGATTAATACCCATTTTACATGGAAACATTTCCAAATTTTATTGATTTATGACTATGGATTATTAATCAAAAATACCATAGCAATTATACATGGTCATTGTAGCATGAAATCTAGTTCATATCAATTTATTCAAATATAATTTAACCAATTCCATTACTTATATAAAAAATATATAAAAGTAAAATGGATTTTGTATTGGTTGATGCAAATGTGCTATAATTGAATTAACAAACGTGATTAAAATATGTAAGATAATGATTATAGTTTTCAAGAAATAGGATATTGAATATTATTTTGTTAAAAATCATTGAGTTTTTAATAGGATTTTTACATTTTTTGGAAACCATTTTAGGCTAACATAAAGAGGTGAATGAAAGTTGAAAAATCAAGAGGATGTACTTTCAAAAACCAAATATTATGGTGGAATGAAAACAATGCATTGAAGAAAAAAAGGTGGGTGAACCTATTGTATATCCAGTATATGTTACCACAATTTAAAACATAAAATATTATTGTCGGAGGATGTGTTTGAATGATAATAATTAAAGAGATATTCAGAAGATGAAACTATTCAGTAGGAGGGAAAGTTGAGGTTATGTAGATACTTGATGAAAAAGAGGGTTATCCATGAAAGTAATCTGAAAAAAACTTTTTCTCCAGGAAATTGGATAGTAGTGACAATTGAAATTAACAATTGGATACTTCTATTTAAAGAGTGTTTATAAATTTTGATTAATAAAATTTCTATCATTGTAATAATCATCTATTTTTTCTAAATATAAAAAATCCATCATTTCCCCTTATATTAAGGTGAAAACATGAACTATGTATTCTATTGTTTTGTTTTATGACTTATTATTCCTTCTATCCTTGTTTATGTTGGTATTTTTTGAGTTTCCCAAAAGGTGGGTGTAGTAGTGTGGTGATTTGGGAGATGTTTATCTTTTCTATTTCATATGTTTGTGAATAGGTTAATTTTACAACTTATTCCACTTTCATAAGCTACAATAGATATTTCTATAGTGATTTTGTGAAAACCAGGCCTCCTGTGAAAAAAGTTTTCTCAGAGCTCAATGTTAGAGTGATCTAGATGATTATCCTTGATTTCAATGTTTTAGATATCAGTTAAGTAAATAAATTATTCCCTTAATATTTTAAGAGATCCTAGATTAAAATTTCCTAATCATTTTTTGTTACATTATTTAGAAGTTAGTGGGTATTCACTTATTCAAGAAGAATGTAATCAGATGAGAGGAAGGTATATTTTTATAAGTTTTATAGAATGAATTTCAGATTATTTGAAATATAGTTAAATGATAATCAACCGTATAATGGTCTTCATATTTATTTAAATAGAGATAAACCATAAGCGATAAGGGAGGAATGAGAGATGCTTGATAATGAGTCCCATGGATTTATGAAAAATCAACTTTCCTGGAACACGTCACACTCTATCTAGGAATTGATTTTTTTTGGATCTCATGAATACCTTAGACGACATATGGGATAATCCCGTTATAAAAAATATTCTTTATAAGGTTACATTTCAGTATGATAATTTCATATGGATGTTCTAAAACCAATCATATTAATGACTTAAATTTTATTTAGAGTCATTTGAAGTCATTAGAGGTGGACTTCATAGATTTGGATTAGGAAATATTTTTACTTTATTCACTTTTAGATTCATAGGATATGATGGTAAATACTCTAAGTAATTATAATAGAAATTATGACTTGGAATTCATGGATGTGCATGACCCGATCTTGAAGGAAAAAATTCATTTGAAGGATATACACATGTCTTCTAGAATTTTTTATAATGTGGAAGGAATAAGAAGAGTTGAATTATGAAAAAATACATCAAAATGGAAAAGGTAATGAGGAGATATAACATAAGTAGCTCAGAATATGATGCCCTAATATGTTATAAATATGGGCAGAAAGGAAACCTAAAAAAGTATTTCAATGAATGGAGGGAAAACTCTAGAGGATAATCCTTTTTAATTACATCTATGAATCCCATAATTTATGATAAGAGTGTCTTGCTCTTGAGTTCCACTACATCATTGGGGGATGGGGTTAAAGTCTCTATAATTTTATTCAACACAATATATGGGAGGGGTATTATAAGTATTTATACTTCTATATTACTTGTAGAGGTTTATCTTGTGGATGATAAGGATATCAAAATTTTGGGGGAAGATAATTGTTTAATCCAAATATGTAATGAAATTATAATGCAGTTAAAGGATGTGAAGAACATTCAAGGTATTCAGAAGAACCTTATTTTCATTAGGTAACTAGATGATGTATATTACTACGAACAATTTATATATGGGGAATTAAAAATTTCAGGTGGATACATAGTTGTTGAAAAGGGAGTGATGGACTAAACTTTGTACCTTACTAGAGTATTATAAGGTGAAAATCATACTGGAGAAATAAATTTAGTTAAGTTTTGGCCTGAAAATTTATGGAATATCACTGATAATGGGATTTATATACTTTCTAATAAAGTATTGGTGATGTATAAAAGTATGAAGTTTGAAACATTCAAGGATTATTTCATCATAAATTCGTGGAAAGTTCCCTTCCAAATATAAGGGAAAACACAAAAACATCAGAAGTTGGAGTTGGTTCACATGTATACTTGGGTACTAGATCTAGTGTTCACTTGGAGAGGTTCACTTTTAAATGTGAACATTATCAATTATACCACAAAAAAGTGTCGGTGTACTTTCAAAGGGACATTTTTTAGGGGTTCAATACTTTTTTCTACTAGAGGGACATGGTGTAAAAATATAGTGGAAGTAAGTGGAAGTTTTTATATAATAAAAATGGTGGTGAGTATTTAAATAAGGATTTTTGAAGGATTTTATATTAGAAGGGTATTCCATGTCCGCATAATAGAAAGAATTTTTTAAAAGGACAAATAAATCTTTGGAATTGAAATTAATGTGTATGTTGATTCACATAGGGTTTCTCAAAAGATTTTGGGTAGAAATTATGGACTACGATGCCTACTTGATCAACTAGAGTCTATCTTCTTAAATTAGTTAAAAACAAAAAAAATACTATTTGTTTGGAATGAATGTTTAATTTAATCACCATAGAGTATTGATCATGATATATTATTTCCATTTTGATGCCAAGAAATGAAGCAAGTTTGAGGAAAAGTCTCATGCATGGTACTTTATAGACTATAATGATGATGAATTTGGTTATTGAATTTAGGATAACAATAGTTAAAAGGTCCTAGAAATTAATATTGTGATATTTAATGAATAAATTTTGTGAAAGGATAAAAAAGACATCAGGTATTTCAAGTGAGAGAAAAGTATAATTAAAAATTTAGGTTCATCTATATAGTTATCTGGAAGGTACAAACATTTTGGAAAATACAAAAAAATGATAGTTATAAATACACTATACCAACTAGAGGATATTATAGAAATAGGTCAAATTATGGTGGTTTTTCCATGTCCTGAAGTACTTGAGAGTTCAAGGACAATATAATCTTGAGCATTTAAAGTTACACTATAGAAAGAGTAGTACTGGAAGAAGCTCAATAATATGAAAAATTATAGAGGTGTACGAGGGAAAGGTTCCATGTGAAAATGTCTAAAATTAATTTGAATTATTTAGTTCTAATATATGATAAATAAACTTTATGTATGGATTAAATAAATATTTTGTAATACTGGAAGTAGTAGGAGTACCTTATGAGGTATGAACTTGATTCCCTCCATGTGTATAGAAGATGGGAGATAAAAAGGAAGACATTCTAGGAAGAATGTTTTGAAAAATAAGTGTGTTTTTACTGATGGAGGAGTTATATAGTAGGAATAATCACAATTCCAGGATAGTTGTGAAGTGATTTCGAAAAATAGAAGGATTTTATTTCTCTAAAAAAATTCTTTGATAATTAATCATATAACTATCTAAACGGTGTTAAGTTTGGTTTCTTCTAAAACATTTTATCGAGGGAATATAGACAAAATGAAAAAATTTATTAATAGGGACTTAAAAGTATAAATATTTAAAGAAAAACTAGAGTTTTTTTATAAACTTATAAACCATAATATAATTTACAAGATAAGCTATAGTATTTATACCCTGGATAAATTTCCAAGGAATTGGAATCAAAATATCAATGTTTCCAAGAAGTAATAGAAGTTCATCTAGATTGAGGTTGACCAATGTTGTTATCGAAAGGTGTTTTTTTGTAGGAGTTTATTCATACTTCTACTTTACATAGATGACATTCCTATAGTGGATCCAATGAAAGAAAGGATTGATCATATAAATTTGAGTTGTCTATAATATAGGAGATGAAGGAACTTGGTTTTGTGAAATAGATTTTTGGGGATTTGGATCATGAGAGACCTTTATTTTGATACATTGTAACTATATTAGGAAGATTTAATTTATAAGGTTTTGGAATGATTCAATACGAGAGAAGTGAAACTGATGAACACACCCTTGGATGCACATTTTAAGCTTATTAAAGATAATTCATCTTGAACCGAAGTAGAAATTGAGTAAATAGAAAAAATTGCATATTCATCATCCATCATAATTCTAATATATTCCATGGTTTTTACTTGATTGAGCATTTCATAAGTAGTGGGATTAATTAGAATATAAATTTTGAGCCTAGAAAGGGAAAATTTTGAGGTACTAAAATGGATTCTCTAATGCTTGATGGGTTTTAGAAGAATAAAAAAATTCTTTAGAGTAAATAATAATTTTCTACTATTTTTTTAATTCAATATTTTGGGAGGATTCAAATTAATATATGAGAACGTAAAAATATATATTTAAATTCAATGTAAGGATAGATAGTTGTATGTTAAAACTTTAACTAGTGGACACTCTATTAATAACCAAAGTTTAGTACATTTCTTTAACGAAAGAAGGAAAAGGGTTTATTTGGCCAAATAGATTTCTAGAGGATCTTGGAAAGGGGAAAAGTAAGGGGATAATATTTTTTTATTCATAATTTTTGATTAACATAGCTAGAAATATGAAATTTCATTCTTGGAAAAATCATATTTATTTAATGTTATGCTTTATCTAGAAGTTGTTGGATGATGTGGATATAGGATTGCTGAATATTGAAGGAACATGTAATAAAAAAATATTAGTGAAAGTGGTTACTTAGAATATATCAAGGGGATGTTTCACCTCTAAAAAAACTATGTTTATCAGAATAAGTGTTGGGAAACCGTGTTTCTACTTAAAGGAAGTTCTGATAATGGATGGATATTACAAAAAGTTGAAGAGAGACTTTGTTGAGAATCTACAAAAGATGATTTCTAACTGGGTGATTGTTGATATAGTTAAAATATGTGGATACCATTTTTTATTCTAAAATAAGGATAAAAATAAAAGGATAAAAATATAGGGTATGTACTTCTAAAAACCTGATTGTTTTATGGAATGATAATAACATTGTTCAAAATATCAGTTTTTAGAGAAGATTGAATATAGAACAAGAATGCGATACTAGAATAAAACCATCATATTATTATTATTGGATAATGTGTGTTAAAAATGAGAAATAATGATATATTTAGAATCAATAACTATTCATTAGGAGGGAAATTTAGGGTTGTAGAGATATTTGATTGAATAAAGGATTTTCCATGAAGTTTAGTTGAGCTGGACTTTATCCCATAAAAATATGATGGTAATGAAATGTAGAATCATGAACTAGATAATTATGTTCAAAGAGGCTTGATCAACTATTATTAATAATGTTGAAATTATTATAATTTACATTCCTTTTTTTGAATAAATGTAAAATATTTATTTCCTTATAAATTAGGGAATAAACCTGAACCACATAATTTCTTATGTGGTTCTTTTTCTCGTGTTTCCTTCTATTTTTTTGTGTTGTTTGTGTTTTTCCAAAATTAGGGTGTGGAAATGTGGATATTTTGGAGAACATCATATTTCAAGTCCCTAAATTTGGTTTACCATTTCATTCTAGAACTTTATGCTACTTTTATAAGTTTTTAAAGAGAAGAATATGAAGGTTTTATCTATGAAAGGCCTTATGTCGACCCAATATTTGTATTATAGAATATGATTCAAAAAATCTATAAATTATAATTTTATATTAGTGAGAGTATAATAAATTATATTTTAAACACTTTATTAAGATACATAACTATTTTTTACAATAAGATTTTCCTTTATAAGTTTTTCAGTAATTATTATATAGCGAAATGTATAATTACAATAGATATAGTAAATTCCTCACCCAATATTCATAAATGGCATAAAAAACTATAGTTTTTAATTTTATAGTCAATATAACCACTTATGATTTCAATTGGTGTATATTATATGCAATATTGTGACATGTGAGAGTCCTTTAAATCACTAATAAAACCAATATCATCAACCATCAACCGGATTATAAAAAATCCATAAAAAATATTGTAGTGTATTTATTATAATATAACTCAATCATATAATATAATTGAACTATTTTTAATTCCAAAACTCTTCAATCATATGAGTCATATCACATAATAACTTGAAATACCTCATGTAATATGAGTTATATAGCACTAGTCATTTTTATTAATATAAAATATAACAAATTATTATTTTATAATATAAATTTAGCTTTATACAATTTTAATAACCTCAAGATCATTTTTACGAATCATTTTGAATATAATTTTCTTGATAACATTGTGTTCACTATTTGTTATCAACCCTCTCATATTTATTTGAGTAAAAGGTATGATCAATTCAATATTTACTTACAGTAAGTTCTATAATTCACTATGAATTTATGATAATTTGGATACTTATTTCATATTAATTTAAAAAACATGGTAGGTTGTTAAAGATCACATACATTGTTAATTGGTGATGTCCAATACAACTTGGACAATATTCAACATAGGATTTTAATTTAGGATCACCTGATCCTTACACATGGTAGCTTCCCCCAGTTTCACAGTAACATCACGATTTGTTCTTGGAATGTTATAATGGAGTGTATGGTAGCTTTATCAAATAATCATGGTAAGTCATTTAAACATTCACAATAACTTGATAACGATTCATAGTGCAATTTACCCATTAAAACATCAAGCATATAGGTATTTGATAATTTATGGCTCATTAGTTGACAAATTTCTCCTCTGTAGATACACAAACAACAATTTTTCTATAAAAAATGTCTTAAATAGTATAACAACACTCTTGTTCCATGTAATAACTAAATCGTAACCCAAATAAACTATTTATTGACTATAACAATAAAATATCCCCTATCATCAATTTAATAATTTTGTCTTTAATTAATATTCTTCTTCTATAAAATATCCAAACACAATATTAAATGGCATGAAAAATACATTAATTATGCCACTATTATGACATCGATGATGAAAATTGAAATCAATTATTCAATGATGCTATAATAATAACGTCATATTTATATATCAATAATTTAGTGGTGTAACTCCATAATTTTCAATAAGTTCAATGATAAAATTTATAATGATACAAAAAGGAGTAATTATAAATCAACTACAATACTAATAAATCAATTAACTAACTGAAAAAATATATATCCCTTAAGAAGATTATCAAAGAATAAGTCTGTGTGTTTTTATTCACTATTTTTATATTTTTCATTTTAACCTTTTATTCTTATTTTACATTTTAAACACTTAGAAATTGTATAAGGTTATTTTCTATTTACAACTGACCAATTATACACTCTTTGATCTTTTTATTGAAATATTCATAGTTATAAGGACTTATCTTATAAGCAGGTAATACTTTTATTTAATGTTGTGATCAACTATATTTTGTTAAATGATTATATTATCATATTTTTATAATATTGAATAGTAAGAATAATTTTTACATACCACTATAGTGGATTTACAGGGAATTATGTTTTTCTTATCATGATAATCTAATTATTTTATCCTGTCAATTTTTTTTATATTTTCATCAAATTTTTAAACAATTTTCTTCCATTCCAATTAATTAATTTTTTTAAACCTTATATTTTCAATAATCAGTTCTCAATAACCATTTTCCATTAGTTTTATTCCGTCTATTTTCAAAAAAAATCTTTACATTTTATGATAAAATATAAATAATAGATTATCTAGATTTAGTGACTTTTAAACATTTATGAATTTATTTTATTTATTCAAATAATTTTTAGGGTTTTTATTCTTTAAATTTTTAATATTTAAATTCAACCCACCCCTATTCATGTTTATATACAATGATAAAAATTTGAATAGGGTCTTATATCATGATTTATTTAATAACACTAACCGATTAAAATAGTTAAAATCAAATAGTGACTCACTTACACATTAGAAAACCTGATGGGAGAAACCAAAGTAAATTAACATTCATTTATAAAATAAATTATTATTACTAAAATAATTATATGTAATCATATATCATTAATATTGGAATATAAAATTGGGTAATATTTCAGAATGATTATAATATTTCATATTAAAATCTTGAATCATTTTTTAATGAAGTGAATGTAGAATTCATGATAAATAAAAAATTTAGAAATTCATTATTATATTATATATCAAGAAATATATATTATAAATTATATTTATCAAAAATGAAAAATATAATTTTGATTATATTTTAAATACACATTTTGATATAGATAAGTTCATAAAATAAAGAGAGTTATCCTTTGAGCATACTAACAAAGATTTTTCTTTATATTAAGAGATATTTTGAAATAATGTACCAATTACTTTTCAAAATCATCAATTGGATAAGAATAATTAGAGAAATTAATATTACTAATAATAAAAAAATTGAAAAATCTATTGAAATCAAACCTAGTGAGTGGGAGTCAAAGGGAATGGAACATGAAGTCATATAGCATATTAAAAATTTAAAACCTAATAAGCTCATCAGTGCATGGATTCAATATGAAATTTTATTAAAAATGGTATAAAAAATGAATAAAATAAATAAATAATCACATTGATATTATATATACTGAAATTTGATCTACCATTAATGAAAATGAAATTAGTCTATGATAAGATAAATTATTACGTCTAGAAATGCATAGTTTTTGTAGAGGATACATGAATTGAATACTATAACGTATGGTCTGGTATGACCAATATGGTAAAATAAAATGTTGATCATAATCAAATGAATTAAATTTTTATTAATCAAAGAATCACAGTCACATAAAATTGGGTTATTCAAGAAGAAAATAGATGGATTTGATAAATTTAAAAAAAGGAAATAAATTCCTGAAGGCATAAAAAACATGGAGTGTGAGGGAATAATAATATTTTACAAAATGGTCCTAAATGTGAAGAAAATCACAAATCATTGGATTTTTTATATCCATTATATCAACAAATAAAACATGTTTCATGGATACCGTCAACTATGTTTTAACTAATGAATATTTAAATCATTATATGCTTAGTGATTTATTTAAAAAAACCATCCTTAGAGGAATTAAATGATTAAATTTATGATATTGAGGGTATATATAAAATTAATGAAAGAAATTATTGGAGAAAAAATTCTAGTATGACTATAGAAAATAAAATGGTGTCAAAACTTATAATTTATTTGACTACCAGACCAACCATTTCAAAAAATTCCATTTACCATAATGAAATTATATTATTTCAAAATTGGAATGAGAGTATCAAGAAGACTGTATAAATATTTATATAATAAAAGAAATTTTATTGAAATATGTTATTCATTAAAAAGCATCCAAATATAAAAATATAATTATGCATAAAATTTCCTTCAGATAAAAAATCCACCAAGATTATTTTATTTTATAATGTTTTCAAAATACCATACCTAGAGGTAGAAATTTTTTGTAATCATAAAAGGAATATATATACATAGTGAATAGAAAAAAGTTTTAATATAACCTATCATGTATAAATTATAAAAATAAATGGTATATAGAAAATGATTTATCCCAACATGTGATAAGAGAAAATGACAACTTCTAGATCATGAAGAAATTAGAGGGGGGAAATATCATTTTTTAAGAAATTTTGAAAGAATGAATATTATTTCTTGATGATTCTAAATTTTTTGTTAATCCTTTAATTTCAAATGTTCATTATGTTTTGGTCCCAAATTATAATCCCATTGGTGTAAGTTAATTATGTCTAAGAGGTACATTGCGAGATTCAAGAGTAATAAATATACAATTACTAAATCACATGCAGATTAAAGCCTATCTTCCAAATGAAATGATATTGTTTATAATATATATTTAGAAGAATTATCATAGAAAAAATATTCCTTGCCTTAGGGTAATGGAAAATAAATCATGACATTGGAATATATGGCTAAGATATTAGCGGTGTCCAAACCCGACCTGACCCGGTCGGCCCCACCCGACCCGATTGGGTTACACATGGGGTATAGATTGGTTGGCATAGTTTGGGTAGGTTCTGGATTGGGTCAGGTCAGGTCACAGGTTTGAAATATTCTTAACCAACTCGACCCAACCGACCCAACCATACATATTTTTAATAAATAATAACTAAAAATTAATATTGATAGATAAATAAAAAATAAAAAATTAATTATTGATAATTAATTATTAAAAATTTATAATAATAAATAATAACTATTAATAATTAATAATTTATAAATATTAAATACCAGTAATTATTAATAATTATCAATAAATAATGTGGATATATAACAAAAATATAACATAAAAATGAAATTATATCTCCGTTAAATCATAGTTATATTTATTTTATATTTACATTTTATAACATTATATTTATGATATATATAACGTCCCATACTTTACATACATTTTAATTACTTTATAATTGAAGTATATATATTAAAAAATATAACAAAACCATGACAGGACCGTATATGTATAGTGTCATTAGAAATTGGGAAACATAAACAGCTGGTTCATAAAACATCTATATTGTCTCTTGTTTATTTCATCATAACCAGACTCATTTTTGGAATATCATATTTAATACCCTTCTTACCAACCAGGGGAAAATAAACATAAAAAATTTTTATCTCAAATGTTTAATAAGGGTAGAAAAGGAAATATCAACCATATCATATTCATAAGAACATATCATTTGAAAATCTTATCCTGCATAGAAGATCACAATATCATGTCATGGTATAAATCATAGAAGTGAAATGTAATCCCAATAACCATAAAATATGATATGAGACTTTGTGGAATTTACACATAAGAATAAAAAATCATTTCATATTAGTCAAGGCTCATTGCCAAGACCATCATATCAGACAAAGTCGATTACTGAACTGATTTCACTCCTCATTCTAGTCCTGTATCACTAAACAAAATTAACTTTCTATTCCAAACATGTCTATCTCATGAGATATAAATCTTTAAAAAATGTATTTTAGGGAGATATAGGTCCCAACCATCTCATAATTAAACCATTCTAATGTGGCCACAAAAATATAAATCATAAATCATAGCAAAACACATGTAATAAAATGGGGTTCTTAAACATCATGCCATCTTAACAAAATCAATATAAGATAAAAGTAATTCATAAAAATAATTCCAACATAACATATTCAAATAAAATTAATAATAGTGATTGAAATATAAACCTATATCATCTAATATGGAAAATAAGTTTTATAAAACACATGAACTTAGTTCTTGAGGAAAATATCATTTCTTCTTCAAAAACATTTTCTTTTCTCATTATGTCATGAAATTTTAAATGAAAAAAAGTTAATTAAAAATAAACTTGAAAACTTTTAAATGAATATTCATTGAAATAATGCTATATCAAATCATAAAAATCCATTCATGCCATATAAGTTAAAAAACATTATCCTCGTACTTTTTTCAGAAAAGTCAAAAAGTACTTTGAATGGTAAACAAAAGAAAGATTCATTCCATATCATGTTGTAAAATTAAAAAATGTGTAAAAATGAATTTAAATATTAATTAAAAAAATTAAACATTTTATGAAAACATTTTTAGAAAACATGGACATGGATGATAAATATAATCCCACTAAATACTTACGAATAAACAATCTTAGGTAAAAACAGGATTGGAAAAGTTATCCCTTACCTGAGGTCTGATATTCTTTATATGTATCCAAAACGCGTGTATAATTTCCTAAATAATGTTATAGATTTATTCCATAATCATAATCCTTTAGGATCATATTTTCATCTGTTAGTAACATTTCATTGTTACTCTTTATTCGGGTATTAAGTGCTTTATGTTCGAACGTATGTTTTTTCGGATAAGTTTTTTCCTCTTTTAAGGTTATAGTTATATCATTTAAATCATTGTATTAGTATAATATATATCATATTTATTCATTCAATTAATTTATATAATCATTGTTTAATGAAGATCATGTAGAACGAATGACATTGCACCATGGAGACGAAAAGCCGTACGTACGCACGATCGACGATATAGTTCCCATACTTCTTGAATGGTATTGAAGTGGATGGTGTATAGTATCTAAGAATTAGTATAATGTTTTATTATTAATATATAGGTAGTATTTATAGCATTATTCCTATCTCAGTAAGGTGTAAGTGAAAAATAGATTACACCATGACGTGGAGACGGTATACTGTATATACGCACGGGTAGTGATTTCATTTTTTGTAGGATGAATAGATGGTGAAACAGGGTGGTTTAATATTTATAATAACATATCATTATATGATTTATATTTAAGTCATTATTTTGTAGTGAAATAACTAAATAAGAGTAAGTATAAGAAGAAACAAACTTGAAAATTGGTAGAAGAGATTACCTCTTCCTCGACATACCTCATTTGAATTACCACTTAGGGCATTAGAGTTGGTCTTTTGAGAAGAAAAGAACCTCCAGAATGATAGTAGGGAAGCATATAAGAGTAATGGGAAGGGTTTGGCCGATCTTGAAGGCTTAAAATGAAGTTAATTGGAGAGGGAGGATGTTCCCTTTTATAAGAGAGGAGAGGGGCACTTTTGGAAACTCTAAAAAAATATTAATTTATAATATAATATAAACCTCCCCAAAACCTCCAAAGTGTCCATAATTAGAATATGATATGAGATAGGGTTTTAATCTCATCAACCAATAAATTTTGGACAACTTTTTTTGGCAATTGAAACCTTATCTTTTTAATTGACCCATAGTTAATCAATTAAAGTTTAATTTAGTAATAACATTCTAAATATTTATTAGCAATTAATATTTAATTATATGGTGTTAATTTACCAAAAATGAATAATTTATGATATTTTATACCTTATAATAATAACTTTGTAATTTTAAATTTTTTTTATTATTTTTATAAAATTTAATAAAATTTATGTTTATAAAACAATTGTGTCAATTTTGACTCTATTCATTTATTAGAAATTAAATAAAATTCATACATAAGATAAATTAGACAAAAAATTAAATATACTCATAACATGTAATAGTACCCTATAAAATTCATGTAGAACATTAATTATCTCATATTATATTTCTTTTATCTTTTTCAAAACCATTTATTTGATATTTCTATTAATAAAATAATTTTTTCATCACCATTGTGTCATCATTAATGGTAATTATTTAATCTCTAAAAATTATAAAAAATCTTATATGTTGTGGGTAATTTTTTTATATTTCTAGGGACTATCTATAGTATATTTTATCTCCTAGTTATCCATATATTAAAATTAATACTCTTATATAAAAAGATATTGTGACACTTTTTCCATTTCATTAGTTTTTATTACATTCATGTCATTTTCATAGGTAAGTGGAAATAAAGTGATTCCATTTAGAAAAATAGATGATAATGGTTTAATTTAATCATCCAATAGGTTTTTTACATGTGTTAAGGCAATTTTATAACATAATTTTTACCCTTAATTACATGATTTACCTTTAACCATGGTAATAAAAATAATTACCTATGTTACTATTCATAATGCCCAAAAATAAAAGTAGCCTATTAAAATAGTTTGGACCCCATGATTCCAAATTTTGAATCCATTTTTCAAAATTCAAAACACAAAATTTCCAGTAATTAATTTAAAATTAATACTGTTGTTGAGAAACCAGGTTTTAAAAGTTAAAACATTGCAAAAGATTGAAATGTTTTTATCTATGAATTCAATGTAAAATTAATGATAATGACATATACTATATTAAATAGTAAAAATATATTCTATTTATACTTTAAAACAATTTATTATTATAATTTAACCATATGAATTCTCTCAATGAAAAAAGTTTTTTTAATTAAAATTTTGCGTATTTTTTCTATTCATCAAAATATTAATGTTAACAGAAAATATCAAAAATTTATCCAAAGTAAATTTTTATACTCCGAATCAAAATATAACATTTATGCTGTCATATAAAAATAAATAATGTGTCAATGTTTTAATTTAAAATGGGTTCTCTGTTTAAAGGTGTAAAATTAACCTTTTTTTAGAAAAATACATCAAATAGGGTTTTATTCATAATCTATGACTAAAATATCCATTGAATGAAAATAAAAAATATTTTATTATGTATATAACACACATATATTTTATTAATTTCATTACAGAATGTAATTCAATCTAAAATAAAAATATTTAATTGTTTAATATTTTTCATAATGCATTTTCACAAGTTAGTTATAATTATTTCAGCTAACCTAACTGTTAGCCTATATCGGTAATTTTATATTAAGGAATATCACAATTCATTTAAACTCATGATTACGTGAAAAGTAAGTTACTGAAGTATAAAAATTATTTAATGAATATATTTCCTAAAAAAATCCGGGTGTTACATTCTACCCCCTTAAACTAAATTTCTCCCTCAAAATTCATCACTTGGAAAGAAATACATGAGGATAACTTCCCCTAATCACATTCTCAAGTTCCCATGTAGCTTTTTCTAATTGGTGGTTCCTCCATCAAAAATTAACTAATCCAGTGGTCTTGTTTTGTAGAACTTTTTCTTTGCGATCCAGAATCTCTATCGGTTGTTATTCATAAGAAAGATATTGCTTTAGTGGTATGAATTTTGAGCTTAGTATATGTTAAGGATCAAGTATATAAATTATCAATAGGGATACATGGAACAAATCATGAACTTGAGATAGATTAGGCGGAAGCACCAATCATAAATCTACCTTCCCAACATGATCCAGAACTTCAAAAGGACTTGTATACTTAGAACTCAGCTTTCCCTTTCCAAATATCATTACTCTCTTCTAGGGAGATATTTGTAATAACACCTTATCCCTCACTTCAAACTCTATTTATTTTCATCGGTTTTAAGAATATTTTTTTTTCTACTCGGGGATTCTTTATATTTCTTTGAATAGATCTGACCTTTTATGCCATTTCATCAACAAGATCAATCCCTAATAGCTTTCTTTCCCCATCTTCAGCCCAAAAAGTTGGAGTTCTACACAACTTTCTATAGGGGGATTCATAAGGATCCATCTAAATACTGAAGTTAAGGATATTATTATAAGAAAATTCCACCAATAGTAGTTGTTGATCCCAACTACCTTTTAAATCCATAGAGCCATCTCTCAACATGTCTTACAGAGTTTGAATTGTCCTCTCAAACTGTCAATTTTTCTAAGGATGATAAGAAGTGTTAAAACTTAACTCTGTATCTAGATCATGTTGAATACTTCACTAGAACATCAAGGTAAACCTTGGATCCTGATCAGATATAATTTAAAGTGGTACTCCATGCAATCTTACCACTTCCTTTACATATATCCAGTAACGGTGATCAAGAGATAAATAATCTCTAATAGAAATGAAGTGTACCGACTTCGTAAGGCGATCCAATATAACCAAGATAGCATTATTGTCTTTGGATGTTTTGGGAAGTTTGATGAAAAATTCCATAATAATGTTTTCCCATTTACATTATAGTATGGGTAATGGTTCTAACATCCCCTTAGACTTCTGTCTTTCAACCTTAACTTGCTAACAAACCAAGCATAGAGGGATACATTCAACGACATCTCTTTTCATGCCATCCCACCAGAATTACTCTTTCAGGTCCCTTTACATCTTCGTGCTTCTATGGTGAACATAGAATGAAGAAATATGAGCCTCATCAAATAGATCATTCTTTAATTCTAGTATGGGAGGAACAGAATCCTGATTTTTTAATATTATTATTTCATCACAATCATGGTTGAATTCAAGAGCATTTCTCACCTTCTTTTGTAACTATACATCTTCCTTTATTGCCACTTTAATATTCACATGTATAAATAGTTGAAAATTCATTTGAGAAATATAATATTTCTCCCCTTATGTTAAAATTTCTAGATCCATGATTTAAAAATCCATAAATATTGGATATTTTGTTATCCTTATCATGAAAAAGCTAGGATGGTCTTGTCGACTTAATGCATCTACCACCTTGTTTTCTTTCCTAGGGTGGTAATGTATTGAGCAGTAATAATCGTTAATCAACCCCAACCATATTCTTTGGTGTATATTCAGATCCTTTTGGGTTAAAATATACTTTAAAACATTTTTGATCAGTATAAATATCACACCGTTCACCAGAAAGATAATGCCTCCATATCTTTAATGTAAATATTACTGCAGATAACACCAAATCATGAGTTGGGTAACTTTTCTCATGGAATTTCAACTATTTTGAGACATAAGATATCACCATATCATTTTTCATGAGAACACAGCCAAGCCCCTTCTTGGATGCATCACTATAGATCACAATCATTTCTCCACTACACGGTAGTGTGAGCATAGGTGCTCTGGCTAACCTTCTTTTTAGCTCTTTGAAATTATCTTCACATTCCTTTTTCCAAATGAGCTTACCTATTTTTTGAGTCAACCTGGTGAGTGTATTAGATAATTGTGAAAAATATTCACAAAACATTGATAATATTTAGCCAATCTAAGAAAAAATCAGATCTCAATTACTGTTGTTGGTCTCAACCATATTTCAATAACCTCTATGTTTTCTGGATCCACGAATATCCCCACTCTTGAGATTACGTGACCTAAAAATGAAACTTTTTGAATCCAAAATTCACACTTGGAAAATTCAGCATAAAGCTTCTCCTTTCTCAGGGTCTTCAGTACAATTTTCAAGTGATCTTTATGTTCTTCATTTATATTTGAATAAACAAGAATATAATATATAAAGACTACAACAAACTATTCAAGATAGTATCTAAAGACTCTATTCATTAGATCCATGAATATTTCAAGGGAATTAGTAAGACCAAAAGGCATCACTATAAATTCATATTGTCCATACCTTGTACAGAATTCCATCTTTGGTATATCTTCATTTTGACCCTTAATTGATGATACCCTAAACAGAGATCAATCATGGAAACGTATTTATCTCTGTGTAGTTGGTCAAATAAGTCATAACTGTGTGGGAGAGGTTATTTTTTCTTGATAGTGATCTTTTTATGTTTTCGATAATCAATGCAGAATCTCATTGATCCATCTTTCTTCTTAACAAATAGAACATGTTCTCTCCAAGGTGAAGCACTAGGGAATTTGAATTCCTTATCTAGATTCTCTTGGATTTGCTTCTTAAATTCCATCAAATCAATTGGGGCCATTCTATAAGGTGTCTTTGAAATAGTCAGATAACCTGGTATGAGTTATATTGAAAACTCAACATCCCTATTTGGTGGAAGACTTGGAAACTCCTCCAAAAAGACATCATCAATATCCTGTACAATGGGTGTATTCTTAATCATGAGTTTCTCACCAACCATTTGAGATAAATAACCTTCATTTATTGGAATGAAGACCCATAATATGTGAAAAAATTCTACTGGAAGGTTATATTCATCCTTGCATTGATAGATGATTGTAGATTGATCTGAAATATGAAATGTGAATTCCATTCATTGGAAATTGATATGAGCTCCATATAAATAAATCAAATCAAAGACAAGAATCATATCAAATTATACTATAGGAAGGATCACAAGATTTACAGGAATCACTTTCCCACGAACTTCAATCAAAGAAGAATTGTAAACTTTTGATGTGACTATTGTTCCATTAGGAGTTGTCACAGTTAACTCAAAATCTAATTGTTGAGTTAATATGTCTATACCATTAGAAAATTATTTAAAAATAAAAGAGTGGGTGGATACATAATCAAATAAAACATTTTCTACTTTAGAGTGGATGGTAAGTGTACCTTTCAACACTTCATTATCATACTCCACATCACCAATAGTAATTTAAGGTGACTTTACATTGTATTTGGCCTTAAGAGTTTGTCGATGTCGATCATCTTCAATAAACATTGGATTAGGGAATTTATTAGAATCCTGCCCCATTTCCTTGCACTTGTAACATTGAAGTATATGAGGTGCATTCTTGTACCCTTTTCTTTGTTCACATCATTAGAAATATTTTTCCCATCACATCGGCATTCAATTGTCTGATGACATTCTTTTCCACACATAAAACATTTAATTGTTCCTTTAAGGAAATTCAATCTGTGTTTCATTCCACACTTTTAGAATAAGGGAAAACTCATCTTCTTTTCAGTGTGGTCTTTAGATTTTTCTTTGAATACCATTTTCATCTTATTATCAAACCCATATGACTGATGGGTTACTACAATATCCATCTAAACCTTGAGAGCACATAAAAGAATTTCATCATATCTATTTAACTCTTTTATAGAAAATTCCCTTAAGATACTAGGTTTTAATCCACTAATGAATCGATCGATATTACTATCTGGTTTGATAATAATTCTAAAGGCGTACCTTTCAATCCTTGTAAAATTTTCTTTGTATGTACAAAAATATTGATCATCATTTTTCTTCAGTTCAAGAAACTATTTCTCCATCTCTTGTTAAAAAATACGAGGGAAGTACTTGTTAAAAAATAATTTCGTGAACTTTTCCCATTCCATGGACACAATTTCATATCTTTTACTCAATTTATCATGTTCAGAACATTGCAGAAATGAAAATATCTTTTTAGTGGTACTGATCCATTGGCCAGCCACTAATGGACCAGAAGACCCACTAAATGAAAGTGGATGCTGCCTCATGAAGGATTCAACAGAATTTTGCTAATTCCTTTGCTCATTTGGTAGTCCTGCATAATTCATAGCATGAGAAAGTTGTGTGAACATAGCTAAAAGATTTTTCATTCCATCTCTCATAACATTTTTTTACTCAGGGGGACAATCATTTCCTTTCCCATCGCATTCAGTATTAACGTGGTTCCATCGGGTTCCATCCATAGAATAAAACCAAGAAGCATAGTGTGAGTAACACTAATAATAACAGGAAAACCACATAATCAAGAATAAAAT
Organism: Viscum album; assembly: GCA_963277665.1. Lineage (NCBI taxonomy): Eukaryota > Viridiplantae > Streptophyta > Magnoliopsida > Santalales > Viscaceae > Viscum > Viscum album. The sequence continues at coordinate 775,314,527 of OY728132.1, forward strand.
TTCAATTTAGCACAATTTAGGTTTTATCATAGGTTATTAATGGTTGTTTCTAAAACAATAGTATTGTATTCTATACTTAGACATATCCTTAAGGTTCTTACTAAGTCTTTCTCATCCATGTTTCAAAATGTTAACTATACATTTCCACTAATACCTACTATAATGGCCCATAATTTACATAAATTTTTATTACATTATAATTGAAGTATATTTATTACAAAATATAACAAAACCATGATAGGACCGTATAAGTGTTGTGTCTTTAGAATTTATGAAACATAAACAACTGGTTCATAAAACATCTACATCGTGCCCCATTTATTTCATCAAAACTATACTTCTTTTTGGAATATCATATTTAATACCTTTATTACTAACCTCGGGAAAAGAAACGTTCAAATGGGTGAGCTCAAATTCTTATTAAGTGTAAACAAAGGAAACATCAATCATATCATATTCATAAGAACATATCATTTGAAAATCTTATCCTTCACAAGAGATCATAATATCATGTCATGGGATAAATCATATAAGTGCAATGTAATCCCAATAATAATAACATAAGACATGAAACATTGTGGAATATACACATAATAATACAAAATCATTTCATTTTAGTCAAGTCTCATTTCAAATACCATCATAGTGGATAATGTCCATTACTGAACCAAGTTCACTCGTCGTTCCAGTCCTGTATCGTTGAACTGGATTAACTTACCGTTCCAGCCATGTCTATATTATGAGATATAAATATTTTCCCAATGCATTGGAGGGAGATATATTTTCTACCCATCTCATAATTAAACCATTATTAAGTGTTCTGCAAAAACATAAATCATACATCATAACATAAGCCTTGTAATAAAATGGGATTGTTAAACATCATGTCAACATAACATAATTCATATAAAATAAAAATAATTCATTAAAATAATTCAATCATAACATAATCAAATAAAAGTAATAATAGGTATAAAAACATAACCCTATATCATCTTATATGGAAAATAATTTTGATAAAACATTTGAACTTAGTTCATGAAGAAAATATCATTTTTTCTTCAAAAACATTTTCTTTTCTCAATATGTTGTGAAATTTTAAAAGAAAAGAAATTAATTTAAAATAAACATTAAAAAATTTAAAGGATTATGCATGTAAATAATGATATATTAAATCATAAAAATTCGTTCATGTCATATAATTTAAAATAACATTCTCCTCGTACATTTTCCATAAAAGTCAAAAAGTACCTCGTATGGTAAAAAAAAGAATGATTCCTCTATAACTTGCATTAAAAGTAAAAAAAGGGTAAAAATGACTTTAAATATATATGGATGAATATTAAACATTTTATAAAAACATTTTTAGAAAACATAGACTTTGATGATAAATATAACCCCAGTAAATACTTACGAATAATCAATCTCGGATAAAAATGAGATTGGAAATGTTATCTCTTACCTTAGGTCCAATAAGATTTGTATGTATCGGAACATCCTGTATAATTATTTAAATAATTTTATGGATTTATTATAGATTCATAATCCTTTATGATCATTTATTCATCCATTTTTAGTAACATTTCATTGTTACCCCTTATTCGGGTATTAACTGTTTCAGTTTCTTACGTATGTTTTGTCCGATAAGTTCTTGTTCATATTTTTAGGTTTTAGTTATATCATTTAAAGCATGATATTAGTAAAATATATATCATATTTATTAAATCAATTCATTTATATAATCATGGTTTAATGAAGATCATGTAGAGTGAATCACATCGCACCGTGGAGACGTTAAGTCGTTCATACGCACGAGTGGCGATATCGTTCCCATAATTTATGAATGGTATTTAATTGGATGGTGTATAATATATAAGAATTAGTATAATGATATATTATTCATATATAGGTATTATTTACACCATTATACCAATAAAATTAATGTAGTTGTGAAAAACAGATTACACCACGGCGTGGAGACGGTAAGTCGTACGTACGCACGCACGATGATTTCATTTTTTTGTAGGATGGATAGAAGGTGAAATAGGGTTGTTACATATTTATAATAACATATAATTATATAATTGATATTTAAATTATTATTTTATACTGAAACAACTAAATAAGTGTAATTCTAAGAAGAAAGAAACATGAAAGATTTAGTAGAAGAGATTACCTCTTCCTCGGCGTGCCTCCTTTGAATTTCCAAATAGGTCACTAGAGTTGGCTTTTTGAGAAGACCTTCACCTCTATAATGTTTCTAGGGAAGTTTTTAAGTGTAATTTTCCGGGATTTTATGATATTGAAGGCCCAAAATGGAGTGAAGAGGAGAGGGAGGAGGTGCCCTTTTATAAGACAGGAGATGGGCACTTTAGGAAACTCTCAAAAATATTAATTTATAATAAAATCTAACCCTACCCAAAAACCTGTAAAGTGTCCCTAATTAAAATATGAGATGATATAGGATTGTATTTTCATCAGCAAATATATTTTAGACAACTTATTTTGACAATTTAAACCTTATCTTTTTAATTGACCCTTAGTTATTATATTGATGTTTAATTTTGGAAGTGACATTCTAAATATTTAATAGTAATGAATATTTACTTATGTGGTGTTAATTTACCATAAATAGACAATTTTTGATATTTTAGACCTTATAATTCTATGTTTTTAATTTTTAAATATATTTATGATTTTCAAATAATTTAATAAAATGTTATGTTTGTAAAATATCAATAGTGTCAATTTTGACACTATTCATTTATGAGGAATTAAATAAAATTCAAAAGGAAGATAAATTTGAAAAAAATATATTAAAAAAACTACTATCATATCATAGGAACCTATAAAATTCATGGAGAACATTAATTAGTTTATATGAAATCACTTTTAACATTTTAAAACCATTTATTTGATATTTCTGTTAATAAAATAACTTTTACACCACTATTGTGTCATCATTAATGGTAATTATCTAATATTTAAAAATTATAAATAATTTTTTATGATTTGGGTAATTATTTTATATTTTTAGAGACTATATATAGTCGATTTGTTCCCTTATTTATTCATATATGAAAATTAATACACTTATATAAAAAGAGATTGTGACACTTTGTCCATTTAATTAGTTTTTATTACAGTCTTGTCATTTTCATATGTAAGTGGTAATAAATTGAGTCTATTTAAAAAAATATATGATAAGGGTCGAATTTAATCATCCAATTAGATTTTTATAGGTGTTAATGTAATTTAATAATATTATTTTTACCCTTAATTACACGATTCACCTTTAACCTTGGTAATAAAAATAATTACTAAGTTACTATTCATAATTTCCAAAAATAAAAGTATCATATTAACATAATATGGACCTAATTATTCCAAATTTGGATTAAATTTTTCTAAATTCAAAACATAGAATTTGTAGTAATCAATTTAAAATAAATCTCTTTGTTGAGAAAATGGGGTTTAAAAGTTAAAATATTGCAAAAGATAGATATTTTATTACCTATGAATTCAATGTAAAATTAATGATAATGAAATAAATTATATTAAATGGTAAAATTATGTTATATTTATACTTTAAAACCATTAAATATTATAATTTATCCATATAAATTATCACAATTAAAAATGATGTTTTTAGTTAAAATTTAGAGTATTTTTACTATTCATCAAAATATGAAAGTTTAAGAAAATTTCAAAAATTTATCCAAAGTAAATTTTTATACCCCAATTTAAAATAAACTTTTTATGTTTTCATATAAAAATAATTAATTTGTCAAATTATTATTTTAAAATGGGTTCTCCATTCAAAGGTGTAAAATTAACCTTTTTTTAAAAAAATACATCAAATAGGGTTTCATTCATAACCTATGACTAAAATATCCATTGAATGAATATAAAAAATATTTTATTAAGTATATAACACATATATATTATATTAATTTAATTAACAAAAGTAATTTACTCTAAAATACAAATATCTAATTGTTTTATATTTTTCATAATTCATTTTCATAAGTTAGTTATAATTATTCCCGCTAACTTAAAGGCTATGCTATAACTGTTATTTTATAGTAAGGGCATCTCATAGTTAATTTAGACTCATGATTACGTGAAAAGCAAGACCCTAAAAGATAAAAATTATTTAAACAAAATATTTCATAAAAACATCCAGGTGTTACAATATATACCATCATATAATATTTTATTCACACTATGTAACATTATATTTTCATTATATAGCATTTATTTTTTGGAAATATAGCATTATGTAACATAAATATAACTTTATATTTACAATATATAATGTTTTATTTACGTTATAAAATGTTATATAACATTATTTAAATATATTATATTTACATTAAATTTAGGTTATATTTATCAATATATATTAATTATTAATTAGTATTTATTGTATATATCTATTACATGAATGATTGCATGCCCTGTGTGATGATCTAAATTTGTTACGATTTAACTTAATAAATAGTTTTATTTTTTTAGTATTTATTATAATTTATTTACCTAGCCCTACTTAACCAACCTGACCAACCACACATTGAGTTGGGTCGGGTCATTGCAAGAAAATGACTATGGCATGACTTGACGACTTCAGATTGGTTCGGGACTAAAATCCCCCCAAAATTGACTCGACCTGACCCATGGACACCCCTATAAGACATAATAATAATAAAAATCTAACTAAAATTATCAGAAAGAGTCCTCTTAGTGACCTAAAAGAGTTAAATTATAATTTATCTAATGTTTTTGATCCCGAATAAATATAAAAAAAGATATAAAAACTTAACTTGAAACAAGTAAATGCTTTTCCAAATACATTACCACTAAACATAGTACATATGATTATTTTTTAGAGAAACTCCAAATATAATTATTGAAATTAAATAATATGTATATATAATATTTAATTAATATAATCATTATACATGTGTTTATTTTTCCTTAAATAATTTCAAGCAATGTGATTTTTTAATAATTTTACATCACTTATTCAAATTTTAAAACACGTAACGATTATCTATATTTTAATTTATCATGGTTGTGAGTTGGAAAAATTTTGATTTAAAAAAAATTACACTGACAAATTTATAAACCACAATATCTTTTAATTTATAAATCATTATAGAATGTAATCTTTTAAAAGGGAAAAATATTGTTTAGAATATTTCCCAGATAATGTTTTTTGAATATAAATTTTAAAAATATATATTTAATTTGTGGTTATGTATACAATGTGATACACTATAAATTGAGTTTTATATCATTTTATTTCAAATATAACTCTTTATGATCCATAAAATGCTAAAAATACCATGATTGGATACTCGGGGTTTCTAGATGCATAATAAAAATTTGAATTCAAATGATAATATTGGGAGAATCAATCTGAAATCCACAAATAGAATATTTCAAAGCCACTCTACCACTAATTGGGTTTATCAAGTCTTCAATAAAATGATATATGATATGGAATAAGTGATTCCCAGAAAATATTAGGGATATTATAAAATTCTAAAAAACCATTTTAAAAATTTAGTTTGATAATGATAATATAGATTGTTTTTAAAAGTCTCTCTATAATTAATAAAATTTTAAGGATGAACCAAGGAAATATAATATCAAGTAACTATATGGTAAATTTTAAAGTTATGATGAATAAAATTCCATTTTTCTCAAAAACTATTTAATGTCAATGGTATCTATTTTTAATAACATAATTATTGATGTTGATCAATTGATCACCAATAGAAGTTCCCTCTGAAATTCATGTGATTATATATTATTTATATTCCAATTTAAAACCAAAATTATGAATGATACCTTGGGTAATGATAGTTTGTTGAAATAAATATAAAAATTTCTCAACCATTTCAAACAGAACCTTGTATGTCCACTGGGAAAACAATCAATGTATTCTTAGATAAAGGAAATAATGGGTTTTATAAAATAAGTATGATGAAAATGGAATCATTATCTAAAATAAGGATGAAATTTTTTTAATGGCATATAAGAAAAAATAAGTATTAAACTATAGAGAAATCATAGTATAAACAATTACTAAAATTTATTTTAATAAATTATTTTTGAAATGGTATGGTTGGTTATATCATATATCTCAAATAGGTATTCAATGATACCCTACCTTTTTTAGGTTTATATTTACTATATCTTCTTCAAAGATACTCCAAAATTAGTTATTTAACATATTTCTAAACTAATGAAAAGATATTTTAGATGAAAATGATAGGTTCAGTGAAATTTTGTCTCATTATTCAAGAATTTAAAAATCGTAAAGGAAATATTTAATCTTAAAAAAATAATATTGATCCATTAAAATTATTTGGTTTAGAAGACACATTTAGAATAAATAGTTAGGTTAATACCTATTAGAATCAATATTTTGATGAAGGATAGAAACTAGTGGAAAAAATATTTACAGAGGGTGTCACTAGTCTTCTATACTTACTTGAATTTAAACTACATATAAATTTATTAGTATTTATGTATAAAAAATATAAATGAAATAAAAAATCATCTAAGTTGGAAAATGAATTTCAGGTATTTAAAAGGAAATTTTAGACGTGTTTAATTTAATCCTTTTGATGTGATAATAAACATAAGAGTTATTTTTTTGTTCAATTGGGGGTTTATAGAATGAACAAAAATATTACTTCTAGAACTTTTAACTTGCTTATATATTCTATAATCTTGATCAACAAAGTAATAATAATCATTAGAAATTTAAACCGTTGAAGATGAATATGTGGAAATTAGAAGTATTTTTAAATATATATTTTTTGTGGATGAAGCATATAGTTTTCAATTTTGATTTCACTTTTACATAATTTATAATTATGTGTGGTAAAACCAAATACACGTCATCATCTAAAAATTTGGAACATCAAGCCTATAGAAAACAAATTGATATAAGAAATCATTTTTTAAGTATCATTAAAAAAATATACATCACTGTTGAGTTTATAGTAATAGATAATTATCATATTGATTTCTTTACAAAATCCTTAAACATATAGAGATTTGATTTCATAAAATTGAATTTATTAATTATTGAATATAAATTTACACTTTTTGAATCTTTACACTCTCCCAAAAACAATTTAAATCATTTAAATGTCGAGATTAGATATATTTGTAAATTTTATATTAACTCTTCAGTTACATTTCAAAAAAATCAATGTCATTTTAAAAAACTAATTCTAAAAAAGTTGATAGAGTATTTATAATTTTTATATATACTTATAACTTAAATAATATATATATTAAAAAATTTATATACTATAATGAATCATTTAAATTGTTAACTCATATATATATATATATTATTAAGAATCCCAAGGAAGATTTATTTCAATAATATCTGATTAACAAAAATCTAAAAATATAACTTTTGTTACTGTGACTAAATACTAAAATAAAATATTATTTTTGTATAAAGATTGAAAAATGGGAATAAGTGATATCACTCATATAAAGGGGTCCTCTCTAATTAATTTAACCATCAAAACATTATGTCATTTAATTGTTTCTGTCAAATTAGTGATTCTATCTAGAAAATAAACACTCAAATTAATTTCTTTATTAAAAAATGATCTATAAATTTTATTTTTTGGCATTTAATATTTCAATATCCCATACCATTATCAAATAAAAGATAATATTATAGAATATAAATTGTATTAGGCTGATAAAAAAATACAAGTATGAAAATTATCCCTTCATTTTGAAGGAAATATTTCAACATTAGGGATGATATAATCTTGTATAACCACATAATAAATCTTTAGCTTATGATCATAAATTTATACATTATCTTTATTGTTGTAGATACATAGAAATTTAATGTTTGTAAAAATTAATAAATTTTCTTTTATAAAGGGTAAAATGGGAATTTTATGGACATGAAATTATATTTTGAGTTTTCTATTAGATTTTGGATGTGATGTTGGCACTTTGGTGGTATTATAGTGAATTTAAAAGATGGTTGGAATTTTTCATGAATAAAGGGTAATCATGGAATAAAATTATTTATTTGTTTATTAAATTAATTTATTTTATAGAAATTATTTTTTATAAAATAAATATTTTTTAATTATGAGATACTATAAGTGGTGAGGATGATATGGAATATTAGGTAAAAGTGGCTATATAGTTTACTTATATTGATTTTTTGTCTATTCAATGATGTTAATATGAGAATTTAATGGATAAAGCTGATGAGAATCATAGAGGGAGAATCAATGGAATCTATGACATGTAATTTATACAATAATTAGAACAATTGTCTTCTATTTTGATTCATTTTCACTACATAAGATATTTCATCTTTTTTATCAATTTTTTTCTTTTCATTTGATCTTTAAAACTTTTTTGTCAGTGTATCATGGATAATTGAAAGAAGATGATATGGAGAATAAAATTAGATGAATGAAAAATGGTGATCATAAAAGGAATTAAGATTTAAATTCATCATGAAATAATGGTAAGTGAAATAAAATTCACATCCATTAAATTAATCTATGTGAATCTACCTTGATTGTTTTCATGGTTTGTTGATTTAAAAAAAATATAAGGAAATGATTATGTGGTAAACTGGAATTAAAAAATATTTATAAATATGAATTGCATGGAATAAAATTCAAAATTACTATTTTATATGGATTAATATTTTTTATGATGTATTATTTATAATAATTCAAAAAATGGTGGAAATAGAATGTGGAAATGGATGGAAAATATAATTTTTTGATTGAATAATTTTAATTGACAATGATTAATGTAAAATAATAGTAGAAAGTGATAAATTATAGATATGTATAATAAATTATTTAGTTTTTGTTGATTATTGATTATGAATAATGCGTGATTAATTTTATAAGTTTATTTATGTTGAATATATATGGGTGGATAATTACATAACAAACAAATCTAATTGGATGATAGTATATAGTGATTATTGAGGCATGTTATGAAATCACTCTTCAAAAAATCATATTTTCCACCAAAAAAAATTGTAGTACTATGTTTTATAATAAAATCTTCATGCATGATACAATAGTGTCTTGTTACATGAAACTTGTATAGTGGAGTATAATCCTTGAAGAATATTTCAAAATAAGAGGTAAATTAAAGAGTTTTGTTGATCCACACTAGTAAAGTATCTTCAATATCTCTGGAATAAAATAGTTGTTATTTTTATTTCTAAGATGATTGGGAATACTTGGGAGGTAATTTTCCATCCCATTGATTATCCTTTTATAGGTTTGAGAATACCCCTTTGGATAAGTTATCCTGCCATATCAAAATGAGTAGATACCTATTTTGGAAGGGAATATCTTATCTGAATTTAATGTTTTCATTCAGATCACATGAAATCAATTAAGTTTCCGAAATCATACCTGATTATTAAATAGATGTGTCTATTAAATCTAATTAGATCTTGGATAAATAACATATTATTTGTGGAATTTCTTCAAATAAATAGACACAACAATTTGAGATTAAGCCCCAATTGGAAAAACCTTATCAATCTGCTGAAAAAATAAAGTTACCACAAAGAACCCCACACTGATGCGATGTATGAAGTAAAAAATGTACCACCATATAAACACTTTGTGTAATTGTATACACATGCATGGAAGGTTCAATGAACCATCATGATCATATTCTATCCTATTGAATTTATCATTTAAAATATTGACATAGTGTTTCCCCTTATAAAGTTACCCCACACTCTCTCACTTTTTAATTCGTGATTCCAAACATGGATTCACCTTAAAAAATGATCAAAATGAATATATTAAATCAATTTAAAATCTAAAAATTCCATACCATTTTAATATATTTAAAATAAACTATTAATTTTATAAATATAACATCATACTTTTTTGGGATTAAACATACTTAAATATAGTTATCTCACAATTTTAATATTTATATAGAAGATACAAATATAATATAAATAACAAAACAGGTGTACAAAGCCTTTAACATGTGAATCATTTTATTTTATGGACCTATCTAACACATGTTAGTTAAAATTACTTACTTCATCCTCTAGAATAAGATACAATTCTAACAATGTGTATATTATACATTCATGAATGTTTGATAGCTAAAGTTATAAGGTATTTGTGTTAGAATAAATCCTATATTTTCATAGACGAACTACAAGTGTTCATATGTTTCATTATATGTATAATATCCTTAGTTTATTAAGTTTTTTATGACTCACCCTCTTTTTCTCATTGGAAGAAAACACCATTCCCATTGAATGCAATATTTTTTGGGCATTTCCTTCAAAAAATGATAGAATTTTATAAATTGATCATTTAAATTAAAAGGTATCACATGTTAATTTTTGGTACCAACATTTTGTTAATTATTGAAAAGGCCTTTAAACACATCCCTAAGTAATTTTTATGCACCATCTCCCTTGAAAGTCCATTTTTAAATGGATTTACCAAATTATCGCATAGTATAACATACTCTATAGTTATAATAATATATTTTATCAACTACCTCACATTTATATATTTGATGCTAGTGTATCTTGTTTTTCAAATATATTTATTTCTATACACCATTGATAGTATTTCTTATGTATCATATTTTAAACCAATTAAGGATAATAGAATAGGCCGCAATGAAGATCTGATAAGATATATCTATGTAATTCCACTTATTTATAGAGGATCATAAATAAAAAAATTATAGGACATTATAGAGTCTACTATTTAAATAAGTTTATTCAATCCCTAATAGATTGCTCCACCCAAGTGTGAAAACCCGTCCACTTTTAGAAGATAAATCTTCAAAATTAATAATCCAACCTGTATTAGAAAAACCTTCATCACCCTTGGGTATTCACTATAACATATATAGTAATATATTTTACACTTTTGATATTTATGTAATCTTATAACCACATTCCATTATTGATAACTAGGATTACGTGTATAACTTCTCAAATTTACAAAAGGATATTTAATATAAATTATTTTACTAGTAATAAAATACAAGAGAAACCCAATAACTCTTTTATATTCCATTCGGGTAACTTCACTTCAAGGATTTGGTAACACCGTAATCCTAGAATAACATGGGGTACAAACTAGTAAAAAATAATATAGTTCAATCCAATTTAAAACCTTAATAATGTAATGTGATAGAAAATTTAAAATAGAATTTTTATTCATAAAAATTTTAATTCCTAGTATGAAATTTGATTCACCTACGTCTTACATATAAAAAACTAGAATAAATGTAGTCATCGTAACTCAATTGATTCATATTATTACCAATAATTACCATGTTACTAAAATATAAAAAAATAACATCTTCATGATTATTATACAACATATTATAAAATCATTTATCAACTTACTTTTCAACAAAACCATTTGAAACATTTACTATACTAAATTTCTCATGGAATTATTTTAGATACTTTTTTAAACCAAATATTAATCCTACCTATTAAAAAACATATTTTATTTTTAGGTATTATGAATCCTTATATTTTTACTATATATATATATTCTCTAATTCAGATTTTTAGAATATTTGTTTAACATATATTTGATAAATTTATAAAATATTTATAGATTCTAGCTAAGAAAGATTCTAATACAAGTTGTCCTAAGCATGAGAACCTTGGTATTGAATAGTACAATTTTATTTTTGACTAAAACCCTTATTGACCAATCTAAATTTATATTTTTGAACTATTCTATAAAAATTTAATTTCCCTTTAAATATTGATTTATAACCCATCAACTGTGGACCTTGTGAAATATAAATTAATATAAAATTATTATTCAGGGTAAAAGAGTCCACAATATATATAAGTCTGATCAATATTTTTTGTGTATATATGGTTATTTAACTTTACAAACATCCTCAACTATATCTTCTTGATAAACAATATCATTTATGTTGGATCCCACAATTTATATTTTCATAGAAAAATAGGTAATCCTCGATTAATCTATAGTATTATATCTTGATCCCGTATTGTATGAACAAATAATAAATCATTATATTCTATATATATGAATCTATAATATTAAAAATGATCTACATATCCAATAAATATGCATCAAATACCTTTTATGCCCAATTTTTTCCCTTTTAGGTTTATCTTCTCTTATAATTATACAAAAACCCGATGTCTTTAAACAAATAAGGTTTCATTTTATATTATTCCATAATTCATATGGACTCAATGACATTCCATTTATGGGAACCCTATTTAGTGTTTGATATGCGGTTAACAGTTCCTCACTCCAAAATAATTATAAAAGACCTATGAATAATACAATGAAATTAACAATTTCAATTAATTTTCAATTCATTTTACCAGCTACACCATTTTCTTAAGGTGTATAGGGATATTCCACTTCATGTATAGTCATTTATGATTTAAAAAATTGAGTGTTATATTATTCTCTTATATGGTTACATAAAATACATTTAATTTTAAGACCAAAATGGTATTCACAATCATTTTTATAAATAATAAATATGTATGTCATTTAATGTTGATCATTTAAAAGATAAATATTAGTTGTTTTAAAACCACTAATTAAAGTAGTAAAGTACATTACATTAACTATAGGGGTCATGGAATTCAAATCACATGCATCACTGTGTATTAATTCCAATAAATTATTTTCATTTCAATATTAGGATATGTTTTTCTAAGTATTTTAGTTTCCATGCATGCAACACATTTATGAGCATTTTTATCCATTCTAGGAAATAATTTCATTTCTTCTAGGTTATGAATTTTATTATATGTGTCCTAAAAAATTATTATATAAATAAATAAGACTATAATAAAAACAATATTTTTATTGAATTTAAATAATCTAACTTATATACACCCCTTCCCACAAATATGTCACCCTAACAAAAGAGAAACCCATGTTTTTTAAAAAATATTCACATTTTCAAGTTCTTACAGACCTCATGTACACACAAGACATAATTTAGAGGATGGATCTTTCATAGGTAATATTGAGATTGACCACACCCTTCCCATGATGCTTGTGGATTTCCCCTTGTGAAGTGAATTCTTATTATTGATTAAGGAGTGATATATTGTTTCACGCATGTTGTATAACACAAATTTCAATCCACCACTTCCATTATATCATCGAACACTGAATTGAGTCATATGAACACCAATATATAAATCATGATATCATACAACCATTTTTAGTTAAAGGATTTCACATCAACCATTATGATTCTAACATGAATTGGGCCCATATTTTTTTTGAGTCAACTCAAACATTCTTTCTAAAGGCAGGTGGCCATTGGGACTTTACAAGTGGTTCTTTGGGTTTTTCATTTATTAAAAGGATGGAAGGTCAGGAGCATCTCCCCATTTTTGAGGTAATTATGGAATAAATTGGGAATCTATTATTTATTTAATAGATATTAATTAATTCTTCCCAAATCATAGTGTTAGAATGGTAACCTACATGGTAGTTATCATTCTAATGATGTGTTGACATGAAAATTTGTTTGTATAGTAGGTTCTCCAAAAATATCTTATTAATTAGTGATTTTATAGTTTAAATCCACATTGTTGGTGAATATTAAATTTTTCTCCATTGAGGGAGGTGGTAGGTTTTTTGGTATTTGGATCAATCCCATAAAAGGGATTTCTACTTATCCCTATGATGGGAATCAAAACCCATATAGTTCTGTGCCTATTAATGGGACATGTTTCCAATTTTAAGGTACCAAGCCTATAACTAAGTGGAGTTCTCTTTAAGACCATGTATCTAAGACCTATGGTATATTATGATATATCCTCAATGAGGCATCCTATTTTAACTTGGTTAAAAGGAATAAAATTCCATGTACTATGGGTTGCACAATTTAATGTCATGTTATTAGAACATACCACAAAATAGAATTTAATAAGGAAAGGATGTATTCAATGTGGTTTAAAGTCATGTTCTTACTTATAAGAGGAAAATTATTCATAAAAATGGGTTTCTAAGACTTACACATGAGCATTATTTTCTGGTTTACCTAATTTGTTGGTAACTAAACAAGAGAGGTAATGGTTGGGGTTTTCACATAGTATGAAATAAATGTCTATAAAGTTTAACATATTATATTAAGGACACTTATGTTGTAAAATCATAATAAATAAGAGAATGAAAAATTCTTATGAATTGAATTTCCATGAGGTGTATGACCTGGTTGGTGACATAGCTTAAGGTGGTAAGAGTGAGGGCTTTGACCTCGTAGTATTCCCATGTAGTGTTTACTCTAGAAAGTGATCTTGGTGGAGGTAATTTTTTGTGTCAAGAGGTGTGTATAAACTTGAGGTATTTTTTTGGAAACCAAAAGGATTAACATGATTCAAGGAATATGAGAAAACCAAGAGGAGTTTCATGAATCAATATGGGGGTCCTAGGTATCGTGACCCAAAAAATGTTTAAACTGTTCCGAAAAGTTCATTTCTCACTCTATAATTTTCATGGGGTTAGTGGTAAAATTAGAGAGAATATTCCTAAGGATTTTACTCATTCTGAAAAGGGGTGTGGGGGATGAACCAATACAGTATGTACCGGCATGGTAGGGCTAGGATCACAAGCATGGTTTGGGAGAATTGGCTCCATTATAGGAGACATGGGGGAAAAATACATCGGAAAAGGGTCACCCTAGTATGTGAGAGATGGGTGAAGGATTTCCCTATTACGGGAGGCCTAGGAGAAGGATTAACCATGTTATGGGATTAGGGAGAAGTGGTAAGTAAGTTGGAGGAATGATTCAAGTATCACCCTAGTATAGGGGCTTGGATGAAGGCTTAATTAAGTAAGAATATTAGAGGATGATGAGGGCATTTAGAACCATAATATACACAAATCAGGATGGATATGGTCCATTGGACCTAGTGAGGGGTCTCTCAAATAGCTTGGGTGAAGAGAGATCATTCTAACATTATTTCCCAAAATTTAGTGTCTATAATATGTGGAAGTGGGTTAATTAATAAACTGATGTGGACCAGAGTATGATACTTCATGCAAGGTACTTGGGTACACTACATGGGAATGCTATTGGTTTACCCAAATGTGGGTACAAAATATTTATAAGAAAAACCTAAGAAAATTACACCTAGACACATGGAATTTGGTGTGTATGACTAGGTTATGATAAAAAGAGATCATGGACCTAATAATTCATAACTAGGTTATGCATACCTGGGTATGCAGGTAGAGTTCACCTTGTCACGAAACCAAAAATTTTCAAAACCCTTTCCAAATTTAAATGTCTATAAATTTTTATCCTAGTATTAGAATAAGTTAAGTGACTAGTCAAATCAAATCCTATGAAATGAATACACACCTAGATATTAGGTTCCCCTATAGAATGTTTTTATAGAGTGAAAAAGATTTCTATATTTCATCCAAAATGGTTTTTCTGGTTTTGACAACCATTTTAATAATCAATGGATAAAACACATGAACCACTCCCAGTTAGAAATTCTCACTACCATATCACCAAATGAGAAAATATTTTTTATTAATCTTCAAACCACGATGTGTTAGTGATCATGTAGCACATGGAGATCAAATTTTTTTTGACTTCTTCATGTGGAAAGATTTTTTTTTTGCATGTTCTTGACTTATATCATCAAAGTAAAAACATATCAAAATTTTTTATATAAGCTGGATGAACCACATTTTTTTGTTCCAAAATATACCAAGAATATTTATCCTAAATCAAATTTTAAAAAAATATTATGGTCCTAATGTGCTTATTTATAAAGTTTTACCAATATTATTCTTTCAAAAATTATAGTCCCACCTAATGTGCCCCAATAGTCCTTTGAAGTAACATGAAAATTTATTATTCTTGAATTTAATACTCCCCTTAGAAGGATTTCATATAAATTTATTATATGTTGAGAATTTTTATTTTAAATCTCTCACATGAATGGTATTTATCATCTTTTGGTTCATTTACCTCTCTACACTTTTTATATTCCTCCGCAATTCAATGATAGTTGAGTTACTCATGGAGGGAAATATATTTCTTATTATGATTTAGATAATTTTTAACATTCTTCTAAGAAGCAGGAACATTATCAATGATGGATGTGATAATTAATTTATCATTACTTTTTTTAGTTTTCTTTATATGTTATAAAATAATTTCATTTTTACAAAACTTATCTATTATAGATATATAGTTTAACATCTTTCATGAAAGGAATTTTATTACTAGATTTTTTTTTCTCATTGTATCCTATGTGATGTTTTTTTTTACTTCAGGTTATACAAAATATCCTTTTACATTTAATGGAATTAATAAGTATTAATGATATCCTTGGTCAACGAGTTGAGTATGTTTCATCAACATGTGATACCATCATTCTCACATTTTTTCACCATTCAATAAACATAGAGTGTAATTATTCCCTCATTTTTCCCTCATACAATAAACATGGACTGTATTATCTTTGGATATTGGTGGAGTTGTATTTGAAATTATATAAACCACTTTGGGAGTTATAAGAGTAAACTCATCCCCTTTCCCACCATTTAAAATTTATTTCATCAAATTACTCAACATTTATCATATTATTGAATGTATCTATATCAATATCGTTGATATATACTCTTATGATTTTGCAAGATATATGAATATACAATTATGGAATAGATAACTTGAAATAAATTATAGTAGATGGATATTATCAATTCTTGTTATGATGTCACTATACATAAGTGTATATTCACCCCACAAAATTCATAGTACTACGATGAATCCCCTTTTTGGATATAATGATGCCTTATTACTCAACACTAATACGTAGTGGAGATTATATCTTAAAAAATATTTTAAAAAGTATAAGTAGTTAATCAGTGTTTTCATTGCATAATAAAAAAGTATATTTGATAATTATGGAAGATAAAATAGGAAATTTTGATTTGTGAGGTGATTGAGAATAATTGGGAATTATTTTTTCATCTTAATGACTCTCCTTTTAGAGGTATGATAATATACTTTTGGATAATTTATCCTACCATTTCAAATTGGGGAAACTCTATTTTGTAAAATTATATCTTTTAAAAACTTAATTATGTTTATAATATATAATTTTACTGATTAATTGGTTTTTATAACACATGATCATTGTATAGATGTTTCGAACAAATCTTGTATGATTAGGTCCATGATCCAGATCATACATATGTAGTGAAATGGGTCAGTCCACTGGATACACCCATTTATGCTTTGGCCTAATTTAGTATGAAACTATCAATCTGTTGAAAAATCGGCACCTCTAGTAATCTCTCTTCGATGTGATGTGATAAGAGAAACAGGTTCCTTTATCACACTAAATTGACTGATTAGGAGTGAATATATAATTTCCATCACACCATCACTACATGATTATATCCCAATAAAATTACCATTTTAAATAATGATAAAGTGTTTACCCTAAGAATGTCACCGAAATATCTATCACTCTTAAATATGGGATTATAAACATATATTACCTTATAAATATAGATTAAATAAATATTTAGAAAAATTATAATATAATAGTTAATACTATAAATAGATAATGATAATTATTTATATATAATTATAAAATATCTTTTGCATCCAAATATTGAATTATGATCCTATAATAATAAAGTACTATAGAAAATACTTTAATAGGCATGGGGTATGGGGTAGAATTATGTATTTTTGAATGGGTCATGCTTAATAGGCTTGGGGGTCATGAAACTTTTGAGAGAAACATACCAAGGCGATGACGCTGGTTTGAGGAGATGTGTGATTTGATAGAATTTTACTCTTTAACATTCACCATGTGGTGAAATAAGAATTTCAAAATCCAAAGAATGTAGTGTAGTGGACCATAGATTGTCTCAAATGAAGGGTGACATTTTGGGTTTTCATAGTGTTATGTTATGATATGGGGGTGTTCAGGTTTAATTTTTTTAGTGGAAGAATTATCTAACATGGAGAATAAATAAAATAAATTTACTAGTAAATTACCTATGGGTAGGAGTTCCAATGTACTACATTCATAATTCCTAAATTGATGAGTTATTCTCCTATTATTGATCAATGAGATAGCCTCAATCATGATCTTCTCTCCCTTGGTTGTTTTTTGGGTGAGTTTTAGAACTAATATCACCATTACAAGATTAAACCCTTCCTATGTACGTGGAGAGTGATTATAAATCACCAAAAACTCTAGAAAATTACCCATGATTTGCTATTAAGTCACCCCCAATTGAGAGATGTTGATCAAAAGCAGTTGAGGGTGAGAATATATTTTCCAAGCATGTGTAACTAGTCACAAACACTTCACCAACCAATCAATCATTTTCCTTCAAATATAGTTTTGATTTAGTAGTGGGAAAAAATTAATTAACATCCACAATAAAATTGACAACTAAAATAAATTTTCAATACAATCACAAATAACCAAGCATAACATTGTTGAAATAGAGACGAGAGGTAAAAAAATAGAATTTGAAATGTATTATAACTCGATGAAGTTCCATGTTCTACCCCACTTGATCAATCACAAATTATTGGTTTGTACCTTTATTTTATGCATCAAATCCATGGACATTGATAAAATTAATATTAAGCTAATAAAAGTAGTATATCTCTCAAATAAACCCAAACACATCAATGTTGATATCCGATAAAATTTTATAATATCCTACTCTATTATTGATCCTTATCCGAGTTATCAAGATGTTAAAGATCAGTTCCATGTGGAATATATAGTTCCCCTTTGATTT
Organism: Viscum album; assembly: GCA_963277665.1. Classification (NCBI taxonomy): domain Eukaryota; kingdom Viridiplantae; phylum Streptophyta; class Magnoliopsida; order Santalales; family Viscaceae; genus Viscum; species Viscum album. The sequence continues at coordinate 775,333,384 of OY728132.1, forward strand.
CATGAGTTAAGGCTATACTCCCATAATATGAACATAATTCTACATCTCAAAGATTATGTGACATTTTTCAGTTCATTAACTCATTTTATGGTTTAATTATACAAGTTGAATGGAAGATTTAATTAGTCCCCACATATATTTCATGTGTCTGATGTGGAAACTTCAATATCTAATTGATCTCCATACTCTATTTTGTTTCATTCCATCCAGATTTACTATTTGGATCATTGAATAGTGTTTGGGTTTATATAAACTTTTCTGAAGAAAATCCAGTGTCTTACTATCGAACCACATGAATTTTGGGATTTTGATCCTTAATAATTTTTCATTTCTAATGCCGCCTATGTTGGATCCTGATTCTTATTGGGTAGAAAATTTAGTCTTAAGATAATTCCCTATTGTTTATGTTTGAGTTTGGATGAATAATAGGTTTTCTTGGTATTCTATTGGAGTACAACCACATCTATGGGTTGTGACATGGGTAATATTATTTTGGATGTAGCCTCAGGATGTAATGATGTCACGTTGGATCATGAACACAACCTCCTTTTCCCAAATTTTGGTATGTATCCTTACTAGGTATCCATATTAGTTCAAAAAAAAAATAATACTGAAATCTAAAATTTATTTACTTCATAGAAATGTCGTGTTATTATTTCAACCCCCCATTAAAGGAACTCATCCCCACATTACCATTCCATGGGAGGTATAACATTATCTAAGAATAAAATCAGACAATGAGCTTGTAAGTTGGTATTCCTATCCCAAGACTCATTTTGTACCCAGTCATGATACCATAGCTACCATACTAAAGGGACATACCAAACTCGAATAGACTTCATACTCATATCAATGATGCATATAGGATACTCATCAAAATAAGCATCAACATCTATCTCGACCTCATTAGGATCCAATGTATGATATGGGTTGGCATGATAATGGTGAATCTATAAAACATGAATGATTTCCTACAAGGAACAATACTTATGAGTGAATATAAAATGATAGGCTATAGAATTGACTATATCCAAGATCACAAATGACTAACAAAGAGGGGTGATAACATCATGTTCTTTTGTTTCTATCTATTACCAAGCCTAGTTGAGAAGTATGTGACTCATACATCAAATCATCTGTCATATCTATAGGGATGTAGATACAACCATTTATACATTGGATGCTATCATCATCAATAGACCAATATGAAAGCAGGTCCTCATTAGAAATACTTTCCTGTGGGACCAAGCCTCCAAGGTCTTAAAACTACACCATCTTCACCCTCTCCAAAAGTGCAGTGGTCACTGATAGTGATGAAAGTAAAAATATACATGATATTCCAAAAACAATCTATGCATCTTAAAAAATAAGGGCATAATTTCCCACTCGTTTTTGGCATCTTAATCATTTTTTTGAGTCCTCCTCCTCAGAGCATGACCAAAAGTATTTCTCTTCTTGGTCATATTGGCCATCTTGAAGTCAAAGGACTGTATGTATTCTTCCCAACTTCACTTCCTAATATTTATGTAACAATTTTTAAAGATATATCTGTTGTTTTTTTCCTTAAACACCATAAAACAATATCCCCTTAGGCAATGCCTCCAACAACAAAACACGTGAAGAACAACTTCCAACTCAAGATCTTGTGTCAGATAATTTCACTCATCAGGCCTCAGCTGCTACAACCTATATGAAAAAAATTGATCTTAATACATCAAAACTTCTCTTAGACTGATAGCTGATGCATCACAATATACTGTATAGTTTATTCCCATCTCTAGAAGAATCAGTATCAACACTAAAGTTAGTCTCCCTTTTATCTCTTGAAAATATATCTTGTACACTATATACCTTATAAAATCCACGCCCTTCTTAGAAAATCCTTTAATAGGTTCTTCTAATCATGATATGTAATGTATGAGGAACATGTAATAACCAACTGTCCCTAAGAAACTCTGTATATTAAAGATGTTCTTAGGATGATCTTAGGTGACTACAACCCTCACCTTCTCTACATCAACTGATACTCCTTCCTCTGGGACAATGTATCCCAGGATTTTCACTCCATCTATATAAAAGTGAAATTTACTTAGATTATAATACATATACTCCTCTCTTAGTGTATTCTGAATGATCTCATGATGTTTGGTATGGTTGTTAAGGCTATGAGAATACACTAATATGTCATCCAAAAAAACCCATGAAAAAGGAATCGAGATAGTGGTAGAAATCATTATTCATAAAGTCCATGAAAATTGATGCATGTACATGAGACCAAATGATATAAAAAGATAGTCATATAATCCATACCAACTATGGAAATTTGTACGTGGTATATCTAAAGGACTGACATTCACACAATGATATCCTAAACTCAAATAAATCTTTGAGAATACCCTCGCTCCTCTAAGTTGGTCGAAGAGATCATATATGTGAGGTAATAAATACCAGTCCTTCATAGTAGGATGGATCAATTTCTAAAAATCCACACAAAGCCTAAGGGTTCCATACAACTTGTCAAAAAGGACCGGTGAACCCCTTGGATATGTATTGGGTTGTATAAAACCAATATCTTCTAAATCCCCTAACTACCTCTTGAGATATTGGAAATTAGTAGTATCCATCAAGTAAAGATGAATTGATATTGGTGAAGCTCCAAGCACTAACCCAATAATAAACTCTACCTATCTTTTTAGAGGTAGTCCAAAAATTCCATTTGGGAAATCATACCTAAAATGATTGACTGTAGGAGGGAATTTAGTCTGATGTAATCCATAATCATCTATATAAAGACTATAAATATGGGTTCTCAATCCACCCATCACAAGATGATATGGTCCATCTATACTTTCATGGACATCCCATTCACCCTTATGAATATAAGTACTTCCCTATGGTGATGCGAACAAGAAACTACAATGATAACAATCCACATAAGCATGATAGAGGAGGAACTGGTCTATCCCAAGAATGACATCAACACCTGTCATCTATAGGATGCACTGGTCCAATAAGAAACAACGACTGCCTACTTAAAGGGGGGATTTACTTAAATTACCTTACACTCTCTGAAGGTATACCTAAAGGTGTATCAAGTATCATTACACAACATGGGTTCTCAATATCAATCCTAAGACCTTCCACAATAGCCATATAGATAAAGGAGTGAGATGCACCTATATCAAATAAGGAAGACAAAATAGTAGAGGATATTTGAATAATAACTCATATACCAGGTGAACCAATTCCTTTCTCCCATGTTATAAGCTATACTGAATAAATATGGCTTGATCCATATACCTATGCAGTAACTAGACTTCTCGGAGCAGGTCTACTAAGCTGACACTGTGTATCTAAAGCCTGACTACCTCAACCACAACCTCCACCTCTACTTTTATGGAAGGTAGTACTCTAGCTAACTTCCTAGAACAGTTATACTGATCCTTATCCATTGTTGTACCTTATATGGATCCTCTCCCACTATGAACATTTGGGAAGGTCATGAAAAAATGATAATCATATTCAATATAATGTATCATCGTCACTCAATAGGGTCTCTAGGACATGGGAGAATCTAAGGAGCATGCTTCCCACACTGGTGAAAACCCATGTTACTATTAGTGGGGTTCACCTGGATTTCACTACTCATTCATGTAGTCTCAAAGCGTCGCTTCAGATTGCTAGTTGAACCACTAACATATCTAGGTTCTGAACCTCTTTTACCCATGAAGACTATTTCCATCTGGCTTCACTAAATGATGAAATCCTGTATTACTATATCAAATATGGTAGTCAATATGAAAACATTCAACTATGAATGAATATGATGCCTAAGGTCTTCCTCAAATCATCTATCATTCGCTGGATCATTAGCGTTATATATATGCATAAAGAACTAAAGCTCTCTAAAATGATCTATGTAGTCCATCACTGTCATGGAACCCTTCTTTATGTTCATAAATTACCTAGTATGATCACGCCTCAGGGTCTTAGGGGATAAATATTTATATATTATACCTTTTAAATCCCTCAAAATTACTTCCCAATACTGACCTTTCTCATTAAAATTATCCCACCATCATTTTGTGAATCCTCATTTCATAAATGTTGTGAGTTTCTCTCTTCTCATAAGAGGTGTCTCTAGATGCTCGAAATTAGATAAGACTATCTCAAGACATATCTCTACATATTATGGGTCACCATACTTTGAAAAAGTACGTGGATTATACTACTAAAACTCCCACACAAGCTCTCTTATAGAAGTTGAAGGTCTCGTAGCCCCCTGTATCGTTTGGATAATCCAAAGAAACTCCACTAAAATCTAGACATCATCTCTTACATCGAGGATAATAGGAGGTTCCACAAGTGGAAGTAATGGAGGTATCACTGGCGGTTCAAGGTTCCCCAACTAGAGAGCATGGTCACTACCACCCTCATGGCACACAATATGAGGATGTCATAGTTTCATAGATCTTGAAATTCTAAGATCACTCCAATGATTGGTTCAATCATATTAAATACCAAAGGTGCATGAATAAGATAGGTACTAGCCTTCTTATGTAACAGTCACACCCCTATTCCTACTAATAAAGCCAAGTCTATGTGAAAAGAGCAATTATATAGAAAACAAGATATGCTTACTACAACTAACTTCTAAGGTCACGTCTAGGTAATTCTGTGTTTTATAATTTCAAGGTCCTAGTATATAGAGTGAAAATTGCAATTTTTAGGGGAAAACGCTTTAAAGAGTTATTTTCAACCCAATTTAATGGCGACCTTTTCATTATAGAATTCAATTTTATTTAATTTGATCCTCATTTATATAACAATTCTCTTAAAAAGGTTGAAATGTATGGATTGGAACTTCCAATTTATAAGGGGCCATACACCTCATAAATTGAAATGTAGACTCTATTTAAGCACAAACACTCACTTATCAAAAAAAGTTATGAAATTTTAGCACAATTAATGGATATATAAATAAACACTAGACATATTGCAAGTAATTCACATAATAGTTAAACGTGGCATGACATAATGCATGCCACATAAATACTGTGTGGTTCCTAAAATGATTAATGAACAGGATTCCTTACCATATCATCCAAGGATAAAATATAAAAATAATTCATAATAATAAACACTAAAGATCATGAGAATGACCTAATGATGGAATCTAATCAACTCTAATAGGCATAAATTAGTATATAATATCCCATTACAGGTAAATTGGACTTTCCCAATATGTGGGTTAGCTACTCCAAGACACATCTCAATACCAAATTTTGACACATTATTAATCTCTTGTTTAATATTCCAAAACAATAAGATAAAAGAAAATAATTATCCTAAAATAAAACTTTGTGAAATTCAGACCCATATGCCACTAAACGGTACCCCAAACGGGTGGGCCATATTGCCTTAAACATGCCTTCCCATATGCCAAAGGTTACGAACTTTCTATGAGAATTAATGGTGGTATAGTGAAGATACTATAACCTTACGATCATAGTAGAACAAGGGTGAAATATACATGTAATTAGTATAAGAATAACAAATAACTCATATTCAAAGTTAAATAATCCCAATTAAACAAATAACCAACATCAATAATATCCATCATTATATATAAAATGATATAATATCATGTGTTTATCAAATATAAATATTATTTCATGGTAGCATGCAAGAAATACAATACATGTATCAAAAGTAAAAAAATACAAAAAATGTATCAATGATAGTATCATGAGATATAGAATGGTTCTATCCTTCCCCACTCCCATGATATAATTAGATCAAGCCTGAATAACTAGTAAATTTCCCCTATCCCTAATTGCATCCACATAATCTTCCTGAGTACCACTAGAGGCCCATACAAGGTTTTAGAAAAAATAAGTAGGCCACCACCAACAGTGCCTATAAATATCCAGTCAGTGAAAATAATATGACCAGTTTTTAGATATAATGGTAAGTAGTAAACAAATAGTAAATGGTTGGATTTGGTTTTATGGAGTAAACCAGGATGGAAAAACATTCTTCAGCCTAAGAAGAATTATCTAAAAATAAGTAACCATGTGAATACATATATATGGTCTATATATTTAGTGACATCTACAACCATATATATCTATATTGCTACTATCCTAGACCCGAGGCACTATTCAGGCCTCCATGGGTTGTAGAATGAGTCTCACAAGTTTTAAGGGACTACATGCCCAATATCATAGAATAAGGGATTCCATGACCAATATAATAATATTAGAAGGTACTTCATGCCCATATCATAATAGTAAGGGTCTCTATGTCTGAAATCATATCAATACGGTCACCATGCTCGAATCATATTAATTGGGTTGCCATGCTAATTTCATTACTATTGGGTTTCAATGCTTGTATCATAATAATATGGGTCATCCTACTTGTGTGTCATATTTCATAAGTGTCTCCATACCTATGCTTCATAATAAAGAGATTCAATGCCTATATCACAGTATTGGGATACCATTCCCATATCATAATATAGGGACATCATGCTCGTATCACATTACAGGGATGCTATGCCTATATCTTTACAATAGGGTTGTCATACCCTTGTATCAGAATCCATAAGGTTTTCTATGACCATTTATCATAATTAATATGTATCTCCACACCCATTCATCATAATTGATAATAAAAATTCGAGGCTTTTGGAAGATCCAGTTAGATAGTTTATAGTTCAATGAAATTTCTCTTTAACAAGGGCGTAACTATTTTCTTATTTAATCATCTGATGTGGGTGTGCCAGTCCCTTCTATTCATCTCATCAGTCTTCACAATTAGGATCCACTCCTAAATCATATGAAAGATGGTTTTTCCATTTGGAAATATAAGAATAAAAATATAAATTTCAACGACACAACTCAGGGGGTGGAAAAAATTAAAGGGGACATCTCCCAATTTAATTATGGGGTATTAGGCTATATCTATAATGAAAAATGAATTAATTTTTTTTGTAATTTATATGAAACACATGGAGAATATGACATGTGAATTCACAATACATAACATATAATATCTCAATATTATGGGATAAATACGATACCACATACATTACTCCAATAGAGGAGAACTTATCTAGTTTCAGCCTTTGTTTTGGTCTATACCAGAAGATAAAAACAAAACTAAAGAAAACCATGAAAATAAGGAATATGAGCCATCACCTAAATAACAATATCAAGAGGAAGAAAAATGATGAAAGGCATAGTATGAATAAGGAACTTACTGAAGTGCATCCAACAAGATGATCATAATTATAATTGGAGTATAGATAATGAAATAGTATCAAACCCTAAAAAAGAGGATTAAGAGATCAAAAAAAGGAAAGAGGTGCTTATATCTACTAGGGGAAGAAAATAGAAAGGGGGATTAAAACACATAATAACTTAAGAGAAAAATGGTAAAATAACCCAAAAAAATGGGGTCACATGGTTTTGCCGGATGGTTGGAAAAGATGATTACCAACCATTCTTGGCCCACTATCAAAATAGGGGTCCCAAAAAGTTCATACCCATGGTTTGGGAAACCATTCAAAAATAGTTCATTTCACCTGTTCTAAAAATTCCAGATGTTTAGTATGGGAATACGTCCTTGGTTCCATAGTTAAGGAAAATTATGCGACCTTTTCTGGTCAATAAAATTCCATTTATGGTTAGGAGAAACTATATAGTATGGACGTTATAGCTTCCACTAACCCTGTGTCCCAATGTTTATTTACACCAGTTGGGGTTCCGTGCTCCAATAAATTCTAGGACACCCTCATTTCCTCTATATCATCATAATGAATCCATATTAGGTCAAAACCAAAGAATTAGATCAAAATTTAACTATTTTTACATTATAGAAAAGTTGGGTTCTAAAATTTATTCTTTGATCTACACTTGAAATTCTTATAACTACAATATTTATCTCATAAGCGTTATCTTAGCATCTTCATTTTTATATAGGTACCTAATGAAGAACCCAAGTAAAGGTGTTGCTGTTTTGGTGTTGAAATTTTTATTAATATGTTAGGAATATGTAAGTACAATGTGTTCTAATTGTGACTATTATAGATCTATTATCATAATTTCTTAAATATGAAAGAGTTGTAGTGGAATTCACATTGTGTATATTAATAATAAAAAGTTGATATAGATCATATTTTTGATGATATGAATGAATTTCCATCAATTAAAAGATGAATTTAGAAGTTCTAATTGATTATTTGGAAGGATAAAAAAATCGGTGAAAAATTATATTGAGGGATAGATTTATAATTCTCATATAATATATATTTCTTTGTATTTAGTAAAAAATATCAAACCAATCAGGATGAGGAATTGGATCAATCCTGTGGTCATGGGAGGAGACCTCTACCACATGGTAGATCCAACTCATAGTTATCACATGTTGGAAGAGAATATTAATGGAAGGTGTGTGCAGTGGTAGGTAGGTGTACACATAGAGGTGAAAATATAAGGATTATATTGCACTATGGGGTGGTAGTGCATAAGGGAGGTAGTGGATTCTTGAAGTGGACAAGGTTATACACATTTTTCTTTTTTTGAAATCTGTAATGGTTTATTAAGTGATACTATGGTGATAGATGTATCAATTTGGGATGAAAGATTAAAAACATAATTACTATTCCTAAATGGATATGCATAGATAAACTATCATCTAATCTGTTGAATCAGGGTTATCTGATGGATTTTAATTCCTTCATGAACCTCCGATATTTTTGAGGGTTTCTATTCGTTAGGTTCCTCATGAATTAATCTTTGGTGAACAATAAAATCATATAATCAACACTATAATGATCACATGATATTTTTTGTTGTAATAAAATTATAGATAGAGATTTGTGAAGTGCTATACAAGGAAAAATGTGTATACGACAAAGTTTTAGTGAGATATTCATTAATGTGGTTGCATGATTCACACATTATTTTGAGACATTCAAGAAGATGTGTGTTTATAAATGAGAAATGGTAGACCCTTGTGTAAACAGATAGTGTTATGCTTTGTGATGATGAGATGGTTTTTTATTGACTATGTTTAAGTGAGGTATGTGAGCTAAGTCAGTGTGTGTGGGTTCAGAGAGGCAGTGTACGTAGTTTTGAGTTGGTGGAGTAAATTAGAGTTGTTAATTTATAATTACCCTCAACCCTCACCATTTATACATTATAAATTAATTTCTATCATTTTTAAAATTAGAGTTTGAGAGTCCAAAATAGAGACTTGAGATTCCTTTATTTTCATGTGAGGTATCCATGCAATGTCCGTGTTTTGATTTCAAAAGCCTTCTCAACCACATGAATATGTAATTCATTATGAGAACATGTGCTTGTGTAAAACACATTCATTAATATTTATCAAGAATATATAAATTGATTCATGATAAATGTGTATTTCAAGGAATGGATAGAGAAATCATGATATAATACGAGGAAATATTTGTGATGTACATTCATGCGGTAATATGAAAGCACATGGTTGAGTGAAAATGTTTGAAGAGATGAATATTTTTTGAGAAAGTTAAGAGTAATAATATTCATACCATTTTTACAAAAAGAACTTGATAAGACACAATACATGATGATTGTATTGTGTGACTGAACCGAGGCTGAACCACAAACCGTCTTTTCAGGAAAAAAATTGTTCTAGTATATATGTATTAATATGTTTGGGTTTTTAACACTGTGTTCATGAGAATAGTACAATGAATTTGTTCATAAGGGTAGTGTATAGCTAATGTGAAATACAGTGAAGTAAAATTTAGTTGTATATGATTAAGTTCTATAAATAACTATGAAGAAATTTTATCCATGTAGTAGTTATGATTAAATGAATAATTTTTGAGAATACTATGTAATTTATTCTATATTCATGCAGTTTATGGGACCCTTCAATGATTTTCAAAATATCATGATTGCATATTTGAATGAGAGACTAATTCTAGGAAGATTTCTGAACTGTTGAATATTTACTACCTGATTATTATGTGAATATAGAAGGACCATATAATTTAAAGATCATTGGACTATGAGTTAGATTAGAAATACATGATAATCAATTGGAAAAGTTCTTGAATTATTTTACATGATAAGATTAGTTTATATGTTTTTAAGGAAGATTATATATCAAGGATGTTTAGAAGTAAACAAAATACAATAGAGATCCTTCTTATTATGTACCAAACCATGAAAAGAATTTGAAGAATCTAGTGGGACTATAAAGTGATAATACATTGGGATTTTATGTTGATCACTTATAAAATGGGAGCTTATAAAATTTAAAGGGACTATAAAGTGAGAACACTATGACACTCAGTTTTGATTAGAATGGGACTTTTCCTGGTTATAACCACTTGTATATAGTGAAGAATCTATAATTGGGGAGGGGGGAGGGGGGGGGGGGTTAACCAGTTGTGATAAGAGTAGGTGTTTGGACCAAACCTTACAAATATTATGTATTGATATCATTTTCATTTTTTATTTCATGTGGTGTAAATGATATTGTGAATGTACAATATACAGTAATCCTAACTAGGTAAATAGTTCTAAATTATAATGTGTAAAATAAAAAAGAATTTATTAAAATAATTATCACATGATTCACCTGAAGTCAGAGTTACTTCAAGATCCATTGGGAACATAAATTGTTATTATATAAAAGGTTCTACCTTGGGTTAGATCTACTTTATTGTATTTTTTATTTTAATTATATAAAGTTAATATTTTAATATAAATATTATCAAAAATATATTTAGATGGATAAATTTACTTCTATTCCTAATATATAAAATACATAACTTTTAGTTAAGACATAGAAAAATAGGAATAAAAGAGTGTAAAAGAGCTTGAGTAATAAATCAAAGATGAAATAAGATGAGCTACTAGATTACAAAACATAAAGAGGTAATTTTTCCTTGAAATTAGATGATTATAATTTGAATGAATCAATTTACTACTATTTTTAAGATGTGTTAAATTATAAAATAATAGATCATTTGAAGAAATTTACTAATTAATTGGTTGCTTGTATAGTTTGTGGCTGCAAGTAACTTCTTGATGAACAATAAAAAATAGAAGAGGAATTTGATGAAATGTAAGAAGAAATATATAAGAATGTTCAAAAATAAAACACCCTGTTAAAACATGATAAATTCAAGAAAGAGACTCTATTGTTATAATGAAAGAGTCGTAATGGCTAAAGAAGAAAAATAAAATACTACGTGTCTTTGAAATATAAAGGTTTCTTATATTGAATAATAATTAACAAAATGTTTATGTAAAAAAGTTAATAAAAAGGTTTTCTTTATAGATTTTATCCAAGCACAATAAAATATTAATAATACATTTTTGAATGTTAAATATAGTTAGCTAGAGGTTAAAATAAAGAGAATTCATGATCTTGATTTTTTTACTGAATTCCATTTGGTGATGGAAGATAACATTTAAAAGAAAAAGATTTAGGTTTTATAAATCTAGAAATCAGTTGAAGAAAATATTATTGATCTTAACATAACATTTCTTGAAATATAAGTAAAACTGATAAATTCAAAAAGACACAATCCAAGAATTTCTGAGCTTCTAAGAATAAATTTCCGGCCATGAATAATCTTAATAAGAGTTTTATTTCTTAAAGTACACATCTTATTTGAAAAAATATTTTTTGAGTATCTAAAGATAAATCTATTGTAGGATTTTTGGAAAAGGAAAATATTTTTCTTGATATATATATTGATACTAATTTTTTATGACTAGTATAGAATCACCCTTAAAATATATAAAAACATAGATGAATAGAAATTCTCAAGAATCTACAACATCTTAAAAAATTATTGTGAAAAATAGTATGAATTATTTTTCCCTAAAGAAAATATAAGAGAATAATTATGTTGTGTAAAAGTATCAAGGTGTCAAAATATGTCAAAATGTGTCATGAAATAAGAAATAAATGTTTGTTAGATATTATTGGAATTGTTCGATGTTTGGGAATCTGACCAGATACTCTTGGTATAATTTTTCAATGTTTTATAATTATAATAGTCCTACAATTGGGAGGGAAAATCAAAAGAGAAGATAAGACCTAAAAAGGTGAAGAAAAATCCACAAAAATGAATCTATCTATAAAGTGTATATTTAAATGCTTTGATGATTTCTATGAGTACTTAAATAGAAGTTCTCACTATTTTGATGAGTGCTGGTATGTAGTAATCATGTATAAATAATTTTATGATATGAATTGAATACCATAAAAAATGGAGGCAGGTAAGAAAAGAATATGACAAGTCATCCTTGGGATGTGAACAAAATAAGAAGATTGTTAAACAAGAAACTCCCAAGAAGTTAGTGAAGAATGATGTAAATGTTTTAACTCCAAAAAAAGTATGATTCTATTGTTGGTGGTAAGGGGTACATCATAGACCATATTAAATATCCCATGAAGATAAATACTAAAATAATCATGATATAATCAATGAATTAATCAATCTAGAAAAGAATAAATAACATTGATTTAGTGAAATACATGTCTAAAAAATAATATGAAAATAATATGAAAATAGAAAACTTTATGTATGGTAATGTTTTGTGTGAAATGTTTATATGTATTGGAATTTAACTAAAAAATGATTTACCTATCTTCTTGTACAAGAAGAACTCTTAATGAATGAAGGAAAACAACCTATGACTTCATGAGATATAAATATTATAGTGAAATTTCTTTTATACACAAAATGAAGACAAAGAATGTTCCTATCAAATACCTGATCATATGAAAAAACAATAACATGAAGAGTCTATGAATATTGAGAAAGCACTAAAAACTGAAAGTGCCTTGTTAGTACATGTGAAGGAGCATATCCCATCAAATAAAATAGTTTTATTGAGATGAAATAATCATCCCTATTACTTTAATAAAGGTGGATTGAAGAATAATTATATCCCCATGTACATATTGTGTTTATTTTTTGTGCATGGAATTGAAGGTGAATCATATATTCAGGGGGATACCTAAATTTGATAAATGTTGTGAAAATATTACAACTATAATTTTATCCATCATGGATTACTATTGGAATAATGTTTCATATTTTTAGCATTTCAATTAATATCTTAAGATTCTTGCAGTCTATCTTGAATAAATACAATCATAATGAATAAGTATAAAGGTAATGTTAATTAAGAGAGAAGATGATAACAACAAATGTATATCTATATCTCAATTGATATCTCATTAATATCTTATGTACTGGTGATCGATGTATCTCACAATTCTAGATGTTAGCATTTTTTATATTGAAGATTTTCATCATTGGGGAATGTTATTTATATTGAATTATTTTGATTATGAAAGCTAAAATATAAATAGAATATACTTTTAACAAGATGGAAAAATGGAAAATAAATTTGAAAAGTTGTAATACATTCCCTCACTTGAATTTTTAAATATGTTTTTTGAGATAATTTAAGGATATTGTTCAACATATTTTAAATAACCCATAAAAGAATGTTTCAATGTTGGTATCAAATTCCGAAGAGTTATTTACAACATTGAAGTTAAAATTGATCACTCCTTTTTTCTAATTTCATCATCTATTAAGTAGGATTAAATATGGTAAATTTTATCTCTTTGATAAGTAATTTTTGATCTATCCTTCTCTAGAGTAAATCACACTATAATTGTAAGAAGTTGAGAAGATATATTTATTGAAATTTGAATGATGGAGATCAAAAGATCCAACCTATTTTTAACTTTTCATCTATTTAAAATAGTGGCATAAGATTACATGTACCTTAAAATTGAAATGGGTATTGAAAAAAAACAAAGGGTGAGATTTAAGAACCCAACTAAAGGTGATTTTTTGGTGTTGAATTATTTTTCAATGAGTTATGAAGATAAAAATTCAATGGGTTGTAATTTTAATACTTATATTGATTTTCTCATAATGTATAAAATGTTGAAGAGGTGTGAGAGAATTCACATTATGTACATCATAAAGATAAGTGGAGGAAGATATTATTTTGGTGATCTTGAATAATTATTCATCATTTAAATGATGAATTGAGAAGTTCGAATTTATTATTTGAGTATTTAAAAAAAATAATGTATTATATTGAGTTCTATATTTGAAATTATCATAAGATATATATTTTTAAGTTTTTATTAAGAAATATTCCAACCAATAGAGCTAAGGAAGATACCGAGTCCCATAGGTGTGGAAGAAGACATCTACTTTGTTGGAGAGAGAAATCACATATGTTACATAAGGACATTGAATATTAACGGATAGTCTCTTCAAATGAAGGATGATGTGCACATGGAGTTTCACACAGAATATAGAGACCACATCAAATGGAAACATTATATAGGGGAGGTAGTGTATTCTTTAGTGGACAAGGTTACTCACATCTATCATGTATGAGATCTATGATTATTTATTAAGAAATGATGAGGTGAGTGATGTAAAGATGCGGGATTTAAGATTCATGGAACTGATACTTTTTATAAAAGGATAGGTATAGATTGACTATTTTCTGATCCATTTTATCGTGGTCTTCCAATCAAGGACAATTTCATCTTCAACCTTTGATATATGTCGCTTGTTCCTGTTCAGTGGGTTCTTCTTGTTTGATGCATCAGTGAACAAGCCTAGTATATGATCGATTTGATAATGATCAAATGAGACTATAAGTATCTAAAAAATTATGGACCTAGATCTTTATAGTTTTTCTTTAATGAAATAATTAGTACATGACAATGTTATAGAGTGATATTCATGCATATGATTTCATGATTTTCACATGAGTTTGAAAAATGAATAAATCTATAAGTGATAGAATGATAGGTAGAAAACCCTTCTGTAAAAGAATGGATTTATGTTTAGTGAAGAGAATACTATTATATAATAATGATAAAAATGTGAATTACATGAGTTATGTTGTTATATGTAGGTACAGAGAGGTGGTGCACGTAGCATTAAGGTAGTGGAGCAAGTCGGTGGTGTTCATTTATAAACACCCTGACCATATCCATCAATAT
Source organism: Viscum album (assembly GCA_963277665.1). Taxonomy (NCBI): domain Eukaryota; kingdom Viridiplantae; phylum Streptophyta; class Magnoliopsida; order Santalales; family Viscaceae; genus Viscum; species Viscum album. The sequence goes on from OY728132.1 coordinate 775,348,456, forward strand.
TATAGGGTTGAATATTTGTGTAAAGAGAGTGTGAGTAACTGAGATAGGGACCTTGGAGTCATCTATATTTTACTAAGCTATTAATGTGATTTTCACGCGGTGTTTTCCAAATCCTTCTCAGATGCATAAATATTTGATTAGTTCAATGAACTTTTTATTATGTAAAACATGTTTATTAATATTTTCAAATAATTGAATTGATTTACAAGCAGTGATATTTGTTAGGAATTATTTTTGGTAATATTATTTGTGTGAGGAAATAATAGAGAAATCACACTCTAATGTGACTAATTTCTTGTGATGTACATGAATTTGATAATATGCATGAATAAGGTTGAGTGAAATTGATCCATATTATTGAGGATTGTTGAGGAATTTTTTAGGAAAAATATTCATAACATTGTCAAATTAAGATCTTTATAATATACAATGAATGAGTACTTTAGTTTGTGAATGAATAAAGGTATAACCCCTAACATTTGTTTTCATGAATAAAAATATTTATAGTATATTTTGTATGAATTTTTTACATCTTTGTGAGACTATATTAATCAGAAAAGTATAGCGAATCTATTCATGAAGGTAGTGTGCAACTGAAAAAATTAGAATTTCGGCCAATATAGTTTTATATGCATGAGTTGTAAAAATATATATTAAGAAATGTTATCTATGAAATAATTATTATTTCATGAATATTTTTTGAGAATACCATGCAATTTATTCTACCTATATGATGTTTATGTGAAGTTGAATTGATTTGTTCAATATCATTCATATATATTTCAAATAGAATATGATGCCGAGAAGCTTTATAAGAAGTGAAAGATTTATATTCCTAAGTATTATATGAACTAAGAAGGTCTAGATCATTTTATGATCATCTAATAGTGAGAAAGATTAGGCAGACTTGATCATCAGTTTCTGATGTTCTTGAATTCATGTATACAAGCATATCAGGTGATCCATTTTGTTTGTGGAGAAACATTACATCTCATGGTGTTGCAAAAGTAACCAGAATTTGACATAGACCATTCTTATCGTGGATCATACCTTGAAGAGAAATTAAAGAATCTAATGGTACTTTATCATGTGAAAACATTGGGATTTTATTAATTTCACTTTTTTAGTGGGAACTTGAAACATCAATGGGATTCTGAAGTGACAACATAGTGACACTTGATAGTGATGAGAATGAGAATTTCCTTTATTTTGAAAACTTTCATAAAGTTTATAATCTATAACCATGGGATTATATAGTTTTAACAAGGATTAGCTCTTTTAAATGAAACTTTTAAATAATTTTTGTAGAGCCTAATTTACATTCTTCATTGTATGAGATATAAATATGATATTGAAGGTACATGATCCACTAATCTTGACAGGTGACAAAGGTTTTAATTAAAATGGGGTAAAATAGAAAAATAATTCATTAAAAAAAGTAACACTTGACTCACCCCCAACCCCCACTTGATAGGACTACATGGCACTTTGGACACTTCACCTAATAAATTCATGGAAAAATATAACTGTTAATTTAGATCGAAGAAGATAATATTAGAATCTCCCAAAAGAATAAATTACTGAATGAAACCCTTTTTTAATTTCTATATATTTTCTTAGGATAAAGTTGAATTTCTTGGAAGCATAATTTATCACATTCGTTTTACATTCAGTCCTTTGTGTAAGGAATGTTCTTACTACATAGTCTAAAATATTATATAATAGTTTAGTAGCGTTTTCCCAATTTTGTTGTTGTATGCTTAATGATTAAAGTATCATTCTCTTTAGCTTAAATGATGTCCTCCACTAAGGTTGAGAAATATATTAAGGTTGATAATTTTTTAATATATTGAAATGGGGATGGTTGGGTAGTTTGTTGGAATTTTTGCATTAAATTATTTTATAATGGTGTAAGTTAATGAAAATATTGTTTTAGAGATGTTTTTTTCTTGGTTATATTTATTTTGAATCCATATTAGACTTGGTAGTTTTATCTCCATCCATTATTGTTTTGTTGGAATGCTCTCTATTGATAGTAAGTAGTAAATGTTTTAGTATCCTATACATGAACAAACTGGTTAGTACAATGATTAGGAGAACAACAAAGATTACATACCATAACATGGATTGGTTTCTCATTAGATTCATTAAGATCCATTTTTCATTATAGAGTTGTAATTTCTTCCAACTTAGATTCAAATATAAGTTATTTAGTGGATTTTACGTCATGTACTTTTCTATTTGTATAACATTTAGTTCCAAATTTTTTTGAGTTATATATAATTATCCTTATTAGACCTTTGAAATCCACTAGTGAATTATCAATTAGTGATCTTATAGATGATTCATATAGTAATTATCTATAATTGTTTAGAAATAATTGGTATAAGAACACTAGAATGTTTATCTTTAGTTTATTATGAGTTGTATGGTGTGTTGTGAATTCTATATGGTTTGTGGCATGTGGTTTTGTTTATGAGACATAACCATCATGGGTTGAGTGGCCTAGTGCTTATGGGATGCATTGATAGTGATATGAGTTGAATAATAGTGGCACTCAAATCTTTTAAACCTCTATATAAACTTATCTTGTGTGAATATATAGATATGACACTATGGAAAGGTGTTATGGATGTTGATACTTAGTGGGAAGGTCAATTTTGTTATGTGTTGGATACTAAATGAGGTTGTGGAACTTGTTTATACCCAATATATATGGATGTTAATGATGAGATAAATTACTTCAGGAGATATAATTTATAATTTTCCTAGGTGGTAGATTAATATATTTATGTAATGTGGTTATATTCCCTAGGTTATTATATATATAGTGTCCTAGGTGGGATAATATATAGATAATGGGTTTATGTATCCATTTGAGATAGTTCTTATAGACATGGAAGTTGGTACATGTGATGAGGTAATGTTTTTTAATTCATGATGATGATAGTAGTGAAAAATGGTTTGGAATATATGGATTAACATTGAAGATATATGTTGTGGGTGTTGATTATGTAAGCTAAGGATGTGAGATTATTTCAGGGTGCGAACTTGATAATATAATGAGAGTATCTAGGGGTGGAAACCCTTAAAATCAATAGGAGTTTCTTAGGGTGGAAAATGGCCCAACCAAAATATTTTTTAGTGAGTTCCATGTGAGTGGATAACTACATAGATGTGGTAATATTATATTGATATCCCAAGAGGTGGATAAATACTTATTGGCAGTTTTATTATAGAGAAGACTTTATCGGTGGACAAATAGAAGAGTTTATTATGGTGAGATCCATACAAGAGGAGAATTACTCTATTATTAGTTATAGAATAATGGTCATTACTATTAAAATAGTGGTTATATTATGTTATGTGATTGAAAAAGTGTTGTGGTTTGGAAAGTGACATTATTATGTTCTATGTAATGTAAGTGTCTGGATGGTTAAATTTAGGGCAATTCATGCTACTTAATTTTTTTTTATACACATATGAATTATAATACTCCATTCACATGGACACATGAGATTTATGGGGATAAACCTATTGAGTATATTTATATATTCACCCCTAATTTATATAGACTATTTTATTATATTACATTGATATAGTTGGAGGAGGTTTCAAGATACTTATTTCTAACATGTGTGTTTTTCATTATACCTTACTAAAAGCATATAATAGATGATAAAAATTATTGTTGTTTTCTATTTTTATCTTGGACTTGTGTGACATGACATGTATTAATATACATTATTCATCTATTGTGCATAAGGAATGTATTTATATTATTTATGTTAATGTTGTGTATTCTTTTATAAATGTTAATTCCACCCATTTATGTGTGATGATACCCTGGGTGCTAGTCACTATGTCACAGACTATTAGAGTTTGCCTTTAAGGTTCATATTGATCCTCATTTCCATCTCAGGTTGTGTCCCAGTAGGGGTGAGTCATGATAATTGTACTTAGACGTTTGAAGCTTAATTTTTATTTCGATTTATTATTTTTTAAATAATGGGATTTAGAGTTTATGGTGACCCTTTATTTGTTTTCATTCATTCTCCTTATTATCACCCATCGATAATATATGCTTTTATCTAATAAAATTCAAAAAAGAAATGGGTATTTATACAAATATAAAGTTATATATTGACTATTTAAGATACTTTCCACTCCTTTTAAGATAATAAATTTATTTATAGAGAATAGGATAGTGTAAAAACGGATAAAGACAATCCTAGTACCATGGAAATTAGAAATTGACATTTAATATATATATATATACTCTATATTTCTTATTATATATAAGATACTTAAAAAGTTAAGATGATGTTTCCATACGATCACATGGTGAATGTTTATGTCAATAAAGAGCTTGATAAATCATCAATAGAAAAACTTATATTGAGAAATATCATCTAGTGTCTTAAATTTTAGGAATAGTTTTATTCATCTAAAGGCATATGATTTGTTATTTTTATTAAAAAAAATTAATGGGTATTCAATTTAGAGGTTATAAATTTAATCTTCTGAATTTTTGGAGTAATAAAGACTATTTTAATCATTGATAATAGTTCCATGGATGTTATAGAGTTGATCCATTTTGTTTGGGTTGAATCCAGACTAAAAATTTGAACATGATGTTTTTTAGAGGATTCATGGTTACCAAGTACAACTAATATCCCATTAAAACTAAGTGTGTTGGTGTGTTTTGATGTAAAGTTGGATTCATGGGTTGGATAATAATTTTTATGGTTTAAAACCTATCTTCTAGATATGTGATGTAATGAGAGTGTTTTTATTATTTAGATTGTTGACATAGATATTATTGATTTGCCCCTAAAATTTTGTAAAAAATATGGGATGAAAATTTGATTTTTGAGTTTTTTATATAGGAATCATTTATTCTAACACATCTTCTATCCCATTCCAACTAACCATGAAGAATTATTTTAGGTAAATAAGTTTGGATACTTAGATGTGTGTATTATGGTTTGTGTAACCTAACTGTATATAGTAATTTTAGTGTTAATCCCCCTAAATGTTAACCTTTTTTTGTGTTGAGGTGTGTAGTTTATGAGCATGGTCTATAAATTATTAAAACTAACCATGTACCATCATAATGTTGTGCAGTTCATCCACAAAGCCCGAAGGATATTAATTTTGATTTACTTTCCTCTTTTTAATTATGTTAAGGGGTAACCTTACATGGATCATAATCATAGATAAACTTATGCCTAATACAAAACCCTTTAAAACCTAGGAAATACAATGTTTGAGTAAAACCTACAAAGAATATTTATATTTTTATTAAAAACTCTCACACATTGTAAGGATTTACGTCTAAAATTACCCCGTGTAGAGGTTCATGGTGCCTGGTCTCAATGGAATAGGTCATTCCCTCTAGTTTATCTAATATGAGAGCCTTGTGAAGTTGGGATAATTTTATCTAAACTCCATATAGATCTGAACCTTTATAAATCCCCATATTTCTTTTCCCTAGCTTTTCCATTGAGATTGCCCGACTATCCCATCCGACTACACCCATAGCCAATCAGACGACCCTGCCTCTGAAATGTCGCTACCATACCCTTCCCACAATTGATGAGCCCCTCCTCCACCTTATACCCCCTCCATTGATATGACATCGTTCCTTTACACCTTTCTCCATGTGCCACTCGAAGCTGTTGATGTCTGACCGCCCACCGTGGACCTCCAACACTGACCATGTCAGACCTCCACTAGGACCACCAACACATGATATCTGCGATATTAATATGGTTGTGGATTAAAGCCTTTATATTTTTTCATTTCATGTTAATTCATATAATATTATTTATCTGGTGGGGAGTAATTTTTTTATAACATATAAATAATAATAATAAATAAGCATTTGGGAAATGTGTTTTGATATATTGATTTCCTGAAAATACATATTTGGGAGTTGATTTTTAAATTAACGAATTAGTAAAAATCACTAAATGAGAGTTTAACACGAGTGGATTGAATATGGTGGAATAATATTGTGTATATATGGAACCCTTTTATTGAAAATAAATTTACCTGGAATAATAACATATATCAAAAAATTTAGAATGATATTATTGGATAAAAAAATCATGTGGTTTAACTTAATTCATTATAATCTATTGATGAATTGATAATGTCAAGAATATAGTTCTTTTATATTATTCTTATAATGTTTTAAATTATGATATTATTATATTAATGATTTGATTAAACTAATAGATAATGTGGTTAAACATTATATATTATAATCGGATTATATGAGGGGTTATAGAGATATGTATTATTTAATGATATATATTTTTGAGGAACATGTGGTGTTAGTATTTTTAACCTAAATTCATCCAAGTGTTTTTGGCATATGGATATTTTATATCACGTAATGTATAATAATATAAATACTTTATCATTAATTTTTGTTTTTTCATAGAACATGGGAGATGATATGATAAAAACCTCCGGAATATATGTATAACCAGGTTATTCATAATTGATAACCAAAATATTGGGTTCTGATAAAATTTTAAGATCATTAGGAGTAGGATCACCTATATAGATATACAACTGATCACTTATGGGATATAATTTAATGAACATGTGTTTTAATTTTCATTCTTAAAGTACACTACATGGATTTTTATATAAGATTCAATGGTGTTACTTAAGTGAACATTGGTTGTGGATCTATCAATTTGAGGTTTTCAAATAGATTCCCTACTTTTGTGGTTTCATACATTGATATCTATCTAAATTAATTTGAAATTTTGGCTTAGTAGAAGGTAATTGGGTATTATTGTAATCAAGCATAGGGTTTTGATTAACATTGATAGGATTTTCCACCCATATGAAAGGTTATAACATCAAGTCCCTTAATTGATTTTTGACATTGTAAAACCATATCCATGAAAATATAATTACATGTGATGTAATGATATAAGATTTATTCATATTGGGAATTTATAAAAGGAAATAATATATACAATATTGAAAATATCCATATTTTATTATTAATATCCATGTCATGTAAAAGTAACTTTACTAATGGATATTTGGATGATTAGATCACACCAAACACCTTCAAAATTTATGTAGTTTTGAGGTGTTCTTATATATTGATGTTTGTTTATGATTATAAATGAAATTTAGGATCAATTTCATTTTTAAAGAGTCCTTATAATCCCACATAATTAATTCTAATTTTTATTTTTCAAACTCATTTAATTAATCCTTGTGCAAAAATGTATATACTCATCATAAACACAGGTATGATTTGTTTTTTGATATTTATAATGATTAACTAAATAATAGTTATTTAATTTAATAATTAATGTGGTGTCAAAATATATATAACCATCTATTTATATTATTAATATACAAACAAGAGAAAATAAAAAAGTACAAATGAGATTTAGCCATGGGATTGGAGTAATGGGCTTCTAAGGCCCATTACATGACAAAAATTCAAAATCCCACATAGAGATACCCTTTAAGCACCTCCTTCTGAAACATTAATCGACTTGGGGGATAATTAATGAACATTACATGGTTTTTTGGGACTTAAGACACTTTTATAGGATATTTAATTATTTAAATGAGCATTGAAGTTTATTTTCTACATCTCTTTTGGTTTTGAATGAATTTAGGTTCCTAGGAGGCTGTTAAATGCTTTTATTTTTATAAATAGAAAGGAAGAGGTGATTAGTCATTATTACATTATGAGAATGAAAATATGGTTCATAGAGTTCTATATTTTTCCCATTTGAGAAAGAGTCATATAATTTTCCTCATTGGGGGGGGGGTTACAGTTTTCCTTATCTAATAGGTATTTTAGTGTCTTTCTCTTTCCATACATCCATCATCATTTATCTTTATGGAGTGACTAACATCACTAGGATAATAATAATAATATACCAATATGGAATTGATTATTATAATTATTGGTAGATACTTAAAGAGAGTTGAATTCATAAATTAAAATTTAATCTAAAAATCCCAAACCTTTTGAAAAAGGTATTTTTATTCTATTATTTTTTTATGTTCTAAATTTAATAATTATGATCTTGAATTTGTTTTATAATTACCTTTTATGCATTCCATGTTTCTATATCATTATTAAAACCTGGTCCCCATTCTAATCTTTTCAATGATTCTTATAAAGATAAATTAGCATTGAATTTATCCTTAAACCATGAAACAAATATATTTTTATGTTCACTCATCAGCCACTTTTTATTTATTTTGAGATAAATTACCTTAAATACAGAAATATGTTACGATATATGTGATTGAAACACACCTATGTTGTTCAAAATGTATAAATGTGTCTTCATCACTTGCTCATGTGGAAATAAAATTACTTTTAAGCCATAAACTCTTTTATATTAACCATAAATTACAAAATGTCAGGATATAGGGACACCAATGCGCTCTACTTCATACCAATAATCCATACATAACTCAATGACTCATTAAATATATATTTTTGAACAATATAGGAATTTTTTGGATGATGATTTTAACAAACCCATTCAATTTTCATATATATTTCAACTGGATAAATCCAATATAAATACATAGTGTCACATATTCTAATCTCTTGCACCATATGAATAATCATATAGATAGTCATATTAAAAAAAGTATGGTCAAAAATAAATTTCTAATTAGGAAAGTATAAAGAGAACATCATTATCTAAAACATATTAAAAATTTCGATCTTTGAATTTAATGTAAATGGAATTGAAAAAGTAACACAACTTAGTGATAAAATTTCTAACAGGTCCTCATAATATGCCACATAGTGAAATTGATAGCCTTTTCTTCATCAATACATGATAATTATGAGGTTTAATAACGATTATCTTTAAATACTTCAATGACACAAATTTTTTCACATTTTAATAAAATTGACAAGGTACTTTAATACCATATATACATTGAAAAAAAAATATCTTTCCACTCATGATTTATGTGTGAAAATGTGAAGGTAAATTTGTTTTGTTTATTTTCATAGTGGGAGTTAGCTCAAAATTCATTTCCATAGAAATTAAGTCCAATATTTTATTCAATGTGTCTTTTTTTACATTTCTTTTATGTTTATAAATGTTCTAATCTAACTATCACATATGTCTTTATCAACATATATAACCTCAATTTTAAGTTTTACCTCAATAATATCCAATGAGGTATCTTGAATAATATGGAATATTTATTCTATGTATTTTTTTCATGAGAAAAACTTCATTTGATTCTAAATGTGTCATTTATTTTTTTTACCTTTCATAATATTTTTCTATTGGAAATATTTTTGGGGAAAATTCATACTATTGTTAAAAATTATATATATTTGTAATATGAGATAATAATGATAAATTTGAAAAAAATTGATGTCTCATGTCCACCATCTTTTAAAATTATATAATTAATGATATGAAGCCCCTTCTTAATAAATTAGAAAAACATCATGCCCCTTTAAGATATATCTAAATAAGATTCCCAATATAAAAATTTTTATATAGTGAACATTAACATAAAGTATAAAATAAAACACTCTTTTTTGTATGGATCAAAAACAATAAGAGTTACTTCCTATTGAAAATTTGAATACTAAAAAATAGTGATAAATAAATATCAATATCATTTTATAGATAGTTTTAGTCGATAAATCATCATGTTCATTATAATATATTTCATATTTATACATATCAAGGCATATAATTTCAATAATACTAATATAGTTGGACCAGAACTATGCTTGCTTCCAATCCTTTAATATGGATTCATTCCATCTGTGCACATTCCTATTTTGAGATTTTTAACATTATTTCCAAAAATAAATAAATTTTTGATCAAATAACTTTCATTGGGTTGAATTAGGAGGGTGATGTAGTTTTCCATCAGAGATTAAGTCATCTTTACTTTATCTTATCCACTTTTTATTATTTTTAGCTAAAAATATTTGATTCAAATAATGAAGTATTAGAAGATATTTTATTTCATTATTTCGAGGTTTGGTGCATGTTCTTAATAATTAACAATAGTTGGATTTATAATACATTTTATATCATCGTGTCCCACATTAAGTACATTCTATTAAACTTTCATATTTCTTCACATACAACACATTTTCATGGGGTAAATCATGTATTTTATTATACCCCAAACCCATTGAACATAATAATTTTTTTCTTAATAATTAGAATATGGAATCCCATTTTCTTATGTAAGTATCTATTTCAAAAGTTAATAAAGTTTATTGAAACTTTTTTCACCCCAACCTTTTTTTCTTTCAAGATAATCAACGCCACAACTACTAAAGACATTGTAAAATTAGTGAATCTTATGACCAATGGGTTCTCATCATCTCTATAAAATCATTTAAAAATTTCTATTTTTCAATGGTTTCAACATCAAAATAATAAATTAATTTTTCTAGATGATCCCGTAACTCATGGTAAAAATATTCATCAAAATTATACCATTATTTCATTTGAATTTCACCATTCCAGATCCAATTTTTAAATGATGATTAAAAACAAATTAAATCATATGGTCTTTGATTTTTTATGTACCCTAATTTTATCATATTCAAATTCTGCAATCATAGATAGAAAATAGAATATTTATTTTCAAGATTTTCTTTAGATATTTCATAAAAATTATCAACTCCTTTCTCATATTTGTCACTAGCTCTTCATGCATTTATCTATTTACAATCCACTAATTATATAAAATTATAATATAATAGATTAATACAGTAAAACATATAAACATGTTAAAATATACAAAAATAGATGAATTTGAATCATATAAATTTAAATTATATATAAAAATATATATAAAACATGTAATAAAAATAAATAATCAATTCACTATTTATTAATAAAAATTTAATCAAAAAGAAAATAATAAAAAATAAACATTAATATAATAAATAAATAAATGCAATATAATAAATTAACAAACCATTTAGGAATAAAAAAGTAATCAAAACCATTTATTCATAAAAATTTAACCAAGACAAAAAATTATACAATATAAATATTTATATGATAAATAAAGGAATGTAATATAATATATGGCTATTAAATTTATAAAAATAATAAATAAATGGATATAATTAACAATTCAACAACATATAAAAAATGTTCTAATAAAATTATAAGAAATTTAACAGAAAAAATGTACATGCCAAAAGTATATCTATGAAAGATAGAGAGAAGAAAAAGAAATAATCAAACTATCTATTATAAGAAATTATGTTAGAGAATTATTATTATAAAATAAAATATGAAAAATATAATAATAAACATATAATAAATCATTAAACAAAGTAAATAAAAAATTCATCATAAAAAATGTTGATGTAGGGAGTATATTAGGGAAAAATACAGTTAAAATAGTAGTAAAAACCAAAAATTTAATACATTTAGGTGGGAGAACAGTTGAGAAACTAATTTAGGACAAGGATCATGGAAATCAATGTAAATCCATGGAACACTTTTGAGATATCGAACAATTACAATGGATAGGGAAAAAAGAATGATATAAGTGATAACTCAATAAATAAATGTTTCAAACAAAATAAAACATGTAATTCAGTTGAAAAATGTAAAAGGAGGGTATTTTCAAGTCACGAAATTTAGGTTTGAGACTTTTGGTGTTGGTAGGATAAAATCTATCATTTAAAAGTAACATGTCTATAAATTTTTTAAAAGGTTATTATGTGAGTTCTTATAATAAATAATGTTACATATTTAATTTTTATTTTTGTTATTATAATATAATATATGAAAAATCATCAATGTGAGCATTCACATTGGTTATTAAAACAATCTATTTGAATACCCTGATAGTGAATTTTTCCATGTTGGTTCCTATGATAACCAATGTGAAAAACCATGCAGATAGTGTTTTCACATAAATTATTATTATAACCATCGGGAAAACCATGAATCTCGTAGTTTTTAAATCTTTCAGTTATAATATATGTGAAATCCATGATAAAAAATATATAACTACAAATTGTAAGAATGGAAGAAGAAAAGCCCAGAACATATCCCCTCCCCTTGCAAGGTTGGCCAAGAATTTAGGAAAATGTGTTGTTTCTATCCTCTCATGTCAACCCCATGTCATTATAAAAAAACTAATAGTTTTGATAACAATAAATAATATAATTTAATTTACCTTTCCCAATATATATATAAATACCACTAACATAACAATAAAAAATATCTACCCAATATAACTACAGTAACAAAACCATCCCATATATCAATTTACATAATTAATAATAGTAAAATTAAAATATATTACATTGAAAAAAATTATTTTATAAAAAATATATACTAAATTATATAAAAAACATTTAATTAATATAAATAATTATAATATAATAAAACAATTTCATCAAATGTGTCAATAAAATAATGTTTTGGGAATTTTAAAAGAAAAACAATTTTGGGTGACTTTTCAAGGATGCAAGGTTTTCATATATTTCTTGGAATAATATATGAGATTTATCATTCTTGGATATCTCAAAACCAAAAATTCATGGCTTAAATTTAGAGACCCTGATCCTTGTACAAGACTCAGTAACTATTAATGTTTTTAACAATTTATCAATTTTCACTATTTTCATTCAAAAAATATAAGTATATATATAATGACTAAAAGTTGTGTGTCATAGAACATTAAATTTTTTAAATAATATTATCCTTCACCATGATTATACAAAAATATCCTCATGGTTTATTTAAAATTGGGATGTTCAAAAATAAGAATAAATAGTTCGGTGCATGCATTAACAAAATAAAATATAGTAAATAGTATAATTCTTCCCCTTTCTGTTATAATTTTTGTTAATGGTGTTAGTGGGATTTGTCCATGCCATATTATCTATGAAATATAAATAGAAATTATTAAATAATGTTCTATTAGTTAATAATATATTTGTTAAAAAAATAATGCAATACTCATTAGAAACGTAAATAAAATCCTTCGATTGAGTTCCCCCCAATAGAACTATGTTTTATCTATTCGGGCATGAATCTTCATAATAATAATATTTCAGTATAGAAGTTATTGATTTCTATATCGAGTATCCTTTAATTTATGGTTTCATCAATTTATCATAAATTAAAAATGATCTTTTTTCATCTCCAATAATCTTTATTACTCCATATGGATGAACATTTAACTCTTGAAGTGATCCAAATGATCTTGATTTTAATTTCACTATAATTTTTTATCATATAATATAATTATTAGATTTATTATTCTTATTTTAATTCCCTTTATCAAATATTAAAATAAAAAGTTAATTTTTTATATCCTTGGGAATTATTTCATTCTTTAAGAGCTTATTCTTATTTCATTTAACCCATTCAACTAGAGAAATATCTTTTTTGTGACATATTTAAACTCATAATGAAATTTCCTTATAACCCAAAAATCCCTATGTCCCATCTATATAGGTAAGTGATAATTTTTTCCAAAAACTAATCTATATGGCTATATTCTAATAGGGATCATGTGTATTTTTTAATTAGCCCATAGTTCATTATATAGATTGGATGACAAACCTTTTATTAAACTATTTATATATTTCACTAAATTAGTTTCAATGGATTTATTTAAAGCATCAAAATTTCCCCTTATTTTAGGGTGGGATATAGTTCAAATTTTATGATAACACCCATTATTCTCCCTCATCAAAATGGCATGAAAGCCTTCATTTGTTATTATTTTATGATAATCCACCTTTCTAGGGGTGTGGTGGAACCCTTACAAGGCCTGAAAGTTTACAGACAATTACATGACACGTAGGTCTTAGAGGAAATCACCCAAACAAGAGAACATGGAATTGCTCCTTCCCACCATATGTCATGATAATAACACTCCACCTTTGTAGGGATGGTTGGATAACTTTCCTATGAAAAGCTACACAAGACCGACATCGATGGAAATTCCACACCCTCTTGTTATTCAAATTATGGTTAGCCTTGCTTTAGTGAATGTGTCTGCCCTGAATCCTCATATGAAGCCTTTCCCCTTGTAGTCTGACTGGTAAATTGCATAACCATGTGGCCCGATGTCCCTGGGGTGGATTTAAAGCCTCAAGGTGGACCTAAGGCCTTAAGGGACAAGTAGTCCCAATATTTTTTAGGAAATGTTCAATATTCCACTCGCTATACTGGATAATCATTTTCCAATATTATATATTCATTTCTTAAGAATTATAAAATAGTCCCAAAAAATAATATAAATCCCAAAGATAAAAAAATTTTACTTCAAGATTTATACTATTTGTAATATTTTATCTTTATCTTATACTTTCTATCCTTTGACACTAATTTCATTATTGGACATAGTATTTTACATTATTATATAAATTGGGATAATATAATCCATATTTCAACGCCTTTTGGGTTATATTTTCACCATTTTAATGACCTCTATATAGAAATTTATGAAAATGATGAATAATTGAAATCATTTCCTCATTATGAATACATTTTTTAGTGATTCCATAATCTTCACTTTTGAATAGAAGTATTGCTTCATAAAATAGTGCAAGGAATTAGAAAAAAATAGTATTATTTTATTCTAAGGGATATATTTGGGAATAATTCCAATTTCAATGAATTTTATCATTTCATAATAATATTTAATACCCTTTGTTTGGATAGTAAAATGATTCTCGTGATGAAATTATACTCCAATAGAAGAAATATTTAATGGTTTTTTTTCATTCTACTCTAAGAAAATGGATTACACAAATGTTTTCAACACCTACTTTTTCATGTAATATGATGGTAAATATATTTTAAAAGTATATCCCAATGGATGATTCTTGGTTTAACATCATTTTTAGTAAAAAAATACTTTAAAGATGTGTTCTATTTGTACTCAATCACATTGGGTATAATTAGGTCTAACTTATTCTTCTCAATAGTATAAACAATAACCCAAAACACATTTTCAATGGTTTCATAATTTAAATGGGTAATTTATCAAATTTGCTTCACTGTAAATCAAATAAAGTATCTCATCTTTGTACTATTCTCCAAAAACTACAATAAAAAAATTTATTTAGATTGTATATGATTTCAATGTATAAAATCTAACCAATTTCTATAATTATTGGTGCAAAAGTTATCTCCCTATTTAACTCATCCAAATCTATCATATATTTATTTTATCAAAAATGAATAAATTTTATTTCTTTGAAAAAATAAGTATATAGTTATAAATTTTTTAAAATTTATTTAATTAATATTCTAGAAAACCTATTATGGACCAAAAATATTCTTATTATATTTACACATTTTGGTTGATTTGAGGTGGATATGACTTTAATAACTTCCCTGTTAATTTCAATTCCTTTTGTTTTTTTTAACTCAACCCAATAATGTTGTTGATCATGAAATTTCACAAATTAAAAATAATATTATCCACTTCACATATTTAAATCACAAGTGAAAATATCTTTGAATACCCATAAAATTTTAATCCCATTATTTAGAAGTCATGTATAAAAATCTCAACTATCATCTCTATCATTTTTGAATAGATTGGAGATATGCATCTTTTAAAAAAAATTTGACCATCAAATAAACCAAATAGAATTATATTTTAAGCAAAAAATACTATAGGGTTATGTAAATGTGGTTTTCTCATATGCTTATAATGTTATATCCACTTTATTATACCCTAAATACTCATCTCAAAATAATAATAACCTGAATACTCTGATAACCACTTTAGTATTTGGTCAATGAATAGAAATACAATATGATATTTCTTGGGTCTACATTAGGTTTTGTATATTCAATGCATATTATCCATACAATGGTATTTTTTATTGGGGAATTCTCACTCTATTCATTTGATATCAATGTAATTTCTCATTTATTTGGAATAATTTGTATTATAATTACATATGTGATGTCAAGAATATGACAAATTATCCTAATATTGAATAATTTTAAAATTCCATCTTTGAACACTTAAATCATGTTTGTTTTTAATCTCATTAAACATTCCAAAACTATTTTATAATCATTATCAATTAAAATATTATGCATGAATACAAATTTGAAAATCCCTTTTATATTAGAAAAATACTACGCTTAAGAAATTTTATAATTTTTCAAAATTCTTCACAACTTATATTATTTATGTTATATATGTTATTCATAAATAATTATGGTATGTGAATTCATGTTTCCAAAAAAATAATATTTCAAAAAAAAAATGAATGAATTTAGTTGAAGGGTTTGGTTTCTTAAATTGTGGGTGGTAAACGGTATTTTTTCTAATTCATAGTCTATTAATAAAAAACATTATTTAAGAGTATATTTTTTCTGGAAATATTTCAAATTTATTTGTACTAAACATTGATGATATCAATTTGAAAGTCATTATACATTATTTATAGTTAATTTATGGCTTATAACACATTAATCACTTCTTTTATATTCACCCATATAAAATTTCAGTTTACCTTATGGTATAATAATGAGATATCCCCCTATCCAAGGTAATACTCTCCCTAAAATGATGAGTACTTATTTTTTTTCTATGACTACAAATGAGAAATTAACTAGAAATATTGGTTTCCCAATTCATACAGAAAGGACTTAAACAACCCTTTATTGCTCTGTCAGGGATTTATTATCTTATTACCTTGAAAAAATTCTCGGTTTCAACTCACCAATTTACAAATAATCATAGAAATAATGTGGTATGATGTTTATAGTTTAATCTAAATAAATTAATCATGTGAATGTTATTTATCCTCCAAATTCATAAATACTTTTAAAACATCATGGATCCTTTAGTTTTATAAGATCTTGTTATGAATCAAAATATTACACTTTTCTATAAGGGGGAAAGTTGTATAATATTTTAATTTTTTCTTATTTTAACTGATTCTCTATAAGAAAGTTCTTAGGATAACATATTTGAAAGGGTTTCAACAAATGATAAATTAATGAAAAATTTTCAAAACGTTTCAAGAAACCTCTTGAAATTATTATATGTATACTTGACTGAATGGCATAAAGGCCTTCTTTTTTTATTGATTTTTGATAACCCCCCTTTCAAGGGATAAGGGGGTACCCTTAGAAGGCCCGTAGGCTTATATATTACATTTCTCGTAGGATTGGATACATTACATGACCCATAGGTCTTATGGAAATCATACAAACTATGACTACATGAAACCACCCCTCCCCAACATCTGCATCATGATCAGTTCTCCACCTTTTCATGGATGTTCGACTAGTATGTCCATGTGCAGGTGCACATGCATCATACCAATAGAAAATACCATACCCTCTCATTATTCCAAATCCATTTAGCCCATGCTTTGGTGAATGCGCCCTACTTATGAATCCTCTTCTAGGGTGGTTCCTTGTAGAATATGTTTGTGAAACTACATATCAGGTGGCCCTGAAGGCCGTGAGCTGGCCCTGAAGGCCATGAGGTGGGCCAAAAGCCTTACTAACCCAAAGTCCTAGGTGGACCTAAGGACTAAAGGACTCCGATCCCAAAATGGTGGCCAAAGATGAATACTTCTAGCTGCTATAGTACCAAACTGTACTTGTAACAGTACCTCCTACAGTAAACCAGAATTATGCCTCCGCCTGGTTTTGAACCTGGGTATTGTGGATGCACTTAGAGAGACCTCACCAACTGGTCTAAGGCTCATGTGCTTATATTTATACTTATTAATATTTTTATCTAGTTATCCCTTAAAAAATAATAATAATTTTTTAATTCGTCAATTCCAAATAAAAAAGTTTCAAAATTATCTTACCTCCACATTTTCACTTTATCACTTTTATGATTTTAACTTATATTTTACCATTAAAATCATTATATATAGTTTTTTCCATCTTTTTTTTGACTTTATCCTAACTATTCTAAAAAAACTTTCTAGTTTCACTAATGAGATTCAAAGACACACATACACACACACACACACATGCACACACACACATAGATATATATATGATTTCCATCTTCTGATATTATTTTGACTTCATTTCATCTTAGAAATTTTCCATTGTTTTTAGAACTGTTTTTACTTATGAAGTATCCAACTTGGACTTCAAAATTTTTAATGCTCCCCTGAATATTTTTTAATTTTTTTTCAAATGTAGAATCTATTATTTAAATGATTTTTAGTGTTTGAATAAATATTTAAGGATTTTAATAACTCAAAAATGGTTTTACTGAAACCTTTATAACTTCTCTAGAATTTTCATTATCCCCCTTTCTAGGTCAAGAAAATTGATGTATAAAGTAATTGATATCATTACTGAAATTTGCCTCCACTAGGGTGTTTTTATTATTGAAATCCAGACAGTCTTATTATTTTGAAACATCATTTCTCCTTACAGGGAATATCATGACAATTCTTATAACTTGAGTTATATGTGTTAAAAAAGTGATCTACTTTAAATTTATTCCTTCCTTAATAATATCCCATGTAATATGCATATTCCATTTATGTGTTTTGAGTTAAAATATTGCGTATTCCAAAATTTATGCGTAGGGATTCATTTTTTCCAAGCATGGCATAATAAATGGATTTTCCTTGTTTTGTAGATACATTGACATAAAATTGTACATTTTATTTTTTAGTTCCGATAATTTTAAAAGAACGAAATTTTTAATAAAAATTTCACTTTCAAAAAATTGCTTCTTTTAAGAAATATAAAATGCGAATTCATGGATATCATAGAATAGATTTTATTATATTTCCTTATTTTCAAATGGATCTCTAATTTTTGTGTCAGCTGATTTTTTCCCCATAGTTCTTAATCAATTATATAATAACTTCATAAAAAAATACATTTGAAATTCATTATAGGGGAATTGATTATTGTACTCTCTATACAGTTCCTAATTATTAAGGAGAGGATCGGTTTTTTTAAATATAGTTACTATTATTATTATTCGATTCATTATTATTTTAATTTGATAAAATCATATGATGGATAAATTTACCCACATGAATCAAAATAATTTTCTTCTTTATATGACAAAAAATTAATTTCATATACTTTCATTCAATAGGAAAGAATATTTTTCATGTTTCTTTATCTAAAAAACATTATTGTATAATATGTTGTACAATAGTAATAAAATACTTTATAAATGTATAGGAATATTTTGTGGTTATTCGATTTAATTTAAGAAATTACACCAAGATATGATATTTTATCTCATAATTAAATTTATTTTCACACAGTCTTATAAAACATGGGTTACCAATTACATGTCGTATTTATATGTCAATTAGTCTTAGTGAAATATACACACCATTTTATACTATTACATTCCACCACGGAGGAATCATTAATACTAGTTTCATTCAAAATAGGTTTTCTATTTGATCATTCTCTATCTTCTACTTATTATATGGTTTTGGATTCATTTTTTAGAAAAATATCTCAATACCTTGAATCACTGGTATAATATTAATAAAGAGATATATTTTTTGATTCATAAAAAAGTAACTAGAATTTAATTAACAAAAATAAAAATAAATATGCTTTATTTGTGTATGATGAATGGGTATTTTCTTAGTATATTTTTTTATTTTTAAATTTATTAGTGAATTTATGAAAAATATATATAAACTGATTAATACCAATTTTACATGGAAACATTTCTGAATTTTCTTGAGTTAAGACTAAGGATTATAAATCCACAATACCATAGAAATTGTTCAAGGTCATTATAGCATGAAATCTAGTTTCTATCAAGTTATTCAAATCTAATTTAACCAATTACATTACTTATATAAAAAAATTAAAATTGATTTGGTATTGGTTGATGAAAATGTACTATAATTAAAATAACTAACATTATTAAACTATGTAAGAGAATGAATATTGTTTTCTATAAATATGATATTGAATTTTTTTTGTTAAAAAGCATTGAGTTTTTTATTAGGACTTTTACATTTTTTGAAAACCATTTTTAGGCTGATATAAGTAGGTGAATGAAAGTAGAAAAATCTAAATGAAGTACTTTCAAAAACAAAATATTATGGTGAAATGAAAGCAACACATTGAAGAAAAAAAGGTGGGTGAACCTATTGTAGATCTAGTATATGTTACCACAATTTAAACCATAAAATATTATTTTCAGAGGATGTATTGGAATGATAATAATTAAAGAGATATTAAGAAGATGAAACTATTCACTAGGAGGGGAAGTTGAGTCAATGTAGATACTTTATTTAATATAGGGTTATCCCTAAAAATAATATGAGGAAAACATTATCTAATGGAAATTGGATAGTAGTGAAAATTGAAATTATCAACTGGATAATCTTATTTAAAGTGTGTTTATAAATTTTGATTAATAAAATTTCTATCATTTTAATAATCACCTATTTTTTCTAAATATAAAAAAACCCATCATTTCACCATGAACTAGGGTGAAGATATATACTATGTTATCTTTTTTGTTGTTCTATGACTTATTATTCCTTATATCGTTGTTTACGTTGGTATTGCTTGAGTTTTTCCAGAATGAGGTTGTAGTAGCATGGTGATTTGGGAGCTATTTATCTTTTATATTACCTATGTTTGTGAATATGTTAATTTTATAACTTTTTCCACTTTCATAAGCTACAGTGGATCTTTTTATAGTGATTTTGTGAAAATCATGCCTCCTATGAAAAAAAGTTTTATCAGAGTTCAAAGTTAGAGTGATATAGATGAATAACCTTGATTTCAATGTTTCAGATATTAGTTATGTAGTGACATTATTCCCTTAATATTTTAGGAGAACCTAGATAAAAATTTCCTGATCATTTTTTTGTTACATTATTTAGAAGCTAGTGGGTGTTCACAAATTCTAGAATAATGGAATCAGATGAGGAGAACGTATATTTTTATATGTTTTATAGAATAAATTTAATATTATTTGAAATATAGATAAATGATAATCAACTATATAATGATTCTGATATTCCTTTAATTAGAGCTAATCCATAAGCAATAAGGGAGGAATGAGAGATGCTTAATAATGAGTCACATGGATTGATGAAAATTATACTTTCTTGGAACACATCATACACTATCTTGGAATTGAAAACAAATTTGAATCTTATGAATACCTTATAATACATGTGTGAGAATCCCCTGATAAAAAATATTCTTTATAAGGATACATTTAAGTATGATAATGTCATATGGATGTTCTAAAACCAATCATATTAATGAATTCAATTTTATTTAGAGTCATTTGAAGTCACTAGAGGTGGACTTCATAGATTTGGATTAAGAAATATTGTTACTTTCTTTGCTTTTAGATTCATAGAATATGATGGTAACTACTCTAAGGAATTATAATATAAATTATGACTTGGATTTCATGGATGTGAATGACCTGATCTTGAATGAAAAAAATTCATTGGAAGGATATACACATATCTTATGGAAATTTTTATAATGTGGAAGGAAGTGGAAGAGTTGCATTATGAAAACATTCATCAAAAGGGAATAAGTAATGAGGAGCTATAACATGAGTAGCATAGAATATGATGATCTACTATGTTATAAATATGGGATGAAATGAAACCTAAATATATTGCAATGAATGGAGGGAAAAATCTAGAGGATAATCCTTTTGAAATGGATCTATGAATCCCATAATGTAAGATAAGAGTGTCTTTCTCTTGAGTTCAACTACAACATTGGGGTATGGGGTTATAGTCTGTATAATTTCATTCCACACAATGTATGGGAGGGGTAGTATAAGTATTTATACTTCTATTATACTTGTAGAGGTTTATCTTGTAGATGATAAGGACATAAAAATTATGGGGGAAGATAATTGTTTAATCCAAATATACAATGAAATTATGATGAAGTTGTAGGATGTGAAGAACATATAAGGTCTTCAGAAGAACCATATTTTCATTAGGTAACTAGATGATGTATTTTAGTATGACCATTTATAGATAGGTAATTAAAAATTTCAGGTGCATATATAGTTGTTGAAAAGGGAGAGAAGGACAAAACTTTGTACCTTACCAGAGTATTATAAGGTGAAAATCATATTGGAGAAATAAATTTAGTTAAGTTGTGGAATGAATATTTGTGTAATATCACTGATAATGGGATTTATATACTTTCTAATAAATTATTGGTAATGTATAAAAGCATGAAGTTTGAAACATGCAAGGATTATTTCATAAAAAATTTATGGAAAGTGTCATTCCAAATATAAGGAAAACACAAAAGCATCAGAAGATGGAGTTGGTTAAGATATATTCTTGGGTACTAGATCTAGTGTTCTCTTAGTGGGGTTCACTTTTATATGTGAACATTATCAATTATACCACAAAAAAGTGTGCTTGTACTTTCAAAGAAGCATTATTTAGGTGTTCAATACTTTTTTCTACTGGAGGGAAATGGTGTAAAAGGATAGTGAAAGTATGTGGAAGTTTTTATTTAATAAAAATAGTGGTTAGTATTTAAGTAAGGAATTTTGAAGGATTTTATATTCTAAGGGTATTCCAAGTACCCCATAATATAAAGAATCTTTTAAAAGGATGAATCGATCTTTGGCATAGAAATCAATGTGTATGTTGATTCACATAGGATTTCTCAAAAATATTTTGGGTATAAACTATGGAATATGTTGCCTACATGATCAACCAGAGTCTATCTTCATTGATTAGATAAAAAATAATAATATTTGTTTGGAATGAATGTTTAATTTAACCAAATTAGAGTATTGAACAAGATATATTATTTCCATTTTGATGCCAAGAAATGAAACATGTTTGAGGAAAAGACTCATGTATGGTACTTTATAGTCTATAATGATGATGAATTTGGTTATTGAATTTAAGATAAAAATAGTTAAAAGGTCATAGAAAGTCATTTTATGATATTTAATGAATATATTTTGTGAAAGGATAAAGAACCCATCAGGTATTTCTAGTGAGATAAAAGTATCATTGAATGTTTTGGTTTAACTACATAGTTATTTGGAAGGTACAAACATTTTGGAAAATCCAAAAAACATGTTAGTTATAAATACACTAGACCAACTAAAGGATATTATAGAAATAGGTCAAATTATGATGGTGTTTCCATGTCATAATGTACTTTAGAGTTCAAGGACTTTATAATCTTGAGCATTCAATGTTACACTGTTGACAGAGTAGTGCTGAAAGAAGCTCAACAATGGGAAAAATTATAGAGGTGTACTAGGGAAAGGTTCCATGTGAAAATTTATAAAATTAATTTGAATTATTTACTTCTAATATATGATGAATAACATTTATATATGGATTAGATAAAGATTTTTTAAAACTGTAAGAAGTAGAAGAACACTATGAGGTATGAACTTGATTCCCTCCATGTGTATAGATGAGTGGAGATAATAAAAAGACATTCTAGGAAGAATGTTTTTGCAAAATAAGTGTATTTTTTTTTGAAGGAGGAGTAATATAGTATAAATAATCACAATTCCAGGATAGTTGTGAAGAGATTTCGAAAAATAAAATTATTTTATTTATCTAAAAAAAATCTTTGATAATTAGTCATACAACTATATAAACGGTGTTAAGTGTGGTTTCTTATAAAATATTTTATCTAGAGAATATAGACAAAATGAAAAAAAATTCTCAATAGGGACTTAAAAGTATAAATCTATAAAGAACAACTATATTTTTTATAAACTTCAAAACCAAAATATAATTTACAAGATAAGGAGTAGTCTTTATGGCCTAGAGAAATTTCCAAGGAATTGGAATCAAAATATCAATGATTTCATGAAGTAATAGAAGTTCATCTAGAGTGAGGTTGACCAATGTTGTTATCTAAAGGTTTCTAATGGTAGGATTTTATTCATCCTTCTACTTTACATAGATGACATTTATATAGTGAATCCAATGAAAGAAAGGACCGATCATCTACATTTGAGTTGTCTATAATCTTTGAGACGAAGGAACAGGGTTTTGTGAAATAGATTTTTGGGGATTTAGATCATGAGAGCCCTTTGTTTTGATACATTGTACCTATATAAGAATGATTTCATTTATAAGGTGTTGGAATGATTCAACATGAGAGAAGTGAAACCGGTGAACACACCCTTGGATACAAATTTTAAGCTAAGTAAAGTTAATTCATGTTGAACAGAAGTAGAAATTGAGAAAATAGAAACAATTACATATTCATTATCCATCATAATTCTAATATATTCCATGGTTTTCTCATGATCGAGCATTATATAAGTAGTTGGAGTCATTATAATATACATTTTGAACCTAGAAATTTAAAATTTTGAGGTACTAAAATGGATTCTCTAGTGCTTGATGGGTTTTAGAAGAATAAAAAATGTATTCAGAAAAAATAATTATTTTCTAGTATTTTCTAATTCATTATTTTGGGAGGATTCAAATTAATATAAGAGAACCTAAAAATATGTATTTAAATTCAATATAAGGATAGATAGTTGGATGTTCAATATTTAACTAGGGGTCACTCTATTAATAACCAAAGTTGAGTACATTACTTTAACGAATGAAAGAAAAGGGTTGATTTGGCGAAATGGATTTCTAGAGGATCTTGGAAAGGGTTAAAGTAAGGGGATGATATTTTTTTATTCATAATGTTTGATTCACATTTCTAAATATATGAAATTTCATTCTTTGAAAAATCATATTTGTTTAATTTTATACATTATCTAGAAGTTGTTGGATGATGCAGATATAAGATTATTGAAAATTGAAGGCACATGAAATAAAGAAAATATTAATGAAAGTGGTTACTTAGGATATATCGAGGGGATATTTCGCCACTAAAAAATCTATATTGATCAGAAGAAGTGTTGGGAAACCATGTTTCTACTTAAAATAAGTTAAGATAATGGATGGATATTACAAAAAGTTGAAGAGAGACTTAGTTGAGAATCTAGAAAAGATGATTTATAACTGGGTGATTGTTGATCTATTTAAAATATGTGGATAAAATTTTTTATTCTAAAATAAGGATACAAATAACAGGATATAAATATAGAGTATGTAATTCTAAAAACCTAATTGTTTTATGGAATGATAACAACATTGTGCAAAATATCAGTTTTTAAAGAAGATTGAATATAGAACTAGAATGCGATATTAGAAGTCAGACCATCATAAGATTATTACTAGAGAAAGTGTGTTAAAAATGATAAATCATGATATATTTAGAATCAATAACTGTTCATTAGGAGGTAAATTTTGGTTGGTAGAGATAATTGACTGAACCAAGGATTTTCCATAAAGTTTGTTTGAGGTGGACTTTATCCCAGGAAAATAAGATGACAATGATAACTGGAAGAATGAACTAGATACATTAGTTCAAAGAGGCTTGGTCACTGATTATTAATAATGTTTAAATTATAATAATTTTAATTGATTTTTTTGAATAAATGTAAAATATTTATTTCCATATGGATTAGGGAATAATCATGAACCACATAATCTCTTATGTTCTTCTTTTTCTCATGTTTCCTTCTTTTTTTTTTGTTTTTGTTGTTTCTGTTTTCCAAAATTAGGGTGTGGCAATGTGGATATTTGGGAGAACATCATATTTCAAGTCTCTAACATTGGTTTACCATTTCATTCTGCAACTTTATTCTACTTTTATATGTTCTGACAGAGAAGAATATGATTGTTTTATATATGAAAGGCCTTATGTCGACCCAATATTTGGATTATAGAATAGGATTCAAAAAATCTATAAAATATAATTTCATGTTAGTGAGAGGATAATAAATTATTTTTAAACACTTTTTTAAGATACATAAATATTTCTTACAATATGATTTTCCTTTATAAGGTTTTCAATAATTATTATATAGAGAAATGTATAATTATAATACATATAGTAAATTCCTCACCCAATATTCATCTTTGACATAAAAAACTATAGTTTTCAATTTGATAGTAAATATAACCACTTATGATTTCAATTGGTGGATATTTTATGAAATATTGTGACATGTGAGAGTCTTTTAAATAACTAAAAAACCATTATCATCAACCATCATCATGATTATAAAAAATCAACAAAAAATAGTGTTGTGTATTTATTATAATATGACTCAATTAAATAATATGATTGACCTATTTTTAATTCCATAACTCTTCAACAATATGATTTATATCACATAATAATTTTAAATACCTAATGTAATATAAGTTATATTTCACTCCGCATTTTTTCTGAATATAAAATATAACAAATGATTATTTTATAATATCAATTTTATATTATACAATTTGAAGAACCTCATGATCATTTTTATGAAACATTTTCAATATAATATTCTTGATAACATTGTCTTCGCTAATTTTTTATCAACCTCTCTCATATTTATTTGAGTAAAAGGTATGATAAATTCAATATATACTTATAATAACTTCTATAATTCACCATGAATTCATGATAATTTGGATACTTATTTCATATTAGTTTGTAAATAATGGTATGTTGTTGAATCTCACATCCATTGTTAGTTGGTGAAGTCCAATACAACTTGGATAATATTCAACATAGGATTTAAATTTTGGATCACCTGATCCTTACTCATGGTATCTTCTCCCAGTTTCACAGTAACTTCATGATTTTTTATTGGAATGGTCTAATGAAGGGAATGGTAGCTTTATCAAATAATCATGGTAAGTCATTTAAACATTCAAAATAACTTGATAACGATTCATGGTGAAATTTACCCATTAAAACATCAATAATATAGGTATTTGATAATTTATGGCTCTTTAGTTGAACAATTTCTCCTCTATAGATACACAAACCACAAGTTTTCTATAAAAAACGTGTTAAATAGTATAACAACACTATTGTTCTATGTAATAACTAAATTGTAACCCAAATAAATCATTTATTGACTATAATATTAAAATATCCCATATCATAAATTTAATCATACTATATTTCATTAATATTATTCTTCTATAAAATATCCAAGCACCATATTAAATGGCATTGAAAAATACATTAATAGTGCCACTATTATGACATAGAGGAAGAAAATTGAAATCAATAATTCAATGATGCTATAATAATAAAGTAATATTTATGTATCAATAATTTAATGGTGTAACTCCATAATTTTCAAGATGATCGATGATCAAATTTATAAGGAATATACCAATGAGTAATTATAAATCAACCATAATACTAATAAATCAATTAACTAAGTGAAAACTCGCAATCCCTTAAGAAGAATATTAAAGAATAAGTCTGTATGATTTTATTTTCTATTTTTATCTTTTTCTTTTTATATTTTTCTTCTTATTTTACATTTTAAACACTTAAAATTTTATGAGGTTATTTTCTATTTACAACCGACCACTTATACACTCTTTGATGTTTTTATTGAAATATTCATAGTTATAAGGACTTATCTTGTAAGTAGGTAATAATTTTATTTAATGTTGTGATCAACTATATTAAGTTATAAGATTCTATTATCACATTTTTATAATATTGAATAAGTTCTAGTAATAAGAATTTTCACATACCACTATAGTAGATTTATTGGGAATGATGTTTTTCTTATCATGATAATATAATTATTTTATCCTTTCATTTTTATTTTTATATTTTCATCCAATTTTTAAAAAAATTTCTTCCATTACAATTAATAAATTTGTTTAAATATTATATTTTCAAAAATAAGTTCTCAATAACCATTTTCCATTAGTTTTATTCCATCTATTTTCAAAAAAATGTTTACATTTTACTATAAAATAGATATATTAGATTATCTAGATTTAGTGACTTTAAAACATTTATGAATTTATTATATTTATTAAAAAAATTTATAGGGTATTTATT
This sequence comes from Viscum album, assembly GCA_963277665.1. NCBI lineage: Eukaryota > Viridiplantae > Streptophyta > Magnoliopsida > Santalales > Viscaceae > Viscum > Viscum album. The sequence goes on from OY728132.1 coordinate 775,376,364, forward strand.
CTTTAAATTTTTATTATTTTAATTTAACCCACCCCTAGTAATGTTTATATACCAAGATAAAAATTTGAATGGGGTCTTTTATCATGGTTTATTTTATAACACTAACCCTTTAAAATAGTTAAAATCAAATAGTGACTCACTTACCCATTAGAAAATATGAAGGGAAAAACCCATGTAAATCAACATTCATTTAAAAAATAAGTTATTATTACTAAAATAATCATATGTAATCATATATAATTAATATTGCAATAGAAAAATGGGTAATTTTTTAAAAGGATTATAATATTTCATATTAACAACTTGAATCATTTTTCAGTTAAGTGAATGTAGAATTCATGATAAATCACAAATTTAGAAATTCATCATTATATTATATCTCAAGAAATATATATTATAAATTATCTTTAACAAAAATGAAAAATATAAAATTTATTATATTGTAAATACACATTTTGATATAGATATGTTCTTAAAATAAGGAGAGTTATGCTTCGAGTATAGTAACAAAGATTTATCTTTATACAGAGAGAAATTGTGAAAGAATGTATCAATTAATTTTCAAAATCATCAATTGGATAATAATAATTAGAGAACTGAATATTACTAATAATTTTAATATTGAAAAACTTATTGAAATCCAACCTAGTGAGTGGCAATCAGAGGGAATGGAACATGAAGTCATATAGCACATTACAAATGTAAAACCTTATAAACTAATCAGAGCATTGATTCAATATTAACCTTTACTAAAAATGTTATAAGAAACTAATAAAATAAATAAATAATCATTTTGATATTATATATACTTAACTTATATCTACCATTAATGAAAATGAAATTAGTCTACGAAAACATGAATTATTAGTTCTAGAAATGCAAAATTTTTATAGAGGATAAAGGAATTGAATACAATAATGTATGGTCTGGTATGAGAAATATGGTAAAATAAAATGTTGATCATAATAAAATGAAATAATTTTTTATTAATTAAAGAATCACAGTCCCATAAAATTGGGTTATAGAAGAAGAAAATTGATTGATATGATAAAATTAAAAAAACAAAAAATAAATAAATTCATGAAGGCATAAAAAACATGGAGTTTGAGTGAATAATAATATTTTACAAAATGGTTCTAAATGTGAAAATAAATCACAAATCATTGGATTTTTTATATCCATTACATCAATAAATAAAACATGTTTCATGGATACAGTCAATGACATTTTAACTAATGAATATTTAAATTCTTATATGCTTATTGATTTATTTTATAAAACCATCATTAGAGGAATTAAATGATTAAATTTATGATATTGAGGGTATATATAAAATTATTGAGAGAAATTATGGGAGAAAAAATTCCATTATGACTATAGAAAATAAAATGGTGTTACAACTTATAATTTATTTGACCACAATATAAACCATTTCAAAAAATTCCACTTAACATAATGAAATAATATTGATGAAAAATGGGAATTAGAGTATCCAGAAGACTCTAAAAATTTATATAATAAAGAAAATTTTATATATACCCTCAAGAGTAAAAAATATACTATTACCAAATCACATGTAGATCCAATCATATCTTCCAAATGAAACGATAGTGTTTATAATATATAATTGTAAGATGTATCATACTAAAAATATTCCTTGCATTAGGGTAATGTAAAATAAATCATGACATTGTAATATAAGGCTAATATATTAGGGGTGTCCAAACCCGACCTGACCCGATATGAATCACCCGACGCGATTGGGTTACACGTGGGGTATAGATTGGTTGGGATAGTTTGGGTAGGGTCTGGATTGGGTCAGGTCAGGTCACAGGTTGGAAATATTTTGAACCAACCCTACCCAACCAACCCAACCATACATATTTTAAATAAACAATAACTAAAAATTAATATTGAAGGATAAATAATAAATAAAAAACTAATAATTGATAAATAATTATTAAAAATTCATAATAATAAATATTAATAATTAATAAATAATAAATATTAACTACCAATAACTATTAATAATTAACAACAAATAATGTAGATATATAACACAAATATAACCTAAAAAAGAAATTATATATACATTAAATCATAGTTATATTCATTTTATATTTACATTTTATAACTTTATATTTATGATTTATATAACAACCCATACTTTACATAAATTGTTATTAATTTATAATTTAAGTATATTTATTACAACATATTTCAAAACCATTACAGGACCATATAAGTATAGTTTCTTTAGAAATTGGGAAACATAAACCACTGGTTCATAAAACATCTATATTGTCTCTTATTTATTTCATCATAACTAGACTCATTTTTGGAATATCATATTTAATAAACTTCTTCCCAACTAGGGAAAAATAAACATACAAAAGTGTGAGCTCAGATGCTTAGTAAGGGTAAAAAAGGAAATATCAACCATATCATATTCATAAGAACATATCATTTGAAAATCTTATCCTGCATAGGAGATCACAATATCATGTCTTGGTATAAATCATAGAAGTGCCATGTAATCCCAATAATCATAACATAAGACATGAAACATTGTGTAATACACACATAAGAATACAAAACCATTTCATATAAGTTAAGAATCATTGCCAAGGCCATCATAGAGGAAAAAGTCCATTTCTGAACCGAGTTCAGTCCTCGTTCCAGTCCTATATCACTGAACTAGATTTACATTCTATTCCAGAAATTTCTTTTTCATGAGATATAATTATTTAACCAATGTATTTAAGGGATATATATGTCCCAAACATCTCATAATGAAACCATTATTATGTGTTCCACAAAAATATAAATCATAAATCATAGCATAACACATGTAATAAAATGGGATTCTTAAACATCATGCCATCATAACATAATCAATATGAGATAAAAAGACTTCATAAAAATAATTCCAACATAACATAATAAAATAAAATTAATAATAGTGATATAAACATAAACCTATATCCTCTTAAATGGAAAATAATTTTTATAAAACACTTGAACATAGTTCTTGAGGAAAATATCCTTTCTTTTTCATTTTTTTTTCTCAATATGTCATCAAAATTTAAATGATAAGAAGTTAATTAAAAATAAAATTGAAAAAATTTAATATAATATTCATGGAAATAATGCTATATGAAATCAAAAAAATATGTTTATGCCGTATAAGTTAAAAAACATTATCCTCATACATTTTTCAGAAAAGTCAAAAAGTAACTTGTATGGTAAACAAAAGAAAGATCCATTACATACAATGTGGTAAAATTAAACAATGGGTAAAAAATGAATTTAAATATACAAGGAAAAATAATAAATATTTTATGAATACTTTTTTTGAAAACATTGATATGGATGATAAATATAACCCTAGTAAATACTTAAGAATAAAAAATCTCAGGTAATTACAAGATTGGAAAAGTTATCCCTTACCTTAGGTCTAATATGATTCATATGTATTGAAAAATACTATATAATTTTTTAAATAATGTTAAAGATTTATTCCATAATCATAATCATTTATGATCATATTTGCATCTGTTTGTTAGTAACATTTCATTGTTACTCGTTATTTGGGTATTAATTGCTGTATGTTATTACGTATGTTTTGTCGGATAAGTTTTTGTTCATATTTTTAGGTTATAGTCATATCATTTACGTCATGATGTTAGTATAATATATATTATTTTTATTCATTAAAATCATTTATATAATCATTTTTTTAAGGAAGATCATGTAGAACGAATCACATGGCACTGTGGAGACGGTAAGCCGTACGTACGCATGAGCGATGATATCATTCCAGTAATTATTGAATTGTATTGAAGTGGAGAGTGAATAATATCTAATAATTATTATAATTTTATATTATTAATATATAGGTATTATTTAAACCATTATACCTATCCATGTATGGTGGAAGTGAAAAATAGATTACACCACGTCGTGGAGACGGTAATCCGTACATACGCACACATAGTGATTTTATTTTTTGTAGGATGGATAGACGGTGAAATAGGGTTGTTTCATATTTATAATAACATATCAGTATTTGAGTGATATTTATGTTATTATTTTGTAATTAAATAACTAATTAAGAGGATGTAGAAGAAGAAACAAATTTGAAAATCGGTATAAGAGATTACCTCTTCCTCGACGTACCAACATGAATTTCTACTTAGGGACCTAGATTTGTATTTTGAGAAGAAAAGTACCTCCAGAATGATACTAGGTAATTTTAGAAGATCAATGGGTAGGTTTTTTCCAATAATGAAGGCATAAAATGTAGTGAAGTGGAGAGGGAGGAGGTTCCCTTTTATAATAGAGAAGAGGGGCACTATAGGAAACTCTAAAAAATATTAATTTATAATAAACAAAAATCCTACCCAAAACCTCCAAAGTGTCCATAATTAGAATAAGAGAAGAGATAGGGTTTTAATCTCATCAACCAATAAATTTTGGAAAACTTATTTTGGATATTTAAACCTTATCTTTTTAATTGACCCATAGTTAATCTATTAAAGTTTAATTTTGGTAATAATATTCTAAATATTTAATAGTAATTAAAATTTATTTATATGGTGTTAATTTACCATAAATGGATAATTTATGATATTTTAGACCTTATAATAATAACTTTGTAATTTTGAAATTTTTTATGATTTTAAGCAATTTAATAAAATTTTATGTATATAAAACTAAATAGTGTCTATTTTGACTCTATTAATTTATGAGACTTTAAATAAAATTCACACGTAAGATAAATTATAAGAAAATTAAATATACTCCTAACATGTAACAGTACCCTATAAAATTCATGGAGAACATTAATTAGTTCATAATATATTTATTTTATCTTTTTTAAAACCATTTATTTGATATTTCTATTAATAAAATAAATTCTACATCACTATTGTGTTATCATTAATGGTAATTATTTAATCTTTAAAAATTATAAATAAAATTATATGATGTGGGTAATTTTTTGAGATTTCCAGGGACTATCTATAGTGAATTTTATCTCTTAGTTAACCATATATTAAAATTAATACTCTTATATAAAAAGAGATTGTGACACTTTTTCCATTTCATTATTTTTTATTACATTCATGTCATTTTCATAGGTAAGTGGCAATAAAGTGATTCCATTTCAAAAAATAGATTATAAGGGTTTAATTTAATCTCCAATAGGATTTTTATAGTTGTTAAGGTAATTTTATAATATAATTTTTACCCTTAATTACCCGATTTACCTTTGACCATGGTAATAAAAATAATTACCAATGTTACTATTCATAATGCCCAAAAATAAAAGTAGCCTATTAAAATAATTTGGTCCCAATGATTCCAAATATGGAATCCATTTTTCAAAATTCAAAAAAAAAAATTTTTTGCAATTAATTTAAAATTAATTCTGTTGTTGAGAAAATAGGTTTTAAAAGTTAAAACATTTCATAAGATTGAAATGTTGTTATCTATGAATTCAATGTAAAAATAATGATAATGACATAAAATATATTAAATGGTAAAAATATATTCTATTTATACGTTAAAACCATTTAATATTATAATTTAACCATGTAAATTATCTCAATGAAAAACGTTTTTTTAATTAAAATTTATTGTATTTTTATTATTCATCAAAATATTAATGTTATCAGAAAATATCAAAAAATTATCCAAAGTAAATTTTTATACCCCGATTCAAAATAAAATGTTTATGCTGTCATTTAAAAAATCATTATTGTGTCAATGTTTTAATTTAAAATGTGTTCTTAATTCAAAGCTGTAAAATTTACCTTTTTTAAAACAAATACATCAAATAGGGTTTTATTCATAACCTATGACTAAAATATCCATTGAATGAATATAAAAAAAATACTTTATTACTTATATAACACACACATATTTTATTAATTTCACTACCATAAGTAATTCAATCTAAATTAAAAATATCTAATTGTTTTATATTTTTCGTAATGTATTTTCACAAGTAAGTTATAATTATTTCGGCTAACATAATTTCTAGGCTATAGTGGTAATTTTATATTAAGGGAATGTCACAGTTCATTTAAACTCACGATTGCGTGAATAGTAAGCTACTGAAGGATAAAAATTATTTAAATAAAATATTTCCACATTCAGGTATTACATTCTACCCCCCTTAAACTAAGTTTCTCCATCGGAATTCATAACATGGAAATAAATAGATGAGGATACCTGCCCATCATCATATTCTCAAGTTCCCCTGTAGCTTCTTCTAATTGGTGATTCCTCTATAAAACATTAACTATGCCAGTGTTCTTGTTTCGTAGAAATTTTTATTTACGATCCAGAATCTCTATTAGTTGTTATTTATAAGAAAGATATTGCTCCAGTGGTGTGACTTCTAAGCTTAGTATATGTTAAGGATCATGTATGTACTTTATCAAGAGGGATAAATGGATAATATCATGAACTTTATATAAATTCAGTGGAAGCGCCAATCAGTAATCTACCTTCCAAACACGATCCAAATCTTTAAAATGACTGATATACCTAGAGCTCAGATTTACCTTTCCAGATATAATTACTCTCTTCTAGAGAGATATTTGTAAGAACAACTTATCACCCACTTCAAACTCTATGTCTTTTCATAGGTTGTAAGAATAATTTTTTTTCAACTTTGGGCTTCTCTTATATGTTGTTGAATAGATCTATCCTTTTCTACCATTTCATCAACAAGATCAGGTCCTAATAGATTTCTTTCCCCAAATTCAGCCCAACAAGTTGGAGTTTTACACATATTTCAATAGACGGCTTCATAAGGAGCTATCTGAATACTGAAGTGAAGGATATTATTGTAAGAAAATACCAAAAATGGTAGTTGTTGTTACCAACTACCTTTTAAATCCATAGAGCCAACTCTCAATATGTCTTCCAGAGTTTGAATTTTCCTCTCAGACTGACCATTTGTCTGAGGATGATAAGTAGCGCTGAAACATAACTCTGTATCTAGAGCATGCTGAATACTTTTCCAGAACATCGAGGTAAACCTTGGATCCTGATCATATATTATGGAAAGTGGTACTCCATGCAATCTTACCACTTCCTTTATGTATATCCAGATAAGATGATCAAGAGATAATTCCTCTCTAATAGCAATGAAGTGTGACGACTTCATAAGGTGATCAACTATAACCTAGATATCATTATTGACTTTGGATGTATTGGGAAGTTCGATGAAAAATTACATAATTATGTTTTCCCATTTCCATTCTGGTATCGGTAATGGTCATAACATCCCCTTATAATTATATCTTTCAGCCTTGACTTGATAACTAACCAAGCATCGAGAGATATATTCAATGACATCTCTTCTCATGCCATCCCACCAAAAGTACTCTTTCAGGTCCTTGTAAATATTCGTTCTTCTAGGGTGAACATAGAATGAAGAACTATGAGCCTCATAAAATATCTCATTATTTAATTCTGGTATTGGAGGAACACAACCCTAATTTTTTAACATTATTATATCATCACAATCAAAGTTGAATTAAAGAGCATTTCTCACCTGCTTTTGTAACTCTACATCTTCCTTTTCTTCCACTTTAATCTTCATAAGTATTGATGGTTGAAAATTCATTTGGGAATGATAAGATTTCTCCCCTTCCATTATAATTTCAAGATCTAGGATTTAAAAATTCATAAATATTGGATCTTTTGTGATCCTTATCATGGATAAGTTGGAATGGTCTTGTAGACTTAATGCATCTTCCACCTTGTTTTCTTTCCCAGGATGGTAATGTATTGAGAAGTCATAATCTTTATTCAAATACAACCATATTCATTAGTGTATATTCCTATCATTTAGTTTTAAAATATACTTTAAACTTTTATGATAAGTATAAATATCACACCTTTCAACAGAAAGTTAATTCCTCCATATCTTTAATGTAAATATTAATGCAGCTAACTCCAAATTATGAGTTGGGTAATTTTTCTCATGAATTTTCAACTACCATGAGACATAAGCTATCACCATTTCATTTTTCATTAGAACACACCCCAACCCCTTCTTTGATGCATCACTATAGATCACAATCCTTTCTCCACTACAAGGTAGTGTGACCATAGGTGCACTGGCTAACATTCTTTTTACCTCTTTTAAATTATCTCCACATTCCTCTGTCTAAATGAGCTTAACTCCTTTTTGAGTCAAATTGGTGAGTGGATTAGATAATTGTGAAAAATATTTCACAAAACATTGATAATATTCAGCCAAAATAAGAAAAATTCAGATCTCAATTACTATTTTTGGTCCCGACCATATTTCAATAACCTCTGTTTTTGCTGGATCCACATATATCCCCTCTCTTGAGATTAAGTGACCTAAAAATGAAACTTTTTGAAGCCAAAATCCACACTTGGTAAATTTTGAATAAATCTTCTCCTTCCTCAAGGCCTTTAGTACAATTTTCATGTGATCTTCATGTTCTTTCATTCTATTTGAATAAAAAAGAATATAATCTATAACAACTACCACAAAATGATCAAGATAGTATCTAAATACTCTATTAATTAGATCTATGAAGATGGCAAGGGAATTAGTAAGACCAGAAGTCATCACTATAAATTCATAGCGTCCATACCTTGTACGGAATTCTATCTTTGGTATATCCTCATTTTGACCCTTAATTGATGATACCCTGAATGAAGATCAATCTTGGAAAAGTATTTATCTCTGTGTAGTTGGTCAAATAAGACATAAATGTGTGGGAGATGTTATTTTTTCTTGATAATGATCTTTTTTTGTTTTCAATAATCAATGTAGAGTCTCATTGATCCATCTTTCTTCTTAAAAAATAGAACACGTGCTCTATATGGTGACACATAAGGGAATATGAATTAATTATCAACATTCTCTTGGATTTACTTCTTAAAATCGTTCAACTCAATTGGGGACATTAAATAAGGTGTCTTTGAAATAGACATAGATCCTGGTATGAGTTCTATTGAAAACTCAACATCACTATTTGGTGGAAGAGTTGATAATTCCTCCAAAAAGTCATCATCAAACTATTGTACAATGGGTGTATTCTTAATCATGAGTTTCTTACCAACCTTTTTAGATAAATAACATTCATTTATTGTAATTAAGACCCATAATATGGAAAAAAATTCTACTGCAAGGTTATATTCATCCTTGCATCAATAGATGATTGTAGATTGATTTAAAATATTAAATGTGAATTCCCTTCTTTGGAAATTGATATGATATCCAAAAAAATATAATATAATAATCAAATAAAATTCCACTATATAAAGGATCACAAGATTTACAGGAATCAAATTCGAACAAACTTCAGTCGATGAAGAATTGTAAACTTTTGATGTGACTGTTGTGCCATTAGAAGTTGTCACGGCTAACCCAGAATCTAATTGTTGAGTTAATATGGCGATACCCATAGAAAATTCTGTAAAAATTAAAGAGTGGGTGGATATATAATAAAATAAAACATTTTCTACGATAGAGTGGATGGTAAGTATACCTTTCACCACTTCATTAGCATACTCCACATCGCCGATAGTAATTTCATGTGAATTAACTTTGTCTTTGGCCTTGAGAGTTTTTTTACATCGATCATCATCCATAACCCTTGGATTAGGGTATTTTTTAGCATCATGCCCTATTTCCATGCTCTTGTAACATTGATATATATGAGGTGCATTCTATGTATCCTTTTTTTCACATCATTAGAAATATTTTTCCCGTCACTCTGGCATTCAATTGTCTGAGGACCTTGTTTTCCACACATAAAACATATACTTGTCCCTGTAAAGAAATTCCATCCCTCTTTCTTTCCACACATTGAGAATAAGGGAAAACTCACTTTCTTTTAAGTGTGGTCTTTAGATGTCTCCTTGAATTCCATCTTCCTCTTCTTATCAAACCCATATGACATATGGGTTACTCCAAAATCCATCTCAACCTTGAGAGCACATCAAAAAATTTACTCATACCTATTTAAGTCCCTTATGGCTAATTCACTCCAGAGACTTGGTTTTAAGACATTAAATAATCGATTGATCTTACTCTCAGGTTTGATAATAATTTCAAAAGCGTACCATTCAAGTCTTGTAAAATTTTCGTTTTAGGTACCAAAATATTCATCATCCTTTTTCTACATTTCAAGAAACTCCGTTTCCATATTTGTTTAAAAAATACATGGGAAGTATATATTAAAAAATAATTTCTTGATCTTGTCCCATTCCATGGACTCAATTTCATATATTTTCCTTGTATTCTTGATAAGATTCCTCCATTGATCAGCTTCACCTTCCAAATGATATACTTATAAGATTAATTTATCATGTTCAGAACATTACATATATGAAAATATCTTTTCAGTGGTATGGATCCATTGTTCAACAACTAATGGATCAGAAGACCTGCTAAATGAAGGTGGATGCTGCCACATGAAAGATTCAATAGAATGTTGCTCATTCCTTTTCTCGTTTGGAAGTCCTGTATAATTCATAGCTTGAGAAAGTAGTGTGAGCATGGATAAATGATTTTTTATTCAATCTCCCATAAAATTTTGTTACTCAGGGGAAAATCATTTCATTTCCAGTCACATTCAGCATTAACACGGTTCCTTTAGGATCCATCCATTGAATAAAACTAAGAATCCTAGTGTGAGTAACACTAATCATAATGGGAAAAAAAATATAATCAAAAATTAAATTTTAATTTACCACACTTTAGGTTTTATCATAGGTTATTAATGGTTGTTTCTAAAACACTAGGAATGTATCCTATACTTAGACATATCCTTATGGTTCTTACAAACTCTTTCTCATCCTAGTTTCCAAAGGTTAACTATACATTTCCTTTGATACCAACTATAACGAACCATACTTTACATAAATTGTTATAAATTTATAATTGAATTATATTTAATACAAAATATTACAAAACCATGATAGGACCATATATTTATAGTGTCTTTAGAAATTGGGAAACATAAACAACAGGTTCAGAAAACATCTACATTGTGTCTCATTTATTTCATCATAACTAGACTTCTTTTTGAAATATCATATTTAATATCCTTATTCCTAACTTGGGGAAAAGAATCATTCAAAAGGGTGATATCAAATTCTTATTAAGTGTAAACAAAGGAAATATCAATCATATCATATTCATAAGATGATATCATTTGAAAATCTTATCCTGCATTAGAGATCATAATATCATGTCATGGGATAAATCATAAAAGTGAAATGTAATCCCAATAATCATAATATAAGACATGAAACTTTGTGGAATATACACATAATCATAAAAATCATTTCATATTAGTAAATTCTCATTTCCTAGACCATCATAGCCGATAAATTCCATTACTAAACCGAGTTCACTCCTCATTCTAGTCATGTATCGTTGAACAAGATTAACTTACCGTTCCAGCCATGTCTATCTTATGAGATATAAATATTTACCCAATGCATTAGAGGGAGATATATTTCCCATGAATATCATAATGAAACCATTATTATGTGTTCCACAAAAACATAAGTCATACATCATAACATAACCCATGTAATAAAATGGGATTCTTAAACATAATGCCAACATAACATAATCTATAAAAAATAAAAAGACTTCATAAAAATAATTCCATCATAACATAATAAAATTAAATTAATAATAGGTGTAAAATCATAACCCTATATCATCTTATATGGAAAATAATTTTGATAAAACATTTGAACTTAGTTCTTGAAGAAAATATCATTTCTTCTTCAAAAACATTTTCTTTTCTCAATATCTTGTGAAATTTTAAAAAAAAGAAGTTAATTTAAAATAAACATGAAACTTGTAAAGGATTATTCATGGAAATAATGATCTATTAAATCATAAAAATTAGTTCATGACATATAATTTTAAAAAAAACATTCCCCTCGTACTTTTTCCAGAAATGTCAAAAAGTACCTCGTATGGTAAAAAAAGATTCCTTCCATACCTTGCGTTAAAAGTAAAAAAAGGTTAAACATGACTATAAATATACATGGAATAATAGTAAACATTTTATGAAAAGATTTTTAGAAAACATATACATGGATGATAAATATAACCCAAGTAAATACTTACGAATAAACAATCTCAGATAAAATCGAGATTGGAAAAGTTATATCTTACCTTAATTCCGATATGCTTTGTATGTATCAAAACATCCTGTATAATGATTTAAACAATGTTATGGATTTATTCCAGATTCATAATCATTTATGATCATATTTTTATCTCTTTTTAGTAACATTTCATTGTTACCCCTTATTTGGGTATTAACTGTTTTATGTTCTTACGTATGTTTTTTCGGATAAGTTCTTGTTCATATTTTTAGGTTATAGATATATAATATAAATCATGATATTATTATAATATATATCATATTTATCAATTAAATTCATTTATATAATCAGGGTTTAATGAAGATCATGTAGAATGAATCACATCGCACCGTGGAGATGTTAAGCCATTCGTACGCACAAGTGACGATATCGTTCCCATTATTTTTGAATGGTATTGAATTAGATGGTGTATAGTATCTCAGAATTATTATAATGATATATTATTCATATATATGTATTATTTTCACCATTATACCCATAAAAGTAAGGTGGTGGTGAAAAACAGATTACACTACGGCGTGGAGACGATAAGTCGTACGCACACACGCACAGTGATTTCGTATTTTGTAGGATGGATAGAATGTGAAAAAGGTTTTTTACATATTTATAATAACATATCATTATATTATTGATATTTAAGTTATTATTTTATAATGAAACAACTAAATAAGGGTAATTATAAGACTAAAGAAACTTGAAAGAATCAGTAGAAGAGATTACCTCTTCCTCAACGTGCCACCTTTGAATTTCCACATAGGGCATTAGAGTTGGTCTTTTCAGAAGACCAGGACCTCTAGAATATTTCTAGGGAGGTTTATAAAATTAATGGTCATGGTTTTTATGATCATGAAATCCAAAAATGGAGTGCATAGGGGAGGGAGGAGGTGCCCTAGTATAAGAGAAGAGAGGATCACTTTAGGAAACTCTCAAAAATATTTATTTACAATAAAAACAAACCGTACCCAAAAACCTCCAAAGTGTCCCTAATTCAAATATGAGATGATATAGGATTGTAATATCATCAACCAATAGGTTTTGGAAATCTTATTTTTTCCATTTAAACATTATCTTCTTAATTGACCCTTAGTTATTCTATTAAAGTTTAATTTTTGTAATAACATTCTAAATATATAATGGTAATGAATATTTACTTATGTGGAGTAATTTTAACATAAATAAACAATTAATGATATTTTAGACCTTATAATTATAAATTTTTTATTTTTAAATATTTTTATGATTTTCAAATAATATAATAAAATGTTATGTTTGTAAAATATCAATAGTGTCAATTTTGACACTGTTAATTTATTAGGCATTAAATAAAATTGAAACAGAAGATAAATTCGAACAAAAATTTTAAATACACTACTAACATATCATATGAACCAATAAAATTCATGGATAACAATAATTTTTTTATATGATATTTCTTTTAACATTTTTAAAACCATTTATTTGATATTTCTATTAATAAAATAACTTTTACATCAGTATTGTGTCATCATTAAGGGTAATTATTTAATATCAAAAAATTATAAATAAATTTATATGATGCGGATAATTCATTTATCTTTCCATAGAATATATATAATTAATTTTTTCCCCTATTTATCCATATATGAAAATTAATACACTTATATAAAAAGAGATTGTGACACTTTTTCCATTTCATTAGTTTTTATTACATTCATGTCATTTTCATAGGTAAGTGTTAATAATGTGAGTCTATTGAATAACATATATGATAAGGGTCGAATATAATCATCCAATTGTATTTTTATAGGTGTTACAGTAATTTTATAATATTATTTTTCCCTTTAATTACATTATTAATCTTTAACCATGGTAATAAAAATAATTACCAAGTTACTATTCATAATGCCAAAAAATAAAGGTCTCCTATTAACATAATTTGGACTAAATGATTCCAAATAAGGAATCAATTTTTCAAAATTCAAAACACAGAAGTTTCAGTAATTAATTTAAAATTAATCTCTGTGTTGAGAAAATGGGTTGTAAAAGTTAAAAGATTGCAAAAGATTGAAATGTTATTACTTATGAATTCAATGTAAAATTAATGATAATGAAATACAATATATTAAATGGTAAAATTATGTTATATTTATACTTTAAAACCATTAAATATTATAATTTACACATATAAATTGTCTCAATTAAAAAAGTTGTTTTTAATTAAAATTTAGCGTATTTTTACTATTCATCAAAATATGAAAGTTATTAGAAAATACCAAAAATTTATCCAATGTAAATTTTTATACCCCTCTTAAAAATTACATTTTTATGTTTTCATATAAAATTCATTAATGTGTCAAAGTATTAATTTAAAATGGGTTCTTCATTCAAAGGTGTAAATTTAACCTTTTTTAAAAAGATACATCAAATATGGTTTTATTCATAACCTATGACTAAAATATCTATTGAATGAATATAAAAAATATCTTATTAAGTATATGACACATATATATCTTATTATTATAATTACAAAATGTAATTCACTCTAAAAACTAATATATTATTGTTTTATATTTTTCATAATGCATTTTCATAAGTTACTTATAATTATTATCGCTAACATAAAGGCTAGACTATAACTGTAATTTTATAGTAAGGGCATCTCACAGTTCATTTAAACTCATGATTAAGTTCAAAGAGAGACAATAAAAGATAAAAATTGTTTAAACAAAATATTTCATAAAAACATCCGGGTGTTAAAATATATACCATCATATAATATTTTATTTACATTATGTAACATTATATTTACATTATATAACATTTATTTTATGGAAGTATAGAATTATATAATGTAAATATAACTTTATATTTACAATATATAATGTTGTATTTACATTATAAAATGTTAAATAACATTATATAAATATATTATATTTACATTAAATTTAGGTTATATTTATCAGTATATATTAATTATTAATTATTGTTTATTGTATATATATCTTACATGAATGATTGTGTGCTCTGTGTGATGATCTAAATTTGTTAAGATTTAACTTAATAAACAGTTTTACATTTTTTAATATTTATTATAATTTATTTACCTAGACCTACTTAACCAACCTAACCAACCACACATTGATTTGGGTCGAGTCATTGCAAGAAAATGACTATGAACAGACCTGACCACTTTAGATTGGTTTGGGACTAAAATCCCCCCATAATTGACTCAACCTGACCCATAGACATTCCTATAAGACATAATAATAGTAAAAATCTAACTAAAATTCTCAGAAAGAATCCTCTTAGTGAACTAAAAGAGTTAAATTTTTGTTTATCTAATGTTTTGATTGCTAATAAATATAAAAAAGATATAAAAAATTATCTTGAAACAAGTAAATGTTTTTCTAAATACATTACCACTAAACATAGTACATATGAATCTTTATTTAGAGAAACTCAAAATATAATTATTGAAATTAAATAATATGTATATATACTATTTAATTAATATAATCATTATACGTGTGTTTATTTCTCCTTAAATAACTTCAAGTAATGTGGTTTTTTAATAATTTTTCAACACTTATTGATATTTTAAAACTCCTAAGGATTATCTATATTTTAATTTATCATGGTGGTGATTTTGATAAATATTGATTTTAAAAAAAATTACAGTGAAAAATTTATAAAACACAATATCATTTACTTTGTAAATCATTATAGAATGTAATCTTAAAAAAAAGGAAAAATATCGTTCATAATATTTCCCAGATAATGTTTTTTGAATATAAATATTAAAAATATATATATTTCTTTTGAGGTTGTGTATACAAAGTGATACACTATAAATTGAGTTTTATATCATTTTATTTCAAATATAACTCTTTATGATCCATAAAATGCTAAAAATACCATGATTGATTACTTTGGGTTTCTAGATGCATAATACAAATTTAAATTCCAATGATAATATTGGGAGATTCAATCTGAAATCCACAAATAGAATATTTCAGAGCCACCCTACCACTAATAGGGTTTTTCAAGTCCTAAAAAAAATTATATCTAATATAGAATAAGTGATTCCCATGAAATTTTACAGATATTATAAATTACTAAAAAACGTTTTTAAAAATTTTGTTTTACAATGATAATATAGATTTTTTTAAATGTTTCCCTATAATTAATAAAATTTTAAGGATGAACCAACAAAATAAAATATCAAGGAACTAGATGATTAATTTAAAAATGATGATGAATAAAATTCCATTTTTCTCAAAAACTGTTTCATGTCAAAGGTATTTATTTTTAACAACATAATTATTGATGTTGTTCAATTTTTCACCAATAGAATTTCCCTCTAAAATTCATGTGACTATCTTTTATTTCTATCCCAATTCAATCCCCAAATTATTAATGATACCTTGGGCAATGAGATTTGGTTGAAATAAATATAAAAATTTCACAACCATTTTAAATAGATCCATGTATGTCCACTAGGAAAACATATAAAGTATTCTTAGATTAAGAAAATAATGGGTTTTATAAAATAAGGGTGATATAAATGGAATCATTATCTAACATAAGGATCAAATTTTTTTTAATGGGATATAACAAAAAATAAGTATTAAACTATAGAGAAATCATGGTATAAACATTTACTAAAATTTATTTTAAGAAATTATTTTTGAAATTGTATGGTTGGTTATATGATATATCTCAAAAAGGATTTCAATGATACCCTAATTTTTTAGATTATATTTACTATATCATCTTCAAAGATACTCAAAAATTACTTATTTAACATATTTCTAAACTAATGAAAATATATTTGGGATGAAAATGATATGTTCGGTGAAATTTTGTCTCATTTTTCAAGAATTTAAAAATCTTAAATGAAATATTTAAACATAAAAAATTAATATTTATCCTTTAAAATGTTTTATATTAGAAGTCACATTGAGAATAAATAGTTAGGTTAATACCAATTAGAATCAATATTTGGATGAAAAATGGAAACTAGTTGAACAAAATATTTATAGAGGGTGTCAGTACTCTTCTATACTTACTGGAATTTAAACTATATATTAATTTTTTAGTATTTATGTATACAAAATATAAATGAAATAAAAAAATAATCTAAGTCGGAAATTGATTTTTTGATATTTAAAAGGAACATTCAGACTTGTTTAATTTTATCCTTTTGATGTGACAATGAACATAAGAGTTATTTGGTTGTTCAATTGGGGGTTTATAAAAAGAACAAAAATATTACTTCTATAAATTTTCAATTTCATATATATATTCTATAATCTTGATCAACAAATAAATTTTATTCTTTAGAAATTTAAACTTTTGAAGATAAATATGTGGAAATTAAAAGTAATTTTAAAAACTTTTTGTGAATGAAGAATATCATTTTCAATATTGATTTCACTTTTACATAACTTATAATTATGTGTGGTAAAACTAGTTACATGTCATCATCTAAAAATTTGGCACATCAATCCTATATAAAATAAATTTATATAAGAAAACATTTTTTAAGTATCATTAAAAAAAGATACATCACTATTTAGTTTATTGTAATAGATAATTAGCATATTGATGTCTTTACAAAATCCTTAAACACAGAGAGATTTGATTTCATAAAATTGAATTTAGGAATTATTGAATATAATTTATCACTTTTTGTATCTTTACACTCTCCCAAAAACAATATAAATCATTTAACTGTAGGGAGTATATATATTTCAAAATTTTATATTAACTCTTCAGTTGCATTTCAAAAAAATCAATGTCCTTTTAAAAAACTAATTCTAAAAAAATGGATAGAGTATTTATAATTAATATATATACTTATACCTTAAATAATATATATCTAAAAAAATTTATATACTATAATGAATCATTTAAATTGTTAACTCACATATATATATATTTATTAAGTTTTCCAAGGTAAATTTATTTCGATAATATCTGATTAACAAAAATCTAAAAATTTAACTTTTGTTTCTGTGACTAAATACTCAAATAAAAAATTTTGTTGGTATAAAAAATATAAAAATTGGGAATAAGTGATATCACTCATATAAAGGGGTCCTCTCTCATTGATTTAACAATAAACACTTTATGCCATTACATTTTTTCTCTCAAATAAGTGCTTCCATCTAGAAAATAAACTCTCAAATTACTTTCATTATGTAAAAATGATTTATAAATTTGAATGTTTTAGTATTTAATATTTCAATATCCAATACCATTATCAAATAAAAGATAATATTGTAGAAGATAAACTGTATTAGGCTGGTAACAAGATACACGTACAAAAATTATTCATTTATTTTGAAGGAAATAATTCAAAATTAGGGATGATATAATCCCATACAACCCCATAATAATTTTTTACATTATGATCATAAATTTATACATTATCTTTGTGGTTATAGATACTTAGAAATGTAATTTTTGTAAAGGTTTACAAATTTTCTTTTATAAAAGGTAAAATAATAATTTTATGGACATGAAATTATATTTTGAGTTTTCTATTAGATTTAGGATGTGATATTGGCACTTGGGTGGTATTATAGTTATTTTATAAGGTGGTTGGAATTTTTCATGAATATAGGGTAATCATGGAATATAATTATTTATTTATTTATTAAATTAATTTATTTAATAGAAATTATTTTTTATAAAATAAATATTTTTGAATTACTAGATACTATAAGTGGTGTGGATGATATGGAATATTGGAGAAATGAATCTATATATTTTACTTATATTCATTTTTTATCTATTCAATGATGTTAATATGAGAATTTAATGGATGAAACTCATGAGAATCATAGAGGGAGAATCAATGGAAACTATGACATGTAATTTATAAAATAATTAGAATAATTATCTTCTATTTTGATTCATTTTGTCTATATAAGATATTTCATCTTTTTTATCTATTTTTTTCTTTTCATCTGAAATGTAAAACTTTGGTGTTAGTGTATCGTGGAGAATTGAAGGAAGATGAGATAGAGAATAAAATTAGATAAATGAAACATGGTGATCATCAAAGGATTTAAGATTTAAATTCATCATGCAATAATGGTAATTGACTTAAAATTAACATCCATTAAATTAATCTATGTGAATATACCTTGATTTTTTTAATAGTTTTTTGATTTATAACAATATAAGGAAATGAATATGTGGTAAAATGGAATCAGAAAATATTGATAAATATGAATTGGGTGGAATAAAATTCAAAATTACTATTTTATTTGGATTATTTTTTTATGATGTATTATTTATGATAATTGGAAAATGGTGGAAATAAAATGAGGAAATGGCTGGAAAATAGAATTTTTTTATAGAATAATTTTAATTGTTAATGATTAAAGTAAAATAATAGTAGAAAATGATAAATTATAGACATGTATAATAAATTGTTTAGTTTTTGTTGATTATTGATTATGAATAATGTACAATTCATTTTATAATTTTATTTATATTGAAGATATATGGGTGGATAATTACATAACAAACAAATCAAATTGGATGATACTATATAGGGATTATTGAGGCATGTTATGATATCACTCTTCATAAAAGCATATCTTCCAACAAAAACATTTGTAGTACTATTTTTATAATTGGTTCTTCACGCTTAATACAATTGTGTCTTGTTACATGAAAATAGTATAGTGGAGTATAATACTTGAAGAATATTTCAAAATAAGAGGTAAATTGATGAGTTTTTTCGATCGAAAATAATAATGTATCTTCAATATCTATAGAATAAAATAGAATATATTTTGATTTCTGAGATGATTGGGAATACTTGGGAAGGAATTTTACATCCCATTGATTATCCTTTAATAAGTACGAGAATACGCCTTTGGATAAGTTATCCTGCCATATCAAAATGAGTGGATACCTATTCTAGAAAGGAACATCTTATCTGAATTTAATCTTTTCATTCAGATCACATGAAATTGATTAAGTTTCTAAAAATCAAACAAGATTATCAAATAGATTTGTCTATTAAATCTAATTAGATCTTGGATCAATAACATATTTTTTGCTGAATTGATTCAAATAAATAGACACACCCATTTTGGAGTAAGCCTAAATTGGTACAACCTTATCAATCCATTGGAAAAATAAAGGTTACTCTAAGCACCCCGCACTGATGCGATGTATGAAGTAAAAAATTTACCACCGTAGAACCACTTTGTGAAATTTTTTAGACATGCATGGAATGTTCAATGAACCGTCATTATAATATTTTATCCTATTGAATTTATCATTTAAAATATTGACATAGTGTTTCCCCTTATAAAGTGACCCCACAGTGTCTCACTTTTTAATTTGTGATTCTAAACTTGGCTACACGATTAAAAATGATGAAAATGAATATATTAAAACAATTTAAAATCTAAAAATTCCCTACCATTTTAATTTATTTACAATAAATAAATAATTTTATAAATATAAAATCATACTCTCTTGGGATGAAAAATTCTTAAATATAGTTATATCACAATTTTAATATTTATATAGTAGATACAAATAAAAAATAAATAATGAAATAGGTGTACATTACCATGTGAATCTTTTAATTTTATGGACCTATCTTACACATGTTAGTTAAAATTACATAGATCATCCTATAAAATAAGTTATAATTATAACCATGTGTATATTATAATTTCATGAATGTTTGAGAGAAAAAGTTATAAGGTATTTGTGTTAGAATAAATCCAACATTTTCATATATTAACTAAAATTTTTCCATTGTTTCAATATATATTTAATATCCTTAGCTTATTAAGATTTTTTAAGACTCACCCTCCTTTTCTCATTGGAAGAAAACACCATTCTCCTTGGATGCAATATTTTTTTTGGAATTTCCTTCAAACAAATGATAGAATTTTCTAAATTGAACTTTTAAATTAAAAGTTATCACATGTTAATTTTAGGTACCATCATTTGTTAATTATTGAAAAGGCCTTTAGACACATCCCTAAGTAAATTATATGCACCATTTCCCTTCAATGTTTATTTTTAAATGGGTTTACCATATTATCTCTTAGTATAACACACTCTATAGTTATGATAATATATTTTATCAACTACCTCACACTGATATATTTAATGCTAGTGTTTCTTGATTTTCAATTATATTTATTTCTATACACCATTGATAGTATTTACTAAGTATCTTATTTTTTAATAATTGAGGATATTAGAATAGGCCACAATGAAGATATGATAAGAGATATCTATGTAATACCACTTCTTTATAGTGGATAATAAATAAAAAATTATAATACATTATAGAGTCTATTATTCAAGTCAGTTTATTCAATCTCCAATAGATTGATCCACCACAAGTGTAAAACCCATCCACATTTAAAAGAGAGATCTTCAAAATTAATAATCCAACATGTATTAGAAAAACATTCATCACCCTTGGGTATCCACTATAACATATATAGTAATATATTATACCCTTTTGATATATAAGTAATCTTATAACCACATTCTATTATGCATAACCAGGATTACTTGTATAAATTTTCAAATTTACAAAAGGATATTCAATATAGATTATTTTACTATTAATAACATACATGAGACACCCAATAACTCTTTTATATTCCATTCGGGTAACTTAACTTCAAGGATTTGGTAACACTCTAATCCTATAATAACATGTGGTATAAACCGGTAAAAAATAAAATAGTTCAATCCACATTAAACCCTTATTAATGTAATGTGATAGAAAATGTAAAATAGAATTTTTATTCATAAAAAATTTAATTCCTAATATGATATTTTATTCACCAAAGTCTTACATATAAAAAACAAGATAAAATATACTCATCATCATTTAATTGATTCATATTATTACCAATAATTAACATGTTATGAAAATATAAAAAAATAACAGCTTCATAATTCTTATAAAACATATTCTAAAATCATTTTTCAATTTACTTTTCAACAAACCCAATTGAAAAATTTAATATATTAAAATTATCATGGACTTATTTTATATTTTTTTAAACCACATATTAATCCTACCTACTAAAAAACGTATTTTCTTTTTTAGGTATTGTGAATCCTTCTATTTTTCCTACATATATATTATATAATTCACCATTAAAAATATTTTTTTTACATATATTTGATAAATTTATAAATTATTTATAGATTCTTGCTAAGAAGGACATTAATACAAGTAGTCCTAGGCATGAGAACCTATGTATTAAATAGTATAATTTTCTTTTTGACTAAAACCCTTATCAACCAATCTAGATTTGTATTTTTTGAACTATTCTATAAAATTTTAATTTCCCTATAAATATTTATTTATAACCCATCAACTGTGGACCTTTTGAAATATAAATTAATATACAATTATTTATCATGGTAAAATATTCCACTATATATATAAGTTTGATCTATATTGTTTGGGTATCTAAGGTCATTTCACTTTACAAACATCCTAAACTATATCTTCTTGTGAAACTATTTCATTTAATTTGGATCCCTCAAATTAGATTTTAATAGAATAATTGGTAATCCTCGATTAATAAATAGTATTATATCTTGATCCCATAGTGTAAGAAAAACTAACAAATCAATTTATTATATATATATATATGAGTCTATAAAATTAAAAATTATCTACATATCCAATAAATATGCATCAAATACCTTGTTTTCCCAATTTTTTCCCTTTTACGTTTATCTTCTCTTATAATTATACAATATCCCAAAGTCTTTAAATAAATAAGGTTTCATTTTATATTATTCAATAATTCATATGGACTCAATGACATTCCATTTATGGGAACCCTATTTAGTTTTTGATATGTGGTTAACAGTTCTTCTCACCAAAATAATAATAAAAGACCTATGAATAATACAATGAAATTAAAACTTTCAATTAAATTTCAATTCATTTTACAAGCTACGTAATTTTATTAAGGTGTATAGAGAGATTACACTTCATGTATATTCACTTAAGATTTAAAAAATTGAGTTTTATATTATTCTCTGATATGTTTACATCTAATAAATTTAATTTTATGACCATAATGGTATTCAAAATAATTTTTATAAATAATAAATTTTTATTTATTTTAATGATGATAATTTATAAGATAAAAATTAGTTGTTTTAAAACCACTAAATAAACATTATATTAACTATAGTGGTCATGGGATTCAAATCACATGCAATACTGTGTATTAATTCCAATAAATTATTTTCATTTCAATATTAGGATATGTTTTTCTATGTATTTTATTTTCCATGCATGTAACTCATTTATGAGAATTTTTATCCATTCTAGGCAATAATTCCATTTCTCCTAGGTTATGAATTATAAAATATATGTCCTAAACAATTATTATATAAATAAAGAAGACTATAATAAAAAAATATTTGTATTGAATTTAAATAATATAACTTACATACACCCATTCCAACAAATATCCCACCCTAACAAAACAGAAACCCATGTTTTTTCAAAAACTTTCACAAAATCAAGTTCTTACAAACCTCATGTACACACAAGAAATAATTTATAGGAAGGATATTTCCATAGGTAATATTGAGATTAACCACACCCTTCCCTTGATGTTTGTGTAGTTCCCAATGTGATGTGAATTCTTTTATTGAATAAGAAGTTATATATTGTTTCATGCATGTTGTATAACAAAAGTTTCAATCCACCACTTTCATCATGTCATCAAACGTTGAATTGTTCCATATTAAACCCAATATATAAATCGTGATATCAGCCAACCATTTTTTGTTAAAGGATTTCACATCAACCATTATGATTCTAACATGACTTGTGCCCATAGTTTCTTTGAGTAAACACAAACATTCTTTCTAAAGGTAAGTGGCCATTGGGACTTTACCAATGGTTCTTTGGGGTTTTCATTTGTTAGAAGGATGGAGGGTCAGTCCCATCTCCCTATTTTTCTGGTAATTATAGCATACATTAGGAATCTATTAAATATTAAATAGATATTCATTAATTCACCCCAAATCCTAGTTTTATAATGGTTACCTACATGGTAGTTATCATTCTAATGATGCGTTGACATGAATTTTTTTTTGTATAATAGGTTCTGCATATATATCTTATTAATTAGTGATTTCAAAGTTTAATTCCACATTGTTGATAAATATTAAATTTTTCTTCATTGAGGGAAGTGGTTGGTGTTTTGGTGTTGGGAACAATCCCATAAAAGGGATTCCTAATTATCCCTATGATGGGAATGAAAAACCACATAGTTAGGTGCTTATTAATGGGACATGTTTCACATTTTAAGGTACAACTTCTATAACTAAGTGGAGTTATCTTTAAGACCATGTATCTAGGACGTATGGTATATTATGATATATCCTCAATGAGGAATCCTATTTTAACTTGGTTAAAAAGAATAAATGATCATGTACTTTGGGTTACACAATTTAATGTCATGTGATCAGAACATACCACAAATAATAATTTCATAAGGAAAGGATGTATTCTATGTGGTTTAAAGTCATTTTCCAACTTTAATTGGAAAAATATTCTTATAAATGGTTTTTTGAGGCTTACACATGAGCATGATTTTCTGGTTTATCTTATTTGTTGGTAACTAAAAAAGAGAGAGAATGGTTGGGGTTTTCACATAGTATTAAATAAATGTCTATAATGTTTAATATCTTATAGTAAGGAAACCTATGTTGTAAAATGGGAATCAATAATAGAATGAAAAGTTCTTATGAATTTAATTTCCATGAGGTGTCTGACTTGGTCGGTGACATAGCTTAAGTTAAGAAGAGTGAAGGCTTTGACCTAGTAGTATTCCCATGTAGTTTTTACTCTAGATTGTGATCATGGTGGAGGTAATTTTTGGTGTCAAGATGTGTATATAAACTTGAGGTATTTTTGGAAACCAAAAGTATTTACATGTTTCAAGGAATACAAGAAAACCAAGAGGAGTTTCTTGAATCATGGTGGGGTCCTAGGTATCGTGACCCAAATAATGTTTGAACTGTCCTGAAAAGATCATTTCTCACTCTATAATTTTCTTGGGGTTAGTGGTAAAAGTAGAGGGAATAGTCTTAAGGATTTCACTGATTATGAAAAGGGGTGTGGGGGATGATCCAATATAGTATGGACCGACATGGTAGGGCTAGGATCGTAACCATGGTTTGGGAGAATTGGCTTCTTTATAAGAGATCTGGGGAAAAAATACATAGGAAAAGGGTCACTATAGTATGTGAGAGATGGGTGAAGGATTTCCCTATTATGGGAGGAAAAGGAGAAGGATATACCATGTTACAGGATTAGGGATAATTGGTGACTCAGCTGGAGGCATGAGTCAAGTATCTCCCTAGTATAGGGGCATGGGTGAAGGCTTAATTAAGTAAGAATATTAGATGATGATAAGGGCATGTAGAACCATAGTATACACAGCTTAGAATGGATAAGGTCCATTAAACCCAGTGAGGGGTCTCTCGAATATCTTGGTTGAATAGAGATCATTCTAACATTATTTCCCCAAATTTAGTGTCTATAATATGTGGAAGTGGGTTAATTAATAAACTAATGTGGACCATAGTATGATACTTCATGCAAGGGACTTGGGTACACTACATGGGAATGATATTGGTTTACTCAAAGGAGGGTAGGGAATATTTATAAGAGGAAACTAAGAATATTACACCTATACACATGGACTTTGGTGTGTATGACTAGGTTATGATAACTAGAGAACATGGACCTAAGAATGAATAACTAGGTTATGCATACCTGGGTATGCAGGTAGAGTTCACCTTGGTACGAAACCAAAACTTTTCAGAACTCTTTCCAAATTCAAATATCTATAAATTTTCATCCATGTATTAGTATAGGTTAAGTGAATAGTCAAATCAAATCCTATAAATTGAATACAAACCTAGATATTAGGTTCTCCCGTAAAAGGTTTTTTAGAGTGAAAAAGGTTTCTATATTTCCTTCAAAATGGTTTTTATGGTTTTGACAACCATTTTCATCATCAATGGATAAAACACATGAACTACTCCCAGTTAGAGGTTCTCACTACCATATCACCAAATTGGAAAATATTATTGAGGAATATCCACACCATGATGTGTTAGTGATCATGTATCACATGGAGATCCCATTTTTTATCTTCTTCATAGAGAAAGATATTTTTTTTGCATGTTCATGACTTATATCATCAAAGTAAAAAACATATAAATGTTTTTTATGCATACTGGATGGACCATAATTTTTGGTTCCAATATTTACCAAGAATAGTTATGCTAAATCAAAATTTAATAAAATATTATGGTCAGAATTTGCTTATTTATAAAGTTTTACCAATATTATTCTTGCAAAAATGATAGTCCCACCTAAAGTTCCCAAACATTCCATTGAAGTAACATGAAAATTTATTATTCTTGAATTTAATACTCCCATTATAATGATGTTATATAAATTTATTATATGTTGAGAATTTTTATTTTAAAACTCCCATATCCGTGGTATTTATCATCTTTGGTTCATTTACATCTCAATACATTTAATATTCCTCCTCACATCAATGATAGTTGACTAACTCATGGAGGGAAATATCTTTCTTATTATGATTTAGATAATTTTTACATTCTTTTAAGAAGGAGAAACTTTATCAATGATGGATGTGATAATTATTTTATCATTAATTTCTTTAGTTTTCTTTAAACGTTATAAAATAATTTAATTTTCATAAAACTTATCTATGATAGATATACACTTCAGCATCTTTGATGAAATGAATTTTATTAGTAGAATTTTTCTTCATTGTATCCTAGGTGATATTTTTTTGCATCAATTCAATCAAAATATCCTTTTACATTTAATTGTATTAGTAAGTATTAATGATATCCTTGGTCAATGAGTTGAGTATGTTTCCTCAACATATGATATCATCATTCTCAGATTTTTTCATCATTCAATAAACATAAACTATAATTATTCTCTCATTTTATCCCTCATATAATAAACATGGAGTGTATTATCTTTGGATATAGGGGTAGTTGGATTTGAAATTATATAAACCAATTTGAGAGTTATAATAGTAAACTCATCCACTTTCCCACCTTTTTAAATTGATTGCATCAAATTACTCAACATTTATTATATTATTGAATGTATCTATATAAATGTTGTTGATATATAATCTTATGATTTTGTAATATATATGAATGGATAATTATGGAATAGATAACTAGAAATAAATTATAGTAGATGGATATTATAAATTCATGTTGTGATGTCACTATACTCAAGTGTAGATTCATCCAACAAAATTTTTAGTACTATTATGAATCCTCTTTTTGGATATAACGATGCCTTATTAATCAACACTAATACATATTGAAGATTAAATCTTATGGAATATTTGAAAAAGTAGGATTAGTTAATGAGTTTTTTCATTACATAATACAAAAGTATCTATGATAATTGTGGAATACAAAATAGGGAATTTTGATTTGTGAGTTGATTGAGGATAATTGGGAATTATTTTTTCATCCTATTGACTCTCACTTTATAGATATGGTAATATAATTTTGGATAATCTATCCTACCATTTCAAATTTGGTAAATACCTATTTTGTAAAATTATTTATTGTAAAAATTTAATCATGTTTATAAGATATCATTTTACTGATTAATTGGTTTCGATTACACACGAACAGTGGATAGAAGTTTCCAACAAATCAAGTATGATCAGATCCTCGATCTAGATCATACCTATGTGGTGAAATGGGTCAGTCCACTTGATACACCCTTTCATGCATTGTCATAATTTAGTATGAAACTATTAATCTATTGAAAAATAGGCACCTCTAATAATCACTCTTTGATGTGATGTGATAAGTGAAAAGTGTTCCTTTATCGCACTATATTTAGTGATTATGAGTGAATATATAATTTATAGCGCACCATCACTACAGGTTTTAATCCTAATAAAATTATCATTTTAAATAATGATAAATTGTTTCTCCTTATAATGTCCTCAAAATGTCTATCACTCTTAAATATGGGATTCTAAACATATATTACCTTATAAATATGTACTAAATAAATATTTAAAAAATTATTATATAATAGTTAATACTAGAAATAGATAATGATAATTATTTATATATAATTATAAAATATCTTTTTCATCCAAATAATGAATTATGATCCTATAATAATAAAATACTATAGAAATAATTTAACAGGCTTGGGGTATGGAGTAGAATTATGTATTTCGGAATGGGTCATGCTAAATAGTCTTGGGGGTCATGACACTTTTGGGAGAAACATACCAAGGTGCTGACGCTGGTTTCAGGTGATGTGTGTTTTGATAGAATTTTACACTTTAACATTCAATATGTGGTGGAATAAGAATTTACAAATCCAAAGAATGTTGTGTAGTGGACCATAGATTGTCTCAAATGAAGGGTGAAATTTTGGTTTTTCATAGTGTTATGTTTTGATACCGGGGTGTTTAGGTTTACTTTTTTTGTAGTGAATTAATTCTTTAACATGGATAAGAAATAAAATAAATGGACTAGTAAATGATCTTTGGGTAGGAGTTTCAATGTACTTATATCATAATTTCTAAATTGATGAGTTATTCTCCTATTATTGGTCAATTAGATAGCCACAATCATGATCTTCTTTCCCTTGGTAGTTTTTTTGGGTGAGTTTCAGCACTAATATCATCATTACAAGATTAAAACCTTCCTATGTACATGTAGAGTGATTATAAATCGCCAATTACTCTAGAAAATTACCCATGATTTTCTATTAAGTCACTCCCAATTGAGAGATGTTGATCAAAATCATTCGAGGGTGAGAATCTATTTTCCAAGCACATGTAAGTAGTCACAAAAACTTCACCACCCAATCAATCATTTTCCTTCATATATATGATTGATTTATTAGTGGGAAAAATTGATTAACATCCCTAGTAACATTAAAAACAAAAATAAATTTTGAATAAAATAAAAAATAACCCAGAATAACATTGTTGAAATAGAAATGAGAGGTAAAAAATAGAATTTTAAATGTATTATAACTCGATAAAGTACCAAGTTCACCCCCACTTGATCAATAAAAAATTAATTTTTTATACTTTTATGTGATGGATCAAATCCATGGACATTGATAAAATTAATATTAAGCTAATAAAAGTAGTAGATCTCTCAAATAAAGCCAAATAAATCAATGATGATAGCCGATCGAGATTTATAATATCCTACTCTATTATGGATCTTTATTTGAGTTATCAAGATCTTCCAGATTAGTTCCATGTGGAATATATAATTCCCCTTTGATTTCATGAGTTAAGGATACAGTTCCATAATCTCAACATAATTCTACATCTCAAAGATTCTGTGACAGTTTTTCAGTTCATTAACAAATTTCATGGTTTAATTAGACAATATTAATAGATGATTTTATTAGTTCCCACATATGTTTCATGTGTCAGATGTGGCAGCTTCAATATCTAATGTTTCTCCATACTATATTTTGTTTCTTTCCATCTCGATTTACTATTTTGATCATTTAATAGTGTTTGGGTTTATATAAACATTTCTACAGAAAATCTAGTGTCTTACTATCGAACCACATGATTTTTTGGATATTGAGCCTGATGAATTTTTTATTTATAATTTCTCCTATATTGGCTCCTGATTCTTATTAGGTAGAAAATTTTGTCTCAAGATAATTCTCTATTTTTTATGTTGGAGTTTGGATGAATAATATGTTTTCATGGTATTATATTGGATTAGAACCACATCTATGGGTTGTGACATGGGTCATATTATTTTGGATGTAGCCTCAGGATGTGATGCATGTCACATTGGATCATGAACACAACCTCCTTTTCCCAAATTTTGGGCTGTATCCTCACTAGGCATCCATATTAGTTCAAAAACAAATAATTATACGGAAACATAAAATATATGTACTTCATATAAATTTCCTGTTATTATCGCAATCCCCCCTCAAAGGAACTCATCCCCACATTACCATTCCAAGGGAGGTATAACTTTATCTAAGAATAAAATCAACAACTGAGCATGTAAGTTGGTATCCCTATCCCAATCCTCATCTTGTACCCAGTAATGATACCATAGCACCCATACTAAAGGTACATACCAATCACGGATAGCCTTCATGCTCATATAAATGATTCATATAGGATAATCTTCCAAATATTCATCAATATCTAACTCAACCTCATTAGGATGCAAAGCATGATATGTTTTGGAATGATAATGGTGAATCTTTAAAACATTGATGATTTCCTATAGGGAATGATACCTATGAGTTAATATAAAATGATTGGCTATAGAATTGGCTTTATCCAAGATCTCAAATGACTAACAAGATGTTTGATAACATCATGTTTTTTGTTTTTATCTACTCCGAAGCCTAGTTGAGAAGCATGTGACTCAAACATCAAATCCTATTTAATATATATAGGGACCTAGATAAAAACATGTATATATTGGATGCTATTATCATAAATAGACCAATATATATGTAGGTCCTCATTAGAAATACTTTCCTGTGGGACCAAGCCTCCAGGGTCTTAAAACTACATAATATTTACCCTCTACAAAATTGTTGTGGTCACTAATAGTGATGAAAGTACAGAATATCCATGATTTTCCTAAAACAATCTATGCATCTTAGAGAATAAGTGCATAATTTTCCACTCGTTGTTGGCCTCTTCAGGAATTTTTTTGAGTCCTCCTCCTCAGAGTATCACAAAATGTAGTGCCCTTCTTGGGCATATAGGCCAGCTTGAAGTCAAAGGATTGTAGGTATTGATCCCAACTTCATTTTGTATGATTTATGTCACAATTTTTAAAGATATATCTAATGTTTGTTGTCCTTAAACACCATAAAACAATATCCCATTAGGCAATGCCTCCAACAACAAAACACGTGAATAACAACTGCCAACTTGAGATCTTGCGCAAGATAATTTCACTCATCAGGCCTCAGCTGCTACAACCTATATGAAACAAATTGATCTTCCTACATCAGAACTACTCTTAGACTGATAACTGATGCATCACAATATACAGTATTGTTTATTCCCAACACTGGAAGAATCAGTATAAGCACTAAAGTTAGTCTCCCTTTTATCTCTTGAAAAGCTATCTCGTACACTTCATACCATATAAACATCACACCCTTCTTAGACAAACCTTTAAGAGGTTATTCTAATAATTATAAGTAATGTATGAAGAACATGTAATAACCTACTATCCCTAAGAAACTCTGTATAATAAAGATGTTCTTAGGATGATTTCAGGTTACTACAACCCTCACCTTCTCTGCATCAACTGATACTCCTTCCTATGAGAAAATGCATCCCATGATTTTCACTCCATCTATATAAAAGTGAAATTTACTAATATTATAATACATATAGTACTCTCTTAGTGTATTTCGAATTATCTCATGATGTTTGGTATGGTTGTTAAAGCTATGATAATACACCAATATGTCATCCAAAAAAATCCATGAAGAAAGAATCGAGATAGTGGTAGAAAACCCTATTCATCAAGTCCATGAAAATTGTTGGCATGTACATGAGACCAAATGATCTAAAAAGATAGTCATATAATCCATACCAACTATGGAAAATCGTACATGGTATATCTAAAGGAATGACATTCACCCAATGATAGCCTGACCTCAAACAAATCATTGAGAATTCCCTCACTCCTCTGAGTTGGTCGAAGAGATCATCTATGTGAGGTAATTGATACTAGTCCTTCATAGTAAGATGGATCAATTTCTAAAAATCTACACAAATCCTAAGGGTTACAAACACCTTCTTTTCAAAAAGGACTTGTGAACTCCTGGGATATGTATTGGGTCATATAAAACCATTATCTTCTAAATCCTCTAATAGACTCTTCAGATATTGACACTCAGTAGTATCCATCAAGTAAGGATGAATTGATATTGGTGATGCTCCAAGAACTAACTCAATAATAAACTCTACCTATATTTCTAGAGGTATTCCAAAAAAGTAATTGGAGAAATCATACCTAAAATGATTGCCTTTAGGAGGTAATTTAGTCTGATGTAATCCCTAATCATCCATATAAATACTATCAAAATGGGTGTTCACTCCACCCATCACAAGATGATATGGTCCATCTATACATTCGAGGACATCCCATTCACCCTTGTGAATATATGTACGTCCCTATGGTGTGTGAACAACAAACTACAATGATAAAAATCCACATAAGCATGATAGATGAGTAACTGGTCTATCCCAAGAATGACATCAACACCTATCATCTAGAGGATGCAGTGGTCCAATAAGAAACAATGACTGCCTACCTCAAGGGGAATTTACTTAAATTACCTTACACTCTCTAAAGGTATACCCAAAGGTGTATCAAGTATCATTACACAACACGGGTACTCAATATCAATCCTATTACTTTCCACATTATCTATAGAGAGAAAGGAGTGAGATGCGCCAGTATCAAATAAGGAAGACAAAATTGTAGAGGCTATTTGAATAATAACTCATATAACATGTGAACCAAGTCATTTCTCATAAGTTATAAGTTTTACTAAATAAATATGGCCTGATCCATACCCCTATGCAGTAACTAGACTACCTGGAGCAGGTCCCCTAAGCTGGAACTGTGTATCTGATGCCTAAAAACCTCAACCACATCCTCCACCTCTACTTTTATGGAAGGTAGTACTCTATCTAACTTCCTAGAAAAGTTTTACTGATCCTTCTCCAGTGTTGTAGCTTATATGAATCATCTCCCACTATGAAAATCTGGGAAGGTCCTGAAAAAATGCTAAACATATTCAATCTAATATATCCTTGACACTCAATAGGGTCTCTAGGACATGGGAGATTCTTATGCTCATGATTCACACACTAGTGAAAACCCATGAAACTGTTATTGGGTGTCACCTGGATTTCAATACTCATGCATGCGGTCTCAAAGTGTCGCTTCATATTGCTAGTTGAACTACTAACATATCTAGGATCGAAACCTCTTTAACCTATGAATTCTATTTCCATCAGGTTACACTCATTGATGAGATCCTATTTTACTATATCAAATATGGTAGTGAATAAAAAAACATT
This sequence comes from Viscum album, assembly GCA_963277665.1. Lineage (NCBI taxonomy): Eukaryota > Viridiplantae > Streptophyta > Magnoliopsida > Santalales > Viscaceae > Viscum > Viscum album. The sequence continues at coordinate 775,409,747 of OY728132.1, forward strand.
CACCTAAGAATGAATAGGATGCCTAAGGATTTCCTCAAATCATCTATCTTTCGCTGGATCATTAGCAGTATAGATATGCGTAAAGAACTGAAGCTCTCTAAAATGATCTATGTAGTCCATCACTGTCATGGAACCCTTCTACATGTTCATAAATCCCCTTGTATGATCACCCCTCAGGGTCTTAGGGAAGAAATATTTATAAATGCTACATTTTAAATCCCTCAAAATCAATTCCCAATACTGACCATCTTCATTCAAATTATCCCACCATCATTTTGTGAATCCACGTAAGATAGATGTAGTGAGTTTCACAATCCTCAAAGGAGGTGTCTCTAGATCATCGAAAATAGATAAGACTATCTCAAGCCATGTCTTTACATTCTAGGGGTCACCATCCATTGAAAAAGTATATAGCTTATACTACAAAAACTCCCATATAAGCTCTCATATAGAAGTTGAAGGTTTCATAACTCCCTGTATTGTCTGGATAAGCCAAAGAAACTACACTCAAAACTAGAAATAACCTTTTACATTGAGGATAACAGCAGGTTCCACAAGTGGAACTAATGGAGGTATCACTGGTGGTTCAAGGTTCAATAACTAGAGATCGTGGTCACTACCACCCTCATGGAACACAATATGAGGATGTTATAGTTTCATAGATCTTGAAATTCCAAGATCACTCCAATGATTAGTTCAATCATATTAAATACCAAAGATGCATGAATAGGATAGGTACTATCCTTCCTATGTAACAGTCACACCCCTCTTCCTACTCATAAATCCTGGTCTATGTGATAAGAAAAATTATATAGAAAACATGACATGCTTCCTACAACAAACTCCTAAGGTCAGGTCTAGGTCAATCTATGTTTTATAATTTCAAGGTCCTAGTATATAGAGTGACAATTTCAATTTATAGAGGAAAAAACCCTTTAAATAGTAATTGTCATCCCAATTTAATGGTGGAGTTTTCATTATAGAATTCAATTTTATTTAATTTGATTATCATTTATATAACAATTCTCTTAAAAAGGTTGAAATGTATGAACTGAAACTTACAATTTATAAGGGTCCATACACCTCATAAATTGAAATGTGGCCTCCATTTAAGCACATACACTCACTAATCGAAAGTTTTTATGGAATGTTAGCCCAATTCATGGATATATAAATAAACACCATACATAATGCAAGCAATTCACATAGTAATTAAACATGGCATGACATAACGCATGTCACATAAATCCTGTATGGTTCCTAAAATTATTAATGAACATTCTTCCTTACCATATCATCCAAAGATAAAATATTAAACTCAATCATAATAATAAACACAACACATCATGTGCATGACCTAACGGTGAAATCTAATCAACTCTAATAGTTATAAATTAGAATATAATATCACATTACAGGTAAATTAGACTTTCCCAATATGTGGGTTATCTACTGCAAGTCACATCTCATTACCATATTTGGACACATTCTTAATCTGTTGTATAATATTCCCAAACAATAAGATAAAAGAAAATAATTATCCTCAAATAACACTTTGTGAAATTCAGAACCATATGCCAAAAAATGGTACCCCAAACTGGTGGGAAACATTGCCTCAAACGTGCCTCCCCATATGCAAAAAGTTACTAACTTTGTATTATAATTCATTGTGGTATTGTGAAGAGACTATACCCTTATGATCATAGTATAACAAATATGAAATATACATATAAATAGTATTATCATAACAAAAAAAATCAGACTCGAAGTTAAATAATCCCAATTTAACAAATAACCTACATTAATAATATCCATCACCATATATAAAATGATGTAATGTCATGTGTATATAAAATTTAAATATGATTTAATGGTATCATTCTTGAAATACAAAACATGTATCAAAAGAAAAAAATTACCAAAAAAATATATCTATATTAGCATCATGAGATGTATCTTGGTCTATCCTTCCCCACTCCCATGATATAATTAGATCAAGCATCAATAACCAGTAACTTTCCCCTATCCCTAATTGCATCCAAATAATCTTTGTGAGTACCACCAGAGTCCCATACATGGTTTTAGAAAAAAATCAGTAGGCCACCACCAACGGTGCCTATAAATATCCAGTCAGTGCAAATAATATTACCAGTTTGCAGATATAATGGTAAGCAGTAAACAAACAGTAAAGGGTTAGATCTGGTTCTTGGAGGAAACCAGGATGACACAAATTTCTTCAGCCCAAGAAAAATTATCTATGAACAAGTAACCATGTTTATAAATATATATGGTCTATATATGTAGTTACATATAAAACCATATATTTGGACAATGCTACTATCCTAGACCAGAGGCACTACTCAGGCCTCCATGGGTTGTAGAATGAGTCTTAGAAGTTTCAAGGGACTCCATGCCCAATATCATAGAATAAGGGATGTTATGACCAATATAATAATAGTAGAAGGTACTTCATGCTAGTATCATAACAGCAAGGGTCTCTATGTCTGATATCATATCAATACGGTCACAATGCTCGAATCATATTAATTAGGTTACCATGCTCATTTTATTACTATAGGGTCTCAATGCCCGTATTATAATAATAAGGGTGATCGTACCTATGTGTCATAATTACTAAGTGTCTCCATACCTATGTTTCATAATATAGGTATTCGGTACCTATATCATAGTGTTGGGATACCACGCCCATATCATAATAGAGGGACATCACACTTGTATCACATTATAAGGATGTTATGCCTGTATCATAACAATAGGGTTATCATACCCATTTATCATAATCCATAACAGTCTCTATGACCATTTATCATAATTAGTAAGTATCACCACACCCATGCATAATAATTGATAATAAACATTCAAGGTTATAGGAATATCCAATTAGATAGTTTATAGTTCAATATAATTTCTCTTTAACAAGGGCGTAACCGTTGTCTTATTTAATCATCTGATGTGGGTGTACCACTCACTTCAATTCATCTCATTAGTCGTCACAATTAGGATCCACTCCAAAATCATAAGAACGATGGTTTTTTCATTTATAAATATAAGAATAAGAATGGAAATTTCAACGGCACAACTCAAGGGGTGGAAATGATTAAAGGGGACCTATCCCAATTGAATTATGTGGTACTAGGCTATATCTATCATGAAAAATGAATTAATTTTTTTGTGTACATTATATTAAACACATGGAGAATATGGCATGGGACTTCACAATACATAACATATAACATCACAAAATTATTAGATAAATACGAGACCACCTACATTACTCCATAAGAGGAGAACTTATCTAGTTTCAACCTTTATTTTGGTCTAGACTGGAAGAAAATAACAAAACTAAAGAAAACCATGAAAATAAGGCATATGATCTCGCACCTAAATAACAATATCAAGAGGAAGAAAAATTATGAAAGGCATAATATGAATAAGAAACTTACTGAAGTTCATCCAACAAAATGATCATAATTATAATTAGAGTACAGATGATGAAATAGTATCAAAGCCTAAAAAAGAGGATTGGGAGATCAAAAAAATGAAGGTGGTGCCTTTATCTACTAGGGGAGGAAAATAGAAAGGAGGATTAGAATACCTAATAAATTAATAGAAAAATGGTAGAATCACCCAAAAAATTATCGTCTCATGGTTTGGCTGGATTGTTGGAAAAGATGTTTACCAACCATTCATGGCCCACTATCAAAATTGGGGATGCAAAAAGTTTATAACCATGGTTTGGGAAACCATTAAAAAACCTTTCATTTCACCTATTCTAAAAATTCTAGACGTTCAGTATAGGAATACGTCCATGGTCCCGTAGTTAAGGAAAATTATGGGACATGTTCTGCTCAATAAAATTCCATTTACGATTAGGATAAACTATATAGGATGGGATGTACAACTTCCACTAACCTTGTTTCCTAGGTTTTATTTCCACCAGTTGGGGTTCTGAGCTCCAAAAAAGCCCTGGACACCCTCATTTCATCTATATCTTCAATACGAATCCATATTAGATCAAAAACAAAGAATTAGATCAAAAAATAAGTATTTTTACCTTATTGAAAAGTTGGGTCCTAAAATTTATTCTTTGATCTCCACTTCAAATTATTACAAAAACAATATTTATCTCATAAGCGTTATCTTAGCATCTTCATTTTTATATAGGAAGATAATAGAGAACCCAAGTGAAGGTGAAGATGTTTTGGTGTTGAATGCTTTATTAATATTTTAGGAATACATAAGTACACTTTATTCTAATTGTGATGATTATAGATATATTCACATAATTTCTAAAATATGAAAGAGGTGTAGGGGAATTTACATTGTGTATATTAAAAAAGAAAAGTGGATATAGATCATATTATTGATGATATGAATGAATTTACATCAATTAAATGATGAATTTAGAAGTTCAAATTGATGATTTGGGAAGATAAAAAATACATGAAGAATCATATTGAGGGATAGCTTTATAATTATCATATGGTATATATTTCTATGTATTTAGTAAAAACAATAAAACCAATCAGACTGAGGAATTGGATCAAACCCGCATGAATGGGAGGAGACCTCTACCACGTGGTAGATCCAACTCATTGTTATCACATGGTGGAAGAGAATATTAATGGAAGGTGTGTGCACTGGAAGGTAGGTGTATACAAAGAGGTGCACATATAAGGATGAGATCGCACTATGGGGTGGCAGTGTAGAGGGGAGGTAGTGGATTCTTGAAGTGGATAAGGATACACACATTTTTCATTTCTGTAATATGTAATGGTTTATTAAGTGATACTATGGTGATCCATGTATCAATTTGGGATGTAAGATTCAAAACAATATCAATATTCCTAATTGGATATTCGTAGATAAACTATCATCTGATCTATTGAATCAGGATTATATGATGGATTTCAATTCCTTCTTGAACCTCCGATATTTTTTGAGGGTTTCTATTCTTTAGGTTCTTCATGAATGAATCTTTGGTGAAAAATCCAATCATATAATCAACATTATAATGATCAAATGATATTTTATGCAGTAAAAAAATTATAGATAGAGATCTGTGAAGTGTTATGCAAGAAAAAATGTGTATAAGACAATGTTTTAGTGAGATATTCATTCATGTGGTCGCATGATTCACACATTATTTTGAGACATGCAAGAAGATGTATGTTTATGAATGAGAAATGGTATACCCTTGTGTAAAGAGATAGATTTATTTTTAGTGATTATGAGATGGTGATTTATTGACTATGTGTAAGTGTGGTATGTGAGCTAAGTCAGTGTGTGTGGGTGCAGAGTGGCGGTGCACGTAGTGTTGAATTGGTGGAGTAAGTCAGAGTTGTTAATTTATAATTACCTTCAACCCTCACCATCTATACTATATTAATTAATTTCTAAAGTTTTTAAAATTAGAGTGTGAGAAACCAAAATAGAGACTTGAGATTCCTCTATTTTCATGTGAGGTATCCATGCAATGTACATGTTGTGATTTTCAAATCCATTCAACCACATAAAGATGAAATTCATTATGAGAACATGTTCCTGTGAAAAACACATTCATTAATATTCATCAACAATATATAAATTGATTCATGATAAAGGTGTTTTTCAAGGAATTTTTTAATCTTTATTTTTTTTCAAGGAATGGATAGAGAAATCATGATATTATATGAGGAAATACTTGTGCTGTACATTCATGTGGTAATATGAACGCACATGGTTGAGTGAAAAGGTTCCAAGAGATTAATATTTTGTGAGAAAGTTCTGAGTAATAATATTCATACCATTATTACAAAAATATATTGATAAGATACAATGCATGATGATTATATTTTGTGACTGAACTGAGGCTAAACCACAAACCGATTTTTCGAGAAACAATTTGTTCTCGTATATATGTATTAATATGTTTGGGGTTTTCAACATTTTGTTCATGATAAAAGTACAATGAATTTGTTCATAAGTGTAGTGTGTAGTTGATGCGAAATACAGTGAAGTAAAGTTTAGTTTTATATGATTAAGTTATATAAATAACTATGAAGAAATTTTATCCATGTAGCAGTTATGATTGCATGAAGAATTTTTTATAATACTATGTAATTTATTCTATATTCATGCAGTTTATGGGACCCTTCATTGATTTTCAAAATATCATGATTGAATATTTGAAAGAGAGACTAATTCTTGGAAGATTTTTGAACAATAGAATATTTAATAACTAATTATTATGTTAATATAGAAGGACCATATAATTTAATGATCATTGGACTATGAGTTATATTATACATACATGATAATCAATTGGAAAAGTTCTTGAATTATTTTACATGATAATATTAGGATATTAGTTTTAAGGAAGATTACATATCAAGGATGTTTAGAAGTAACCAGAATCCATTAAAGATCTTTCTTATTATAGACCAAACCATGCAGAGAATATGAAGACTCTGGTGGGACTATATAGTGAGAATACATAGGGATTTTATGTTAATAACTTCTAAAATGGGATCTTATAAAATTTAATGGGATTATAAAGAGAGAACACTATGACACTCAATTTTTATTGGAATGGTACTTTACCTGGTTATAACCACTTTTATACAGTGAAGAATCTATTACTGGGGGGGTTAACCAGTTGAGATAAGAGCAGGTGTTTGGAGATAACCTTACAAATATTATGTATTGATATCATTTTCAATTTTCATTTAATGTGGT